>CM059456.1:98065212-98781899 GCA_030408155.1 Lophura swinhoii | reverse complement strand
CCCACACGCCTTGCACACTCACGCGCACCGCGCCCCCCCGTTGCACGCCCATCACTCCCCACCTCCCCCAAACTCCCCTCCCCCTCCCCCACCGGAAACTCCGCGCATGCGCAGTGCCGCCTCCCCCCCCCCCCCGCCCCCCCCCATTGCAGACAATGGCGCCGCTCCGGAAGCGGTGCACGATGGGAAAATCCCTGCGCTGAGGATGGAGTGCGGATACGGGAGGGGGGGGGGGGGAACTGGAGGGGGGGGGGGTTCCTGGGATATCCCCCCCCCCCCCCTTCATTCCTCCCCCCCCAGCACTGGGGACTTCCCTGTGTTCCCCCCCCCCCCCCCATTTCCCATCCCCCTGTAACTGAGGGAGGGGGTTCCCATTTTTCCCTTCCCCCCGCCCCCCCCCAACTCCCCCCATATCCTCAGAACCAATGAGGCGTGGGGGGGTCCCCATTTCCTCCCCCCCCCATTCCCTGATAACCAATAAGGGGGGGGGGGGTCCTCCAGCCATCCCCTTCACCCCAAATATCCCCATAACCAACGAGGGGGGGGGAGGTCTCCCATTTATTCCCCCCCCCCCCCCCCCATCCCCCTATAACCGAGAGAGGGGGGGGTCCCCACTTATCCCCCCCCCGCCCCAAAATCCCCTTAACCAATGAAGGAGGGGGGATCCCCCTCCTTTCCCCCCCCCATTTCCCCATATCTCCATAACCACGGGGGGGGGGGGAGTTCCCAAATTCATTTCCCCCCCCCATCCCTCTATAATGGAGTGGGGGGGTCCCTATTTTTTTTTCACCATATCCCCCCCCCCAATCCCATCCCCCTGTAACCGACGGGGGGGTCCCCATCTTTCCCTTCTCCCACCCCCATATCCTAACAACCAACGGGGGGGGGAGTCCCCACCTCTGCTCCCCCCCCCCGACGCCCCCCATTCCCCCATAACAGAGGGGGGGGGCCCAACTTATTTTCCTCCCCCCATACCCCCGTAACCAACGAGGAAGGGAGGGGGGGTCCCAAATTATATCCCCCCCCCCCACCCCATCCCCCTATAACAGAGGGGGGGGGGGCCTCCATTTATCCCTACCCTCCCCGCCCCCCCCCAAAATATCCCCATAGCCAATGAGGGAGTTGGGGGGGGGGGGTTCCCCCCGCAGTTATTTGCCCCTATAAACGAGGCGGGGGGGTCCCATCTTATTTTCCTCCCCCCATGTCCCCTTAACCAATGAGGAAGGGAGGGGGGGTCCCAAATTATATCCCTCCCCCCACACCCCATCCCGTTATAACCGAGGGGGGGGTCCCCACCTATCCCGTCCCCCCCCCCCTCAAACCCCCATAACCAATGGGAGGTTCCTCCCCCCCTCCCCAAAATATCCACAACCAATGAAGGAGGGGAGAGGGGGGGTCCTCATCACTTCCCCCCCCCCCAAAAGCAATGAGGGAGGGGGGGGGTCCCAAATTATATCCCCCCCCCCCCGTCCCCCTATAACCGAGGGGGGGGGTCCCCCATCTATCCTGTATCCCCCCCCCCAAACCCCCATAACCAATGGGAGGTTCCCCCCCCCAAATATCCCTATAACAAATGATGGAGGGGGGGTGTCTCAAATTATATCCCCCCCCCACCTCGTCCCCATATTACCGAGAGGGGGGGGGGCGCATCTATCCCGTTCCCCCCCCCCCATAACTAATGGGAGGGTCCCCACTTCCCCCCCCCCCCGGACCCCCCCAAATATCCCCACAACCAATGAAGGAGGGGGGGGGGGTCCTCACCTCTTCCCCTCCCCCCCAAAAGCAATGAGGGGGAGGGGGGGGTCCCCAATTATTCCCCCCCCCCACCCCATCCCCTGTAACCGAGGGGGGGTCCCCATCTATCTCGTGCCCCCCCCTCAAACCCCCATAATCAATGGGAGGTTCCCCCCCCCCCAAATATCCACAACCAATGGAGGCGAGAGGGGGGGGGTCCTCATCTCTCCCCCCCCCCTCCCCCAAATATCCCCATAACAAATGCTGGAGGGGGTGTCCCAAATTATATCGCCCCCCCCACCCCGTCCCCCTATAACCGAGGGGGGGGGTTCCTCATCTCTCCCCTCCATATCCTCATAATCGAGGGGGGGGGGTTTCACTTCTCCCCCCCCCGCACCCCAAATATCCCCATAACAATGGGGGGGGAGTCCCCACGAATTCCCCCCCCCATCCCATCCCTCTATAACCGAGGGGGGGGCCTCATCAATCCCTTCCCCCCCCCCCCCACCCATATCCTCGTTACCAATGGGGGTGGTCCCAACTTTCCCCCCCCGCACCCCAAATATCTCCATAATTAATGAAGGGGGGGTCCTCACCAACCCCCCCGCACCCCAAATATCCCCATAATTAATGAAGGCGGGGGGGGTCCTCACCTACCTCCACCCCCACCCCAAATATCCCCATAATTAATGAGGGGGGGGTCCTCACCAACCCCCCAAATACCCCCATAATTAATGAAGGGGAGGGATCCTCACCTACCCACCCCCCCCGCCCCAAATATCCCCATAATTAATGAAGGGGGGGGGTCCTCACCTATCCCCCCCCCCCGCACCCCAAATATCCCCATAATTAATGAAGGGGGGGGTCCACACCTCCCCCTCCCCCCCCCCTTAGAATCCCCATAATTAATGAAGGGGGGTCCTCACCTATTCCACCCCCCCCCGCACCCCAAATATCCCCATAATTAATGAAGGGGGGGGGTCCACACCTCCCCCTCCCCCCCCTTAGAATCCCCATAACCAATGATTGGGGCCGGAGGGGGGGGGGGGTGGACTGGAATGAGGGGGGGGGGGTTTCCCTCTATGAGTTTCCCCAGCGGAAAGGGGGGGGGGGGATCCCCGAGTCCCCCCCCCATCTTCCCTCCTCCATCTCCACGTGCTCCCCAAAGACCCCTCCCCATCATTCCCCACCCCCATCGCCCCCCCTCCTTTCGCCCCCCCCCTCTCCACCTTAGACTCCTCCCCCCCCCCCATCTCCCCTCCCTCGCCCCCCCCCCCCCCTTTATAAAGGCCGGCAACCCGAGCGGGAGCGCTCACAAGGCGCCTGACGGGCGCAGGAGGCGACCCCCCCTCCCCCCCCCCCCGGCAATAACAGGTAGTTTTTATATCCCTTCGCCCCCCCCCTCCCAAAAAAGAGCAGATCAACCCCCCCCCCCCCCCAACCGCCGGAAAGAAGCCCCCCCCCTCGGGAGCTGTCCAGTGCTGAACGCGGCGCTGAGTCCGGAGCTGCAACCCTCTCGGAACGGAGCTGAACTCTCCCCCCCACCCCCTCAACCAGGAGTTGAGCCCCCCCCCGGAGCAGAATTGAACCCCACCGGGAGCTGAGCCCTCCCGGAGCAGAGCTGAACCCCACCGGGATCTGAGACCCCCCGGAGCAGAGCTGAACCCCACCAGGAGCTGAGCCCCCCCCGGAGCAGAGCTGAACCCAACAGGAGCTGAACCCCCCCCCGGAGCGGAGCTGAACCCCACCGGGAGCTGAACCCCCCCTCCGGAGCAGAGTTGAACCCCATCAGGGGCTGAACCCCCCCCCCGGATCGGAGCCGAACCCTTCTGGAGCTGAACCTCCCCCCCCCACGAGCTGAACCTCCATCCTGGAGCGGAGCTGAACCTCCCCTCCCCCCGGAGCTGATTGCCCCCCCGGAACGAAGCTGACCCTCCCAGGACCTGAACCCCCATCTCGGAGCAGAGCTGATCCCCCCCCCCCGGGATCTGAACCTCTGGAACTGAGCTCCCCCCCCCGGAGCTGAACTTCTGGAGCTGATTCCCCTTAGAGCTGATCCTCTCTGGAACCTGATCCTCTCTGGAACGTCCCCCCCCCCGGAGCCGAACCTTTGGAACTGATCCCCCCCCGGAGCTGTACCTCTGGAACTGACCCACTCTGAAATTGACCCCCCCCGTTTAACTCACCCACTCTGGAACTGTTTCCCCCCCCCCCGCTCTGAACTGACCCTCCCGGAGCCGAATCTCTGGAACTGCATCTCTGAACTTCCCTCTCCGCCCCCCCCCGGTAGCTGCCCCCGTGGAACTGCCACCCCCCTTCCCCCCCCCCCAGCGAGAGCTGAACCTCTGGAACTGCCCCCTCTGGAACTGCCCTCCCCCCCCCTGGATCGGCCCCCCAAGGAACTCCAACCTCCCCCCCCCGGGAGCTGAACCTCTGGAACTGCCCCCCCTCCGGGGCTGCCCCCCGGAAACTCCAAACCTCCCCCCCCCCCCAGGAGCTGAACCTCTAGAACTGCCCCCCCTCCCCCCCCGGAGCAGCCCCCCGGGAACTCCAACCTTCCCCCAGGAGTTGAGCCCCTGAACTGCCCCCCCCCCACCCCCAGCTGCTCCCCCCCCCAGGCACTGCCTCCCCCCCCAATATCCCCTCCCCCCAGACCCGCCCCCCTCTCCCTCCCCCCCCCTCCCCCCGGGGAGCTGTCCGGTGCTGAACGCTCGGAGCTGTCCCCACACTTCGGTGCTGAACGCGCGCAGTGCCGGAGCTGTCCGCCGCCTCGCGGTGCTGAACGCGGAGCTCTCCACCTCCTCCTCTTCCTCCTCCTCCTCCTCGCCGCCGCCCCCTCCCCAGCACCGCCCCCCGTTGCCGCCGCCCCCGGTCCATGCCCCAGCTCGCGGCGGCGGTGGGGCCGGGGCTGAGCCGCTGCCGGGAGCCGCCGGAGCCTCCGGGCGCGAACGCTCGGAGGCGGCGGCGGCTCCGGGCCGGCGTTGGGAAGAGGCGCCGCACAAAGCCATAAAGGAGGGACTCCCCCCCTACCCCCCCGCTGCCCCCCCGGGGGTCTTTGTGCTACCGGGGCCGGGCCGGGCCGGCCGGGCCGGGGCTCGGCGGGTTCGGAGCGGAACCATGCCCAGGTCCTTCCTGGTGAAGAAGGTGAAGATCGATGACTTCCCCGCCGGCCTCGACGCTCCCTACGGCAGAGCCCGGGGCGGAATTCGGCTCCCGGCTGCACGAGAAGGGTACGGGGTGCCAGGGGGCGGGGGATTGGGGGGGGGGTTTGTGGGGAGCCTATCGGACCGGGCCACAGCGGGTCCCGTTGGGTTCTTTTGGGTCGTGTCGTTTGGTTCTGTTGGGTCGCGTTGATTCTGTTGGGTTCTGCTGGGTTGCATTGAGTCTCACTGGGTTCTGTTAGGTTCTGTTGGGTCGCGTTGGGTTCTGTTGGGTCGCGTTGGGTTCTGTCGGGCTCTGCTGGGTTGAAGCAGAGCCACAGAGAGCCGGGCCTGCCCGCATTCCTCTGTGCCGCTCGTTGGAGCGAGCCGAGCCGTGCCGAGCCGTGCCGGGCCATCCCCACCGCTCCTTTTGTCTGCCGGAGCCAAGTTCAAGGACGAGCGCTGAGCCCCGCACGGCTCTGCCCCACACGGCTCTGCCCCACACATCCGGCTCCGCTCGGTTCGGCCTTTGTTGCCCCCCCCCATTCCCCCCCGGCTCCGCCGTGCCCGGTGCGCTGCGGCTGCGGCGCGTTGCGTAACCGACACCGAACCGCCGCAGCGGGGCCCGGCCCGTCCGCAGCGCCCCGTGACCTTGAGAGGGGCCGGGGGGGGGGGGGGGGCACACATGGAGCCCGGGTGGGGGGGAGGAGAGCGGGGGAGGACAGAGAGCCGCAGGGAAAGGATGGGGATGAGGATAAGGACGGGGATAAGGACGGGGAAAGTGTCGGCACGGGGACACGGCCGGGATGGGGACGCGCAGCGGGGATGCGAAGGGACATCGGTGGGGGGCAGGGGAGGGTGGGGGGGGGATGGGGGCATTGGTGCGGACGGGGGGGGATGGGGACGGGGTTGGGGACATCGGGAGGAGTGGGGATGGGGACGGGGGCAGTGCTGGGGGCATTGGAGGCAGAGGACGGGGACAAGGATGGGGTTGCGGACAGAGATGGGGACGGGGATGGGGATGGAGATGGAGACGGTGATGGGGACGGGGATGGGACAGGAACGTGCCAGGACATTGGTGGCAGAGGGATGGGACAAGGACGGGGACAGGGATGGGGACAGCGGAGGGGATGGGGTGGGGATGGGGGGGGACAGAGATCAATGCGGGACAGGAGCAGAAGGAGTGGGACAAGGATGGTGCAGGAAGAGGAGACGGGGGTGGGGACGGGGACTGAAGTAGTGCAGGGATGGGGGACGAGAGCCGGGAGGGGGGTGACAAAGGTGGCAGGGGGAGCGGGGACAGGGGACAAGGGTGGCAAAAGGACAAAAGATGGGGCAGGGGACAAGGGGAGCGTGGGACAGGGTGCATAGAGACGGAGGGCAGGGGACAAGGGATGAGGGTGGCACAGGGGTAAGGGATGGGGAGTAGGGGCAGGGAGCAGAGCGCGGGTGGGGGGTGACAGAGGGTAGGGACAGGGGACAGGGGAAGGGACAAGGGGCAGAGGAGAGGGGATAAGGGACAGGAGAAGGGGACAGGGGACAAGGGCAATGCGGGGACAGGGACAAGGAGACCAGGACAAGGAGACGGAGGGGCAGGGGATAAGGGATGAGGGGTGGCACAGGGATAAGGGATGGGGAGTAGGGGGCAAGGAGCAGAGGGGGGTGGGGGGTGACAGAGGGTAGGGGACGGGGACAAGGGGCAGAGGAGAGGGGATGAAGGATGGGGAAAGGGGATAAGAGACAAGGGAAGGGGTAAGGGACACGGGAGAAGGGACAAGGGACGGAGGAGAGGGGATAAGGGACATGGAAAAGGGATAAGGGGTGGGGGAGAGGGACAAGGGAGGGACAAGGGACAATGAACACGGGAAGGGGACAAGGGAGAAGGGAGAGGGGACAGGGAGCAGGGGACAAAGGACAAGGGTAGTGCGGGGACAGGGGACAGCACTTGGAGGGGATAGGGGACAAAACCGGAGAGGGGGACAAAGGACAAAGGGAGGGGATGAAGGACGGGGGACAGGGGTGAGATGGGGGACAGGGGTGGGACAGAAGGCGGTGTGGGACGGGGGGGGAGAAAGGGTTGGGGAGGGGACAGGGGACAGGGGGACAAGGGAAGGGGGACAGAAGTGGGAGAGGGGACAAGGAGTAGGGTACAGGGAACAAGGGGCAGGGGATAAAGGATAGGGGACAGGTGCGGGGGACAGGGGTGGGACAGGGGACAAAAAGTGGGATAAGGGGACAAGGAGGGGGACAAAGGGGGGACGGGGACAAGGGGAGGGGGACAGAGGTGGGATAGGGGACAGGGCACAAGGGACAGGGGATGAAGGATGGGGGACAAGGGGAAGGGGACAGGGGACAAGGGGTGGGGGACAGAGGTGGGACAAGGGACGGGGGTTGAAGGATGGGGGACAGGGGTGGGAGAGGGGACAAGGGGTTGGGGGACAGGGGACAAGGGACAGGGGATGAAGGATGGGGGACGGGGTGGGACAAGGGACAAGGACTGGGGACAGGGGAATGGGGACAAGGGACAAGAGGTGAGAGAGGGGGCAAGGAATGGGGGATGGGGGATGAGGGACAGGGGATGAAGGACGGGACAAGGAGTGGGACAGGGGACAAGGGGAGGGGGACAGAAGAGGGAGAGGGGACAAGGAATGGGGGACAGGGGACAGGGGACAGGGACAGGGGTGGGACAGGGGGCAAAAAGTGGGACAGGGGGACAAGGGGAGGGGAACGGGGGACAAGGACAGGGGACAGAGGTGAGATGAGGGACGGGACGGGGACAGGGTTGGGACAGGAGACAAGGAGAGGGAGAGGGGACAAGGAGTGGGGGACAGGGGACAAGTAGTAGGGGTCAGGGGGACAGGGGACAAGGGACAGGGAGCGAGGGGAGGGGGACGAGGGGACAACGGGCAGGGGATGAAGGATGGGGGACAGGGGACAAGGGGTGGGGGACAGGGGACAGCAGATGAAGGACAGGGGACAGAAGTGGAGCAGGGGAGAAGGGGTGGGACACGGGACAAAGGGGTGGGACAGGGGACAAGGGATGGGGGACAGGGTGGGACAGGGGGTGGGACAAGGGGACAAGGGGAGGGGGACAGGGGACAAGGGGAGGGGTATGAAGGACGGGGGACAAGGAGTGGGACGGGGTGGGGGACAGGGGACAAGGGACAGGAGATGAAGGATGGGGGATAGAGATGGGGGACAGGGGTGGGACAGGGGACAAAGAGCGGGACAGGGGACAAGGGGAGGGGACAGGGGATGGGGACAGGGAGCAGAGGTGATGGGTGACGAGGGACAGGGGACAAAGGAGGGGGGGACAAAGGACAGGGCGCAGAGCGACCATGTATGGGTGGCACCTGGGTGGCACCGCATGAGGGTGGCACCAAGGTCACGTGTGGGTGTCACCGTGGTCACATTGTGGGTGCCAATGGGGACGTGGGTGCCACCACGTTGGGTGCCACCAAGGTCACATGTGGGTGGCACTGGGGGCATGTGGATGCCGCCAAGGTCACGTGTGGGTGGCACCAAGGTCACGGTGCGGGTGGCACCGGGGTCACATGTGGGTGCCACCACATTGGGTGCCCCCAAGGTCACATGCGGGTGGCACTGGGGACATGTGGGTGCCACCACGTGTGGGTGCCACCAAGGTCATGTTTGGGGGACACTGGGGTGACATGTGGGTGCCACCGTAGTCACATATGGGTGTCATTGTGGTCATGTAGGTGCCACCACGTTGGGTGCCACCAAGGTCACACTACATGTGGCACTGCAGTCACATGTGGGTGGCGCTGGGGACATGTGGGTGCCACCACATGTGGGTGCCACCAAGGTCACATTTGGGTGCCACCAAGGTCACAGTGTGGTGGCACTGGGACCACATATGGGTGCCATTGTTGCCACCTGGGTGCCACCACATGTGGGTGCCACCAAGGTCACATTTGGGTGCCACCAAGGTCACAGTGTGGGTGGCAGCGGGGTCACATGTGGATGCCACCACATTGTTGTCATGTGGGTGCCACTACATTGGGTGCCACCAAGGTCACATTTGGGTGGCACCAAGGTCACATGTGGGTGTCAGTGGGGACATGCGGGTGCCACCAAGTGTGGGTGCCACCATGGTCATGTTTGGGAGACACTGGGGTCACATCTGGGTGCCATTGTTGCCATCTGGGTGCCATCACATGTGGGTGCCACCAAGGTCACATGCAGGTGGCACTGGGGACATGTGGGTGCCACAACATGTGGGTGGCAATGGAGTCACGTGTGAGTGCCACCAAGGTCATATTTGGGTGGCACTGGGGACATGTGGGTGGCACTGGAGACATGTGGGTGTCACCACATTGGGTGCCACCATGGTCATGTTTGGGTGCCACCAAGGTCACTGTGGGTGCCACCAAGGTCATGTCTGGGGGACACTGGTGTCACATCTGGGTGCCATCGTGGCCATGTGGGTGCCACCAAGGTCGCATTTGGGTGACACTGGGGACATTTGGGTGACACTGGAGACATGTGGGCGCCACCACTCTGGGTGCCATCAAGGTCACATGAAGGTGACACTGTGGTCACACGTGGGTCTCACTGGGGGCATGTGGGTGCCACCACACATGGGTGCCACCAAGGTCACACGTGGGTGTCACTGGGGACGTGATTGGGTGTCACCACAAATGTGGGTGCCACCAAGGTCACATTTGGGTGGCACCAAGGTCACATGTGGGTGGCGCTGGGGACATGTGGGTGACACCAAGCTTGGGTACCACCAAGGTCACGTTTGGGAGACACTGTGGTCACATCTGGGTGCCATCATGGTCACATGGGTGCCATCATGTTGGGTGCCACCAAGGTAACATGTGTGGGTGACACCAAGGTCACATGGGTGTCATTGTGGTTGTGTGGGTGCCATCACATGTGGGTGCCACCAAGGTCATGTTTGGGTGCCACCAAGGTCACATGAAGGTGACACTGTAGTCACATGCGGGTCTCACTGGGGACATGTGGGTGCCACCACACATGGGTGCCACCAAGGTGACACACGGGTGGCACTGAGGCCATGTGTGGGTGCCGTTGGAGTCCCATGGGTGCTGTTGGGTTTCTGTGGGCACCATCGGGATCATGTGGGTGCCTCCAGGGTCCCATGTGGGTGCCATCGGTGTCCCGTGGGTGCCACAAGAGTTGAGTGGGACCCTCGTGGTGACACAGGTGCCATCAAATGCGGGTGCCACCAAGGCCACATGGGTGCCACCGGGGTTCCATGTGGGTGCCATTGGGGTCACATGGGTGCCATTGGGTTTGTGTGGGTGCCATTGGGATTCCATGGGTGCAGTTGGGATTGTGTGGGTGCTGTTGGAGTCACATGGGGGCAGTTGAGTTTTTGTGGGTGCCGTTGGGGTCCCATGGGTGCTGTTGGGTTTGTGTGGGTGCTGTTATGGTCACATGGGAGCCATTGGGTTTGTGTGGGTGCTGTTGGGATCAGAAGGGTGCCATTGGGTTTGTGTGGGTGCTGTTGGGGTCCCATGGGTGCAGTTGGGTTTATGTAGGTGCTGTTGGGATCTCATGGGTGCTGTTGGGTTTGTGTGGGTGCCATTAGGGTCAGAGGGGTGCTGTTGGGTTTGTGTGGGTGCTGTTATGGTCACATGGGAGCCATTGGGTTTGTGTGGGTGCTGTTAGGGTCACATGGGTGCCATTGGGTTTGTTTGGGTGCTGTTGGGGTCCCATGGGTGCAGTTGGGTTTATGTAGGTGCTGTTGGGATCTCATGGGTGCTGTTGGGTTTGTGTGGGTGCCATTAGGGTCAGAGGGGTGCTGTTGGGTTTGTGTGGGTGCTGTTGGGGTCAGAGGGGTGCCTTTGGGTTTGTGTGGGTGCCATTGGGGTCCCATGGGTGCTGTTGGGTTTCTGTGGGCACCATCGGGATCATGTGGGTGCCTCCAGGGTCCCATGTGGGTGCCATCGGTGTCCCGTGGGTGCCACAAGAGTTGAGTGGGACCCTCGTGGTGACACAGGTGCCATCAAATGTGGGTGCCCCCAAGGCCACATGGGTGCCACCGGGGTTCCATGTGGGTGCCATTGGGGTCACATGGGTGCCATTGGGTTTGTGTGGGTGCCATTGAGATCCCATGGGTGCCATTGGGTTTGTGTGGGTGCCATTGGGATTCCAGGGGTGCAGTTGGGATTGTGTGGGTGCTGTTGGAGTCACATGGGGGCAGTTGAGTTTTTGTGGGTGCCGTTGGGGTCCCATGGGTGCCATTGGGTTTGTGTGGGTGCTGTTGGGGTCCCATGGGTGCAGTTGGGTTTATGTAGGTGCTGTTGGGATCTCATGGGTGCTGTTGGGTTTGTGTGGGTGCCATTAGGGTCAGAGGGGTGCTGTTGGGTTTGTGTGGGTGCTGTTGGGATCCCATGGGTGCCTTTGGGTTTGTGTGGGTGCCGTTGGGGTCAGAGGGGTGCCTTTGGGTTTGTGTGGGTGCCGTTGGGGTCCTGTGTGTGCTGTTGGGTTTGTGTCGGTGCCATTGGGATCACAGGGATGCTGTTGGGTTTTTGTGGGTGCCCCTGCTGCCCCATGGGTGCAGTTGGGTTTGTGGGTGCCCTTGTTGCCCCATGGGTACCACTGGGTTTGTTTGGGTGCCGCTGGTCTTCCATGGGTGCTGTTGGGGTCACATGGGTGCCATTGGGTTTGTGTGGGAGCTGTTGGGGTCCCAGGGTGCTGTTGGGTTTGTGGGTGCCCCTGTTGCCCCATGGGTACCATTGGGATTTTATGGGTGCCATTGGGGTCCTATGGGTGCTGTTGGCTTTGTTTGGTTACCTCTGTTGCCCCTGGGTACCACTGGGTTTCTTTGGGTGCTGTTGGGATCCCATGGGTGCTATTGGGTTTGTGTGGGTGCCGTTGTGGTCCCATGGGTGCCATTGGGTTTCTATGGGTTCCGTTGGGGTCCCATGGGTGAGTTGGGTTTGTGGGCTCCCCTGTTGCCCGATTGGTTACAATTGGGTTTGTGTAGGTGCCGCTGGGGTCCCATGGGTGCTGTTGGGGTTTGTGTGCGTGCTGTTGGGTTTCCATGGGTGCTGTTGGGTTTGTGGGTGCCCTTGTTGCCCCATGGGTACCATTGGGTTTGTGTGGGTGCCGTTGGGTTTGTGTGGGAGCTGTTGGGGTCCCATAGGTGCTGCCGGGTTTGTGGTTGCCACTGTTGCCCATGGGTGCTATTGGGTTTGTGTGGGTGCCCTTGGGGTCCCATGAGTGCTGTTGGGTTCGTGTGTGCCCTTGTTGCCCCATGGGTACCATTGGGTTTGTTTGGGTGCCATTGGGGTTCCATGGGTGCCGTTGGGGTCACATGGGTTTGTCGGGTTTGTGGGTGCCACCGTTGCCCCATGGGTGCCATTAGGATTGTATGGGTGCCATTGGGGTCACATGGGTACCATTGGGTTTGTGTGGGTGCCGTTGGGGTTCCATGGGTGCTATTGGGGTTCCATGGGTACCATTGGGTTTGTGTGGTTGTTGTTGGGGTCCCATGGGTGCTGTTGGATTTGTGGGTGCCCCTGTTGCCCCATGGGTACCATTGGGTTTTTGAGGGTGCCCCTGTTGCCCCATGGGTGCAGTTGGGTTTGTGGGTGCCCCTGTTGCCCCATGGGTACCATTGGGATTGTACAGGTGCTGTTGGGGTCCTATGGGTGCTGTTGGGGTTCCATGGGTGCAGTTGGGTTTGTGGGTGCCCCTGTTGCCCCATGGGTATCATTGGGTTTCTGTGGGTACCGTTGGGGTTCCATGGATGCTGTTGGAGTCACATGGGTGCACTTGGGTTTGTGGGTGCCCCTGTTGCTCCATGGGTACCGTTGGGGTTCCATGGGTGCTATTGGGGTCCCATGGGTGCATTTGGGTTTGTGGGTGCCCCTGTTGCCCAATGGGTACCATTGGGTTTTTGTGGGTACCATTGGGTTTGTGTGGGTGTCATTGGGGTCCCATGGGTGCTGTCGGGTTTGTGGGTGCCACCATTGCCCCATGGGTACCATTGGGATTGTATGGGTGCCACTGGGGTTCTACAGGTGCTGTCGGGCTTTTGTGGGTGCCGTTGGGGTTCCATGGATGCTGTTGGGGTCACATGGGTGCCATTGAGTTTGTGTGGTTGCTGTTGGGGTCCCAGGGTGCAGTTGGGTTTGTGGGTGCCCCAGTTGCCCCACGGGTACCTTTGGGATTGTATGGGTGCTGTTGGGGTCCTATGGGTGCCATTGGGTTTGTGTGGGTGCAGTTGGGGTCCTATGGGTGTTGTTGGGGTTCCAGGGGTGCCATTGGGTTTCTGTGGTTGCTTTTAGGGTCCCACGGGTGCTGTTGGGTTTGTGGGTTCCCCTGTTGCCCCATGGGTACCTTTGGGATTCTATGGGTGCCGTTGGGGTCTCATGGGTGCCACTGGGTTTGTGTGGGTGCCGTTGGGGTCCCATGGGTGCGGTTGGGTTTGTGGGTGCCCCTGTTGCCCCATGGCTACCATTGGGATTGTATGGGTGCTGTTGGGGTCCTATAGGTGCCGTTGGGGTCCCATGGGTGCGGTTGGGTTTGTGGGTGCCCCTGTTGCCCCATGGGTCCCATTGGGGTACCCATGGGATACCACGGACGCCATTGGTATCCCACGGGTGCCTTTGTCTTTCAGCGCACGCCACCCATCTCCCCCTGCTCCCACATCACGCGGTCTCCCCCGACCCCCCATTTGCTGCCCCCTCCCCGCTTTCTGACCGCATCCCCCCCCCCTACAGCCCCCTACCTCGGCGACTACATGGCCCCCAGCTCCTACCCCGGCGACGCCGACGCCTCAGACCCCCTCAAAGTCCCATCACCGACCTCCCTCTACCCGTCCACCCGAGGCGGGGGGGATTTCGCCGCCTCCGATTCGGACCCCCCCGACAGCCCCCGTTCCGCGTTGGCCGGCGGTTACATCAACGGCGACGCGGCCGTCAGCGAAGGTTACGCCGTCGACGCCTTCTTCATCACCGACGGCCGCTCTCGTCGCAAAGCCCCCAACGGCGCCGCGACCCCCGCCACCCCCAGACCCCCCCGGCAACGTCACGCTTGCGGCGAATGCGGCAAAACCTACGCCACCTCCTCCAACCTGAGCCGTCACAAACAGACGCACCGGAGCCTGGATAGCAAAATGGCCAAGAAATGTCCGACCTGCGGAAAAGTCTACGTCTCCATGCCGGCGATGGCAATGCATCTCCTGACCCACGACCTGAAGCACAAATGCGAGGTTTGCGGCAAAGCTTTCAGCCGCCCTTGGTTGTTGCAGGGCCACATGCGTTCCCACACCGGGGAGAAGCCTTTCGGCTGCGCCCATTGCGGCAAAGCTTTCGCCGACCGGTCCAACCTGCGCGCTCACATGCAGACCCACTCGGCCTTCAAGCACTTCAAGTGCAAGAGATGCAGCAAAACCTTCGCCCTCAAGTCCTACCTGAACAAGCACTACGAGTCCGCCTGCTTCAAAGGAGCCCCGACCGCAGCCGCAAACCTCAGGGCTTGAGATTTAAAGGGGGGGGGAAGAGGGGGGGGAAATGAAGTCGGGGGACCCCGAGGTGGGTGAGGAGGAGAGGGGTGGAGGGTGGCCAACCTGGGGGTTCGGGGGGTGTTTGGGCGGCGCGATGCTCGGGGGGGTTCGTGCGGAGCACAAATTTGGGGGTCTCCTTCATTTATGGGTGCCTGGGCGGACCCAAATCTGGGGTATCGTCTCGTTTATGGGGTGCCCTCGGCCCGTATGGACCCCAAATTTGGGGTATCACCTCATTTATGGGGTGCCCTGAACCTGTGCAGACCCATATTTGGGGTATCCCCTCGTTTATGGGGTGCCCTGGGCCCATATGGACCCCCAAAATTGAGCATCCCCCTTGCCTATGGGGTGCCCTGGGCCCATATGGATCCTAAATTTGGGGTATTCCCTCATTTGTGGGGTGCCCTGGGCCCATATGGACTCCAAAAATTGGGGATCACCCTTGTCTATGGGGCACCCTGAGCCCATGTGGACCCCAAATTTGGGGTATCCCCTCATTTATGGGGCACCCTGAACCTGTGCAGACCCAAATTTGGGGTATCCCCTCGTTTATGGGGTGCCCTGGGCCCGTATGGACCCTAAATTTGGGGTGTTTCCTCGTTTATGGGGTGTCCTGGCCCATATGGATCCTAAATTTGGGGTATTCCCTCCTTTATGGGGTGCCCTGGGCCCATATATACCCCAAAAGTTGAGGATCCCCCTTGTCTATGGGGCACCCTGAGCCCATGTGGACCCTACATTTGGGGTATCGTCTCATTTATGGGGTGCCCTGGGCCCACCCGGACCCCAAATTTGGGATCCCCCTTGTTTATGGGATGCCCTGGGCCTGTATGGACCGCAAATTTGGGGTATTCCCTCGTTTATGGGGTGCCTTGAGCCCATATGGATCCTAAATTTGGGGTATTGTCTCGTTTATGGGGTGCCCTGAGCCCATATGGATCCCGAATTTGGAGTATTCTCTCATTTATGGGGTGCCCTGAGCCCATATATACCCCAAAAGTTGAGGATCCCCCTTGTCTATGAGGTGCCCTGGGCCCATATGGATCCTAAATTTGGGGTATTCCCTCGTTTATGGGGTGCCCTGGCCCCATATGGACCCCAAAAGTTGGGGATCACCCTTGTCTATGGGGCACCCTGAGGCCATGTGGACCCTACATTTGGGGTATCGTCTCATTTATGGGGTGCCCTGGGCCCATATGGACCCCAAATTTGGGATATCCCCTCATTTATGGGGTGCCCTGAACTGTGCGGACCCAAATTTGGGGTATTCCCTCGTTTATGGGGTGTCCTGAGCCCATATGGACCCCAAATTTGGGGTATTGTCTCGTTTATGGGGTGCCCTGGGCCCATATATACCCCAAAAGTTGGGGGTCTCTGTCATTTATGGGGTGCCCTGAGCCCATGTGGACCCTAAATTTGGGGTATTCCCTCATTTATGGAGTGCTCTGGGCCCGTGTGGACCCCAAATTTGGGGTATCCCCTCATTTATGGGGCGCCCTGAACCTGTGTGGACCCCAAATTTGGAGTATTCCTTCGTTTATGGGGTGTCCTGGCCCCATGTGTAACCCAAAAGTTGGGAGTCCCATATGCACCCTAAAACTCAGGGATTCCCTCACTGTTCTTTGGGGAACCCTGGGCCAATGTGGACCCCAAAACTTGGGGGTCCCCCTCGTTTATGGGGTGCCCTGAGCCTGTGTGGACCCCAAATTTGGGGTATCCCCTCATTTATGGGGCACCATGGCCCATATGGACCCCAAAAGTTGGGGGTCACCACAATCTATGGGGTGCCCTGGGCCCATGAGGACCCCATATTTGGGGGTCCCCCTCCTTTATGGGGTCCTGGACCCATGTGCACCCCAAAAGTTGGGGGTCTCCCTCATCTATGGGGTGTCCAAGGTCCATGTGGCCCCCAAAAGTCGAGGATCCCCCTCATCTATGGGGTCTTCTGGTCCCATTCGCACCCCAAAACTTGGGGATCTCACAGTTCTTTGGGAGCCCTGGTCCCATGTGTACCCCAAAAGTCGGGACTCCCAGGTGTACCCCAAAATTCTGGGACCCCCTCGCTGTTCCTTGGGTGCCCTGGACCCGCGTGGGCACCAAAAATTGGGGGTCATTCTCATTTATGGGGTGTCCTGGGCCCATGTGACCCCAAAAGTCGGGGGTCCTCTTGGTGTTTATATGGGAGCTTGGGGACCTCGTGTAGATCAAAAGTTGGGGGTCCGTGTGTACCCCGAAAATTGGGGGTCTCCCTCGTTTATGGGGTTCCCTGAGTCAATATGAACCCCAAAAGTCTGGGGTCCCACGTGTGCCCCAAAAGTCGGGGATCCCACTCGTTTATGGGATGTCCTGGGATCACGTGGATCCCAGATTTGGGGATCCCCCTCATTTATGGGATGATGCCCTGGGCCCACGCGTACCCCGAAAGTCGGGGGTCCCATATGCACCCCAAAACTTGGGGATCCCCTCGGCTGTTCTTTGGGTGCCCTGGGCCCACGTGGGCCCCAAATTTGGGGGTACCCCTCATTTATGGTGTGCCCTGGGCCCACCCGGACCCCAAAAGTCGGGGGATCCCGTGTGCACCCCGAAATTAGGGGCTCCCCATCCTTTTTGGGGTGTCCGGGTACCTCGTGCGCCCCAAAACTCGGGGGTCCCCCTTATTTATGGGGTTTCCTCGCCCCACGTGTACCCCAAAAGTTAAAGGTCCCCCTCCTATATGGGGCGTCCTGGGCCCATGCGGACCCCCAAATTCGGGGGTCCCGTGTGCACCCCAAAACTCAGGGACCCCCTCACTGCTCCTTGGGTGCCCTGGTCCCACGTGTACCCCAAAATTAGGGGGTCCCCCTTATTTATGGGTTGTCTGGGTACCTCGGGCTCCCCTAAACTCGGGGGTCCCATATGCACCACAAAATTCGGGGACCCCCTCCCCCCCCCGCTCTTCCTTGGATGCCCCGCTCCCATGTGTACCCCAAAAGTTGGGGGTCCCCCTCATTTATGGGGTGCCCCCAGGTTTTCAGCACCCCAGAATTCGGGGATACCCTTTCCTATATGGGGTGCCCGGTCCCCATGTGCACCCCAAAATCGGGGGTCCCATTTACACTTCGAAATTCGGGGGTCCCCCTCCCTTTGTGGGGTGCCTGGGTACCTCGCGCACCCCAAAACTCAGGGTCCCATGCGTACCCCAAAATTCAGGGCTCCCCTTCACTTATGGGGTGCCCTGGGTCCTCAGCACCCTAAAACCCGGGGGTCCGTGTGCACCCCGCAATTCGGTGCCCCCCTCCTTGATGGGGTGCCTCAAAACTCGGGCGGGTCCCCCACATTTACGGGGTGTTCGTGGGGGTCCCGTGTGCACCCCGAAACTCAGGGACCCCCTCACTGTTCCTTGGGTGCCCTGGGCCCATGCGGACCCCAAAAGTCGGGGGTCCTTTGTGCACCCCGAAACTCGGGGGTCTCCCTCGTTTACGGGGTGCCGGGGTACCTCGTGCACCCCAAAAACTCGGGGGTTCCCCTCCTTTATAGGGTCCCCCACTCGGGGAACTCCCCTCCTTTGGGTGGGGGCTGCACCCCAAAACTCTGGGATCCCCTCCCCAATTTATGGGGTCCCTCTGTGCACCCCATAACTCCGGGACCCCTCCACAGCTCCTTGATCCCTCCCCAATTTATGGGGTCCCTCTGTGCACCCCACAACTTTAGGAACCCCCCTCCCCCTCTGATAGGATCCCCTCTGCACCCCACAACTCTGGGACCCCCCCCCCCCAATTAAAGGGTCCATCTGTGCACCCCACAACTCCGGGATCCCCCCACAGCTCCGGGACCCCTCCCTACTTTATGGGGTCCCTCTGTGCACCCCACAACTCCAGGACCCTCCCCCCTCCCCCCCCCAATTTATAGGGTCTCCCTGTGCACCCCACAATTTCCGGGACCCCCCTCTCCCCTCTTTATGGGGTCCCTCTGTGCCCCCTAAAACTCGGGGACCCGCCCCCCCTTTTCCGGGGTCTCCCGTGCACCCAACAACTCTGGGACCCCCCCTCCTTTCTGTGGGTGCCCCGACCTCACTCTCCCCCCCCCCCCCCCAAACCCCCTTCGTCCTCCCCCCTCGATTTAGGGTCCCCCCAATTCCCCCCTCCCCCCCCCCACCCCAGGGGTTGTCTCCACCCTTCTCAATAAGGGGGCACCCCAATCCTATGCCATATTCGGGTGGGGGGGGGGATGGGATGGGATCTTCTCCCCCCACCCCCCCGGTTAAAATTGGGGTCCTCGCCCCCCAAAATTGGGATCTCACCCTTCCTAAATTGGGGTCCCCCCTCCTAAATTGGGGTCCCCCCTCCTAAATGGATCCCCCCCCCTCCTAAATATAGGGGATCCCTCCTTGCTAAACTGGGGACCCCCTCCTAAATTGGGGTCCCCCCCTCCCAAAAAGGCCCACCATCGCCTTCTCCCACCCGATGTCACCCCCCCCCCCCACGGTCGACCCCCCCCCCCAGCATGGCACGACGTCACCCTCCTCCCCCCCTCTCCCCCCCCCCTCAGGGACCCCTTTATTTGGAGATCCCACCTCTTTTTGGGGACCCCTACCCCGCTCCCCACTTTGTGCCCCCCCTCCCCCCCCGCGACCCCCACCAGGTAACCCCTCCCCCACTGGGCACCCCCAGCATCTCAGTTTGGGGATCCCCTTCCCCCAGACTTGTGCCCCCCCTCCTCCCTTTCAATGGGAACCAACTGAAGACCCCCATTTTGGGGACCCCTCGCCCCCCCCCGCTCGGGGTTCCTTTTCTCCCATTGAGGACCCACCCAGGATCCCCCCTTTGGGAGCCCCTCCCCCTTTGCTTACCCTCCTTTCTGGGGACCCCACCCCCAACATCGGGGACCCCTCCCCATTTCCCCCACCTCCCCCCCCCCTAAATTTGGGGACCCCTCACCCTTGGGGGATCCCCACCTTCCGGGCTTCCACCCTCCCAATGAGGACACCCCCGTCCCCCCCCCCTTTGGGGAACCCCCCCTTTGGGGACCCCCCGCTTTGGGGACCCCCCTCTCATTGGGGACCCCCCCTCAGGCTCTCCCCCCCTTTTTGGGACCCCCCCCCCCCAAACTTGGGGATCCTCCCCTCTCGAAGGAGCTCCTTGGGGGCCCCCTTTCTTTGGGGACCTCCCCCCCATCGCCCCCCTGCCCCTCCCCCCTATTTTTTGGGGACCTCCCCATTTTTTGGGGACCCCCCCAGAGCACAGAACTCCCCCCCCCCCCCCCAAGCACGGACTTTGGCCTGGGGGTGCCGCCCCCCCCCCCCCCGCCGCGATGCCAAAGTCGATTCTCAGAACGGATGGGAAGAAAACAGAAGAAAAAAAAGGACAAAAAAAAAAAAAAAGATTTTAAAGGAGGAGGGGAAGAAAAAGGGAAAGAAAAAAAGGGAAGAAATACCAAAAAAATAAAAAAAAGGGAGAGAAAGAGGAGAAGAAAAAGGAAAAAGGAGAAAAGGAGAAAGAAAGGAAAAAATGGAGAGAAAAGGAGAAAAAAAGGAGAGATGGAGAAAAAAAGGAGAAAAAGAGGAGAAAAAAGGGAAAAATGGAGAGAAAAGGAAAAGAAAGGAGAAAAAAATGGGAAAAGGAGAAAAATGGAGAAAAGTGGACAAAAAGTGGAGGAAAAAAGGAGAGAAAGAGGAGAAAAATGGAGGAAATGGAGGAAAAAAAGGAGAAAAAAGGTGGGAAAAAATGAGGAAAAAAGGGGAAAAAGGGCAAAAAGGAAGAGATGGGAGAAAAAAGGAGAAAAATGAGGAAAAAAGGGAGAAAAAAGCAGAAAAAAAGGAGAAAAAAGGAGAAAAAAGAAGAAAAAGGAAAAAAAGGAGAAGGAACACGAGAAAAAGGAGAAAAAAAGGTGAAAAAATGAGAAAAAGAGAAAAAGAGAAAAAAGGAGAAAAAAGGAATAAGAAAGGAGAAAAAGAGAAAATGGACAAAAAAGGAAGAAAAGAGGAGGGGGAAGAAGGGTGAAAGAAAGGAGAAAAAGAAGAAAAATGAGAAAAAAGGAGAAAAAAGGGGAGAAAAAAAGGAGATAAAAGGAGAGAAAAAAGGAGAAAAAAGGAGAAAAAAAGGAAGAAAAGGGTGAAAAGGGGAGAAAAAAATCGAGAAATAAAACAGGAAAAAGGGAGAAAAAAGGTGAAGAAAAAGGAGAAGAAAGGAGGAAAGAAGGAGAAAAAAGGTGAAAAAGAGAGAAAAAATCGAGGAAAAAAACAGGAAAAAGGGGAAAAAAGGGGGAAAAAAAGAAGGAAAAAGGAGAAGAAAAGGCGAAAAAGGGAGAAAAATTGGAGAAAAACGGGAAAAAAGGAGAAAAAAGAGGAAAAAAGGAGAAAAAGGAGAAAAAAGGAGAAAAAAAAGTAGAAAGAAGGAGGAAAAAGGAGAAAAAAGGAGAAAAAAAGGAGAAAAAAGCGGAAAAAAAGGAGAAGAAAAGGAGAAAAAAAGAAGAAAAGGAGAAGAAAAGGAGAAGAAAAGGAGAAGAAAAGGAGAAGAAAAGGCGAAAAAGGAGGGAAAAAAGCAGCAAAAAAAGGAGAAAAAAAGAGGAAAAAAAAAGAAAAAAAATGAAGAAAAAAAAAGGAAAAAAATGAAGAAAAAAGGAAAAAAAATGAAGAAAAAATGAAAAAAACCGAGGGAAAAAAAAGACAAAAAAAGTGACAGGAAAAAAAAAAAGCAAAAAGAAAAGAGCGGGGGGGGGGGACGACGACGACCCCCAACCCCCCCCCCCCCAATGGGACTCAGCGCAGAGCGAGGCAGAGGAGCAGCAGCAGGAGATGAAGCAGCGCCGCTCAGCGCCGCTAGGGGGCGCTGTTCCCCCCCCCCGGCGCCTCCTCCTCGGGGCTGCAATTCCCCCCCTTGGCCTTTGGGTGGCGCTGTGGGAGCGCCAAACTGTTTGTTATTTCTCCGTAGGACTGAAACCTCTCAGAGCAATAATGGAGGGCGGCCGTCGTGCGCCGCGGGCTCACGAGGACTCACGACCGCCCGGCCCCACTTCTCACTAGCGACGAAGATCAGGGATGCCGTCACAGTAGCGCTAGCAAAACCCCCCCCCCGACACCCTGCAACCGCCTCCCCCCCACCCCCCCACCCGCAACTCCCCCGCCCGGGCTTTGCACGCGCGTGTGAGGGGCCGTCGTGTGAGTGCACAAGCGCGTGTGCATCCGTGTGGTGCCAGCAGGCGGCGCTCGGCTCGCAAGCGCTGTGAGTGCTGGAATGCTGTTGCACGTGCGCGTGAGTACGCGTATGTCTAGGCACGCGTGCACACGTGTGTGCAAAAACGTGCATCTGGGGTGTGTGAGCAGGCAGCTGTGGGATCGCGTGCTCTGCCAGTGCTGCTGGTGCTGCACAGCGGTTGCACACACACGTGTGCGCACACACACGTACAGAAGTGTGTGCACATGCGTGTGCGAGCACACGGGCATCTGTGGTGCGTGAGCAGGCAGCAGTCAGCTCGTGTGCCCTGCCAGTGCTTCTGGTGCCGCACAGCTGTTGCACACACGTGTGAACACACGCACATACAAGCATCATGTGTGCACGCACGTGTGACAGGCTGTAGTGAGTGCGCGGGTGTGTGAGTGCGCGTGCAGCCTCGTGGTGCAGGAGGAAGCAGTCGGCTCATGAGTGCTGCGGGTGCTGCTCAGCTGTTGCACAAACACGTGTGAGCACACGCACATATATGCATGCATTGCACACATACACGTGTGCACACACACATACAGGCGTGCATGCACACACGTGTGCGAACACACGTGCAGCTGGGGTGTGCGAGAAGGCAGCAGGCAGCTCACGTGCCCTGCCAGTGCTGCGGGTGCTGCTCAGCTGTTGCACACACACTTGTGAGCACACACGCATATATACATGCATGCACACGCGTGTGTTATGCACACACACACACACATAAGTATGTGCACATGCAGTGTGCAAGCAGACAGGGATGAGCAACTGCGCTCTGCAAGGGCTGCTGGTGTTGCACGCGCGTGTACACACAGAGACACAGACATACACACGTGCATCATGCAGGCACACGCATGCATAGTGCACACACACATTAGCACACATGTGTACAGAAATGCATGATGCAT
This sequence comes from Lophura swinhoii, assembly GCA_030408155.1. Classification (NCBI taxonomy): domain Eukaryota; kingdom Metazoa; phylum Chordata; class Aves; order Galliformes; family Phasianidae; genus Lophura; species Lophura swinhoii. Next base: position 98,759,437 of record CM059456.1, on the reverse strand, counting down.
GCACACGCGTGTGCGAGTGCACATGGATCCCTGTGGTGTCAGCAGGCAGCACTCAGCTCACAAACATGATGAGTGCTGCACAGCTGTTGCACGCACACGTGTGAGCACACGCACATATAGGCATGCAACATGTACGCACACGTGTGTGCAAGCACAGGTATGCGTGTGTCATGGCGGCAGGAAGCTGTCAGCTCACGTGCTCTGCCAGTGGTGCTGGTGCAGCGCAGCTCTTGCACACACACGTGTGAGCACACGCACATACAGACATGCAGCACACAGACACGCACGTGTGCTATGCACTTACATGTATTCACACACACCTATCACGCACACACGCATAAACACACGCGTTGTGCAAGCAGACCAGAGGGAGCTGCTGTGCTTTGCGAGTGTTGCACACAAGTGTGCGTGTATGCACGCACACAAACGCACACACACACACACACCCGTTGTGCAAGTGGATCTGAGCATGCTGCAGGGTCCCCTGAGGGCTGTGGGTGTTGCACACAGACGTGTGCGTGTGCACACGCAGACACACACATGCATTCTGCATGCACACACAAGCAGGCTTGTGTGCTCCGCACGTGCTGCTGGTTTTGCACACCCATTTCAATGCTTGCACACGGACCCAGTGTGCACAGGCACACACGTGCATTGTGCGAGCAGGTGCGCATAGGCGGGCATGCACCACAATGCTGCTGGTGTTGCACACCTCTTGCACACTCATTTCCATGTAGGCGCACACACATATAGACATGCAACACACACCCTTGCACACTCATTGTGCCAGCATGTAGAAACACGTGTGTGTTCTGCAAGTGCTGCTGGTGTTGCACACACGTTGCACGCACACATACGCGCATGCCGATACACTCATACACGTGCAACACACAGCCTTGCACACTTGTGGCAGCACACAGAAATGTGTGTGTGCTTTGCAAGCGCTGCTGGTGTTGCACACACATTGCACTCACATGTAATATATGCACAGATACACACTCATCATGCAAACAGACGTGAGAAGGCTGCTATGCACCACAGGTGCTGCTGCTGCTGCATGTCTTGCACACACACATACTTGCACACTCACACGTAGCATGGAGGCTCACACACACGTTGTTCAAACAGACACGAGCGTGCTGTGCAAGTGCTGCTGGTGTTGCACGCCAGTTGTCGCCACGTACACGCTTGCACACACACTGTTGTGAGCAAACTCCTGTGCTCTGCAAGTGCTGCAGCTGTTGTGCACCTGTGCACAAGTGCTGTGCTGAGCATTGCTCACGAGTGTGTGTGAGCAGCACACTTGCACAATCCGTGCCGTGCACACACTGTGCCTCGCACGTGCGTGTGAGCAGGATCACATGGCAGCACGTTGCCCACACTGCACTTACTGCACACCCACTGCACACCCATTGCACGCCCATTGCACGCCCATTGCACGCCCATTGCATACGGCCTGCACGCACTGCACACCCTGTGCAATCCTTGTGCACACTCGTTGCACACTCACTGCACTGCCCACCCGTTACACATCCTGTGCACATCCACTGCACACCCATTGTACACTGCCTGCACTGCGCTCCCTGTGCACATCCATTGCACACCCATTGCACACCCATTGCACACACACTGCTCTCCCATTACACCCCCTGTGCACACCTATCACACACCGACTGCATGCACTGCATTCCCCTTGCACACTCATTGCACATCCAACACACACTGCACATACTGCATTCCCTGTGCACACTCATTGCACACACAGATTGCACACCCAGCACACTCCTTGCACACACACCGCACACCCCATGCACACCCATTCCGCATGCACTGCATGCACTGCACTCCCCCGTGCACACCCATTGCACACTCATTGCAAACCCGCTGCATACTCCTTGCACACCATGCAGCCTTGTGCACACTCGCTGCACGCCCACTGCATGCACTGCAACTTGTGTGCACACTCACAACACTCAGAGCACTCACAGCACACACAGCACTCCTTTTGCACACCCGCTGCACACCCTGTGCACACCTGCACTCCCTTTGCACACTCACTGCACACGTTGCTCACCCACTGCATACCCCTGCACACACTGTGTACACTCTCTGCACACCCACTGCTGGCCCCCTGCACGCACCACACTTCTCTTGCACACCTACTGCATCCTCTGCACACCCCCTGCACGTTCCATACGCACACTGCAGCGCCCTGTGCACGGACGGCTGCACAGCCGTTGCACGCCCGTTGCACACACGCCACGTGCTACAAACCCACAGCAGTCAGTGCTCATGTTACAGAAACGTGTTGCACACCTACTGCACACACATTGCACACACGATGCACACATGTTTCTACACTTGTTGCACGCTCTGTGCACAAACTATTCACTCTCATTCTACGCGTGTTGCACACTCAGTGCACATATATTGCACGCACATCACACACACACCAAACACTCATTGCTCACTCATTGCACACACACTGCACACACATTGCACACACTCCGCACAGTCATTGCACACTCATTGCACACTCATTGCACTCACACACTGCACACCCATTGCACACGCAGTGCACTCACACTCCACCCCCATTGCGCACACACTGCTCATTCATTGCACACACGATGCACACCCATTGCACACCCAGTGCACTCACTGCACACCCATTGCACACCCACTGCACGCATCATACGTTTGACACACACGACACACAACACACACACGCAAACAACACACGCTCACAGCACGCACCCCAAAGTCCATTGCACGCCCATTGCACGCCTGCTGCTCATTCCACACACACCACACACGTGACACACGCTACACAACGCACACAACATACTCGCAACGTGTCCCGTGCGCCCACTGCACGCCCATTGCACACGCATGGTACACACCACACGCAATACACGTGGCAAACAACGCACATAACACACCCGTGACACCCGTGACTCGTGTGACAGACACACACAACACGCTCACAACACGCACTGCATGCACTCGGCCCCCTGCACGCCCGTTGCACACACTTCTTACACACGCAGCGCACACAACGCACACACTTGGCTCCCCGCACGCCCGTTGCACGCCCACTGAACGCATGATACATGTGACACGTGCACGCAACACGCACACAACACGCCCCACGTGCCTGTTGCACGCCCAGTACACACACTTTATACACACAGAACACACGCAGCACACACACTCGCAACACGGACCACACTTGGCGCTCTGCACACCCGTTGCACGCCCATTGCACGCCCAATGCTCACACTTTATATGCACACACTGCACAACAGCACACAACACGCACCACACACCTATTGCACGCCCGTTGCACACACAACACGTGCACTCAGCTCCCCGGATGCCCACTGCACACCCTTTGCACACGCATTGCACACACACAGCACACCACACGCACGACACACACACCACACGCAGCACACATCACACAGCAACCTCAGCACCCTGCACAACTGTCGCACGCCCATTGCACGCTCTTTATACACACGCGCTACACAGCACACAACACACTCACAACACGCAGCACACACCCATTGCACACCCATTGCACACTGACTGCATGCACCGCACACCCTGTGCACACCCATTGCACACCAGCTGCATGCACTGCATTCCATGTGCACACTCATTCCACACCCACAGACACACATTTATGCACACACACACAACACGCACCACACTCGATGCCCCGCATGCCTGTTGCACACCTGTTGCACACCCACTGCGCACACTTTGCACGCCAACTGCACACTCACGGCACAACACACCACACGTCATTCAACACGCACCCCTGTTGCACACCCATTGCACACACACTACGCACCACACATACGACACTCCATACAACACATGCCGCACTCGGTGCCTCGCACACCCGTTGCACGCCCATTGCACACCCGTTGCACGCCCATTGCACACGCGCAACACACACGGTGCACACAACACACAACACGCACCACGCACAACACCCTGCACGCCCACTGCACACCCATTGCACTCCCAAAGCGCGCCCCTTGCACACACACCACACACACAACACTCAATGCCCTGCACATCCATTGCACGCGCATTGCACACACTTTATACACACTTTTTACACACCACAGACCACACAGCACACCACACACCATAGCCAGCACCCCGCATGTCCGTTGCACACCCATTGCCTGCCCATTGCACGCTCACTAAACACCACACACACACTCCACAACACACCACACGAGACACTCGGCACCCAGCACGCCCGTTGCACGCCCATTGCACACACTTTAGACACACTTTACACACACCACGCACAACGCCCTGCACGCCCACTGCACTCCCAATGCACGCCCATTGCACACGCACCAAACGCACGACACACACACGACACTCGGCACCCTGCACACCCATTGCACGCCCATTGCACGCCCATTGCACACACTTTATACACACCGCACAACGTGCACCACACATAACACACACCACACCCAACGCTCCACACGCTTGTTGCACGGCCACTGGGTGCCCTTTGCACACCCACTGCCCACACACCACACTCGGCACCCCACATGCCCGTTGCACACCCATTGCAAGCCCTTTGCACACCCACCGCATGCACACCACACACAACACGCCCCACACCACACTCGCCGCTCCACATGCCTCTGGCACACCTATTTGTGCCGTTTGCACACCCACTCCACACACACAACACACCACACACCACACACCACACACGGCGCTCCACAAGCCTGTTGCACACCCATTCTACGCCCTTTGCACACCCACCGCACACACCACACACACACACCACGACACACAACACATGACACACACCACACTTGGTGCCCCACAGGCCCGTTGCACACCCATTGCACGTCCTTTGCACACACAAACACACCACACACACCGCACTCAGCGCAACACACGCCCATTGCACACCCATCCTACACCCTTTGCACACCCACTGCACACCCACTAGAAACACCACACACACCACACATGACACACCACACACCAAACCCAGTGCCCTGCACGCCCGTTTCACACTCATTGCACACTTTTTGCACACACGTCGCACACACGCCACAAACACCACACACACCACACCCAGCCACCCACATGCCAGTTGCACACCCTTTGCACGCCCTTTGCACACACACTACAAACACCACACACCACACATAACACATCAGACCGGGTGCTCCGCACGCCCATTGCACACCCTTTGCACACACGTTGCACACACACCACAAACACCACACACCACACACAACACACATAACACACCAGACTGGGTGCTCCGCACACCCGCTGCACACCCATTGCACGCCCTTTGCACACACATTGCACACACACTACAACCACCACACACCACACACAACACACTCGGCGCCCCGCACGCCCGTTGCACACCCATTGCACGCCCTTTGCACACACATTGCACACACACTACAACCACCACACACCACACACAACACACTCGGCGCCCCGCACGCCCGTTGCACACCCATTGCACGCCCTTTGCACACACGTTGCACACGCACTACAAACACCACACACCACACACAGCACACTTGGCGTCCTGCACGTCTGTTGCACACCCATTGCACGCCCTTTGCACACACGTTGCACACGCACTACAACCACCACACAACCACACACCACACCCGGCACCCTGCACACCCATTGCACGCCCTTTGCACACACGTTGCACACGCACTACAAACACCACACAACCACACACCACACCCGGCGCCCCGCACGCCCGTTGCACGCCCATTGCACGCCCTTTGCACGCCCCCCCCCCCCCCGCCCCGCAGCGGGCAGGCTCTCGCCGCGGCCCCCCCCCCCCCCAAAACCCCTCGCCCCCCACCCCCGCCCCCATTCAGGTATTTGGCAGCACCCGGAGCTGCGTCCGTCCGTCCGTCCGTCCGTCCGTCCACGGAGGCCTGGAGGGGCCTCCGGAGCTTCGCCCCCTCCCCAACGGAACCCAAAAATGGGTCTGGGGTCCCGGAAGCCGTTGCGCAGTCGGGACCTGGAAGGGCGATGCAGGCTGATGGGATCAAAGCACAAAAAGGCACCGCGCTGCACTTCACAATAAAACGGGAAATCCGAGCTGCCTCCGGGTGCGGGGGGACGGGGGGTACGGGGGGGTTATAGGGATATGGGGAGATAGAGGGACATGGGGGGGATGTGGGGGGGATGTGGGGGGGATACGGGTGGGGTATGGGTGGTTTATAGGGATATGGGGGAGATAGAGGGACATGGGTGGGATGTGGGGGGGATGTGGGGGGGATATGGGTGGGATGTGGGTGGGGTATGGGTGGTTTATAGGGATATGGGTGGTTTATAGGAATATGGGTGGGATGTGGGTGGGATGTGGGGGGGATACGGGTGGGGTATGGGTGGTTTATAGGGATATGGGGGGGATATAGGGACATGGGTGGGATATGGGTGGGATACAGGGGGATACGGGTGGGATATGGGTGGCTTATAGAGATCTGGGGGAGATATAGGGACATGGGTGAGATATGGGGGGGATGTGGAGGGGGATATGGGTGGCTTATAGGGATATGGGTGGGATAGAGGGACATGGGTGGGATGTGGGGGGGATGTGGGGGGGATATGGGTGGGATATGGGTGGTTTATAGGGATATGGGGGGGATATAGGGATATGGGGGGGATATGGGTGGGATACAGGGGGATATGGGTGGGATATGGGTGGCTTATAGGGATATGGGGGAGATAGAGGGACATGGGTGGGATGTGGGGGGATGTGGGGGGGATACGGGTGGTTTATAGGAATATGGGTGGGATGTGGGTGGGATATGGGTGGGATATAGGGATATGGCGGGGATATGGGGGGGATATAGGAATATAGGTGGGATATGGGTGGTTTATAGGGAGATGGGTGGGATGTGGGGGGGATATAGGGGGGATATGATATGGGGGGGGTGTAGGGGAGATGTGGGGGATGTGGATGGTTTATAGGGATATGGGTGGGATGGTGGGATGTGGGGGGGATGTGGGGGGGATGTGGGGAGGATGTGGGTGGTTTATAGGGATATGGGTGAGATATAGGGATATGGGTGGGATATGGGGATGTGGGTGGGATATGGGGGGGATGTGGGTGGGATAGAGGTGGAAATCTGAGCTGTGTGGGGTGTGGGGGGGCTGGGGGGGGCAGGAGATCAGGGGATGGGTGTGTGGGGGGGTATGGGGGGATATGGGTGGTTTAGAGGGATGTGGGGGGGATGTGGGTGGTTTATAGGAGTGTGGGTGGGATGTGGGTGGGATATGGGGGGGATATGGGGGGGATGTGGGTGGTTTATAGGGATATGGGTGGGATATGGGGATGTGGGTGGGATATGGGGGGAAGTAGGTGGGATAGAGGTGGAAATCTGAGCTGGGTGTGGGGTGTGGGGGGCGTGGGGGGGATCGGGATGGGGGGTGTATGGGGCAGGATATCAGGGTATGGGCGTGTGGGGGGTATACAGGGATGTGGGTGGGATACGGGTGGGATATAGGGATATGGGTGGTTTATAGGGATATGGGTGGTTTATAGGGATATGGGTGGGATGTGGGGGGGTTACGGGTAGGATAAAGGAATATAGGTGGGATATGGGTGGTTTATAGGGATATGGGTGGGATATGAGTGGGATATGGGTGGGATATGGGTGCTTTAGAGGGATATGGGTGGGATATGGGTGGAATATGGGGATGTGGGGGGAATTTAGGGGGGGTATGAGTGGTTTAGAGCGATGTGGGTGGGATGAGGGTGGTTTATAGGACTATGGGTGGGATGTGGGTGGGATATGGGTGGGATGTAGGGGGAGATATAGGGCAGGATATCAGGGTATGGGCGTGCAGGGAGAGGTATGGGTGGGATATGGGTGGTTTATAGGGATGTGGTGGGATATGGGAATGTGGGAATGTGGGTGGGATTTGGGGGGGGATATGGGTGGTTTATAGGGATGTGGGGGGATATGGGGGGGATATGGGTGGTTTATGGGGATGTGGGGGGGGTTGGGGGAGATATGGGTGGTTTATAGGGATATGGGTGGGATATGGGGATGTGGGGGTGTTTGCGAGGGGATACTGGTGGTTTATAGGGATATGGGTGGGATATATGTGGGATACGGGGATGTGGGAGGGATATGGGTGGGATATAAGTGGGATATGGATGGTTTATAGGGATGTGGGTGGGATACGTGTGGGATATAGGCATGTGAGTGGGATACGGGTGGAATATAGGTGGGATATGGGTGGTTTATAGGGATATGGGTGGGATATGGGTAGAATATAGGTGGGATATGGGTGGGTTACAGCTATGTGGGTGGGATATGGGTGGGATATGGGTGGTTTATACGGATATGGGTGGGATGTGGGTGGGATATGGGGATGTGGGAGGGCTTGGGGGGGATATGGGTGGTTTACAGGGATATGGGTGGGAGGTGGGTGGGATATGGGTGGGATATAGGGGTATGGGTGGGATATATGGATATGGGTGGTTTATAGGGATGTGCGGGTATTTAGGGGGGATGTGGATGGGATGTGGGTGGAGTATGGGTGGGATATGGGTGGAATATGGGGATGTGGACGGTATTTAGGGGGGATATGGGGATGTGGATGGGATATGGGGGGGATGTAGGTGGGATAGAGGTGTAAATCTGAGCTGGGTGTGGGGTATGGGGGGGATATCCGGTTGGGGGGGGAGATATGGGGCAGGATATCAGGGTATGGGCGTGAGGGGGGAAATGGGGATGTGGGGGGGATATGGGTTGGGTGTAGGGATGTGGGTGGGATGTGGGTGGGATATGGGGATGTGGGGGGGATTTGGGTGGGATATGGGTGGGATATGGGTGGGGAGGGGTACAGGGCGTGGGGTGGGATATACGGGTGTGGGGTGGGATATGGGGATATGGGGTGGAATCTAGGGTGGGATGTGGGGGTGTGGAGTGGGTCATATGGAGATACGGGGATGTGGGTGGGATATGGGGATGTGGGGATATGGGGTGTGGGGTGGGGTGTAAGGATATGGGAAAGGATATCAGGATATGGGGATACGGAATGGGATATGGGGTGGGCTATTGGGGGGGTGTGGGATGAGGGGCTGTAGGGTGGGATATGGGGTGTAATGTGGGGATATGGGGTGGGATATGGGGGTGTGGGGTGGGATGTGGGGTGGGATATGGGATGTGGGGTGCGGTGTGGGGATGCGGGGTGGGATATAAAGTGGGATATGGGGATATGGGGTGGGATATGGGGATATGGGGTGAGGGGGTGGGATGTGGGATATGGCAATATGGGGATACGAGATGGGGTGTGGGGGTGAGTGGGGTGGGATATGGGGAGGGGTGGGTATGTGGAGTGGGAAATGGGGATATGGGGTGGGATTTGGGGTGGGATATGAGTATGTGGGGTGCAGTGTAGGGATGTAGGGATGTGGGGTGGGAGGTAGGGTGGGTTATGGGGTGGGACGTGGGGTAGGTTATCGAGATGTGGGGTGGGGTGTGGAGATATGGGATGGGATATGGGGTGGATATGGGGTGAATATGGAGTGGAATGTGGGGCTGTGAGGTGGGATGCGTGGGGGGGAGGAGGGGATATGGGGTGGGTTGTGGGGATGTCGGGATACGGAGTGGATATGGGGTGGATATGGGGAGGGGGTGTGGGGATATGGGGTGGGATAAGGAGGGGACATGGGGCTGTGAGGTGGGATGTGTGGAGGGGAGGAGGGGATATGGGGCGGGTTGAGGGGATGTCGGGATATGGGGTGGATATGGGGTGGATATGGGGGGTGTGTGGGGATATGGGTGGGATATGGGGTGGATATGGGGGGTGGGAGGGGGGGGGATGCCCCCTCCCTGGAGGCGTTTAAGGCCACAGCACGGGGCGGCACCGCACGGCCTGAAGCGTCTCGTCAAACGTCGCTGCGGCGATGCTGAGGGAGGCTGCAGGGATGCATCTCCGAGTGCGGAACGTCCACAGCGCTCCTCACCTCTGTCCCATCCCTCACTTCTGTCCCATCCCCCATTTATTATTTCCCACCCCCCATTTATTATTTCCCATCCCTCACTTCTGTCCCATCCCTCATTCATTATTTCCCATCCCTCATTTATTATTTCCCATCCCCCATTTCTGTCCCATCCCTCACCTCTGTCCCATCCCTCATTTATTTCCCATTCCCCACTTCTGTCCCGTCTCTCTCTTCTGTCCCATCCCTCACTTCTGTCCCATCCTTCATTTATTTCCCATCCCCCATCTCCGTCCCAACACCCATTTCTGTCCCCCCCCCATTTCCGTCCCATCCCTCCCCTCCATTCAACTCACCGATCGCCCCCCCCCCGCGGTGGATCTCCGTCCCTTGCAGTTCCCGTTTTTGCCACTAGAGGTCGCCCTAACACTTTTTTTAAGCCTACAATTTCCAATTCCTGCAGAAACGCCGCCCTGATCAATAAAATCACCATCGAAAATCAGAAAAAAAAAAATAATTATTCTTACTTTTAATGTGTGTGTCTGAGTTTTCCTGAGTATGCCTGGAGAGCATTATTTGGGCCGCGGTAAACTGCGTGAGTTTCAATCGTGTCCCTCAGGGGTCGGTCTTGGGACCGGCGCTGTTCAGCATCTCCATCGACAACAGACGATGGCATCGAGTGCACCTTCAGCGACTTCGTGGATGACACCAAGCTGAACGGTGCAGTCGATACCTTGGAAGGAATGGAAGCATCCAGAGGGAACATTTTGGTCACAACAACCCCAGGAAACCTGCAGGCTTGGGGAGGAGTGGCTGAAAGCTGCCCGATGGAAAGGGAGCTGGGTGTGCTGATGGACGGTGGGCTGACTGTGAACCAGCAGTGTGCCCAGGTGGCCGAGAAGGCCAGTGGCATCCTGGCTGGGATCAGGAATGGTGAGCAGGGCTGGAAGTCGTCCTGCCCTGCACTCGGCACCGTGAGGCCTCACCTCGAGTGCTGGGTTCAGGTTTGGGCACCCGAGCACAGAAAGGACGCGGAGGTGCTGCAGCAGGGCCAGAGAAGGGCGGCGAGGCTGGGGAAGGGCTTGGAGAATATGGCCTATGGGGAGAGAGCGAAGGAACCGGGGCTGCTCAGGGTGGGGAAGAGGAGGCTGAGGGCAGACCTTCTCGCTCCCTTCCAGCGTCTGCAAGGGGATTGCAGCGGAGCGGGGCTGCTCTCTGCTCACTGGTGCCGGGTGACGGGACGAGGGGAAACGGCCTGGAGTTGTGCCGGGGGAGGTTTAGGTTGGATGTCAGGAGGAACTTCTGTAAGAAAGGGCTGTTGAGCAGTGCAATGGCTGCCCAGGGAGGCGGTTGGGTCACCATCCCTGGATGTGTTTCACAGCCGTCTGGATGTGGTGCTCAGGGCCGTGGTTTAGCAGAGGGCTGTTAGAGTTGGGGTCGGATGGTTGGGCTGTGGTTGGACTCGGTGATCTTTGAGGTCTTTCCCAACCTGGGCAGTTCTGTGGTTCTATGAAGGGCACAGAAGGAATGGAAATCTTCCTTAGGAATGGGCATCTTCAGAAGAATGTAGGAAGCAGCTTCTACTGAAAGCAGCAGTGGGCAGTGATGGTGTTGAAATACAGTTGGGATTCAGTCTTGTAACTGCTTGATATGGAACTGGGAATTCTAATTACTCCACGTTTTATTGGGGCAAGGAATAATCATGGAAATCACAGAATGGTTGGGTTGGAAGGGACCTGAAGGATCACGAAGCTCCAACTCCCCACCAATGCAGGGCCACCAACCTCCACATTTCACAGCAGCCCAGGCTGCCCAGGGCCCCATCCAACCTGGCCTCCAACACCTCCAGGGATGGACGGGGCATCCACAGCCTCTCTGGGCAGCTGTTACTCCGGTTACTTTCAAATTAACAACCTAATTAATTAATTACTTCTGAATTAACAGTGTAATTAAATTTGCTGGGAGCCTGTGTGTCATTAGTGCTGGTGTAATGCTGTTGGTATGCACTCTATTTAAAGCTTAATAAGGGCATTTAAATTCCAAGCTAACTGGAGTCTTGACTCTACTTCACAGGGAAAACAAATAAAATATAAAATAAGGAGATGTGAATGCAAGGAGATGTAGGGCAGCTTAAGGAAAGGGACGGACACTTCAGCAGGGTCTGCTCGGGGAAATGGTTCCAAACTGGGACGGGGGAGGTTGAGATCGGATGGAAAGTGGAAGTTTTTACAATAAAGGCAGTGAAGCACTGGCACGGGATGCCCAGAGAGGTGGTGGACGACCCACCGTTGGAGACAATCAAGGTCGGGCTGGATGGGGCTCTGAGCCCTGATGGAGCTGTAGGTGTCCCTGTTTATTGAAAGGGAGGTGGACAAAATGATCTTTATGGGTCCCCAATGAGGCCATGAACCCATGAGTCTACGAGTCCATGACTATGAACCCATGAGTCTATGAGTCAATGGCTCTATGAGCCTGTGAGCCTATGACTTTATGAGTCTATGAGGAGTCTATGAGCCGATGAGTTTATGAGTCTGTGGGCCTATGAGTCTACGAGCCAATGAGCCTACGAGCCCATGAGTCTACAAGTCTATGAGCTGATGAGCCTATGAGTTTATGAGTCATGAATTTATGAGTCTATGAGCCTATGAGCAGTCTATGAGACTATGAGTCTATGAGTCTATGAGCCCACGAGCCTATGAGTCTGTGTCTATGTGTCTATGAGCCAATGAGCCAATGAGATTATGAGCCTATGAGCCTATGAATCCATGAGTCCATGAGCCTATGAGCCTACGAGCCAGTGAGCCTATGAATCCATGAGCTTATGAGCCTGTGAGTATATGAGCCCTATGAATCTCTTAGCCAATGTGCCTATATGAGCCCATGAGTCAATGAATCTTTGAGCCAATGAGTCTGGGAGTCCATGAGCAGTCTATGAGCCTATGAGTCCATAATTCTGTGAGCCCTATGAGTCCATAACTCTATGAGCCTATGAATCTCTAAGCCTATGAGCCTATGAGCCTACGAGACTATGAGTCTACAAGCCAATGAGTCTATGAGCAGTGTATGATCTCTCTGTGAGCCTATAAGTCCATAACTCTATAAGCCCTATGAGCCTATGAGTCTACAAGCCTATGAATCTACGAGCCAATGAGCTTATGAGTCCATGAGTCTACAAGTCTATGAGCTGATGAGCCTATGAGTTTATGAGTCATGAATTTATGAGTCTACGAGCCTATGAGCCCACGAGCCTATGAGTCTGTGTCTATGTGTCTATGAGCCAATGAGCCTATGAGATTATGAGCCTGTGAGCCTATGAATCCATGAGTCCATGAGCCTATGAGCCAATGAACCAAGGAGCCTATGAGCCTATGAGCCTATGAGCCAATGAGCCTATGAATCCATGAGCTTATGAGCCTGTGAGTATGAGCCCTATGAATCTCTTAGCCAATGAGCCTATGAGCCCATGAGTCTATGAGCCAATGAGTCTGAGTCTATGAGCAGTCTATGAGTTCATGAATCCATAATTCTGTGAGCCCTATGAGCCCGTAACTCTATGAGCCCTATGAGCCTACAAGCCCATGAGTATATGAGTCTATGAGTGTATGAGCCCTATGAGTCTCTTAGTCTAAGAGCCTATGAGCCTATGAGCCAATGGGTCTGAGTCTACGAGTCTAAGAGTCTACGAGTCTACGAGCCCACGAGTCTATGAGTTATAAGCCAATGAGTCCATGAGCCAATGAGTCTATGAGTCTATGAGCCTACAAGCCTATGAGCCTACAAGCCAGTGAGTCTATGAGTCCATGAGCCTACGAGCCTACAAGTCTACAAGCCAACAAGTCTATGAGTCCGTGAGTCTAAGAGCAGTGTATGAACAGTCTATGGTCCTATAAGTCCATAACATTATGAGTCCTATGAACCTATGAGTATATGAGTCTATGAGTGTATGAGCCCTATGAGTCTCTTAGTCTGAGTCTGAGCCTACAAGACTGAATCTACAAGCCCATGAGTCTGAGTCTTTGAGCCTGTGAACCCATAGGTCTACGAGCCAATGAGCCCATGAGATTATGAGCTTATGAGCCTATGAGTCTACAAGCCAATGAGTCTATGGGCCTATGAGCCTACAAGACTATGAGTCTACGAGCCCATGAGTCTATGAGCCCATGCGTCCATGACTGATGAGCCCCATGAGTCAATGAGTCCATGAGCCTACAAGCCTACAAGTCTACAAGCCAACGAGTCTACGAGTCTGAGTTTATGAGATTATGAGTCCACGAGCGAATGAGTCTAAGAGCAGTGTATGAGCAGTCAATGAGCCTATAAGTCCACAAATCTATGAGCCCTATGAGCCTGTGAGTCTACGAGCCAATGAGCCTACATGAGTCTATGAGTATTTGAACCCTAGGAGTCTCTTAGCCTAAGAGCCTATGAGCCCATGAGCCAATGGGTCTATGAGTCTACGAGCCCATGAGTCTGTGAGTCTACAAGCCAATGAGTCCATGAGCCAAGGAGTCTATGAGCCTATGAGCCAAGGAGTCTATGAGTCTCTTAGTCTATGAGCCTATGAGCCATATGGGTCTATGAGTCCATGAGCCTACGAGCCTACAAGTCTACAAGCCAACAAGTCTACTTGTCTACGAGTTTATAAGCGAGTGAGTCTAAGAGCAGTCTAAGAGCAGTGTATGAGCAGTCTATGAGCCTATAAGTCAATAACTATGAGCCCTATGAGCCGATGAGTCTACAAGCCTGAGTCTACGAGCCAATGAGCCTAGGAGCCTATGAGTTTATGAGCCCTATGAGTCTCTCAGTCTAAGAGTCTGAGTCTACAAGTCTGAGTCTACAAGCCCATGAGTCTATGACAGTCTATGAGCCTATGTGTCTACAAGCCAATGAGTATTTGAGTCTATGAGCCTATGCATCCAAGACTGTACGAGCCCTATGAGTCTGAGTCCACGAGCCTACGAGCCTACAAGTCTACAAGTCTACAAGCCAATGAGTCTATGAGTCTAAAAGTGAATGAGTCTAAGAGCAGCGTATGAGCAGTCTGTGAGCCTATAAGTCCATAACTCTATGAGCCCCATGAGCCTATGAGTATATAAGTCTATGAATATATGAGCCTATGAGTCTATATGAGCCCTATGAGTCTCTTAGCCTAAGAGCCTATGAGCCCAAGAGCCAATGGGTCTATGAGTCTATGAGATTATGAGTCTATGAGTCTACAAGTCTGAGAGTCTATGAGCCTACAAGCCTATGAGCCCATGAGCCCATGAGCCTACTAGACTACGACTCTACGAGCCAATGAGCCAATGAGTCCATGAACCTATGAGTCTATGAGTCTCTTAGTCTATGAGCATATGAGTCTACAAGCCAATGAGTCTACGAGTCTACGAGCCTATGAGTCTATGAGCCTACAAGACTATGAGTCTACGAGCCAATGAGCCCATGAGCCCATGAGTCCATGAGCCAGAGTCTATGAACCTATGAGTCTATGAGTCTCTTAGTCTGTGAGTCTATGAGTCCATGACTGTATGAGCCCTATGAGTCTATGAGCTCATGAGCCTACGAGCCTACAAGTCTACAAGCCAATGAGTCTACGAGTCTATGAGTTTATGAGTTCATGAGTCTATGAGTTCATGAGTCTATGAGTTCATGTCTATGAGCCTACGAGTCTATGAGAAATCGCAGACTTCACACAGGGCAAACAGAATAACTCGAGCTTCTAAAACGTAAAGTAAACTTTATTATCCTTGAACCACAAAATAGATTTCTTTGGTTGTACAAATGTCACTAGTTACAGTCTTGATGCGCTAATTAATTTTCCCTCAGAGTCTCTCAGGAGAGAAGGGGAGAGAACCCAGAGCCTGGCAGCGGGTACCAAAAAGGGAAAGAAGAAAGAATCACGTTAGTCACCAAAACAAATCCAAGATCGCTTCCAAAACTGCTCTTGTTAAAAAGCATACGCTAAAATTAGACCTTAAAAAGGAAAAGCTCCAATTGCTGATGATGGAAGCAGCCGCAGCTGCAGCTTGAGATGTCCGAGTTCCCCCTTCAGAGCCCTACCGAATGAAACCACGTGGAGTCGGTACAAATTGAGATTGGCGTGAAGGGAGATGCTCGACCATAACAAAAAAAAATGCATCCTGTCATTCAGCAAATGCATAAGCAGACGTGCCTGCTGCTCCCAAGCCACGTCCCAGGTAAGGTTCAGCCCTGGCCTTACTGCTGGAGTTCAGCAGAGAGCACCAATGGATCTGGATGGACAGATCAATGACTGCTGAACTCTGATGCCTTTCTCTCTATTGGAGGCTTTAACAAAAGAAAACCCAAACCAAACCAAATCCATTAAAAAAAAAAAAAAAAAAAAAGGAACAGGGATGTTGTTGTTTTACTTCAGTAGTGGGCAGTAGAGCAGCAGAGACTGACTTCAGAGCAGTGAGCGGCATCAGCCTCCTCCGTGTCTGTAGAGCACACTGGATGCGAGCTGTTCACGGCCACTGTTCCGTGTGTGGCAACCAGGAATCACACCCGAGTCCCTTTTTCATTTTTCTTTTCTCCTCTTGCTTGGACAAGCACGTGTTTGCCCTGTCCTACGCAGACAGGGGCCTGAAGTCGACACGCCGGCAGAGAGCAGCACCGTGTGCTTATTGCAGGTTTTTCCCAGCTCCGTTCCACCCCACCTGGCAGGCAGCCACTCCTTCAGACCCCACGGGCACCCTCACGACATCACTACCATCTCACAGCCACCGGGACTCACCCAGCAGCATCCTACCTGTAAGACCCCGTTAGTCCTAACCTGACCCCAGCAATGCCACTTCCTACCCTTCCCCATTCCCTGAATCCTAACCCCTACCTTATTTGCTGTTTACACCTCCTACTCTGCTGCCGTATCCTAACCCTTCCCTATTCTGCTTGCTATCGCTGCCCTACGCTCACACCGCTATCACTCCCACACCTGTTCAACTCCTTTCTCGTTTCTGCCCCCATTCAGCTGTGATGTGGACGGCAGACAGATCCCTGTCTCCCAGAAGAGCCCAGCACTGCAGGTAGGAGCAGTTCCCTACACGGGACAGATGCTGCGCTCACAGAGGCAACGGAACGGAGCTGATGCTTCCTGGAGCGTGGATGGGCTCCAGCTCGTTCAGTCCCCTTTCGAGCACGCAGGTGTCAGTGTCAGAGGGAGGCACTTCACTAAGATTCCTTTTCTTTATGGTTGCTTTTTGTTTTGTTTTGTTTTGTTTTTTTGCCTCCGAGCTTCCACACGCTCCCAAAAGAAAGTGAGGTGACACAGTGTGGGAGGTGGAAGAAGACGCTTCTTGGCAAAAGACTGGAAACCCAAGAGGAGCGAAGGCTGGAACTTCCTTCTCATTCAGACCGCGGTAGAAGCTCTCACAGAATCCTACCACTCTATGATTCTCTCATATCAAACCATTAAACAAAAGACCCAAGTTGAGGAAAGAACAGCCGGAGCCCAACACACTCACACTCTACGTTCTCCCTGTCCTACCGTGCCCCTCCCTCCCCCCTCACCCAATATTTACAGGCTAACAAACTGCAGCCGCCCGCTGTCCTACCCACGCTTCCTCTTGCTTAGCCATCCGTCAGTCCGTGCCGTCCCACGCGGGGTCAGGACGCGGCCCGGTGCACAACCGGGTGAGAAAAGCAGGGCGCTTCGCAGCCTTAAGGAATTCGGTTGACCGCAACGCTCCCGGGGTGCTCAGTTCCACCCGGAGCCCAGGAAGCAGCGCGACGGGCAGTTTGGTGCTGCTCCTGGAGCACGGGAAATTCAGGAGCCCCGTGTTGGGCCGTCCCAAAGCCCAGGAGCTTTGGATTGCCTACGTCGGGACGGCGGCCTCCAGGCTGCGCCGGCTGTGCCGCAGTTTGCGTTTGCTGCTGTACAGAGCCATCTCTTCAAGTGCGGATGCGGTTGGCGTTGATGAATCACGTGTTAATAGCGTCTCCTCCTCCTCCGGCTGGCCGTCTTGCTCCTGAGGAACTGCGTAGATAAGAGAAGCGACACATTTAGGGGAGGAGGTGCTCGATTGAAGCACTGAGATGCTTAATGATGACACGAGGGTGCTCCGCGTGCTCAGGTGTAAATCACAGCAATGCCATGCCCAGGACTTTTAGGTGATGTGCACCTGAAGTGCTGTTATTTTCTGCTAAGGAATCATAGAACCAATCACAGAATGGCCAGGGATGGAAGGGACCTCAAGGATGATGAATCTCCAACCCCCTGCCACATGCAGGGCCACCAGCCTCCCCATTTAATGCTGGACCAGGCTGCCCAGGGCCCCATCCAACCTGGCCTCGAACACCTGCAGGGATGCTGATTCCCCCTCCTCGCCATGCAACTGTGCTGCTGCATCACCACCCCTATGAAGAAGAAACATCCCCTAATACCCAACCTGAATTCCCTACGTGAGTCCAACCTCAAAGAATCACAGGATGGTTGGGTTGAAAGGGACCTCAAGGATGATGAAGCTCCAACCCCCACCACACGCAGGGCCACCAACCTCCACATTTCACATCAGCCCAGGCTGCCCAGGGCCCCGTCCAACCTGGCCTCCAACACCTCCACGGATGGACGGGGCATCCACAGCCTCCCTGGGCAGCCTTCAGGAAGTGGCTCCTCAGCAGACACCTTCCCCCAACACCCAGGACTCAGTGAAAATGGTATGGAAGTGCCATGGAAGTGCCAAACTTTAGGAATAATCCGTACCCAGAAGGGACTGAGGCAAGCAGTCGTGCCTGCAGCGCTGCAGGAGTTCCAACAGAGCACTGGGAGCTGACGAGCACTATGAGCATCAGCATGGGACTGAGAGAGGTGAGCCCTTTGGTTCTGCTCAGTGCTGAAGTTGGATGAGTCAAGTCCTTTCTGCAGGTTGCATTTTGGCTCCTCCACCAAAGGGCCTCACACAGCAGCCATGGTGGCAGAGCTGACCCTCAGCTCCTGCGCTCTGAGGCTTCGCAGGGATGTGTTTTGCACCAGAACTACACTGTGCTTTTACACAGCCCACAGAATCCACCCGACTTCCCTGAAGTATTCGTGTAAGAAGGAAAAAAGCTTCATGAAGCCACGTAATTTTTCCTTCCAGTTACTGAGAAGCTTCTCTGGATTTAGCAGAGAACCTCAAATACAGCAATCTATCAGATCACAGGTGTGCAGTCAAAGGTGCAGAGCTGGACTTAATGGCCCATCCTCTGCTCTACAGCCATGCTCATTGCAATGCCCTCTTGCTTACAGTAACCAGGCAGGAGCACTGGTTATGACCCTGAATCCTTCCTGAATTACTACGTAGCATCAACCCGTTGTCTGAAAAGGACTTGGAGCCAAGAGAACACGGGTAAGCAATGTGATGCCTTGGAAGGATGCTGGGGCTGACAGACAGAGGGCTCACTTTCAAACAAAACGAACAGGAATAAAACAAAGGCACTGGCAGACATGTGGAGAGATGTTCAAACTGGGTGGAGACTCAGCGTGGTTGGAGGGCAAGGCTCTTAATCACAGAGTCACTGAATGGCCTGGGTTGAAAAGGACCACAATGATAACTGAGTTCCAACCCCCTGCTGTGTGCAGGGTCTCCAGCCAGCAGACCGGGCTGCACAGAGAACCCACAGGGTGCCATAAGGATCCACAGGGTGCCATAGGGATCAATAGGGTGCCATAAGGATCCATAGGGTGCCATAGGGACCCATAATCATAGAATCACTGTAGAGTCACAAAATGGCCTGGGTTGCAAAGGAGCACAATGCTCAGCAGTTCCAACCCCCTGCTGGGTGCAGGTCGCCAACCAGCAGACCAGGCTGCCCAGAGCCACATCCAGCCTGGCCTTCAATGCCTGCAGGGATGGGGCATCCACAGCCTCCTTGGGCAACCTGTTCCAGTGCCTCACCACCCTCTGCATGAAAAACTTCCTCCTCACATCCAACCTCAACCTCCCCTGGCTCACTTTCAAGCCATTCCCCTCGTCCCATCACCACCCACCCTCACAAACAGCCGTTCCCCTCCTGTTTATCCGCTCCCTCCAAGCACTGAAGGCCACCATCAGGTCTCCCTGCAGCCTTCTCTTCTCCGAGCCAAACGAGCCCAGTTCCCTCAGCCTTTCCTCATAGCAGAGCTGCTGCAGCCCTCTGAGCATCTCAGTGCCCTCCTCTGACCCTCTCCAACAGCTCCACGTCCTTCCTGTGCTGGGGGCCCCAGCCCTGGACGCAGTGCTGCAGATGATGGATCTGTCATTGATGGAGATGTTGAAGAGCATCAGTCCCAAGATGCCCAAGGGACACCGCTTGTGACCGGCCTCCACCCTGACACGGAGCCATTAATCACAAGCCAAAACCTTAATTAGTGCTCATTTAGCTGACGGTGCACACAGCTCCACAGGCTTAGACGTGGGGAGTCACCACACCAAGCTCCATCCAAATGCCCTCCAGTGCCAAAGCAGGACGAGCACCTGCACTGCCTGCTTCTGCTCCAGCAGAAGGGGCACAAAGCAAACCCTAAGGATGGATGTTATCCCCTTTATAGCAGCTGTCAGGAGTTCCCACTTACATTCTACCACCACTCTTCACTCGAGAGCACAACACGAGGTTAGGCATGCTTGTAACAAACAGTTCTCAGCAAACCAACCGTTAATAAGCACAACGCAAATATCCTACCCAAAACTGAATGTGGCCCATCTCAAGGTTTCATTCTAGAATGGACAAAAAAAAAAAAAGGATGATGCTTCAAGCAGCAAGAAGGTGAGGTCCTCGGGGTCGACTCCACAAGCAGCAGCCAAGAAGAAAACAATGGAACCACGGATGGGATGTAAGTGGTACAGAGAGCTTTCCTCCGGCCATTGGCTTACCTGAGTTATTTCTGTCCTCCACATATCTGAGCTCGTCAGCTGCATCAGGAGACTGGAAAGAAGAAGAAATGAGCATTCACCTCTGTGACACCAGTGCCAGGTAGTTTCCCCCTCCAAGCTTACAAGAGAACCTTTTGCCTCAAAGGCTCTGGTGGTACAGCAGCCAGGGCACGGCCCCCACATGCTAATTTTCTGTTGCAATCAAGCAGCTCGTTGTCTGAACTGTGAGATGAGAGCTGTGTCTGCCCCCCACAGCTCCCCTATTACTTTGTCTGGGGAGAGAGGAGGGGACAGTAAGCGACAGGAAAGGCAAAAAGCACGAAGAGTGATACAAAGGAGCAGAAACACGGGAGGGGACCGATGACACGGGACAGTGATGTCTCCTCGAGGCTCCTGGATCCCAGTTCTGCACCTGCACTGCCCTCAGGCCTGGCTTCTTGGGCAAAATCAGTGGTTTTTTTTTTTTCTTTATTCAACTGTGGATGGAATCATAGAAGCATTATGTTGTAAGAGGCCTAATAGATCACCAAGTGCAACCCCAACCCATCCCCACCGTGCCCACAAACCACGTCCACAGGAGCCACATCTCCACGGCTCTTCAACACCCCTTAGGATGGAGACTTCACCACTTCCTCGGGCAGCTGCGCCGCTGCATGGCTGCTCCTCGGAGCAAAAATGTTTCCTAATCTCCACCTTGAACCTCCCCAGTGCAACGTGAGGCCACCACCTCTTGTTCTATCACCGATGCCTGGGAGCAGAGGCAACCAACCCCCACCTCCCTACAGCCTCCTTTCAGGGAGTGGGAGAGAACAATGAGGTCCCCCCTGAGCCTCCTCTACTCCAGGCTGAAGCTTGGCCCCTCCTGCAAGGTTAACCATACATCCTTCATGGACTGAAGACCACTCCAGCAACCAACCGCAGGTGCCCGTAGTTGAGCAGATCAGAGCAACACCACCACGTCACAACAGTAACTTTGCTCGTGGGCCAAAACTTGAGGTGGCCTAAAAGTCAGCACTGATCACAGAATCACAGAATCGCAGGGGTTGGAAAGGACCCGGAGAGATGATTGAACCCAACCCCCTGCCCAAGCAGTTCCTGCAGCAGCTCTCCAGGCCCAGCTGGGTACTGATGTCTCCACGGACGGAGACTCCTCCACCTCTCCGTTCCAGCGCTCTGCCACCCTCCCATAAAGAAGTTCTTCCCCGCGTTACTGTGGAGCTTCCTATGCTCAAGCTGTAGGCTGTCACTCCTTGTCCCACGACCACGCAGCGCCGAGAAGGGCCCGGCCTCATCCATCCGCTCCCACCTCCATTAGAAACTGATAACCGTTAGGAAATCCCCTCTCGGTCTTCTCCTCCCCAGGCTGAACAGCCCCAGGTTATCAGCCTTTCCTCACGCAGGCGATGCTCCAGGCCCTTTATCATCTCTGTGCCCCTCTGCTGGGCTCCTCCTAGGAGTTCCTGTCTTTTTGGAACTGGGGAGCCCAGAACTGGACACGGGATTCTAAATGTGGCCTCACCAGGGCAGAGCACAGGGCTGGGATCACCTCCCTCTACCGGTTTTTTAATGCACCATTGGCCTTCTTAGCCACAAGGGCACACTGCCTGGTTCATGGCCAACCTCTTGGTTCACCACGACCACCAGGTCCTTCTCTGCAGAGCTCCTCCCTTCAGGTTATCCCCCAACCTGCACTGATGCACGCAATTATTCCTCCCCAGGTGCAAAGACTCTACGCTTGCTCTTCTTAAACCTCATCAGGTTCCTCCCTGCCCAATTTTCCAATGTGCCCAGGTCTAGTCGAATGGTAGCACAGCCTTCAGCTGAGTCAGCCACTGCTCCCAACTTCGTATCATCAGCAAAATTACTGAGGGTGGACTCCATCCCTTCATCCAGATGTTGATGGAGATGTTGAACAAGAGTGGCCCCAGCACCGAACCCTGGGGATCACTGCTGGTTATGGGCACCCAACCGAACTCCGCACTGCTGACGACCACCCTCTGAGCTCAGCCAGTTCTCCATCCACCTCACCATCCGCTCATCTATCTTGTGCTAAGTTTCATAACCAGGATGCTGTGGGAGACGGTGTCGAAAGCCTTGCTGAAGTCAAAGGTACACAACATCCACTGCTCTCCTCCCACCTACCCAGACACTGATGACATCATGTTGGTCAAGCACGATTTTCCCTTGGGAAATCCATACTGACTACACCTGATAGCCTTCTCCTTTCCAGTTGCTTGGGGATGGCATCCAGAACAAATTGTTCCATCGCCTCCGCAAGGATAGAGGTGAGGCTGAGGGGCTCGTGGTTTCCTGGGTCCTCCTTCTTGCCCTTTCTCATGTGACATTCTGAGTGACGTTGGCCATCTTCCAGTCTTCAGGCACCCCCCCATTTGCCAGGACCTTTCAAAGATGACAGAGAGCAGTTCAGCAATCATCTCTGCCACTTCTCTCAGCTCACGTGGCTGCATCCCATGGATGTGTGTGCGTTGATTTTGGCTAGGTGCTCTCTGACCAGATCCACCTCAACCAACGGAAAGCCTTCCTTTCCCCAGACTCTTCCTCTTACCTCCAGGGTCTGGGATTCCTAAGGGCCAGACTTACCATTACAGACTGAAGCAAAGTAGGCATTCAGAACCTCTGTCTACTCAGCATCCCCTGTTACCAAGGCACCCACCTCATTTAGTAGGGGACTCACATTTTCCCTACTCTTCCTTTTACTGCTGACATATTTAAATAAAACCGTACTTGTTGCCATGGAATCCTAGAATGGCCTGGGTTGAAAAGGACCACAATGATCACTGAGTTCCAACCCCCTGCTGTGTGCAGGGTCACCAACCACTAGGTTGGGTTGGATTGGGTTGGAAGGGTCCTTGAAGATCATAGAACTATGGGATGGCAGGGTTGGGTTGGAAAGGTCCTTGAAGATCATAGAGCCACGGGATGGTTGGGTTGGGTTGGAAAGGTCCTTGAAGATCATAGAGCCACGGGATGGTTGGGTTGGGTTGGAAAGGTCCTTGAAGATCACAAAGCCATGGGATGGTTGGGTTGGGTTGGAAAGGTCCTTGAAGAACATAGAGCCATGGGATGGTTGGGTTGGGTTGGAAAGGTCTTTGAAGATCATAGAGCCATGGGATGGTTGGGTTGGGTTGGAAGGGTCCTTACAGATGACAGAACTACCAAATGGTTGGGTTGGAAGGGTCCTCAAAGGTCATAGAAGCATAGAATGGATTGGAAGTGTCTTGGAAGGCGATAGAGCCACGGAATGATAGAATGCATTGGGTTGAAATAATTCTTAAAAGTCATAGAACCCTAGCATGGCCTGGGTTGCAAAGGAGCACAATGCTCAGCAGTTCCAACCCCCTGCTGTGTGCAGGTCACCAACCAGCAGCCCAGGCTGCACAGAGCCACATCCAGCCTGGCCTTGGATGCCTGCAGGGATGGGGCATCCACAGCCTCCTTGGGCAACCTGTTCCAGTGCCTCACCACCCTCTGCATGAAAAACTTCCTCCTCACATCCACCCTAAACCTCCCCTGGCTCACTTTCAAGCCATTCCCCTCGTCCCATCACCACCACCCTCACAAACAGCCGTTCCCCTCCTGTTTATCCGCTCCCTCCAAGCACTGAAGGCCACCATCAGGTCTCCCTGCAGCCTTCTCTTCTCCGAGCCAAACGAGTCCAGTTCCCTCAGCCTTTCCTCATAGCAGAGCTGCTCCAGCCCTCTGCTCATCGTCATCGCCCCATACACAAGGGGGATCCTGAAGAGGTCCTCCTCACGCCATTCAGCCTCTGTTCTGAGGGTCACCACATCATATGCGGCACTTCCACTAAACCAAGCCCTGACCAATCCAACAGCAGGCAGAAATTCGGCATGCAGCGAATACCTGGATTTCGTAAACAGGTTTGGAGGAAGGAATAGCAGCAAATTCCCGGTAGTCAAACTTCTTTTCAGACATGGACTAGAAGGGACAGTAAATGAGAAGAAAGAGAAAAGAGAGAGTGAGGAGAGAGGAATGGGTGGACACACAGCAGCACCCTGAGTGATCTAAGGAGGGTTAGCAGCAAAGCATCGTTCACAGTTAATGCCTATGGTGTCTGGATCCAGCCTCTGGGAAAGAAGGCATCTCAGGGACATTGGGACGCTGTGTTTTGTCTGTCCTGCTGTCAGGGTAGGTGCTCCAAGTTGCACAGAAATCACGATGTGCTCCAGTGAGCTGCACATACAAACCAGCTTAGGGAAGAACAAGATTCCTGACAGCCCCAGCACAGCTGACACCTCACTCGGAGCTGGCTGCAGTGTGTGACCTCGGGCAGAACCAGGTCCCACCATTCTGCTGTACCAATTTTGACAGTTCTCTGCAACGATGTCCCGCTGCATTTATACAGCCCTTAGGAAAAGTAAGATGCTGATTTCAGCTTAAGGTTTTGGTTTGGTACTACTGGGAAGAGAATAAAACGGAGAAATGGAGAACAGATGTTGCTGTATATTTGGAAAAAAGGGGGTGTCTCTAGCAATGGGCATGGAGACGCTCCATCCACAGTGCCCTCTTCACAACTCTGCCTCAGGTTAAGTATTGAAACAGGGACTTCATGGCCCAGATGCACGATCCACACCCAAAGTGAGGAACTGAGAAACCCCAGGATTACAAAGAGAACAGAAGCAAGCAGAATGTGACATACCAGCCTTCCTGGTGAGGTGACGTTCCTGGGACTGCAATCTGCAAAAGATGACATAAAAGCATTGTCCACTGCACGTCTGCATTACATGCAACACGCACACGTGCCCGTCCCTTCCATTCAGCACTTATTTCAGTGTGATAAAAGACCACGCTCACAACAGACTTTCCAAATAAATGCCTCTTTCCTGTCTTTTCTACTCTGCTCTTGTTTCCCAGAACCATCACCTCAATGTTTTGCTCTCTATGTGTCAGGAGAATCTCCTGTGCTGAGAAGTGCCGTGCGCTCAAATAGGTCCTTCCAGCCTCAGCTGAATGGATCAGAATCACAGACTCATAGGATGGCCTGGGTTGCAAAGGAGCACAATGCTCAGCAGTTCCAACCCCCTGCTGTGTGCAGGTTGTCAACCAGCAGACCAGGCTGCCCAGAGCCACATCCAGCCTGGCCTTCAATGCCTGCAGGGATGGGGCATCCACAGCCTCCTTGGGCAACCTGTTCCACTGCCTCACCACCCTCTGCATGGAAAACTTCCTCCTCACAGCCAACCTCAACCTCCCCTGGCTCACTTTCAAGCCATTCCCCTCGTCCCATCACCACCACCCTCACAAACAGCCGTTCCCCTCCTGTTTATCCGCTCCCTCCAAGCACTGAAGGCCACCATCAGGTCTCCCTGCAGCCTTCTCTTCTCCGAGCCAAACGAGCCCAGTTCCCTCAGCCTTTCCTCATAGCAGAGCTGCTCCAGCCCTCTGAGCATCTCAGTGCCCTCCTCTGACCCTCTCCAACAGCTCCCTGTCCTTCCTGCCCTGGGGGCTCCAGCCCTGGATGCAGTGCTGCAGATGGGGCCTCACGAGAGCAGAGCAGAGGGGGACGATCACCTCCCTGTCCCTGCTGCCACCCCTTTTTTAATGCAGCCCAGAACACAGCTGGCCTTCCGGGCTGCAAGCTCACACTGCTGGCTCATGTCCAGCTTCTCGTCCACCCCCAAGTCCTTCTGCACAGGGCTGCACTCAAGAAGAGAAACTGAATGAAGAAATTGCACCCTGCCAATCTGCTTTCAAGCAAGTTAACCTGCAGAAGCGTGAGCTTCCCCCCCCCAGACGGCTGTACGGTACCTTCCAGTGGTGTTGGTGACGGGGTAGGAACGGGTGAAGGTGACTCTGTCACCTGCTCCAGAGTGCTGCGCTTCTTTCCCTCCTTGGACTTGGCAATGACCATTTGGGCTTTAAGAGCATCCTGTTCAAGGGATTTCATCCTGTCTCAGAAAGGGGGAGGGGAGGGAGGAGAAAAAGACATCAGACATCGCTTTCTCTATACGAGCTTAACGTCCTCTTCTGTGCCCAGCGGCTGGAGCACACTCAACAAGCTGAGTGCAGAAAGGCCAGACGAACCCTTGGCTCCCCACCGCAGACAGACTTTCAGAGCAGGAGAGAACAGCTCGGTTTGCTGCCATCAGACGTTACTGTCCCGAAATGCACAGCTGTCACGTGTGCAGAACAGAGCCTGGAGCTCAGCATCAACGCACTGAGATGCTGCAGGCCTTCCCAGAGGTGCCACGTATGACAGAGAGCAATCCAAAGTGAGGAACGTGGAGGGGAACTGCCAGGGCTCAATGACTAAGTGAGATTTCAGGGCCACGCTTTATCCCTCTGCTGCCACTGGGACGTTATGAATCACCTCTGACAAAAGGGGTTCGGCCCTCAGAAACGTCAGCTCCCACCCAACCAGCCAGACCCAGCGTCCACCCATCATCCCCGCTGACTGCCAATAGCCTGTGGTACCTTAGGGAAACGGAGTGCAGCACCACTGAATCCTCCCTAGCCCTATAAGGACACGGCTGGGAGCACGGTGTTAGGATGGGGGACGCAGACAGGACGGAGCATGCAGCTGGCAGGGATGGGGCTGTGCACACCTGGATTGGTTTCCTGACCCAGGGGTTCTCGAGACGTGACTCTGCACTGGACTAGGCATCTGAGCTGGCCTGGCCCCGGGAGCAGGAGCCCATTGCCGGGACTGGTACAGCTTCCTGGCCAGATCCTGCTCGTACTGTTTAATACTGTCTTCAAGAGTTGAGGATCTGAGGAGGAGGAGGAGGAGGAGGAGGAGGAAGAGAGGAAGAGGAAAAGGAGAAGGAAGAGGAGATGATGGTGATGAACATTACAGTGGACAAATACAGGGAGAGAAAGAAACAGATACAGGAACATACCCTGGCAAGGAGAAATGTATGTCTGAAAAGGGAGCAGCCACGATTACAACAGGCTGCTACACCTCGTCCTTCCCAGCACCAACTGCTGCAGAAGAAACGGAAACCTCCAGAGGGCAACCTGGGATGATGTGCCCAAAAATGCTCATTTCACAGCCTACATCTTTGGAGACCGCCCTCCTTACGTGCCGGGAGGACTGGAGACATCAGCAGAGCGATGCAAAAGG
The DNA here is from genome assembly GCA_030408155.1 of Lophura swinhoii. NCBI lineage: Eukaryota > Metazoa > Chordata > Aves > Galliformes > Phasianidae > Lophura > Lophura swinhoii. The sequence continues at coordinate 98,731,494 of CM059456.1, read as the reverse complement.
CTGAGCAGCGGCTGCAAAGAGGTGCGTGCGTAAGGCAGACTGATGGAGTGCAGGGCGTGAGCACGTGTGTGTGCACACACTTCATCACCTCCACGTACACGGCACGCTCATACATCTCCGTCCACCTGTTAGCACGCACCTTTGTTTGACCACTGTAAAACGGGATCACTGAGTCGGAAGGAACCCGTGGCAAGCACTGAGTCCAGCTCCTGACTCCACAAAGGGCAAAGTGAGCGTTAAAGCACATCTCTAAGAGCATCGTCCAAGTGCTTCTTCAGCACTACTGACAGCCCTGGAACCACGACCAGCACCCTGGGGAGCCTGTTCCAAGCCCATCACATTCTGGTGCAGAACCTCTCCCTCATCCCCGGCCTGACCCTCCCCTGGCACAGCTCCGTGCTGTTCCTTCGGGCCCTTTGGGCAGAGATCCTCAGTTGGCTGCGGGCTGCCACAATGAGCTGCAGGCTGCCACGAGGCCTCCCTCTGTCTCCTCTAAGCTGAACAAACCGAGGCTGCTCCTCATACGTATCACAGGATCACAGGACATCTTAGGTTGGAGGGGACCTTAAAGATTATCAAATTCCAACCCCAGGCCCTGGGGAGGGTTGTCAAGCACTACATCAAGCTGCACAAGGCCACATCCCACCTGGCCTTGAATGCCCCCAGGGATGGGGCATCCATAAGCATCCTCTGAGCATCCCGTTCCAGTACCTCACCACCCTCCGAGTAAAAGATTTCTTCCTAACATCTCAACTACATTTCCATCTTTCAGCTTAAGGCCATTTCCCCTTATCTTGTCGCTATCAGACGGTGTAAAAAGTTGGTCCCCCTTCTGCTCGTAAGATCCCTTCAAATATTGGAAGGCTGCAATGAGGTCTCTCTGAAGCCTTCTCTTCCCTTCCCTTCCCTTCCCTTCCCTTCCCTTCCCTTCCCTTCCCTTCCCTTCCCTTCCCTTCCCTTCCCTTCCCTTCCCTTCCCTTCCCTTCCCTTCCCTTCCCTTCCCTTCCCTTCCCTTCCCTTCCCTTCCCTTCCCTTCCCTTCCCTTCCCTTCCCTTCTCTTTTTTCTCTTTTCTCTTCCCCCCTCTCCCCCCCTCTCCCCCCCTCCTCTCCCCCCTCCCCTCCCCTCCCCTCCCCTCCCCTCCCCTCCCCTCCCCTCCCCTCCCCTCCCCTCTCCTCTCCTCTCCTCTCCTCTCCTCTCCTCTCCTCTCCTCTCCTCTCCTCTCCTCTCCTCTCCTCTCCTCTCCTCTCCTCTCCTCTCCTCTCCTCTCCTCTCCTCTCCTCTCCTCTCCTCTCCTCTCCTCTCCTCTCCTCTCCTCTCCTCTCCTCTCCTCTCCTCTCCTCCAAGCTAAACAAGCCCAGCTCCCTCAACCTTTCTTCACAGGGCTGTGCTCCAGCCCTTCGATCATCTTCGTGTCCCTCCTCTGGTCCTTTAACCAACTTTGTTGCCCTCCTCTGGCCACGTTCTCACATTTTTATATCCTTCTAATACCATGGAGCCCACGTATAGTGGGCAAAGTGATGCCAGGCCAAACGAACAAGTACATGGTGCAGGCTGTGTCTGGCACAGACCCAGGCTCAGAGCTGAGCGCATCCACAGAGGAGCGCATTGGAAACACCACCAGGATGCACGTGGACCTCGCTGGGCTGCTGCTCCTCTCCAACACGTGCCTTTACCCCCTCACTCACAGCCTTCCTGGGGCACGAACGTCAGAATCACAGCATCACAGCATCGTAGGGGTTGGAAGGGATCCGGAGATCATCGAGTCCAACCCACTGCCAAAGCAGCTTCCCTACAGCAGGTCGCACAACTCGGTGTCCAGCTGGGTCTGGAACATCTGCAGAGAAGGAGGACTCCACCACCTCCCTGGGCAGCCTGTTCCAGTGCTCCGTCACCTCACCTAAACAAGTCCTTGCACACATTTGTGCAGAACTTCCTATGCTGCCATTTTCCCTCGTCCTGTCTCCACACCTCAGATATTTACAGACCCGGGTCAGGTCCCCTCTCAGCCTTCTTTTCTCAAGGCTAAACAGACCCAGTTCGCTCAGCCTTTCTCCATAGGGGAGATGCTCCAGGCCCTTCCCCATCTTTGTGGCCCTCCGCTGGACTCTTCCCAAGAGATCCCTGTCTTTTTTTTGTACCGGGGAGCCCAGACCTGGACGCAGCGCTCCAGATGAGGCAGAGTAGAGGGGGAGGATCACCTCCCTCCACCTGCTGGCCACGCTCTTTTTCATGCACCCTAGGATGCCATTGGCCTTTTTGGCCACACACTGCTGGCTCACGGCTGACCTGTCACCCACCAGGACACCCAGGTCCCCCTCTGCAGAGCTCCTCTCCAGCAGCTCATCCCCCAACCTGTACCGGTGCATGCAATTATTCCTCCCCAGATGCAAGACTCTACACTTGCTTTTGTTAAACCTCATCTGGTTTCTTGCTGCCCAGCTCTCCAGCCTGTCCAGGTCTCTCTCAATGGCAGCACAGCCTTCAGGTGTGTCAGCCAATCCTCCCAGCATCTGTGTGTGCTGAGGGCACCTACGTAGGATGGGTCCCCGTGTGTCTCTCCCAGCAGAGGAAGGGGAGTGGGTGTGTGGTGGTGGGGGGCATCGAATGTCCTGGCAGGGCACCGATGACACGGGGAGAAAAGGGAAAGCCCAAGGTGGTGTGAGTTGATGGGGTCACAAGTGACAGCACACAGACCAGAGAACTGGAAAGAAGCAGAAGATAGAAGATTAGAAAGAAGGTAATAAAATCATGCACTTAAAAAGCAAATACAGGTTAGTGAGGCTGCAGCATCGCCTGCAAGGCAATCCTCCCCACTCGGCACGTGTGGGGCTGCGTGGGGAAACAAGACGTGGAGTCCTGGCTGCCACCACGTCACCATGCTGCAGCAGAGACAGGAGATGGGGCCTGGTCTATGTGAGGTCTATGGGGGTAGGGACAGCCCATCCTTGGACTGGAGGAGCTCACTGTGGTGTCTGATCCCTGCCCATAAGTCAGGCCTTAACACCACCCAAGGAACAGCAGATGCTTCTTTGGGAGCTGAAATTAAAAATACACCTTGCTACCAGAAGCAAAACGAAGCTGAGAAGCTGCTCTGCAGAAATCACAAACTCAACGCTGAATCTGACAAGTGAAAAGATGAAAAGCAAGGCGGCTGCAAAGGGCTCCCCAGCACATCTTCCTCAGCTCTGAAAGGCTTTCCCTTCTCCAGCTCACTTCTGCAAACCCCCTCCCTTTCTCCCCCACCATGCTTAAAAGGCAAGAGACTGAAGATCGAGAATACAGTGATCTCCGTTCCGCCCACAGTGGACAAATGCACTCTATTCAACGCTCTATATTCCACACTCACAAACTCTTCTATGGCATAACAGCACCTTTCAGATTTCTTTATCTGCTGGCATCAGCACGCTCAGATAAGGACACACTCCTGAGCAGCAGGCATGCATCCTGTGCGATGAGCAGAGTCCTTGCAATGGCTCTGCTTTCAGAGGTTTGCACACGCACTGCCATACTTCTCCATTTCTATCTGTCATAAAAAAGGGCTTTGTTACGGCATTCCTTGGCCATGCTGATGTTCAGGCTTAGGAGAGAATCATCATAGAATCACAGAATCCTAGAATGGCCTGGGTTGCAAAGGAGCACAATGCTCATCAGTTCCAACCCCCTGCTGTGTGCAGGGTCACCAACCAGCAGACCAGGCTGCACAGAGAACCCACAGGGTGCCATAAGGATCCATAGTGAGTCACAGTGATCCACAGGGTGCCATAAGGATCCACAGTGAGCCACAGTGATCCACAGGGTGCCATGAGGATCCATAGGGTGTCATAGGAATCCATAGGGTGCCATAGGGACCCATAATCATGGAATCACTGTAGAGTCACAGAATGGCCTGGGTTGCAAAGGAGCACAATGCTCAGCAGTTCCAACCCCCTGCTGTGTGCAGGTCGTCAACCACCAGACCAGGCTGCCCAGAGCCACATCCAGCCTGGCCTTCAATGCCTGCAGGGATGGGGCATCCACAGCCTCCTTGGGCAACCTGTTCCACTGCCTCACCACCCTCTGGCTGAAAAACTTCCTCCTCACATCCAACCTCAACCTCCCCTGGCTCACTTTCAAGCCATTCCCCTCGTCCCATCACCACCACCCTCACAAACAGCCGTTCCCCTCCTGTTTATCCGCTCCCTCCAAGCACTGAAGGCCACCATCAGGTCTCCCTGCAGCCTTCTCTTCTCTGAGCCAAACGAGCCCAGTTCCCTCAGCCTTTCCTCATAGCAGAGCTGCTGCAGCCCTCTGAGCATCTCAGTGCCCTCCTCTGGCCCCTCTCCAACAGCTCCACGTCCTTCCTGTGCTGGAGGCCCCAGCCCTGGACGCAGTGCTGCAGATGGGGCCTCACAAGAGCAGAGCAGAGGGGGACGATCACCTCCCTGTCCCTGCTGCCCAATGCAATATGGGGCTTCTCACTCACACGGCTGGTGAGAAGCAGATGAGCTCAGCCAAGCAGCGGATGCTCTGCACTGTTTGAATGGAAGAAAGGTGCAACTACAACCTCTGCAAACACGTGGCGCAGGGAAGCTTTTCCGTTCCCCATCTGAACGCCCCGCATTCTTCCTTCAACTGGCCTAGCAAAGAAAACAATGAAGCTCCTTCTGTCTCACCGTGCTGCCCTCCACATCGCTCGCTTCTCTGCCTCCAGAGCACGACGTTCTGCTGGAGAAAGTTCCTTCTCTTGGCTGCTCAGGAGCTCAGGACTCTGCATTCGCAACCTCTCCTGGTGCCTCCGCTCCGCTTTGGCTGTTCGCACCGGGGCCGATGCATCCCCTGCTGCGGGACTCAATGGACTCAACCTGGGCAGAGAGAGAAGCAGTGAGAAACGGGCAGCCCTCATCCGCTTCAATACTGCCTGCTCTTCTCAGCGTGATGGGAAGGTGATGACCAACACCCCCAGACACTCTTCTGCACCGCCCCCAGCTCCAAGGACATCGTTTTGAAGGACAGAAGAATAACACGAACACGGAGTTAAGCTGATGCTAAAAAGCTTTGGTTTGTTTTTTTTTTTTTTTCCCAATTATAGTTTCACCTTCTCCATAAAATCCTTCCTTCTACACTCTGTATTTGTTAAAAAGTAGGAGCCCCGTGCTCCACCACCTGGTGTTTCAGGGCAAAGTACACTGCTCATCCCCTTACCCAGACATGGAGTTCGTTCTCTGTTCAGGCTTCATCCCTTCTTCCAGAGAATTCCGCTGTGAGCTGTTGTTCTCATTCACCTCTGAGGACCTAAACCAGACGAGCAGATCAGCCAGCAGTGCCACAGGCTGCCATCCCCAAGGAATGTTCAGAATAGGTCCACACCCCACAACACAACACAGCCCAGTTTGAAGACACAACCCAGAATGTTTTTGCTCAACGATTTTTTCTCCATTACTGCAAGCATTTCCTCGTTCATTTCGTAACAGATTATGCTCTCCAGCTCCCTTCCCACGATGGACAGCCTGGCTGCTCTCGGCCTTTTCCTTTGCTGATGTTGGATATGCATAAATGTTAACAAAGGATCCTTCTGAATTGTAAGTGGATGCGTGTTTGGGGTAGGGATAAATCCTGACTGACCTCAGAGTCGTGATTCTCTGCGTTTCATAGAATCACAGTCACAGAATGGCCTGGGTTGTAAAGGAGCACAGTGCTCATCAGTTCCAACCCCCTGCTGTGTGCAGGTCGCCAACCAGCAGACCAGGCTGCACAGAGAACCCATAGGGTGCCATAGGGACCCATAGGGTGCCATAGGAATCCATAGGGTGCCATAGGGACCCATAATCATAGAATCATGATAGAATCCTAGCATGGCCTGGGTTGCAAAGGAGCACAATGCTCAGCAGTTCCAACCCCCTGCTGTGTGCAGGTCGCCAACCAGCAGACCAGGCTGCCCAGGGCCACATCCAGCCTGGCCTTCAATGCCTGCAGGGATGGGGCATCCACAGCCTCCTTGGGCAACCTGTTCCACTGCTCACCACCCTCTGGATGAAAAACTTCCTCCTCACATCCAACCTAAACCTCTCCTGGCTCACTTTAAAGCCACTCCCTTGTCCTGCTGTCATCTCCCCTTCCCAAGAGCTGACTCCCCTCCTGTCTGTAGGCTCCCTTGAGCTGCTGAAGGCTGCAATGATTCACCCCGCAGCTTCTCTTCTCCATGCTGAACGAGCCCAGCTCCCTCAGCCTGTCTTTGTAGTGGAGGTGCTGCAGCCCTGCTCATCTCTGTGGCTCCTCTGGACCCTCCCCAACAGCTCCCCGTCCTCCTTGTCCTGGGGGCTCCAGCCCTGGATGCAGTGCTGCAGACGGGGCCTCACGAGAGCAGAGCAGAGAGGGACGATCACCTCCCTGTCCCTGCTGCCACCCCTCTGCTGATGGAGCCCAGGATCCCATTTGCTTTCCGAGCTGCAGGAGCACACTGCTGCCTCACGTTCAGTTTTCCATCCTCCAGGACCCCCAGGTCCTTCTCTGCAGGGCTATAAAAGCAAAACTATCTTCTGCTGTAAGAGCAAAGCTACGTTCAGCACCAAGGCTGTTCCTGAGCTGGCTATCTCCAAAACTCAATGGCTTTATGCACCCGAGCATGGACCTGAAGGAGGCATTCTTCTGAAAAGAGAACTTGAAAACAGAACTGCGCACGACACGTTTTCACATCCAAGAGAAGATAACGACCAGCCCTCCTCCCCTGACAATCACTGATGCTCAGACACCTCAGACACACACGGGTGGCCCTGAGATTCTGCTCCATATCTTACCGAGTTGCCGGAGCCTGGCTGCTCCTTCCATTCAGCCTCTCAATCTTGTACTCAACTCCTTCAATGATGACGGTGGACTGCATGCTCATCTCAGGCACTTGTTTCATCATCTCGTCCTCTTCCACTTCTTCCTCCAACAGCAGGGTACGTTTCTGCTGCAGTTTTCGAGCTGCCAAAACAAGACGGACTCATCTTACACCACATTAAACTCCATTAAATCCCACGGGGATTCAGACTCCAGGCAGGATTTTATGCTCACCACATCTGCATATTGCGTTACTTTAAGTCCACGCTCTCCTCGACACAGCGTTTGTTTCTCCTCCACTCCTCCAATGCTTCAGATGTAAAAGCTCCACCCCATTCCCTCAGTCCCACCCTCACTAACAAGGGATGTCCCTCCCTTAGGTGCATTTTCTTCTTACATTCCAGTGCTCCTGATTAGAGGTGACGTTTCTCCTCGCCTGCCACACTCAGCAATTCTCAAATCAAGCTTAAATTCAAACCTGAGACTCTGCAGTTCTCCTTCCCATCGTGCTCTTTGTACACAAAGAAGCTGACGTACCCAGAACATCTTACAGGCTGGATACGTGATTCTTTCAGCCACATCACATCAAAGAAACTCCAAAGGACAGCTGCGATTTCTTTTCCTTACCTTCCTTTCTACTTGTTAGGAAATCTGTTAGGAGCTTACTCTTATCTTCAATTGTATTCACGTTCCTGAAACTAAGAATGCTTCTGATGCTTCACACCAATTCACAAAAAGCCTCTGAACAGATGCATGGGAGGGAAGGCAGGAAGAACAGCTATATGCAGAATGAAAGAGTCAATTTTTGGGGTGGCCAGCAGGGACAGGGAGGTGATTGTTCCCTTCTACTCTGCTCTCGTGAGGCCCCGTCTGCAGCACTGCATCCAGGGCTGGAGCCCCCAGGACAAGGAGGACGGGGAGCTGTTGGAGAGGGGCCAGAGGAGCCACAGAGATGAGCAGGGCTGCAGCACCTCCACTACAAAGACAGGCTGAGGGAGCTGGGCTCGTTCAGCATGGAGAAGAGAAGGCTGCGGGGTGAATCATTGCAGCCTTCAGCACCTCAAGGGAGCCTACAGACAGGAGGGGAGTCAGCTCTTGGGAAGGGGAGATGACAGCAGGACGAGGGAATGGTTTGAAGCTGAGGGAGGGCGGATTTCAGTTGGATGTGAGGGGGAAGTTGTTTGGTGTGAGAGCGGTGAGGTGCTGGAACAGCTGCCCAGAGAGGCTGTGGATGCCCCGTCCATCCCTGGAGGTGTTGGAGGCCAGGTTGGATGGGGCCCTGGGCAGCCTGGTCTAGCATTAAATGAGGAGGTTGGTGGCCCTGCATGCGGCAGGGGGTTGGAGATTCATCATCCTTGAGGTCCCTTCCAACCTGGGCCATTCTGTGATTCTGTGATTTACAAAAGGAATTCTACTATAACAGAGTAGTGAGTCGCAGCTCCCAAAGCCAGGAATTCAATCCCACCTCTGTTTTTTCTTAAGGAATAGGACCAGATTTCATTAGAAGCCCTTCTATGCAATCACTGTAGCTCCTGATTGACATTTAAAGCAATTTCCAAACAGGAAGAAATGACATCAAAGACTACAGCAGTCACCTTCCCTCCTGTGAAAGCGCTGTGCAAAATCACAGCAGTGTAACAGGCAATGAAAACTCTCCTGTCACATCCTGCATAAGGATATCACAGGCAATCCCATTTTCACCCCTGCAGGGCTGCACCAGGATATAATCTCCTGCTGATCAACTTTGGCATCTTTCAAAGAAACACCACCATTTGCAGTGGCTTTGTAGAATTGTTTCGAACCCTGACCCCATCACACCACCAGCTGTCCATACTGGAACAGCGGAGCAGCCAATAAAATCCTTAATTTGAACATACATCAAGCAATTACCAGGCCTTATAGAATCACAGAATGGCTTAGGTTGAAAGAGGTGATTTGAGACAGCCAGCGTGGCTTCACCAAGGGCAGATCGTGCCTGACCAACCTGGTTTCTTTCTACGATGGAGTGACAGCTTTGGTGGATGGGGGAAGGATGATGGATGTCATCTACCTGGAGACTTCTGCAAGGCCTCTGACATGGTCCCTCACCACACCCTGCTCTCTAAATGGGAGAGGTGTGGATTTGAAGGATGGACTGTTGGATGCATTAGGAATGGGCTGGCTGGAAGCAGCCAAAGGGCTGTGATCAATGGTTCTGTGTCAGGGTGCAGGCAGGTCACAAATGCTGTCCCCCAGGGGTCGGTCCTGGGACCGGTGAACTTCAGCATCTTCATCAACGACAGACGAGGGCATCGAGTGCAGCCTCAGTGAGTTCACAGAATCACAGAGTGGTTGGGTTGGAAGGGACCTCAAGGATCACGAAGCTCCAACCCCCACCAATGCAGGGCCACCAACCTCCACATTTCACAGCAGCCCAGGCTGCCCAGGGCCCCATCCAACCTGGCCTCCAACACCTCCAGGGATGGACGGGGCATCCACAGCCTCTCTGGGCAGCTGTTCCAGCACCTCACCGCTCTCACACCAAACAACTTCCCCCTCACATCCAACTGAAATCCGCCCTCCCTCAATTCCAGCCATTCCCTCGTCCTGCTGTCATCTCCCCTTCCCAAGAGCTGACTCCCCTCCTGTCTGTAGGCTCCCTTTAGGTATTGATACAGACTGGGGGAAGAGCTCCTGGAGAGCAGCCCTGCGGAAAAGGGCTTGGGGGTCTGGGTGGACGTGAGCAGAGGGCTGGAGCAGCTCTGCTATGAGGAAAGGCTGAGGGAACTGGGCTTGTTCAGCCTGGAGAAGAGAAGGCTGCAGGGAGACCTGATGGTGGCCTCCCAGTGCTTGGAGGGAGCGGATAAACAGGAGGGGAACGGCTGTTTGTGAGGGTGGTGGTGATGGGACGAGGGGAATGGCTTGAAAGTGAGCCTGGGGAGGTTTAGGGTGGATGTGAGGAGGAAGTTTTTCATCCAGAGGGTGGTGAGGCACTGGAACAGGTTGCCCAAGGAGGCTGTGGATGCCCCATCCCTGCAGGCATCCAAGGCCAGGCTGGATGTGGCTCTGTGCAGCCTGGGCTGCTGGTTGGTGACCTGCACACAGCAGGGGGTTGGAACTGATGAGCATTGTGCTCCTTTGCAACCCAGGCCATTCTAGGGTTCTATGGAAGGGACCCTGAAGATCATCGAGCTCCAATTCCCCGTTACAAGACGTGGTGGCCTCAAGTTGTGCCAGAGGAGGTTCAGGTTTGATCTCAGGAAAAGATTTATTCTCAGAATGAGTGGTCAGGCATCGATACAGCTGCCCAGGGAGGTGTGGGGGTCACCACCCATGGAAGTGCTCCAGAACCATGGAGATGTGGCACTCGGGGACGTGATTGATGGGCATGGTGGGGATGGGTTGGGGTTGGACTTGGTGACCCTACAGGTCTTTTCCAATCTTAATGACTTTGTAACTGTTAATAACCTCCTACAAGCTGTTGCAGGGATTGGATTCCAGTGCCTCCCATGGAAGAAGGCTTCATTTCACAGGCCAAATTTCCCATCCCCAGAATGAAGCGTACCTTCTTCTTCCTTCATTTTCTTCAGGTCATCCTCTCCCACCAAGGAGACACGTTTGGGAGGTTTGTCCACCTGCTGCTGCTTCACCTCCACTTCGAAGTATTTCTGCCTCTCACGGAAGGACCGCTGCTCAGGGCTGTGCAGGCTGCTCTGCGTTGGCACCTGTGAAAATCCACAAAGCTCACAGAATGACCGAGCCAAGCCCCAGCCTCAGCCCTGTGCCTCAGCCTTGTCCTCCATAGCACTCCCTTTCCCCTTCCCCAGCATCCTTTCTCCACATCCCCAGTCCCAAAAGCCTGAATCCTCTCGGAGCTGCTGGCCCAGCTCCTGCTCCAGCCACCAGACCTCACCTCTGGGGCAGGTTTGGGTTTCTCTGTGCAGTTCCCAAGGACACTGAGAAATGGGTAAGCCCTGAAAGGAGGGTTTTCTGCCATCATTCCTTCCCTTTCCTTATTGACGACTGAAGGTCATCAATAGCAACAGTCAGGGACGTCACTTGTTGGAATGGTAAACCCACCTCAAATTTAATTCTAAGAAGTGGAAGCTTCGCCGTCGAGAAAATAAATCCGTATTTCACAGCATAAATAACAGAATATCAGAAGAACAGAAATATAAGGAGCAAAACAAACTGACCCACAAAATCCAGTTGTGAACCAGAGATTAGAAATTGTAAGGCTAAAATGAGAACTGCCAAGAATTATTACAAACAAGACTGTTCTTTAGTTATGTAAATGAAAATGAATCATAGGAGGAGAGCAAGTAGACCTTCAGTTTCAGCTTTACCTTCAAGCAGAATGCTCTTGGAGCAGATTTAGCCTGGCCCTATAGCTTGGAAGCTCAGCAGGTATCTTTGTATCAGAACAGCAAGGTTAAGACAGCACCCTAATGCCCTGGGAGAGCAGTGCTACGAAAAATAACGAGCTTCATGGAACTGCCCAGGTTGGGAAAGACCTCAAAGATCACCGAGTCCAACCACAGCCCAACCATCCGACCCCAACTCTAACAGCCCTCTGCTAAACCACGGCCCTGAGCACCACATCCAGACGGCTGTGAAACACATCCAGGGATGGTGACCCAACCGCCTCCCTGGGCAGCCACTGCACTGCTCAACAGCCCTTTCTTACAGAAGTTCCTCCTGACATCCAACCTAAACCTCCCCCGGCACAACTCCAGGCCGTTTCCCCTCGTCCCGTCACCCGGCACCAGTGAGCAGAGAGCAGCCCCGCTCCGCCGCAATCCCCTTGCAGACGCTGGAAGGGAGCGAGAAGGTCTGCCCTCAGCCTCCTCTTCCCCACCCTGAGCAGCCCCGGTTCCTTCGCTCTCTCCCCATAGGCCATATTCTCCAAGCCCTTCCCCAGCCTCGCCGCCCTTCTCTGGCCCTGCTGCAGCACCTCCGCGTCCTTTCTGTGCTCGGGTGCCCAAACCTGAACCCAGCACTCGAGGTGAGGCCTCACGGTGCCGAGTGCAGGGCAGGACGACTTCCAGCCCTGCTCGCCATTCCTGATCCCAGCCAGGATGCCATCGGCCTTCTCGGCCACCTGGGCACACTGCTGGCTCACACTCAGCCCACAGTACCCAAGGTTCCATTCCATCAATGCTCCATCTTCTCTTTGTTCCACTATTTGGGTGACGTTGCCCCCAACCGGCAGCACTTACCTGTGTCTCGAGCAGAGGGTGTGACAAGGGCACTGCTGCAAAAGTCTTGTATGCTTGCTTGACGTTGATGGGAATCTCATCAGGAGAGGGTGGTGACGGTGGCTTTGGCTACAGCGGCAAAAACAGGACAAAAAAAATAATCACAGTTGTTATAAAATAACAAAACATGGGGGAAACACTTCAAAATCCTCACCCTGCAGAGCCTCAGCAGTGCAATATGGAAGGGATCCTACTGCAGCCTTGGGCAGAAAGGAGAGCAGTGCGTGGTGTGTATGCTATGGAGCAGGACAAGGACCACAGCCTCATTTGATTCCTTGGCTGGTGGAGGGATGCTAATTCTGGTGGCACGGATCTTCAGCTACTTCACCAGAATTTCGTGAGCGTGGGACCAAACTTCAGCAGGATTTCATGACCAGACTGATGTCACTGAAGGATTTCCACCCAATTCAAGGAGCACGCACCCATCTGAATCAATGGGCTTTTGGAGCTGGGGTACAGCGACACGCAGTTAACTGAGAGCTCCTTCGGACTGAAAAAGCCAAATTCAGTCCACTGGGAAATGAGGGAGAAGCTCTGGCCTTATCCAGTATTTCTGACTAACGGAACCTCCCTCGTTGGAAGGGACCGACCCGCGTCACTCCTTTTTTCTCGTCTTTTCCTTCTCGCCCAGTGGCTGCTGTACTCCTGATTTGGAATAAATCCCTATTCTACAACTACGCAGCAGCAATTCTCACCCAGGCTAAGACCGAAACACACAAATCCTTCTTTCCCACCAACGTAAAGCCATGAGAATGAGAACCTCTGAAAGAAAACCCATCGTTTTGCACATCATCAAACTTCCTACGGACGACGCCAAGAGGCGAGGCGCTGACACGCGGGGTTTCGCGCCTCTGCGTAACTCCTCGTGGCAGTGGAGCAGCCTAGGACAAGCTGAGCGAGAAGGAACTGCGGCCACTTACAGGGTTGTGCACAGTGGAGCATGGCTCGGGCTGCTGGAAGGGATTGGGGCTGCCCCCCTCCTCCGGGTTGTGCGAGGCTGCGTTTTGTCGCACTCGAGAAAGAGGCTGAATGACGCCTGGCTTGGTCTGCTTATGTCAGTGCCACAACGGGGGGGGGAAAGGCAGAGGAAGAGAGAGAGAGAGAGAAAAGAGTTGAGAGAGGTGAGTCCCCGGGAAGGAGAGCTGCTGCAGCAAACGCCAAACGCAAAGCCATGCCTCTGGTGCAAGCATCTGGAGAGCAAAGCAGCGCCAGGCAAAGCAACACCAGTGAGTTACGTGATGCCCAACTCACAGAAACACAGAATGGTTGGGTTGGAAGGGACCTCAAGGATCACGAAGCTCCAACCCCCACCACAGGCAGGGCCACCAACCTCCACATTTCACAGCAGCCCAGGCTGCCCAGGGCCCCATCCAACCTGGCCTCCAACACCTCCAGGGATGGACGGGGCATCCACAGCCTCTCTGGGCAGCTGTTCCAGCACCTCACCGCTCTCACACCAAACAACTTCCTCCTCACATCCAACTGAAATCCGCCCTCCCTCAGCTTCAAACGATTCCCTCGTCCTGCTGTCATCTCCCCTTCCCAAGAGCTGACTCCCCTCCTGTCTGTAGGCTCCCTTGAGGTGCTGAAGGCTGCAATGATTCACCCCGCAGCTTCTCTTCTCCATGCTGAACGAGCCCAGCTCCCTCAGCCTGTCTTTGCAGTGGAGGTGCTGCAGCCCTGCTCATCTCTGTGGCTCCTCTGGACCCTCTCCGACAGCTCCCTGTCCTTCCTGTCCTGGGGGCTCCAGCCCTGGACGCAGTGCTGCAGACGGGGCCTCACGAGAGCAGAGCAGAGAGGGACGATCACCTCCCTGTCCCTGCTGCCACCCCTCTGCTGATGGAGCCCAGGATCCCATTTGCTTTCCGAGCTGCAGGAGCACACTGCTGCCTCACGTTCAGTTTTCACCCACCAGGACCCCCAGGTCCTTCTCTGCAGGGCTGCTCTCCAGGACCGCTCCTTCCAGTCTGTATGGATGCCTGGGATTCCTCTGGCAAACAACAAATTTCCAAACACCAAATGCCAAATCCTCAGATCTGCCATCTTTCAGTTAGTCAGATTGCCTGGAGCATCCAAACGATCTCCAGGATCAACACGATTCCACCTCCTGCAGAAGGCACAGCACTGTAGAACCAAGCTGAGCTGCTCCAACCACAGCCCAAAGCAACAGCCTCATTAGAAAGAACGCTTTCAAAAATCAGAAATCCGTACCAGTGTGATTCTATTTTACAGTAATTACACTTAAATGATTTTTAGAACCTGTTTAGATAGCAATTGTCATTACTGCAAATGACGTTTGTAAGGAGGAAGTACATATATGGGCCATCTATCCATCGAATAATGGGTGCTGATCTGTCGTTTGTTACTGTTGGTCTGAGTTTCACGGTTGCAAAAGGATTTTCTCCACTTAGAAAGGGTGGTTTTACAGTGCCATTCATGTCGGGTTTCAGACCTGCAATTTCTGGTTTGTCAGTCGGTGTTTTAGCAGCAGCACCTTTGGAAGACTCCGTTCTCAGTGAGAAGGGAGAGCCTGCCATAGGAACGGCAGCCACAGCGGTCAGAGGGGAACGGCACAGAATGTCAGAGCTTGGGGAATGGAAGCAGCACGAATGGGAAACGCAGCCAGGAATGGGCACTGACAAAAGTTGGGGTGCAGTGGACAGAACACCAGCGAAGCCTCCAGCTGGGAATGCAGACAGAGAGGAGCAAAGAGTGGAGACAGGAGACCGAGACGTCATCTGAGCTGGAAGTGAACAAAACTCCAGATACTTAAAGGGACCAGAAGCACAACTGGGTAGAAAAGCCACGAGAGTGAACTGCTCGTGTAAGCAGGAATAAAAGCTATAAACGTTGAGTTTCCAGTGTAGGAATATTGAAGACAGTGCATTTGTACAAACTTGGAGGGACACTGAGAAAGAGAACGCAGAGCCGAGAGTGAGAAGTAACCAGGCTGGAAGTGAGCACACAGCTTACAAGCTCTACATGCTGGAGGATGCACGGGGGACACTACTGGAAGCTCTCAGAGCAGATGTACTTACTGATCTGCTGTCATCCTGCGATGCAATGAAGTTAATGGAAGCCTGGAAGCAGAAACAGAAGCGTCAGTGTGGAGTACATAACGGAACCCTTCGGCTAACCCTGCTCCATTCAAAACCACACTTACCAAACTCTTTCCCCCCGCCCTTCTTCCCATACAGCACAAAGCTTTCAGGTCCCACATCAACCCCTGCAACGCATCCTCCGCGTGGGGAGCAGCTCAGAGAGCAGCTTCTCTGAGTTCCTCCGCAAGAAGACACCCGCAATCCTCTGCACCTCACACGTGAACCCCCACCCTCTCCGCTTCTCCTCCAGCTCAGCCGACCGTGGCCCCTCTTTGCTCGAGCCAAGTCATCAGCACTGCAGCTTGTTGGCCATCTCAGCAAAAGGAGCAGGGAACAGCCCTGAGAGCAGAGCAGCTGTCCTCTGCAGCAAGCTGCGGGGCACCCCAAGCCCACGAGCCGGGGGAGCACGGAGCTAAGGGAAGCAAACAGCAGGGCCAGGTGGGAGCAGCAGGGAGCAGCGGGGAGCAGCGCGGAGCAGCAGCGCACACTGCACACCAGAGGAACTTACAAAGCGTGTCTCCCTGCCTGGCCGAGCGGCTGCGGGCATCTGCAGGGGGGAAACACCAGGGGAGAGAATGGAGAGAAAATGGAGAGACCGGCGTGCCCCCGTGAGGCCGAGAGCTCCCCCAGCACACAGAATGCCCTCGCCCAGTGCCGTCAGTGCCCCACTGCTCCCTGCTCAAAGGAAGGCTCGCTGCCCGCCTCTGCTGTCAGCCGTGGAGGACGACGCACTGCACGCCCAAACCCACCGCAAACAGCTCCCTCCTCTTCACACCTGGCAGGAACCGAGCCCAGGCAACACTACAATGCATCGGGACAATGGACTGCAGGGAACTGCGAGCCTCCAGCCTGGCCGCAGTATCGAGGAAGGTGATGGAACACATCATCCTGAGTGCAAACACGTGGCACGTGCAGGACAGCACAGGGATTGTCCTACGGCCTTTGGTGACATCTGGGTGACTTCTTCCAAAGCAAGGCTGGGGAAGGGCTTGGAGAATATGGCCTATGGGGAGAGAGCGAAGGAACCGGGGCTGCTCAGGGTGGGGAAGAGGAGGCTGAGGGCAGACCTTCTCGCTCCCTTCCAGCGTCTGCAAGGGGATTGCGGCGGAGCGGGGCTGCTCTCTGCTCACTGGTGCCGGGTGACGGGACGAGGGGAAACGGCCTGGAGTTGTGCCGGGGGAGGTTTAGGTTGGATGTCAGGAGGAACTTCTGTAAGAAAGGGCTGTTGAGCAGTGCAATGGCCGCCCAGGGAGGTGGTTGGGTCACCATCCCTGGATGTGTTTCACAGCCGTCTGGATGTGGTGCTCAGGGCCGTGGTTTAGCAGAGGGCTGTTAGAGTTGGGGTCGGATGGTTGGGCTGTGGTTGGACTCGGTGATCTTTGAGGTCTTTCCCAACCTGAGTGATCCTACGATTCTATGATTCTTACATTCTGCATAACATTCAATGTTCGAGAACTAATTCTACCTGATAGCATCTCACCTGACATGCAGGACACTGCTGTCCAGAAGCATTAAATCACACACGTGGGTAACAGAAAACTCGTGGATAGAATAGAAGATGTGTAGAGAGTGCATCTAGGAAGGCTAATGGCTCAGCACTGTGACACCATGGCACCTTAGGAAACAAGTGCCCAAGTTACTGCTTCCTAACAGCCACAGAAGAAGTAAGGAAAAAAAGGCTGTTAAAACAACACAAAGATTGGATCTCAGAAACCAAAGCAGTGAGGAAAAGCTTTCTAAGGACCTTAAGAGGCTAAAATGAATGACAAACTCAAGAGACAGTCGGAAACGTTTTGAGAAGTCAACAGAACCTCTCAAGCCATACTCAGCTCTGGGCACAGGAAAGCAAGAGAAAAGCTGGAGAGATTCAAAATGGTTCACTCAAGGTACAGGGAACTGATGACACAAAAAACCCGAAGTGACAGAATATAAAGTACAGCCAGTGCCAGGTAACAGGGAGATCCAACTTAAAAGTGGGAAGGGAAAGACCTGCACCTGCAGAAACGCTCCTGGGATGCTCTGAACTCTGCAGAACACAGTTAAATCTGGTTTATTCTTCTCAGAACTCACGGAGGAAGGAGCGAATGGTTTTACTTGGAAAGGTTCCACTACCTGACAGCCTCTGCTAGGAAAAAACAGACGATCACTACTGCCAAAGGAATCAAATAACAACAATCCAGCAGGGTCCTCTAAAGCCAAATGATTTATCACCGAGCAAGCCCATCCAGAGCTAAGAATGCAGATGGCATTAGCTGAAGGGCGGCTGGTGGGAAGGACACATCACTGTGCCTTCAACGCCAACACACTTCTACCAAAAGCACCAGAGAATCACGAAAGTTGACTATGACAAATTGGAACTAGGAACACTCCATCCAAAGACTTGTTTAAATTTAAAATAATAATAATAATAATAATAAACCAATCATTATAATAATAAACCAGTAATCTCACAGCAGTTCCAGGAGCTGCTGGCTGGAAAGATGCAGATTATCCCTAACCAGGAGCTGAGCTTCTCTAGGGATGAAGTAAATGAATATCCAGATCTCTGTCCACTGCAGAACGAGGAGTAGCATCCTCACTCCAAGAATATCTCTTGATGGAAGGACCCCAAACTCAAAGAAAGCTGGCATTTGTGGTCAAAGGAAGACTTAGAGGCAAAGAGCCCCAAATACACCTCTGAGCGTACATCTGCTGTCAGAAAAGCAAATGGGTGGAGCTGGAAGAGGATGCATTAACACTGCATTACTATAATCACAGAACCATAGAATGGCCTGGGTTGAAAAGGACCAAAATAATCTTCAGACCCCTGCTGTGTGCAGGTCGCCAACCAGCAGCCCAGGCTGCCCAGAGCCACATCCAGCCTGGTCTTCAATGCCTGCAGGGATGGGGCATCCACAGCCTCCTTGGGCAACCTGTTCCAGTGCCTCACCACCCTCTGCATGAAAAGGAAGCCAAGGAATGATTAGGTTGGGTTGGGTTGGGTTGGGTTGGAGGGGTCCTTGAAGATCATAGAGCCATGAAATGGTTGAGTTGGATTGGGTTGGAAAGGTCCTTGAAGATCATAGAGCCATGGAATGGTTGGGTTGGGTTGGAAAGGTTCTTGAAGATCATAGAGCCATGGGATGGTTGGGTTGGGTTGTGTTGGGTTGGAAGGGTCCATACAGTTCACAGAACCACTGAATGGTTGGGTTGGAAGGGTCCTGGAAGGTCACAGAAGCATAGAATGGATTGGGAGTGTCCTGGAAGGTCATAGAGCCATGGAATGATAGAATGCATTGGGTTGAAATGATTCTTAAGGCTTACAGAATCATAGAATCATAGACCAGCCTGGGTTGCAAAGGAGCACAGTGCTCACCTGGTTCCAACCCCTGCTGTGTGCAGGGTCGCCAACCAGCAGCCCAGGCTGCACAGAGCCACATCCAGCCTGGCCTTGGATGCCTGCAGGGATGGGGCATCCACAACCTCCTTGGGCAACCTGTTCCACTGCCTCACCACCCTCTGGATGAAAAGGTCACAGAGCCAAGGAATGGTTGGGTTGGATTGGAAGGGTCTTTGAAGATCATAGAGCCATGGAATGGTTGGGTTGGGTTGGGTTGGGTTGGAAGGGTCCATACAGTTCACAGAACCACAGAATGGTTGGGTTGGAAGGGTCCTGGAAGGTCACAGAAGCATAGAATGGATTGGGAGTGTCCTGAAAGGTCACAGAGCCATAGAATGATAGAATGCATTGGGTTGAAATTATTCTTACGGCTCACAGTATCATAGAATCATAGAACAGCCTGGGTTGCAAAGGAGCACAACGCTCATCAGTTCCAACCCCCTGCTGTGTGCAGGTCGCCAACCAGCAGCCCAGGCTGCCCAGAGCCACATCCAGCCTGGCCTGTGGACGGAGTGAACGGAGTGAACTACTGCCCATTACAGCTCTGCTGTTTCTTATTCCTGACTCTTACTGCTGTCAATGTTAACGGTCCTCTCGCCCCAAGATGACGCAGTTCACCTCACCGAGCTGCTTCAAAATTAACTGAGCCAAAAAAGCAGTTCAATTCTGTCAAGCTCAGATTGCTGGAATGGCTCAACCAAAGACCAGGTAACTGCCAGAGCTGTTTGGAACCAATAGTTGCAGAGCAGCCACACTCCCAATGGATGCAAAATAACCGAGGACGGAGCACACAGCACAATTCTCACTTCATTACAGCTCATAATGCAATCCCGTAATGTCTGTAAAGGGAAAATTTCAACGTCCACTTCAGAGTATTTCACTTCAAAAGGCTCAACTGATTTGTGAAACCCACTGCCACGGGATAAACACTGAAATCAAAGACTTCGTGAGATGGAAAGCAAAAGATCACAGTTTGTATGAGTAATAAGAGGAGCTAGTGAAAACAGGGAATGCTGACAAAAACAAACCAAAAATTACAAGAAATTTTCAAGACAAAAGCTAAAAATTCAGAGAGAAAGACAGCTTAAGAAAATCAGTCCCTGGGGGCAGGTCAGCCCATAAGTGTGTGCACAGGGCCCTTTGGTTCTCTAAAGAGCCCATGTGAGCTGCTGGCAGAGCCACCAACAGAACAGGGATCAATGTAGGAGGCTGAGCAGCAGCGGTTTACAGAGCTGAGGTTTCTCCAAACTTTCACTTCCCCACTTTTTCTGATGTACAGAATTCAACACGAGGCAAAGGAAGGAAGGGAGGGGTTGGAGATTCGTGATCCTTCAGGTCCCTTCCAACCCCATGGCTGGTGAAGCCATTCTCAAGACAGGCAACGACCACTTTGTAGTCATCTTAGATACTCCCCTGCTCATTAATTACTCTGATAATTAATCCTCAGAGCAAGTTTATGACCGACTACTTAAATCCTGGGTCTCAGAAACATTTTGAAAGAGAAGAGCTCCTTCCCTTGCTCTCCAGTTGCATCCTGGAAGAGATATTTCTCCATCACAAAGGTGTCACTCCCAAATACGGAATCACAGAATCACAGAATGGTTGGGTTGGAAGGGACCTCAAGGATCACGAAGCTCCAACCCCCCGCCACAGGCAGGGCCACCAACCTCCTCATTTAATGCTACACCAGGCTGCCCAGGGCCCCATCCAACCTGGCCTCCAACACCTCAGGGATGGACGGGGCATCCACAGCCTCTCTGGGCAGCTGTTCCAGCACCTCACCGCTCTCACAGCAAACAACTTCCCCCTGACAAATACAGGAATGATTCTCAAATAAAGGAATTATCCTCAGCTCCTTCTGCCCGTTGCTGCCCTGGAAGCACACCTGCCTTCTCCCCATCGCCTGCCTTATGTGCAGCCTCACCTGCTGGTTACTGGGAGAATAGGGGGTTTCTCGCCTTGAATTTCCCGTCCCCGACTCAGGAGCCTGCAAGAGAGAAGACAAAGCTCAAGAATTACTGTGCAGCAGCAACTTCCACACATCCCCGTCTGCAGCGAGACCAGGAGACAGTTCTGATGTGCAGACTGAAGGAACCACGGACCGCTTCACCACAAGGAGGCAGGCAGTGCTGGCCCAGGGGCAGATGTCACATTGCAAAAAGCACTGAAAACAGCAAGAGGATTGCATGAAACATCAGAGCTCAGATCCGAACCTCTTGCACAGCCAACTACATCAGGCTGAGACTTCTGCCTCGTAAGGATTTCTGGGAATCCCCTCCCCCAACTCGAGGCAAACTTCATGTCCTGAAGCAACAAAAGCCACTCGTAACCAAAAGGAGACTCTTTCAGAGCCGTATCCATTGCAGCTGGCCTGGAGCTGCAGAGCAGGGCAGAGCACAGGAAGGACAAAGCTTCGTCCCTTCTGCAGGAACCCCCGCAGCAGCATCACAAGGGCAGAGTCCCAATAATCGTCATGCTGGTTAACGAACACCATTAAAAAGCATTTTAGATGCCTAAAAGTGGAAATGGGTCCTTGGGGATTTCAACCCGAAGCAAATTTTGAAGCAAATCTACGGGTTTTGCAATTATTAATTATTATACTCATGCAGCAGTGAATGCCGTTAATGTGACCTGGATCAGCTGTGGGCAGCGGTATTTATTTTTACATCCAAGCCAGGGGATGTAATCTGAGGCTTACACTGGACAAAAGAAAATATCTGCTCCTTCCTCACACCTCAGTGACAGCACACGGCAGTCTCGACCCCATCACTTCCATGCCACTCTGTCGGGCTCCGTCATCCTCTGCCCAAAGCCTCCATGTGCCGCTCATCCACCCACCGAGGAGGGAGCTGTGCTGCTCTGCAAAGAACTCATCCCACAAAGAAAACCCTTCAGCTCCCTCACCCACCTGACGCAGCTCTGCTGACAGGAGAACAGACGATGGGAACTGGTCTTTTCTGACAGCAGCGTGGATGTAGATCAGCTTAAGCTAACTGTCACAGTCACATCCTGACTGATGATCGCTGGATCTGGGTTAAATCTGCCTTTTCTGACCACTGACTGTAAATCTAGATATGCATCAATAGTGTCCAAAGCACAGACTTTGACTTTCCATAGAACGGCCCAGGTTGGAAGGGACCTTAAGTATCACGAAGCTCCAACCCCCACCAAGGCAGGGCCACCAACCTCCACATTTCACAGCAGCCCAGGCTGCCCAGGGCCCCATCCAACCTGGCCTCCAACACCTCAGGGATGGACGGGGCATCCACAGCCTCTCTGGGCAGCCGTTCCAGCACCTCACCGCTCTCACACCAAACAACTTCCCCCTCACATCCAACTGAAATCCGCCCTCCCTCAGCTTCAAACCATTCCCTCGTCCTGCTGTCATCTCCCCTTCCCAAGAGCTGACTCCCCTCCTGTCTGTAGGCTCCCTTGAGGTGCTGAAGGCTGCAATGATTCACCCCGCAGCTTCTCTTCTCCATGCTGAACGAGCCCAGCTCCCTCAGCCTGTCTTTGTAGTGGAGGTGCTGCAGCCCTGCTCATCTCTGCGGCTCCTCTGGCCCCTCTCCAACAGCTCCCTGTCCTTCTTGCCCTGGGGGCTCCAGCCCTGGACGCAGTGCTGCAGACGGGGCCTCACAAGAGCACAGTAGAGGAGAACAATCACCTCCCTGTCCCTGCTGCCACCCCTCTGCTGATGGAGCCCAGGATCCCATTTGCTTTCCGAGCTGCAGGAGCACACTGCTGCCTCATGACGTTTAATACACAGAGGTTGCAGACATTCTGTTACATGCCTTGCTCTGTTTTTAAATGCCTACACATGTGAAAAAGACAAATTGTCACCACAGAACTGGGCTACAATCACCTCAGATGACTACAGCTGGCTGGTCTGCCTTGTTTCCTCCCATGTGGCAGGAGGGGTGCTGCCTGCATGAGGTTCTTTGGCTTCTCTTGCTGTCCAGATCTCCCAAAAGGCTGAGAAAGGATGAAGAGGAGAGCAGTGCTCAGCAACAACACCTTTGGGCTGAGTCCTCCCGGCTCTGTCGTGGGTTACAGGAACTTAAATACAAGCAGATTTCCCACAGCAAGAAGGGATGCTCTCCCTTGAAATCTGAGCTGACAGAGTGTACAAGTCCTTCAAGGGACAGCATGTCCTTGTGCTGCAAGTTAGCTACCTCAGCTACACTCTTTGCTTTCAGAGCTCTATCACAGAATCCTAGCATGGCCTGGGTTGCAAAGGAGCACAGTGCTCATCAGTTCCAACCCCCTGCTGTGTGCAGGTCCCCAACCAGCAGACCAGGCTGCACAGAGAACCCACAGGGTGCCATAAAGATCCACAGTGAGCCACAGTGATCCACAGGGTATCATAAGGATCCATAGGGTGTCATAGGGACCAATAACCATAGAATCATCATACAATCCTTGAATGGCCTGGGTTGCAAAGGAGCACAATGCTCAGCAGTTCCAACCCCCTGCTGTGTGCAGGTCACCAACCAGCAGACCAGGCTGCACAGAGCCACATCCAGCCTGGCCTTGGATGCCTGCAGGGATGGGGCATCCACAGCCTCCTTGGGCAACCTGTTCCAGTGCTCCATCACCCTCTGCATGAAAAACTTCCTCCTCACATCCAACCTCAACCTCCCCTGGCTCACTTTCAAGCCATTCCCCTCGTCCCATCACCACCCACCCTCACAAACAGCCGTTCCCCTCCTGTTTATCCGCTCCCTCCAAGCACTGAAGGCCACCATCAGGTCTCCCTGCAGCCTTCTCTTCTCCGAGCCAAACGAGCCCAGTTCCCTCAGCCTTTCCTCATAGCAGAGCTGCTCCAGCCCTCTGAGCATCTCTGTGGCTCCTCTGGACCCTCTCCAACAGCTCCCTGTCCTTCTTGTCCTGGGGGCTCCAGTCCTGGACTGGTGCTGCAGACGGGGCCTCACAAGAGCAGAGCAGAGCGGGACGATCACCTCCCTGTCCCCGCTGGCCACCCCATTTTCAGTGCATCCCAGACAAAAAACATCCGTGCTTGCTGGAGCCCACGGACACCCGTCACACCACTCACACCATCTCCCCGCAGCTCCCCGCTCGCACAGAACCACGGCAACACTGCCGCTCCTGCAGGCTGCCCACGAGCACAGGAGCTCCTCCCCAGCCCCTCACCTCGGCCTCCCGGCACAGGGCACATGCACAGCCGGTGGTTAAGTGCCGGAGGACGACGGCAGTCAGTCAGCACACAACACACCACGTGCGTTAGGTGGGAGCAGCCCAGGCCTCGTGCTGCCTTTGCGCGCCCCGTGGTTTAGTAGGAGCTGCTTGGCTCCTGCGTGACCCGCATGCTGCACGCCGTAACAACCCTTGCCTTGGAGTAAAGGTTGGTCTTCAGCACTCCCTCCCTGCCATAGCCCAGCGGGGGGCCCCCCAGGCAGGCTTTGCCCGCCGCCTTCCCCCTCCTGTTGGCCACCACGAAGGGGTTCTCGCTGAAGAGGATGGGCTGCGAGTCGATCATGCACTCTTGCTCCGGTGCCTCCGGCTCCCGGGTTGGGGAGCAGTGGTTGGGATCCCGTTCGTCTACAGGGGGGTTTTCTGCCCCACACGTGCGCCGGCAGGGCGACGTGGGGTCCTGGGGAGGGCCGGGATCGCATCTGGTGGTCAGGGATGCTGCTGCTGCTGCTGCTGCTGCTGGGGAGCAGTCCTGGCTGTCCTGTGCCACCGGCAGGGACTGCATAGTGTGCTCAGACCCTGTGGCCCTATCGCAATGAACGGGCTGTGAGGAAACAGAAGGGTCAGAAAGACGTGAAGAGAGGAGGGAAAAGGAGAGGAAGAGAAAAAAAAAAGAGAGCTGGAGGACAGGGGAGAGAGGAATTCCAGAAGTAATGCCCACAGCACCGTTCCAGCTTCTACTCCATCACCAGTCCCGCGAGCCCAAGTGCCACTTCATACAACCACAGAACCCTAGCATGGCCTGGGTTGCAAAGGAGCACAATGCTCATCAGTTCCAACCCCTGCTGTGTGCAGGTCGCCAACCAGCAGCCCAGGCTGCACAGAGCCACATCCAGCCTGGCCTTGGATGCCTGCAGGGATGGGGCATCCACAGCCTCCTTGGGCAACCTGTTCCAGTGCCTCACCACCCTCTGCATGAAAAACTTCCTCCTCACATCCAACCCAAACCTCCCCTGGCTCACTTTCAAGCCATTCCCCTCGTCCCATCACCACCCACCCTCACAAACAGCCGTTCCCCTCCTGTTTATCCGCTCCCTCCAAGCACTGAAGGCCACCATCAGGTCTCCCTGCAGCCTTCTCTTCTCCAAGCTAAACAAGCCCAATTCCCTCAGCCTTTTCTCATAGGAGAGAAGAAAAAAATTTTAGCTAAGTTCGTGGAAGCCCTTGGGGTTATTCAGCTGCAAAAGAGCCACACTGGCTTCTGAACAGAGCTGCAGCAGTTTTCCTTTAGAGGTCAGGCTCTTTGCTAGTTTTGTTCATAGCTGATATGTTTCTTTGAACGTAGCTGGAAATCCACTACAGAATCACAGAATCACAGAATGGTTGGGTTGGAAGGGACCTCAAGGATCACGAAGCTCCAACCCCCCACCAATGCAGGGCCACCAGCCTCCACATTTCACAGCAGCCCAGGCTGCCCAGGGCCCCATCCAACCTGGCCTCCAACACCTCCAGGGATGGACGGGGCATCCACAGCCTCTCTGGGCAGCTGTTCCAGCACCTCACCGCTCTCACACCAAACAACTTCCCTCTCACATCCAACTGAAATCCACCCTCCCTCGGCTTCAAACCATTTCCCTGTCCTGCTGTCATCTCCCCTTCCCAAGAGCTGACTCCCCTCCTGTCTGTAGGCTCCCTTGAGGTGCCGCAGGCTGCAATGATTCACCCCGCAGCTTCTCTTCTCCATGCTGAACGAGCCCAGCTCCCTCAGCCTGTCTTTGTAGTGGAGGTGCTGCAGCCCTGCTCATCTCTGTGGCTCCTCTGGCCCCTCTCCAACAGCTCCCTGTCCTTCTTGTTCTGGGGGCTCCAGCCCTGGACGCAGTGCTGCAGACGGGGCCTCACGAGAGCAGAGCAGAGAGGGACACTTTGCTGTCAGCATGCAATACG
Organism: Lophura swinhoii; assembly: GCA_030408155.1. Taxonomy (NCBI): domain Eukaryota; kingdom Metazoa; phylum Chordata; class Aves; order Galliformes; family Phasianidae; genus Lophura; species Lophura swinhoii. The sequence continues at coordinate 98,705,883 of CM059456.1, read as the reverse complement.
CACACTGAGATATCAGCAGCCTCGTGCACACTCCTTGCTCTCATTTACGCTCCTATCTGCATTTCAGCAGCTCAGTAGCTCTGCTGCTCTCCAGCAAAAGCGACCCCAAGGGCAGCACACGGCCTTCTCCCTCCTGCAGCATTCTCAGCTCAACCACCACTCTGCCAAACGCCACCTGTCTCACCCCAGCTTACTTCCACGTACCCCCCCATTACACACAGTAACACAAATTTCTCTTCTTGCTCCACTGAGCTCCCACGCAGTCACCCCACATCGCTGTTCTCCATGCACATCCACCCCATCCGCACACACACTCGTTGCTCTGTTTCATCTCTATGCACGCTCACAGCACCGACAGTGGGGCACAGAGCACAGATCCCTTTACACGCTGGATGGAACCCGAAGCACTGACCTTTTCTCCTTTAGTAACATAAAAGAGTGTTTGTTACCCCACCGAAGCCTTCAGCAGTGAAGTGGGGATAATGAGAGAACAATGCTGCAGCCTCCTCCTCCTCCTCCTCCTCCTCCTCCCAGCTGCCGGCGGTGCAGCAGAAAGACCCTTTCAGCTCAGAGCACATTCCCCAGTTCCTGTGTCACAGCAGCACTCACCAAAATAGCTCTGGTGGCCGGGTGGGCTGCTGGCTTACAATGGCAGCTGAGAGGCTCAGGAATTCCTGCTGCCCTCCCCCAGCCCTCACCCCCCCCACCCCAACCCAACGCAGCGAATGGCAGGGATGCAGCTCAGATCCTATTTCTACAGACACCGAGGTCGGTGCTACCCCCAGAAATCCTGCCATTGTACCGCGTCCCTTCCCAGTGCAATGGGCTACTATCAAAAAAATCCCCCTCCTCCCCACCAAAATCCAACTTTCTTTTCCCACAGTGCCCTGGAGGCATTCGAGGCCAGGCTGGATGTGGCTCTGGGCAGCCTGGGCTGCTGGTTGGCGACCCTGCACACAGCAGGGGTTGGAACTCAGTGATCCTCGAGGTCCTTTTCAACCCAGGCCATTCTATGATTGTATGAAATGATCCTAATACAAAAGTTACATTAGGCTAAAAGTGCTTTCACATACACTCTCATTTGTGGATGCACTCATTACAAGGATGTCAGCATGAGGTGGGCTGGGCGTCCAGCAGCCACGTCACCCTGACGCTGCTTCTCCTTGCCAAGCAGGGACCACAAATATCACTCAATCATCACTCATTTCAGGAAATCCCACAGCACCAAAGCTCACAGGGTAAAAAAGTAAATGGTGCTTTTAGGGCACTGCGGAGATGGGCATCTCCCCAAGGCTGCACAGGGCTGGTGGACCCCCAAGTCCCATTCTGATGATGGACATGACTGGAGCTGAGCTTCACCCACTCCTCACATTAACCTCCAGCACTACCGCATGCGTCCCAGTGCAGGATGCCCTGCTCCCTCAGCTCCACACGGACTATTTTTACCAGACGAGCAACAATTTCTATTCTGGGGAGGCAACAATTCTGGCAATGCATTGTGCCTTTCCCAGCCTTGCTCTGTCACTCTACACTCCAGCACAGAGAACAGGAATATTTCTCTGCGACCTCTGAGCAAATACAGAAGAAATGCGTTTGCAGTTTTGACCCACAGCTTTGCCTCGGATGCTGACAAATTTAATCTGAAATCAAACAGCTACAGAGAGGGAACCATTGGCCAGGAATCAAAAGCTTCGGACTGGAAAGCACAGATTCATTAACTAACAATGGTGATCCGTTACTGACAGATGTAAAGTCATCTTCATTTCCTATGGTCCAGAAAGCAAAATGAGACTTTAAGTGCACAGTCATTCATGGGTATGGCTTCCAAGCCTGTAATATCCAGAAAAATGATAGACTATAACAGCTCCTTTGTTAATGTGATGGCATTATCCTGACCTCCTACTGCAGTACTGCAACACCGCGGTGCTGAGAAGATCACAGAATCACAGAATTGCCAGGGTTGGAAGGGACCTCAAGGATCATGAATCTCCAACCCCCCTGCCACACGCAGGGCCACCAATCATCCCACCTAATGCTAGACCAGGCTGCCCAGGGCCTCATCCAATCTGGCCTTGAACACCTCCAGATGCCACTGCAGAGGGCATCAGCGAGAGGAGCTTTCATAGAATCACAGAACTGCCCAGGTTGGAAAAGACCTCAAAGATCACCGAGTCCAACCACAGCCCAACCATCCGACCCCAACTCTAACAGCCCTCTGCTAAACCACGGCCCTGAGCACCACATCCAGACGGCTGTGAAACACATCCAGGGGTGGTGACCCAACCGCCTCCCTGGGCGGCCATTGCACTGCTCAACAGCCCTTTCTTACAGAAGTTCCTCCTGACATCCAACCTAAACCTCCCCCGGCACAACTCCAGGCCGTTTCCCCTCGTCCCGTCACCCGGCACCAGTGAGCAGAGAGCAGCCCCGCTCCGCCGCAATCCCCTTGCAGACGCTGGAAGGGAGCGAGAAGGTCTGCCCTCAGCCTCCTCTTCCCCACCCTGAGCAGCCCCGGTTCCTTCGCTCTCTCCCCATAGGCCATATTCTCCAAGCCCTTCCCCAGCCTCGCCGCCCTTCTCTGGCCCTGCTGCAGCACCTCCGCGTCCTTTCTGTGCTCGGGTGCCCAAACCTGAACCCAGCACTCGAGGTGAGGCCTCACGGTGCCGAGTGCAGGGCAGGACGACTTCCAGTCCTGCTCGCCATTCCTGATCCCAGCCAGGATGCCACCGGCCTTCTCGGCCACCTGGGCACACTGCTGGCTCACACTCAGCCCACCGTCCATCAGCACACCCAGCTCCCTTTCCATCGGGCAGCTTTCAGCCACTCTCTCCAAGCCTGTAGGGTTTCCTGGGGTTGTTGTGACCAAAATGCAGGACCCGACACTTGGCCCTATTGAAACTCATGCAGTTAGCCTCTGCCCATCGATCCAGTCTGTCCAGGTCCCTCTGTAGAGCCTTTCTCCCCTCTGGCAGATCAATACTTCCTCCCAACTTGGTGTCACCTGCAAATTTTCATGCAGCTTTCCACAAAAGTTCTTCAGCTGTACAAACTGCACAAACACAAAATGTGTTCCGTGTTTAGGACCCCTACTCACAGAACAGCCAACGTAGCAGATTAACCCAGGAGGGACAAACATCTGCCCCTTCTTCTGGCACTGTTCTTGGGGCATCCCCATGAGAAACTCCACTGCAACCTACAGCAGAGTCACGACAGAGATTGAGCTAACTGCACATCCTTCTGCTCAGCAGTGCGAAGAGCGGCTCTGCACGGCCTTGAAGGGCACCAGACAGCAGCAGAAGATACGCAAGGCAGCTTAGAGGAGAAAGTGCTTGGTGTGAGAGCTGCCAAAGCACAGACAGAAACAGTAATACTGTGGGAATGGGGCAATGGCATCAGCCATCTTAATACAGGCGTGTTGTTTGTAGGTAGACAACCTGCTACTTGAGTCAAGAATGGTTTGGGTTGGAAAGGTCCTTCAAAATTATAAACCATAGAACGGGTTGGGTTGGATGGGTCATATCACAGAATCATAAACCATAGAATGGTTTGGGTTGGAAGGGTCCTTAAAGATCATAAAGCATAGAATGCATTGAGTTGGAAGGGTCCTTAAAGATTATAAACCACAGAATGGGTTGGCTTGGAAGGGTCATATAACAGAAGCATAAACCATAGAATGGTTTGGGTTGGAAAGGTCCTTAAAGATCATAAAGCATAGAATGCATTGAGTTGGAAGGGTCCTTACAGGTTATAAACCACAGAATGGGTTGGGTTGGGTTGGGTTGGGTTGGGTTGGGTTGGGTTGGGTTGGAAGGGTCCATAAGGATTATGAACCATAGAACAGGTTGGGTTGGAAGGGTCATATCACAGAATCATAAACCATGATGGTTGGACTAGATGATCTCATAGGTCCTTTCCAACCTTGTGATTCTATGATGATTCTATGTTAGAATGGGTTGGGTTGGAAGGGTCCTTAAAGATTAAGAACCATACAATGGGTTGGGTTGGGTTAGAAGGGTCCTTCAAGATTATAAACCATAGAATGGGTTGGGTTGGAAGAGTCCTTAAAGATCATAAAGCATAGAATGGTTTGAGTTCGAAGGGTCCTTAAAGATTATAAACCATAGAATGAGTTTGGTTGGAAGGGTCAAATCACAGAATCATAAACCATAGAATGATTTGGGTTGGAAGGGTCCTTCAAAATTATAAACCATAGAATGGGTTGGGTTGGATGGGTCATATCACAGAATCATAAACCATAGAATGGGTTTGGGTTGGAAGGGTCCTTCAAGATTATAAACCATAGAATGGGTTGGGTTGGGTTGGGTTGGGTTGGAAGGGTCCTTAAAGATTATGAACCATAGAATGGTTTGGGTTGGAAGGGTCATATCACAGAATCATAAACCATGACAGTTGGACTAGATGATATCATAGGTCCTTTCCAACCTTGTGATTCTATGATGATTCTGTGATAGAATGGGTTGGGTTGGAAGGGTCCTTAAAGATCATAAAGCATAGAATGGTTTGAGTTGGAAGGGTCCTTAAAGATTATAAACCATAGAATGGGTTGGGTTGGGTTGGAAAGGTCCTTAAAGATTATAAACCATACAATGGGTTGGGTTGGGTTGGATTCGAAGGGTCCTTAAAGATTAAAAACCATAGAATGGGTTGGGTTAGAAGAGTCCTTAAAGATCATAAAGCATAAAATGGTTTGAGTTTGAAGGGACCTTAAAGATTATAAACCATAGAATGGGTTGGGTTGGAAGAGACCTTAAAGATCATCTACTTCCAACCCTCGTGCCATGGCAGGGACATTTTTGCCAGACCAGCCTGCCCAGGGCACCCCCAGACGTGGGGCACTCACACTTCTCTGGTCAGCCTGTGCCAGGGCCTCATCACCTTCACTGTGAAGATATTTGTCCTTCTATCCAATCTAAACCTACCTTCTTTATTATCTCTTGTCCTGTCACTACACATCCATGTACAAAGTCCCTCTCCAGCTTCCTGTAGGCCCTTTTAGGTACTGGAAGGCTGCTATAAGATGTCCCCCCAGAACTTTCTCTTCTCCAGGATGGAGGACCCCTACTCTCTCAGCCTCTCTTCACTGGAAAGTGCTCCAGCCCTATGAGCTGCATGCTTTTCTTCTTGTTGGACTGCTTGAACCTTTCAGCACATGGGCTGGGTGCAACCAGAACCTTGCTGTCATTGGACCTCATATCTCACAATCGAAGCGGGTGGGATTTTTTTCAAACAGAGCAAAGGTAGGGCTGAGCAAAAGACAGCTGGGAGAAGATAAATGTGCGCTAATTGGCCCTTCCCCTGAGATGGGCCATTTATAGATGCTGCCCCACACGCAGCATTCCAGTGCTCTGCTGCACATTCCAGAGCCAGGCGCTCCCAGGCTCAACCATAGGCTCCCAAATGCTGCTCAGCTCTTGGGCTGCTCACAAAGGAACAGCTGCTTGCACGGCTCTCCCCTCGCTCCCAGCTACTCAGTTACATGAAGACATGCTGGAAATACTTCAAATGTTCTCCTGATGAAATATATATATTTTTTTCTTTGTGGACAGCCAGGAGAGAAAAAGCAAAGTTTGGGAGGAAGGGGAGGAACGACGTAAGACAAAGCTGGCGACACAGTCACGAGATGACAGACAAATATGAGAGAAGAGCTGTCTCAATGGAATGAAACAGAGATGGGTAGAAGAGATGATCCGAAACAACGGGAGAACAAAGAGAGATTCTGTCTCTGATGGCATCAGCAAAGGGTTGGTCCTTCCTATAACAGCAGGAAAGGAACTGGGGATAAGCCTGAGGATGCGAAGCTCGAAGGGGGCTTGCAGCAACTGAGCAGAATAGGCGTGATGGAAGGAAGACAAAGGAAACAGAGGCAGAGATGTGAGATTTTAAGCAACCCAGGAAAGACAGACAGCTCTGTCATCTGTGACATCTGTGGAACCAGGATTGTCTCGTTGCTGAGTTTCCACCACGTATCAGAGATGGCAACGGAGGAGGGCAGAGGGGCAGCACTAGTGCCAAAGGCATCATCTGTGCTAGGTGGGATGTGCAACCACTTCTGCTTCGCCTTTTGCAGTTCTAGATGGGTTCCAGACCTTGCTTTAAAACTTTTGGTACCAGTGCCCTGCACTCCTTGCTTTCTCTGCACACAGAGCATTGTTGTCGTATGTGCCTGGCATCGTCTTCCTCTCCTGCTTCTGCAGCTTTCAGTACTTGCTTCTTTCCCCACCGATGCCCCCACCCCCTCATTCACGTATGTTCTTCCCTCCTGCTGGGCTGTTCTTTCTGCCTTGTTCACATCATCTCCTGCACCAAAGCAACTACAGAAGCCACTTCCCTTTCTGCAATGGGAAGCAACTTGGCTCACTGCTCTCACCATTTTGTAGAATCACAGAATCCTAGAATGATGGAAAGGACCACAATGATCATTTCATTCCAATCCCTTATTATGTGCCAACCACCAGACCAGGCTGCCCAGAGAACCCATAGAGTGCCATAAGGATCCATAGTGAGCCACAGAAATCCATAGGGTGCCACAGGAATCCATAGGGTGTCATAAGGATCCATAGGGTGCCAGGGGGATCACACAGAGTGCAATAGGGCCCCATAGGGTGCCATAGGGATCCATAGGGTGCCATAGGGACCAATAATCATAGAATCACTGTAGAGTCACAGAATGGCCTGGGTTGCAAAGGAGCACAACGCTCACCTTGTTCCAACCCCCTGCTGTGTGCAGGTCTCCAACCAGCAGCCCAGGCTGCCCAGAGCCACATCCAGCCTGGCCTTGAATGCCTGCAGGGATGGGGCATCCACAACCTCCTTGGGCAACCTGTTCCAGTGCCTCACAACCCTCTGGCTGAAAAACGTCCTCCTCACATCCAACCTAAACCTCCCCCGTCTTTTCTCCTTCTAATCTTTCTGCTGCAGCTCCTCCCGTTTCAGACACCTGAAGTCCACTACAGTTCTGCAGAGCACCTCTACCATCACACTCAGGCAGAGGAGAGGGCAGGGAAGGGAGCAGGGATGTGCACTCAGCACCCATCACTTACAGTGCGATTGACTCTCTGTGAGCCACTGCTGGGCAAAGCAGCCAGGGTCCGATAGTCCATTCGCAAAGGTTCACTCGTGACATTCTGGAGAGGGGGAAGGGGGGGAAGCAAAAAACAAAACAGAAACACCAGGAAGAGATCAGGCCAGAATTCAGCTACATCAACCGCAGAGAGCAATTAAAAGGAAACCACCCTTAATCACAGCCGAGGCTTTGTCTCCAAACGCTGCAGGAAGCTCCCACTGCTGGGATGTGAACCTGGGACTGCTCCAAACGCAGCCACAGGGAAAAGTGACAGGCCTGGAGAAATACTGCAGGGAACAGCCACACTGGGATGCTGGTCCTCAGCATTTCTCCTGTGCAGTGCACACATCCACTCTTATAGAATCACAGAACTCTAGAATGGCCTGGGTTGAAAAGGACCACAACGATCATTGAGTCCCAACCCCCTGCTGTGCGCAGGGTCGCCAACCAGCAGAGCAGGCTGCCCAGAGCCACATCCAGCCTGGCCTCATAAGAAAGAGAAAAGAATACTAAATAAATACAATCAGTTTTCACCAAATCCAGGAAGATTTCCAGTCTGGAGCTGGAGATACAGAATTGGACTCGATGATCCTTATGGCAGCCTTCCATCTCGGCATGTTCCGTGATTCTATATTTAAGAAAGTCAATCCGCAATTCCTCTGTGGTATCTATTTTCAGCATTAACTCACACCGTTTGTACAATCGTGCCTGGTATCACTTCCTATTTTAATTTGCTTTCGCATTTTAGCCACTGTTTTTCACCATCCCTTCCTCAGCCACATTACAGAGTTCTCAATCCCTGCTATCTCCCCGTACGCTGAAGCGGTGCTTTTTGCAGGGCACAGGGGTGTGAGGAGAACACACGCAGAGGGGCAACGAGTGCTTCTACTTTCGGGGGCTCCTCCAGCCCTTAGGCCCAGCTCTGCCTCTTCTCTCCATCTCTCCATCCCTCCCACCACGCTCCTCACCTCTGCAGCCTCCTCCTCAAGCTGCCGCGTGGCCGCCTCCCGCTCCCTACGCATCCACTCCTTCCATGCCACAGGACAGAGCCAGACCAGCATCCAAGCAGCGCAGGCAAAGAGAGAGGGAGAGAGGTCAGCTGCATGCTGGGCAATCATTCCGGAGGGGGAACACAGGGGTATGGAGAGGGCTGATGTCGGGATGAGGTGAGCAGAAATCAGCACGTGAGCTTGAGCCCAGGGAAGGAGAAGCTGGCGTTCTGCTGGGCGCTGCCAGCAAAGTGATGGCAACAGCCAGCCCACACAAGTAAAGACAGGGGGTCGCCAGGGGAGAGAAGAGGGCAGGTGGCTCTAAGATCCTCAGCAGGGCAACTCCTAGGGCAGAGGAAGTGGAGCTGAACCCCACGCAGCGTCACTGAGGGATGGGAGAAGGCTGCTTAGAGTTGCAAGAAGGATCCTGGCAGAGCACGGAGTGGGGAAGCTGCCAGGGCACAGAGAAACAAATCTACAGAGCACAAGCTGGTGGTCATTGAGAAAAAAGTCCTAAAAAATCACACGCTTGTTAACAGCATCACAGCCACAGAGCTACGGAGATGGCAATCGAACAGAGGGCTTAAAGCCAGTGGGTGAGCACAGCACTCAATGCAGCACATGAACCTCATGAAAGTCACCAGCCACCAAATTCATTGCAGCTTCAGAGCTGCAGGAGGAAAGAAATAATACCCGCTGCTCGACTTAAAGAGGAATTACATCTGTGCATTTATACTCTGTGACTTTTTGCCCAGAGCCTCTGCAGCACAGCGGGGGCTGTGGACAAAAGGCTTGTAATTGCTCTGCTCTACAGCATATTTCAGCCCTTTTGACTGCTTCTCTCCATCAGCAGCCCCCAGAGGGTCCTGAGGGCACAAGGCTGATGGATGGGACGCAGCTTGAGGAACAGGGAGAGCACAGAGAGTTCTCATCAGCTCTCAGGCTATCCTGTGCTTTACCACCAGCAAATAATCAACGCCCAACATCACGCTCCCAACCTCCAGACAGTGATGAGCCACATGAAAAGATGCCAATGCTCCAGAGAACTGCAGGACCCAAAGGGATATTCAGGGATATTTAAGTTGAAGTGGATGTGGGTGCTTTGGACAAGTATCATCTGCAAAACCGGAGGTCATAAAGTGAAAAGTAAGAGGAGCTCCAGGCAGTGCTGATGGAGCTGGGCAGTGCTGTAAGTCCAGCCCTGCAACATCAGAGCCATCCGGGGAAGCTCTGCAGTAAGGTTACAAAAATAACTGGCAGCAGAGCTGAGATAAGAGAAATGTGCCATGGATCAGCCATGGAGGTTTGGAGTCACTAATATTGCTCTTAGAATTTGAATTATCAAAGAACCAAACCTGGAAGACAGAGTGTGCAGAGTTCCTGAAAACTCCTATGGGAACAGTGGTGAGCATGTTCAGCTCAGGGACTGAACAACAGAGAGAACCCAGAATGATAAACAGATCTAAACTGGAAACCTGGAGAAATGCAAAATGCACACATACTTATTTGCCAGGAGAGCAGACTGACGATGCACAATGCTCAAGAACTCAATTCTCCCCCACTTTCCAACCGAATAAATAACATTTTTAAGAGAGAGAACTGGAAAATCCAACCCCTTCAGGGACAAAGTCCTCGTGCCCAGCCAGAACAACAGCCATGCAAACTGAGGAGCACAAACTCCTGACTGATGAATGGGGCTGATTCCTCAAGCTTTGAGCTGTGTGTTCTCATCTCTGCTCACGTAAGCTGTCAGATCATGGAGAGAAGTGACGAAACGTGGGGCTCCCAAAGCCAACGGGCCACTTCCCTCAAAGTTGCAGCTCGAAGAAAACCTTGGCCAGAAAATCCCAGCGGGTAACAAAGACAAACGGCACGAATAACAGGTAAGTACCACCAAAGAGGCACATAGGAAGCTATGCCAAAGCCAAAAAGCAACTACAGGTGCACTGTGGAGAGAGAAGGCCCACAGCCCCCCCAGCAATCACAGGGAGAGGTGCCCTGTGCCAGGGCCCGCAGCCAGGGCAGAACCGCTGTCAAGAACAAATTCCACCACACGAAACATCTCTCACCACTTTCTCCATTTCTTCTCTCTCCCACTGAGTCGCTTCTCTCACCATTTCCATCTCCTAGGAGAGACCAAAGTTAGAGCCACTTCGCCCCGTGCTCCCTCCCTGCAATGGGGGATGGCAACCTCAGGAAGAAGTCAGACCACGTCTCAGCGTCGTGCTGCTACATGTGCTGGGAGCTGCTGAGCCCATAAACAGGAAGTCCGCTACTTGTTATGCTGCAGGTTCCACGCACCGAGGGAAATACTTGAGATTGAACAAGTATTCCATTCCACGCCCCTCTCCCAGCCATAGCCAGAACACCCACCTTCTGCAGCACCTCCAGTTCCTCGGGGCTCAAATCCCGGTCGATGGACGAGATACTTTCCAGGCTATTCTTGCGCCCAATACCAGCAGCAAAAGGGTTTGCGATAATTCCTGGAGACATCTGCGAAGCAAAAACACAATAAAACAGGGCTGGAGCAGCTCTGCTATGAGGAAAGGCTGAGGGAACTGGGCTTGTTTGGCTCGGAGAAGAGAAGGCTGCAGGGAGACCTGATGGTGGCCTTCAGTGCTTGGAGGGAGCGGATAAACAGGAGGGGAACGGCTGTTTGTGAGGGTGGTGGTGATGGGACGAGGGGAATGGCTTTAAAGTGAGCCTGGGGAGGTTTAGGGTGGATGTGAGGAGGAAGTTTTTCATGCAGAGGGTGATGGAGCACTGGAACAGGTTGCCCAAGGAGGCTGTGGATGCCCCATCCCTGCAGGCATCCAAGGCCAGGCTGGATGTGGCTCTGGGCAGCCTGGGCTGCTGGTTGGCGACCCTGCACACAGGGGGTTGGAACTCAATGAGCATTGTGCTCCTTTGCAACCCAGGCCATTCTAGGGTTCTGTGATTCTATGATTCTCATGATGTCAGTCTCTGCAGGGCTCCTTTCACCTCCCTCCTCACCTCGATGGCAGCTGCAGCCTTGGGATCGAAGCCATCACACACCAACACCAGGAGAGCATCACCCACACTTCGGAGTATCTGCACTGCTTCTGTGTGCGTCATCCCCAGCAAACTCTGATGGTTCACCTCCAGGATCCGCATCCCCACCTTGAGGCGGCCGTCCCGCGCTGCAGCCCCAGAGGAGCTCACCTGTAATCAGTGGAGGAACGGTGGCTTTACTCAAGGAGTAAAGGGAAAGTCAGGGAGCACGAGGACCACATCAGGGAGAAGGAGTACAAAAGAAACACGGAAAAAAGGCTGAGGCTACATGTCAGGGAAAGCGATTGAAAGCACTTAGATGCATTCACAGAGAGAGCAGAAAAGGGAAGAATTTGTGTATTTCAACAGGCTCTATATTATATGTCAATATTTCCAGGCTGGATGTGGCTTTTGGACAACCTGGTCTGGTGGTTGGTGACCCTGCACACAGCAGGGGGTTGGAACTCAATGATCTTTGAGGTCCTTTTCAACCCAGGCCATTCTATGATCCTCGTGTAACCAGTGCCATCAGGGGAAGCAATGCAGAAATGCCAGGGTTTGCCTTAAAGACTGCAAATATCAACGTGTGTTCGAGAATGGAAGTGCATGCTTTGTCACCAGAACAAAGGAGGTAAATTTAAAACATCTTATTAATGTTTTCCCCCTTAGGACAAGGAAAAGAGGCTGCAGGATTTGCTGTGGGTACAATGGGGAAAGGAGGAAAAAAAAAGCATGACGTTTGGTAGGAGAAATACGCAAGCTGGGGAAGTGAAAAAGAAATTGAATGATGGATTTAGGAGAAGATGCTGTCGGAGACTGGGCAGAAATAGAGGATTCGACTGAAAGGAACAGAAACAGTTGGGGAAAGGAACAGAAGCCTAAATGGTCCTTACTTCTAATGGGAAACCAAAACCTTGTAACAAAACGGGACGCACGCACGGCCAAGCTCAAATGAAGGTCTTGGTACACTGGCTTTACAAGCAGATGTCGCTGGGAATACGAGACAATAACGGCTTTAATTCAACTGCCCAGACTCAAACCAAAGAACCAACATGAATTACGAGCAGGGCAACATAAAGGCTTTGCAAAAAGAGTATGGAAATGTGGGGGATCTTCTGCACGGCCTGCAGATTTATGCCAAGACAATAAGGAGAGCATAATAAGAATAAGAGGGGCAGCAGATGGGTGGGGGAAATGCAAGGGCATGCAGGGCTGGTTGTCAGAGCAGCAGGGAGGCACAGAGAGCATGAGAAGATCTTTGAGGTCCTTTCCAACCTTAACGATTCTATTCTAAGACAAAGACAATGCAGAGAACACAGTGATGGGGTTGGGGGGGGGGGCAAAAAAACCCAACCAGCAAAGGACGAGTATTTATTTGGTTTATTATTTTATAAAAGATAAAAGCACTTCGAAAAAGAGAAAGGAATGCTGCTGTAGGTTTTCAGGAGGGAAAATAGGCACGCATGCATACGGACAATTTCCTACAGTGAGGAAAACAGGAAAATGCATGAATGGAACGTGCATGCATAGAAGGTGTCACATGAAGCTAAGTGGAAGATGACCAAACGCTCCCGTTTTCTTTCCCAGAGGGAGCAAATGCAAAAGCAGGGCAGTAAAACACGCTGAAATAATGGGAGGAAAAGGAGTACATGGAAAAATATGCCCATAATGCTAACAGTCGTCTGTATTGTTCATGTCTCACCAGGGGAGACTATGCTATTCCCATTGCAACAGACCATCAACTTCAAACTGTGGATATATTTAAGGCTTCTGATCGTATTCAACTTGTAACACTTCACCAATAAGGTTTTAAGAAAGAAGAGCCAGGTTGCAGACTAAAAAAAATATACGAGAATGAAGAGACTCAACAAAAACAATTAAGGGAGACTGAGAGGAAACAATGCAGTAATCAGGCACCCAAAAAAGAGGAAAGAGAAGAGAAACAACGCTCCATCTCTCAGCTAGCAGTGATATAGAGGCAGAAAAGTCAACCAGGAAAAGCACACTGGGTTGGGGAGCTGAGAGGTAAAGCTGAAATGACGCCGTCAAGGCAGCTGGGATCAATACGCTCTGCTCCTCACCCCTGGCAGCATGGTTAGCACAACCAACGATAAAGTGAGCATCACAGCACGTCAATGGCTGCTAACACACAGCCCTGCCTCCTCCCCTCACCTCCTGTCTGCCCAGGCTGTGGGGACCCCCATTGTCAGGGTGCCAAAAGGCAGAGGTGCTCCCAGGGCTGGGTCGCTATGGGGGTATGATGTCAGCACGGTTAAACCCATCAGCAGTGTCAATTCCTGCACAGGCTGGTTGTCAGGAGATGACAGAATCACTCATGTTGAAACGGACCTGCAAGATCATCACGTCTGACCCCAACCCACCCCACTGTGCCCATTAAGCCACGTCCCTCGGTGCCACATCTCCATGGTTCCTGAACACCTCCTTGACTGCCCCACTGCCCTGTGCAGCTGTGCATCACCACTACTCTGAGAAGAAATGCTCCCTAATATCCAACCTGAACCCCACCTGGTGCAACGTGAGGCCATCGCTTCTCATCCTACTGCTGTTACCTGGGAGCAAAAGCCAACCTCCACCTCGCTCCAACCTCCTTTCAGAAGCTGGAGAGAACAATGAGGTCTCCCCCAAACCTTCTCTTTTCCACACTGACCCATCCCATTCCCTCAGCCACTCCCCACAGCACTGTGTTCCACACCCCTCACAGCTCCACTGCCCTTCTCTGCACACACTGCAGGGCCTCGATGTCCTTCTGCCCAAAACTGAACACAGCACTCGAGGTGTGGCTTCACCAGCGCTGACATCCATGTCCTGGAATAGAGAAATGTAACAGCACTGGGAGCTATGAAATCTGGCAGCATTAAGCCCTCGGTGGGACTCAGAACAGAACTGCTGCTGGATGGCAAAACCTGTGATTCCCTGTGGCCCGGGATGCATCCAACGTTGTCTTTTCTGAGTGCTGAGTTGTGCCTCGTGTTGTTTTACCTAAAACCTGAGTCTAGGTGATGGCTGTATCACGTGCTGACTGATAGGAATACGTCCTGATCTACAGAGGGTCCGCCCAGATGACAGACAAGCCCGTGTTACTGAGACTTCTAATGATGCTGTGCAACTGCAAGCCACACTAAGTGCTAGAAAAGGTGATAATAAGCTATGCTGGCTGTTAAATCCTTGTTTAATTCATAGCAAATCTCTAATTACAACCACAACCCTGCAGTCAGCCCTCAGACCGCCATGGATCCCTACAGATCTTGCCTTTCCTCTGCAGTGTGACAGTACAGAAGCACAGAATCACTCCAGTTGGAAAGGATCACCACGACCACACATCCAAACCCCAACGCACCCCACCATGCCCACTAAACCACGTTCCCGAGTGCCACAACTCCATCGTTCCTCAACACCCCCAGGGTCGGTGACTCCATCACCTCCCTGGGCTCATTATCAGGAATGATTAACTGGCAGATATGAAGTCCACCATTCAGCAAGGATTAAGACTCTTTAGAGCAAGGACACAGCAGTGTTTCTGCTCTTAACATAGCAGCTAGAGAAGGAAATAGTGACATTAATATGAGCATTCAAAGCAAGCAAGAGATGTGGAACTGCACTGTTCACCACCACGCTCTCTTGATTGATAGCAAAGAAGCTGCAATAGTTTTTGGTAAGGGTCAGAAAAGCAGCAGCTTATACACAGCACTGTGTTGAAAAGTGTGTGTTCCTGCCTGGGGAAAAGTGACGTGACAAATAAGGATGCACACAAAGGAAAGGGAGCACACAGTGCACAGCACAGCAGGCACAGCAAGGAACTCGTGCTGTGTTCAGTGACAAAGGCAAACGCACCTTCGATTGGGAAGGAAGGCCACGAGGAAGTGGGGTAGCAAAAGGAACTGACAGGAAGAAGAAAAACGCACGGGTTCACATAATGGAAAAAGGACCAAAAACTGCATAGCAAAAAAAAGGCGAACAAAGGAAATGAAAGAAGAAACGTTACAGCTGTCGTAAAGGAGGGAATATGAAAGGAAACACATTCACATGCTTCAGTGGATGGAGAAAACTAAAAGAGAATCAGTGTAGCCAGTGAAAAATGGAGAGAGCACAAAACACACAACAAATTCTCTCAGGGATTCATCCTTCTTCCTAGCAGTGCGTGCACATCATCAAGGGGCAGAATTTGTGGTCTGGTACCTTAGAAATGAAGATGCCTTCGTCAGTAGGATCAAATGGATTTCCAGCATGACCTTTTGCTCCACCCCGGATGCTGATGCCCAGCTTTTCTCCTGGAGCCTTTTCAATGCATATTTCCTGAAAATACAGAAAGATCTCCTTGTTTCTGGCTTAAGATCAGATTGGAATTGTAGAGGAAAAGTTTTTAGCACATGGCCACACGCTAAAAATCCTGAAAGGGACCCGACTTGGACGTTTCACTCATCTGGCAGTTGATTCTTTTTTATATGGGCTTTGTATTTTTGTCTATTTTCTACCTCTAGTCTTCATGAAACGTGAGAAGAATGAGATCTGATCACAATATCATCGTTGGCACAGCAAGAGACTCCCTGCAGACCTCAACTGGATATGAACTTACAGGACAGTAGATTCTGTGATTCATTTTAGGGTACCTGCTTTAGTGAAGGGTCGGACTCAATAACCTCAATAGACTTGGAAGGTGGGCCCATGTGAATCTAATGAGGTTCAACACAGCAAAGTGCAAGGTTTGGAGGAATCCCAGGCATTTATACAGACTGGGAGGAGAGGTCCTTGAGAGCAGCCCTGCAGAGAAGGACCTGGGGGTCCTGGTGGGTGAAAAACTGAACGTGAGGCAGCAGTGTGCTCCTGCAGCTCGGAAGGCAAATGGGATCCTGGGCTCCATCAGCAGAGGGGTGGCAGCAGGGACAGGGAGGTGATCGTCCCTCTCTGCTCTGCTCTCGTGAGGCCCCGTCTGCAGCACTGCGTCCAGGGCTGGAGCCCCCAGGACAAGGAGGACGTGGAGCTGTTGGAGAGGGTCCAGAGGAGCCACAGAGATGAGCAGGGCTGCAGCACCTCCACTACAAAGACAGGCTGAGGGAGCTGGGCTCGTTCAGCATGGAGAAGAGAAGGCTGCGGGGTGAATCATTGCAGCCTTCAGCACCTCAAGGGAGCCTACAGACAGGAGGGGAGTCAGCTCTTGGGAAGGGGAGATGACAGCAGGACAAGGGAATGGTTTGAAGTTGAGGGAGGGCGGATTTCAGTTGGATGTGAGGGGGAAGTTGTTTGGTGTGAGAGCGGTGAGGTGCTGGAACAGCTGCCCAAAGAGGCTGTGGATGCCCCGTCCATCCCTGAGGTGTTGGAGGCCAGGTTGGATGGGGCCCTGGGCAGCCTGGGCTGCTGTGAAAAGTGGAGGTTGGTGGCCCTGCCTGTGGTGGGGGGTTGGAGATTCATCATCCTTCAGGTCCTTCCAATCCCTGTGATTCTGTGATTCCACAAGACAATCACAGAACAGTTTGGGTTGGAACAGACCTTAAAGCTCATCCAATCCCACTTGGGATTGGGATGCCTTCCACTACGTCAGCCTGCCCAGAGCCCCATCCAACTGGTCTTGAACACCTCCAGGAATGGGGCACCCACCCACAGCTTCTCTGGGCCGCCTGAACTGTGGCCTCAGCACTCTCTGAGGAAAGAACTTCTTCTTTATATGTAATCAAGTCTCCCCTCTTTTAGTTTGAAGTCATCACCCCAAGTCCTATCACTGCAATCCATGATAGAGTCCCTCCCAGTTTCCCTGTAGGCCCCTTTTAGGTTGTGGATGTCCGCAATGAGGTCTTCCCAGAGCCTTCTCTTCCCCAGACTGAACAACCCCAACTCTCAGCCTCTCTTCACAGGAGAGCTGCTCCAGATCGCCTTCATGGCGTTCCTCTGGATCCAGAAAGTTCAGACAGAAGTTCAGTCGTACCACAGACCCAGACCTCCAGCTAGATAAGAAACTGCCTTCGGAGTTGAGCCGTGTGCGAAGAAGGAAGAGCAACCCCTGCTCACAACCCACCTGCATGCCAGGCGGTGGTGGATCTCGCCTTACTAACACGGTCAGCTCCTGGGTGTTGGAGAGCAGAGCGTTCACAGCCTCCTGGTGTGTGGCGTGGCGCAGGTCAATGCTGTTCACCTCCAGGATCCTGTCCCCTACCCGCAGCCCACTGCGAGACGCCAGCCCGCGGGGAATGACCTGCAAAAAATCATTCGTGTTACAACCAGAGAAGGAAATCTGTCCTTGGGGAGGCACTGACAAAGCCTGCGGCCACTCCTGAGATGAACAGCAAGCGAGTGAGCGTTACAGCTTCGGCAGCAGAAAGTCAAAGGGCCAATTTTTACGGTGTCTGAAGGCAATCCTCCAACACCCTCCAACATCTCTCTGCAACGGAAGCTCCTCGGGAGGTAATTAATTCATCTGTGAAGAAGCAGCTCAGTGCACTGATGGGTTAACGGCGTTCAGAGAGCCTTCACAAAAAGGAAAATTCCATCCTCACTGTCCTTATTACATGTCCAAGTATTGCTTGGATAACTGTTCATTGCCTGGATGACTGTTCATTATCTGAGTGACCGAACACTGCAGTTCATTGGTTATGATGCTTTAACAATTTCCAAAGTCACTGCTTTCTAGAAGAAATACTGCAAAAAGGGAACCGGTCTACACTGTTTATTTCTAGATGCAAAACATCACTTTTAGTTACCCTGAAGTGTATTTCTTTGAAGAGGAAAAAGTGATCAACATCACTGTTCCCTACTCATTATAAATTACAATTCTAATATTCCCACGTATCGTTTCTTGGCTCCAATTTTGGATCTGCTCCCGCAGTGTTGCTGAAGCTGAATAGTGTCAGGTCTGGTACAAAACCTCATACAGTCTGCCTGGAAACCATTCCAACTCACTGACACTCCGCTGATGGCTCTGATGGCTAATGTCACCCCACTTCAGCCTGTTCAGTACGTTCTGCGCTGTAGTTACATGGTGCTGACTTTTTGGAGCAATCAATGTGTGTGCTGAGGCCTGGCTTCCCAGTCGGAGCTGCAGATTGCTTGCTGATGGGAAGCAGAGAGTATTTTTTTTTCCTTTTGCTTGTGTGCAAAGCTTTTGCTTTTCCTTCATTAAACTGCTTCTATCTCAAAAACTTGCATGTTCTTTTCCATCTCGCTTTCTTCCCCCCCATCCTCTGTAGGACAGGAAGCAAAAGAGAAACTGTGCAGTACTTCGATGCTATCACCAGAAAAATCACAACAAGTACCAAGCTACTTCGTCCAGAAAAAACAACAAATGAAGTAAGATTTGCTCTAAAATGCCATTCAGTGTGTTCTTATTCCTCATATTACTATTTGAATCTAATTCCTCTGTCAGTTTTCTGAGAGAGAAAGGTGATGTGGGACAACGAGGGTGGCTTCACCAAAGGCAGGTCCTGCCTGACCAACCTGGTGGCCTTCTGTGATGGCTTAACTGGCAGCGGACATGGGAAGATGACTGTATTACATCTGTAATTCAGTAAGGCTTCTGACACGGTGCTGAGCTACCTGGTGAGAAGCTACAAAAGGAAGAGAATACACCGCACAGCGACAGGGAAAACAGGGAACAGGACATCAGCATGTCCTTGCAGAGACCTAAGCTAGGTCAGCAGGGTACCACTGCAATACCAGAGGGTACAACACTGCGCTGGACTACGAGGGAGTAAACTGTAAGTTGAGAGAAGTGATTATTCCCCACTAACCAGCACTTGCATCTGGGGTGTTAGAAAGACACAAAGACATTGGCAAACCCATCTGGGATGCTTTCCTGTGCAAGCTGCTCTGGGGAACTTCTAGAGGGGGTGGTTGGATTGGGGGAGCTTCAGAGGTCCCTCCCAACCCCTATGGTTCTGGGATTCTGGGATTGGTGACTCTCCAAAGGGAGAGAGGCAAGGGAAAAGAGATGGAACAAAGGAAACGAAGTGTTAGGAATAAAACACTCTTTGTAATGGTAGCTGAACATCAGAACAGATGCCCAGAGAGAATGCAGAATCCCCATTTTTGGTGGCACGCGGAACCTGACAAGGACCTCAGCGAGTTCCTCTAAGAGCTGAGATCAAATGATCTCTATGGGTTCCTTACAACTCAAACGATGCTCTTATCCCACATTTCAGAAGGCCATGGTGGAGTCAGAGAAGGTTCAGAGAAAGGCAACTAAAATAACAAGAGAATGAAGCAGCTGCTTGGAAGGAGGACCAAAGGCCACAACTCCCGATTTTGGACAGAAAGCTGAAGAAGGAATATGAAGGTGGTGAACAGCCCAAATACAGGACTCCTGATCACCAAATCAGCAGTACAAGAATGGACACTCAGAGAAACCACTGGGATGTGGGCTAAGAGCAGATCCGAGTGTGCTTCCTCACTGATGGGTAAAGATGTTCTGGGACTTGCAGCCATGGAGAAGACAAAATCCTCCAAGGGAAGAGGGATGCATGGATGCAGAGAGGACTGGGCAGGGGTATCCTCCCCAACATCTCTAATCTAATGAATGTGGCTGCCTTTCATGGAAAAGGGCTGCAATAAGTGAGTGGCTTGTGCACTGTCCCTGAATAAGATCTTCCAGCGTTACCACTGGACAGAGAATGTGAGGCTGAATCATAGAACCACAGAAAATCCTGAGTTGGAAGGGACCCATAAGGATCATCAAGTCCGACTCCTGGCTTCACACAGTAGCAGCCAAAAATAAGACCATACAACTGAGAGTGTTGTCCAGGCACTTCTTGAACTATGGCAAGCTTGGTGCTGTGACTGCTTCCCTGGGGAGCCTGCTGCAGCCCCCAGCCATCCTCTCAGCAAAGAACCTTTTCCTGATATCCAACCTGAACCTTCCCCAAAGGAGGAAGTCCATGCAAAGATGATGGAGACATAAACCCAGCCCACAGCCCTCTTTGGGAGTGCTGGCAGGAGCTCAAGCTTCATCTTCACACCTCCAAAGCTCTTCACAAATGGAAACCACACTGCCCAAAGCATTTGTTTCCAGCAGCGGTAGAAAACTGCTGAGCCCATAAAAGCCAGCCACTGCCAGGGGGTTCACCCCAGATTCAACTCCTTACTTTGGATATTTCAATCCCTCTCACACACTTACACCCATCTCCATTTTGATGGCTTGATGGTGGACCATAAGGTAGGATTTTAACCCTTTTTGTCAGTGCTGGGGGCTCTGCCCCTCTGCTGAGCCTTTGAAAGGTTTGACCAGCTTTCACATTCACAAGAAACAAAGTGGCTTTCTTAAAAAGGCAACGGGAATGTCTGCAGGCAGACGGAGATCAGGAGGAGAACAGCAGCCAGCAGCACTGCAAGGTGTGGGCAGTTTGGGAGAAAGGAGGTCGTTTTTAGTGGATCTTTCCTTCCTAAGAGAATTCTTTTCTGCTGCCAGAAAAAAATGTAATTAAAAAAAAAATAAAATAAGGTTTAAGTCTGTACATAGATGTAAGGTTACAGGGATCGTATGCTGTTAGATTCACTGGCTTTGCACCAGTGTGGTACATTTAAAACCCAACGTGACAGTCCAGTCGAAGACTGCAATATCTTCTAGTGTAATCTCAAGCTAGCTGCTAGCTGAACAAGTCTTAGCAAAGGCTGGCAAATAACACTGCTGTGTTAGTTTGTGTTTCACAGAACCTTGGCAGCAACGTAAGGCAGCATTGAAAGACATTGACCTGGATGCAGGAGAGTTCTGTTTTTCCTTACAGCTACATCACAGAATCACAGAATAGCCAGTGTTGGAAGGGACCTCAAGGATCACGGATCTCCAACCCCCTGCCACATGCAGGGCCACCAACCTCCTCATTTAATGCTAGACCAGGCTGCCCAGGGCCCCATCCAACCTGGCCTTGAACACCTCCAGGGATGGACGGGGCATCCACAGCCTCTCTGGGCAGCTGTTCCAGCACCTCACCGCTCTCACAGCAAACAACTTCCCCCTCGCATCCAACTGAAATCTGCCCTCCCTCGGCTTCAAACCATTTCTTCGTCCTGCTGTCATCTCCCCTTCCCAAGAGCTGACTCCCCTCCTGTCTGTAGGCTCCCTTGAGGTGCTGAAGGCTGCAATGATTCACCCCGCAGCTTCTCTTCTCCATGCTGAACGAGCCCAGCTCCCTCAGCCTGTCTTTGTAGTGGAGGTGCTGCAGCCCTGCTCATCTCTGTGGCTTCTCTGGACCCTCTCCAACAGCTCCCTGTCTTTCGACATTCAGATCATTCAGATTTCTAAAACAGCACAGATGTATTTAATAGAAATTAACTCTTTACATATGCATGCATTCCTCCTCCTCATTCCATTCTTTTTTTTTTTTTTAACCTATATTATACTTTTCAGATTCTTGCATCAAAATCCTCTGTCTTAACCCCAATAATGAAAACACTGCTGGGCATTACCTTTGAAATGAAAACCCCTGGTTCGTGAATCCCAAACGGGTGGCTCGAATGGTCGCTGCCTCCCACGATGCTGAGTCCCAGAGGACCACCTGCTTTTACGAGGTGAATTTCCTGGAAGGAACAAGAAGCAGAGTCATGGAGAATGAAGAACATCACAGTGAGAATCAGGGATGTTCTGTGTGAGGGAGCACAAGACAAGGCCCCACAGGACAAGAGAGCTCCCCATTATACTCCATACCCCAACAACCTACCCAGTCCTCATCATGCAACCATTTTTTCAAACAAAAGACACTCAATACCACATCTGATACTGGCTTGGATCAGGAATGGTGAGCAGGGCTGGAAGTCGTCCTGCCCTGCACTCGGCACTGGTGAGGCCTCACCTCGAGTGCTGGGTTCAGGTTTGGGCACCCGAGTACAGAAAGGACGCGGAGGTGCTGCAGCAGGGCCAGAGAAGGGCGGCGAGGCTGGGGAAGGGCTTGGAGAATATGGCCTATGGGGAGAGAGCGAAGGAACCGGGGCTGCTCAGGGTGGGGAAGAGGAGGCTGAGGGCAGACCTTCTCGCTCCCTTCCAGCGTCTGCAAGGGGATTGCAGCGGAGCGGGGCTGCTCTCTGCTCACTGGTGCCGGGTGACGGGACGAGGGGAAACGGCCTGGAGTTGTGCCGGGGGAGGTTTAGGTTGGATGTCAGGAGGAAGTTCTGTAAGAAAGGGCTGTTGAGCAGTGCAGTGGCTGCCCAGGGAGGCGGTTGGGTCACCATCCCTGGATGTGTTTCACAGCCGTCTGGATGTGGTGCTCAGGGCCGTGGTTTAGCAGAGGGCTGTTAGAGTTGGGGTCGGATGGCTGGGCTGTGGTTGGACTCGGTGATCTTTAAGGACTTTTCCAACTTGAGTGACTCTATGATTCTTCGATTCTGCGTACCTATTACCCAATTACCCATTACCCAACACCATCCCCTATTCCAGCGACTCACCTCGATGGGATACTGATCCTCCAGGCCTTTAGAGAGCTGGCTCCTTTGCAGCGAAGGCATCTCCTCTGGTGGGCTCTCCCCATGGCTGGGGGGTGGTGGTGGGGAGTGCATGCGCACCCACGGTGCGCCAGGAGCGTCTCCCTCGCTGGGCTGCTCTGCAGCCTCTCTCTCTACCAGCAGGACGATGGTGGGGGAGGATGCGGTAAGCAGCGCTACGGCCTGATCATGCCTGGCTTCTGTCATGTCTACCCCATTGATCTAGAACGACCCGCAAACTCAGTGTCAGACCATCACCTGGCATTTCAAACACACACCCTGAGAGCCACGCTGACGCCCTGCCCCTCTCAAAGTCCGTTTCCCGAAGCGCAGTGTAACTCAGAACACTCCTTCCTGCCTTGCAATGGGACCCGGCCAACTTCTCATTCCTGGCTGACCACAATCCTCTTTGCAGACAGCCCACCGACCCCTCTCACCTCCCCTGCACACTTCCAAGCTCTAGCAGCACCAGTGATGCTCCAGGGGACTACAAAGACCAACGGTGATGCACCACCTCCTGGATGCTGCAAAGCTAGCTACTGTCACTTTAGCTATTGCTAAGACTATCTGCACACTCATGATCAAGAGAATCCCTTCCACTCACAGAATCAGAGAATCACAGAATGTCCAGGGTTAGAAGGGATCTCAAGGATCATGAATCTCCAACCCCCCCCTGCCACATGCAGGGCCACCAACCTTCCCACCTAATGCTCCTTTTTTAGCTCTGCATTCCAGCTTTCCTACAGGGTCACAGAAAAAGAAGCCCAAATGGCTGCATTAGAGGAATGGGTCCAGTGACCTTGACAAGGGAAGAAGGCAAAGCAGCGATTCCCAGAAGTGATGTCACGGCACACCAATGCACCATGCCATCAGCTGCCTCTGTGCTCGGGCATTTGCCCATATCAATCACTCTCCAAGCTCAGACAGAGGCGATGAAGAGCTGATGGGCACAATCTGGTGTGCAGTGGGATCTGCTGCGAGCTACAGGGCTGCTTTCTGCCCACACTGGGCAACATTACGGCACATTTGAGCACTGGAACAGGCTGCCCAGGGAGGCGGTGGAGTCCTCCTTCTCTGCAGATGTTCCAGACCCACCTGGACACCGAGTTGTGCGACCTGGTGTAGGGAAGCTGCTTTGGCAGGGGGTTGGACTCGATGATCTCCGGATCCCTTCCAACCCCCACGATTCTGTGATGCTGTGATTATGGCAATCATGGGAGGATGGTCCCAGTTTTAAGTCATGAAAAGTGTACTACAGGTATAAAACCATTTGGAAGCACCGAGAATGAGATTCCATCAATCAATAGCAAATGTCTGGCGGACACAAAAGGAAAGCAGAATTCTTCTGGACAAGAAAACATAACGCAATGCACTCTCCAACCTTGCTATGGTATCATATGATATCATGAAATGAAAGATGCAAATGCTTTGGACAAAGAGGCACTTGCAGCGCAGAGGGAAGCAGCAATGTCATTTGCAAAGCACTGCAGACACCTCATCTAAAAAACTGTGCACTACTGTCACTCTTCACACTGAAGAAATAAGAACATCTAATACGAGTTAACAATGTGAACAAAAGGTACAAAGAAAAGCTTGCAGGACAAGCACAGGAACAGCCCTGCCTACAGAAAGAAGATATAAAGCAGCCTGACTAGAAGGGATGTGACCGTTCTCCATGAGAATACAAGGGACATTAAATTGAGAGGAGAGCTAAGCTAGAACACTGCCAACAGGACCAAATGGAAACAATAACTTGAAAAATTAAAAGATTCTTAAAGTTCTGAAAACACTTTCCAAAATGAACAACAAAGACATGAAAACAGCAGCTGCTCAGATCAGCCTATGAAATAACAACATAACTTTTAACAGTCACAGCAGTTGGATTTGGTAGCCTGATTCCTCACTATCTAACTCCCAGAATTATAATAATACTCCCAGGCTCCTTCCAAAATAACAGTTTTTGGGCAAAGTTGGCTGCACGCTGTCTGAGGGGGTTCTATCCAGAAACTTCACCAACACTCCCACTACTCAGCCCACCGCTCATCCCATCCACAGCCAGCTGTGCTCCTCTGCCAATGCAATGGGGGTTCAGACCACGGCAGGGATTTTGTCACTCTACCTGGGGCTCCCAGCAATGCTGCTCGCAGAGCCATCTCCTGACAGCCCCACAAACAGACAGGTGAGACAGCTCCCAGTTGTGACACGGATGGGAAACTCTCATCCCCGCAGCCTTTCCTCTTACACTGAGACATCTGTCCCCAAAATACACCTTTGGCACCAACCACTGAGGACAACAAGGAGGTGAAGATGTCAGCTTGCACATTATCACAAAGGAAGAGGCTCCAGGAAGGAAGCACCCAGGTAACGGCTCGTCAGCATAGAAGACAAGGCAATAAGCAGGAAAGATAAACAACATGCAGATGCACAAACCTAATGAAGAGCAGATAAGAGACAAGACTCAGGGCACTCACAGATGGATCATTAAAGAAACTGCTGACAAGGTAACGTTATGGCCTGATTTTTGAGTGGTTCTGTGCAAAGCCAGGAGTCGGACTTCACGATCCTCATGGATAACATCCCAACAGGGGATATTCTATGGCTTTTTTTTTTTTATTTTTCCCCACCACTGATAAGAAGATGACAGTGGTTGGACTACAGGTTCACAGTGGCATTCCCCCAGATGCCAATGGATGAGGACACAAGATGTCCTTCACTCATAGCATCTCCCATCTAACAGCCCTTGGCAGAATTTGCTGCATCAATTGCTCACTAGGACTTTCATGCATCACCTGGTGCTGCTACTGCCCTCAGCCTCCCCCAGATAAGGGTTCTTCTGTTTAATCCCAGACCTATCCCCAAAAATTAAGCTGCCCTTGGTCACTGCTCCCAGACCTGAACCTCCCCGCTAGATCTGATGGTTGGACTTGACGATCTTCATGGTCTTTTCCAACCCTGATGATTCTATGATTACCCAACAACGTTCAAACTCTCCAATGTTACCTCCCTGCCCCATATGCTTTCTGCCCCATGTCTTCCACCACCGAGGTGACTCTCAAGATGTCCATCACAAAACTGCGTCAGGGTCTGACTCATAAGAGACATCAGAACATGGAGAAGGCTGGAGAGTTAGTAATCAGTCACCGGTGAGCTTTGTGTGGTGTTAACTTTGAAGAGAGATATAGATTGGGGTTTTCAGTTTGTGTACTCAAAGCTCCCTGAAGAAAATAAAGGGAGTTTTCCCAGCCCTTCCCTGCAGAGAAATCCAGGATGCTACAGAGCACGGGGGAAAACCGTGAAGCTGTGTTGTATTTCTTTCCTCAAGAATCACAGAATCCTAAAATGGCCTGGGTTGCAAAGGAGCACAGTGCTCATCAGTTCCAACCCCCTGCTGTGTGCAGGTCGCCAACCAGCAGACCAGGCTGCACAGAGCCACATCCAGCCTGGCCTTCAATGCCTGTAGGGATGGGGCATCCACAGCCTCCCTGGGCAACCTGTTCCAGTGCCTCACCACCCTCTGCATGAAAAACTTCCTTGCCAAAAATTCTTTGGCAAAGTGAAACTGGCACGACTAGGATGACTTTGTTAAGTAGGTTTCTGCCTGCTGGACCTACAGACTGCATCCCAACCAGAGCCCTCCTGCTCTCCCCATAGGGAAACACAAACAGCCTGCAGAACACATCTGGTTAATCACCATTTCCTGAAAAGTCTTCCAAAAAACAAAACAAAACAATTAAAAAAAGGGCAATCACTGCTTCAGAAAAGTTGTGACAAACAGGGCCTTCTGTCACACAGACACGGTTTCCAGGTGAACAGGCATTCTCAGCATCCATGGCAGCTTCACAGCCCTGTCCTTGCTGCAGATTTGTCCAGAGATGGGGTAAAACTCTCAGGGCTGCTCATGCAGTTCTTAGAATGAGCAGACACTCTCAAGGAACAAATATCACCAAGGAGACAAGAGAGGTCTCAGGATGTAACACCACCACCACATGGATATCACGTTTAGCACTGCACCCCACAGGAAGGAAAGGCAGAAGAGCAGCTGCTACCAGGAGGAATGCCTGCTGGGGCTGCTGCAGTCAGACACCTGCTGGAAGGTGGAGATGTTATCTGAACAGTTTGATGTGCGTGAAAATGCCCATGGATGTGACCATAAAGATGCAACAGGGTTTGACTTCTGACTCCGTTCTGAAACCTCACCATTTCTTCTTGCCACTGGCAGAGCCAACAAACACCATGCAATGGGCAATCGTGCCTCTCAGTCATGCCTCCATGTCAGTGGAACATCGAAAGAAGAGCAAAACCAAAATAATTTGGGCTATGGGGAGGGAATCTTCACCAGGAAGTGTAATAGCAGGACAAGGGCTAATGGCTTTGAACTAAAAAAGGGAGATTTAGATTAGAGAATAGGAAATCCTTCGCTGTGTGGGTGGTGAGGCACTGGAGCAGGTTGTCCAGAGAAGTGTTAGATGTGTTCAAGGCCAGGCTGGATGGCTGTATCCCTGCTCACAGCACAGGGCTTGGAACTGGATGGTCTTTAAGGTCCCTCCCAACCCAAATCATTCCATCTCTCCACGATTCTGTCTGACAACAACCAAGGCTTGGTTTTGGGAGGAGAAAGGAGCACTAGGAAACAAAGAGAGATGTTGTACCAGTTCAGGTCTCCTGGCAGGATACGACTGCCAGACCTAGGCCAAAGCTCCACTGCAGCTTTGTGCCAGAGCGAATACAACGCAGCCCCCAGCCTAGGGATAGAGCAGACAGAAGCCAGCACTGACGAGGCTGTATCAGTGTTTACCCACGCCAGCTCTGTGGTAACACGTGCTCTTACCACAACAGCTGGATCAGAAACCCACCACCAGCACCAAGAGGCAGGAGCTTTCACCTGGAGGCAGCATGCGAGCTTGGGAGGAGGGTCAGGAGGTTCAGCAGGCTCTCCCCACAGGAGGAGAGCCATTAAGCAGAAAGGTTAGAGGCAGCAGTGAGATCTGTATCACAGCACAAACAGGAGGGGAGCTGGGGCCAGAGGTTGAAATGAAAGCAGGGGAAGCACTCCATGTGCCCTGCCCAGCTCCATGTTGCCCTCCCTCTCCTTCAGCCAGCGCTGCCCCTTCACATCCCTTCCCTTTGAGGAGCTTAAAAAAAAGACTCCAAAATCTAGTATTAAAGACAGGAAAACAGCTGAGGCAGGGGAGGGAACTGTACTTGTGCCTGCTGCCCCAAGGGCAGAGTCAGCCCCTTCCCATTCCCTCCTGCTGTTCCCCACTCACCGAGATGACCCGGTCTCCTACGTGCAGGATCCCATCCCGATGGGCTGCACCTCCCTCTGCAATCCGTGAGATGAAAATCCCCTGAAATGCAATCAGAAGGGTCAGAGACTCCCGTGCCTCCCCAAGGTTTTGCTCCCCGACACCAGGCGGGACTCAGCCCGATCCTCTTTGCAGAGCCCTCCCCTGGCACTTTCCCTTCGTTCCTCACTGCAGCAAACCCCGTTCTGCTTCCGGAGCCACCTGCAGGAAAGCCTTCATGTGGCCAAGAGCCCAGAACATATGTCAAGAGGACAGCAGCAGGATTAAATGTCACTGGCAGAGATTGCAAGCCTCCGCCCCACCTCCTTCTGAACTTCTCCCTTTCCCTGAGTTAAGAGCAGATTCTGTCTCTCAGCACTGCAGGACAGCTCAGAGCCCCCGGGGCCATGCTTTGCTGCCTCTTGCACGCAGCGAGGAAAAGACCCCATGCTGCCTGCTGAAGCAGTGCCAAGATGCAGAGATTGGAGCCCCTGTCTTCTCAAAGAGCTGTCACTGACCGTGTCACCGGCCCGGTACGGCGTGGAGCCTTTGCCACCAGCGATGCTGAAGCCCAGACCCTTCTCATTGCGCATCAGGCAGGTGGAGTATCTCTCAGTGGGAGGCGCTCCCTCGGGTCGCTCTGGGAAGCGGAGGCCACCCCTCCTCTCTCGAGGGCTGTAGTCGTCCTCGGGGCGCAGCGGGGTGACGGTGATGGCGTTCTCCGGTTCCACCATCCGTTCCCTCAGGACCGTCATGGACACGGAGCTCCCCGACCCACGCAGCGCTTCCACTGCCACGTGGTGCTCCGCACAGTGCAGGGACACTCCGTTCACCTGGGGATGGAGAGAGCCAGGCACAACCCTGCCTTTCTTGGGCACTGCTTCCACCAGCCCACATGGACAGCTTCAGCCTTCAGAGAATTGCTCAGGTTGGAAAAGACCTCAAAGATCACTGAGTCCAACCACAACCCAACCATCCGACCCCAACTCTAACAGCCCTCTGCTAAACCACGGCCCTGAGCACCACATCCAGACGGCTGTGAAACACATCCAGGGATGGTGACCCAACCGCCTCCCTGGGCAGCCATTGCACTGCTCAACAGCCCTTTCTTACAGAAGTTCCTCCTGACATCCAACCTAAACCTCACCTGGCACAACTCCAGGCCATTTCCCCTCGTCCTGTCACCTGTCACCAGTGAGACACCGCTCCCCAGCACAAGCACAGTTCATCACCACACTGGACAGGCTCTGAGCACTCTCATGTCGCTGTGGCTGCCCCTGTTTTCTGCAGTGGAGTTGAACCAGATGGCCTTTAAAGGTCCCTTCCAACTCACGACCATCCTACGATTCTCTGATTCCCTACAAAGCTCTCTGCTGTCACTCTGTCCCCACCGGGACAGACATCACCTGCTGCCCTACAAGGAAGCTTCCCTCATGCACGTGCTGCCTAAATCCTAATGCAGTGGGTGAACAGCTGGCTGATGGGTTGGGCTCCATGAGGTGTAGTCAGTGGGGTTCCATCAGGTTGGTGGGGTTTCTGCAGGGCTCTCAGGGCCCGTTCACTTTGAACTCCCCATCAGTGCCTTGAATACAGGACTTGAAGGAGCGGTGGTCCTGTGTGGGGCCAGGTGTTGGACTCAACGATCCTTATGGATCCCTTCAACTCAGGGTATTTTACAATTCTATGGTCCCAAATCTAATTCAAATCTAATCTCTCCTACTTCAGGGCGTTTAAGATC
Organism: Lophura swinhoii; assembly: GCA_030408155.1. NCBI lineage: Eukaryota > Metazoa > Chordata > Aves > Galliformes > Phasianidae > Lophura > Lophura swinhoii. Next base: position 98,676,360 of record CM059456.1, on the reverse strand, counting down.
CTTTATCCCATCGTGGCCTTTATTAGTGAGCAACACTATCCTTATTCTTGAGGGGAAGAGATATTCCATACCACTCAAAGCCAACGAGAACAGAGCCCAAACCTGACATGCCTCAGCCATACCTGGCTAGCAGACGTATTTTGGAAAGAATAAAAGTAATGTTGAGAGGGTACATCTGATTTTGCAGGAGGCACAGATGAACAGACATCATGGGAAGGTAAATTAGAACTGACAAAGAATCTTTTCCCAAATCTTTAACTGGAAAGGTATCTATCTTGCATGAAATCACGTGGTGCCATAAATTTAATTGTTGAAAAAAGGAATATTCATTCATCTCTCAAAATCCTCTGGAGCTGACTCTCCCTTTCCTGCAGCAAAATACAATACAATGCATGCAGCACAAGGATGCAGGGTGGCACTTGAAGCCCTGGAATACAGAAAAAATCAGACTAGATGATCACACGGATGCTTCTCTTGGGGCTAAAATTTCATGGAGTTATCCAAATAATCAATCCTACAGCTGCAGAAGTAAACAAGGTAGCTTTGAAAATGCCAGAATCAGGTTTTTCCTCACAAAATCGATATAAAAGTTGAAATTACATAACCACACAGCACTTTGTCTTCTACCACAGTCGGTGCCTGGTTGAGTGGTGAAAAAGAAGGGAACGTGTAGTCAGGTAGATGCCAGATGTCCACTGTCCATATACAGACCACAGCAATAGGAGGGCGTGAGACCCCCAGGGACACCACATCTGCTCCCACACTGCTCCAAATACAGACCACTTTATTCTTCTGGTCTCTATCCAATACTGTAATGACATCTATTCCCTGCGTAACGCAATCGATCTTTCCTCAACTGGATCCCAATCTTGTATGATTAATCATGCCTCAAGTAATCTGGAGACAGGCATTTGGCTGGCTAGAGATTAAGATTTATATTACAAGGTTCACTTTTAGCCTTTATAACAAAGTAGAAAGGGACAGCACGTAGAGGCTGGCTGCTCAGCCTGCTGGGCACGTGGACGCACTCGTGAGCATTTCTTCCTCTCTGACTTACAGAACTACAGAACCCTTAGATTTGGAAAGGACCTTTAAAAGTCATCAGGTTCAACTCGCCTGCATTGAACATGGACATGCACAGCTCTATCGGGTTGCCCAGGCCTGGTCCAGCCTTGCCTTCAAAGTCTCCAGGGATGGGGCATCCACCAGACCTCTGGGCAACCTCACCACCCTCACTTATGAAACACTCCACTGGGGGAGAGTGAATGCAGGAGCGATTTCTGTCCTTATAAAGAAGCAAAAGACTCAGGGTAACGTTAATTAAACAACCTACACTTGGAGGATTCTGTTTTCTTCTTGCACAGCTCCTGATACTCAATATGGCCTCCAGACCAGCGTAACGGATATAAGCACCAACCCACATCTCTCCACTCCTTACAATTATTTATGTCCTCACAGCAGCTAGGCTCTTACCTCCAGAAGTTTGTCCCCAACACGAACCCCTGCACGAGCTGCAGGTCCCTCCTCTGAGACACGGGAAATAAAGATGCCCTGGAAAAAAAACAAACTGTGTTAAAGGAGACGTAGTCCATTCTTCAACTCTGTAAAGCACGGAAGGAGAACACTCCATCTCATCCACCTTATGGGAAAGGGGAAATTTCTTGCCAACCCCATACCCTGGATGTAAGGACAAGACATTCACATCACCCCAATCAGGAAATGGTAAGAAGGGAAAAAGATATTCCATCCCATGGCTACCCCACAGGTGACAAAAAGGAAAAGGGAAGCATGAATCCTTTTCCAGCACGGGGAGAACAGGACAGCTGATGCAGTCACAAATGCTTAAGCCAATGCTGCACTTTTCTCCTTTAGAGTCCTGCATACAAAGACAGGTGGGAGAGAAACTGCTGTTCTCATTGCTGCTGGTGGTCAGTAGCACGAAGGCTGGAGAAGTTGTGCGTCTGCACTCCAGCCCAGGGGTGAAACATACCGAGCAGAACCCAGAAGGTGCTTTTAGTTGGCCCTTTACACCACGCTACTGGGCAGGTCGAGGGCTGCTCCCAGCTGCTCTGCGAAATCCCACCCCAATCACAAAGCTCCTACGTATGGACATCCACGGACGTGGACTATGGACATCCAACACACAGCTACAGAGAGGCAGTCCCTGATAGTGGGTTCTTCCATAATGATACAGCCCAGAGCCTTACCTCGTCATCACCCTTATAGGGGGTGGAGCCCTTGCCCCCTGCGATGCTGATGCCCAGCCCCCCCGTCTGCCGCACGATAGTCAGTGTCAGCTGGAAGCAGAATGGACACGAGTTACACATCAGCACAGGCAGCCACAAACATCTTGAAGAGCAAAGGATGGCGACTTAGAGAACATGCACAAGAGCACAGACTTTATCTGCATGCTTCTGCTCGTGTATTTATGCAAGCTTGGTATCCGTGTCTCAAAGGGACCGACGTTACAATACAGTTAAAGCGTTTTTCACAGCTGAGTCCTGAACTGTATCTTAAGACCAAGAGTCAGTTTGCCTGTAATGAACACACTGGAATGAGATGTTCACCATAAAGCAAACTGAGCAGTGGGATGGGACTGGGTAAGGAAACAGGGATGGCGTTCTATCACAGCCCAGCTCTACCACACAGCTCCCTTTGGGGTGCATTCTGTACAGCTGCCGGGAGATTGAGGGCTATCCCAATGACGCATGCAGGCACAAGAATGGCACACCTAGAACACCCTGGAGGGACATTTGGCTTTAGTGTGTTGATGGAAATCAATGTGTGAGTCTGGAAAAGCCACCTGCCTTGTCCACTGGCTCCTTCCTCTCCTCCCCTCTGCATGTGCAAGCTCAGAAACGTGGCTGTGCAATCCTGAAGTCTCTTCTTCCCATTTCCCACCTCCACACACTGAATTATGGCCCCTCTCCAACACCAAAAATCTCCTCAAACTTTAACTGAAATTGCCTACGTCCAGGACACCAACACAAACTGTTCTTCTTGCCCCAGACATGAGAAGGAAGGTAGGGAGCATGCAGTAGGAAAGCGAAAGGAATAGGACAGATAGGACACTCTGGGATCTATCAGGGCCAAGGAAACTGGTGAGGTTAAGTGACAGAAATATACAGAGACTTCTAGAGAGAACAGAAATTGCTGTCCTCCAGATGTCAGTTCTCTGGAAACAAAGTCCAGAATGGAGAGAGGCTGCTGCAGAGGTGCCCAGCTCCACCATCAGGTGCACCCGGATTGGCCAGACAACACGGCAGGCAAAGAAGCAGGAAACACCTTCCTTAATGCTCTCCCTTCAAACCCTTCTTCACTTTCTACAGGGACAAAAGCAACATCCTGCGGGGTCTTCACATGCTACCAAGACCAAAAACCCCAGGAAACGCAGAACTGGAATGAGGTTCTTTGCCATTTCCTCAGTACGTCTGCAGTGCAAGTCCTGGAGGCTGAATTAAACCCCAAAGACATGGATTTACTCAAGTGAGATTAAAAGGTGGTGGTCTTTAGATAGCATTCTACATCACTGACAGCACATTTTAAAACCAGTTCTAGATCAGATACACCCTGCTTGTGTGAAAACCTTTATTAGGTTGTAACTAAAAACATCCACCTCCCTTCCTCCAGCCTCACCAGGTTTTGACAATACTCTGAAGGCTTCTATCTAAGGATGCAAAAAACCTTTAGCAATCACAGAAAACGAGATTCCCACACATGGGCTACAGACTGCTTTAGTAATACAATGGAGATGTTTCCGAGTGAGATAGCTGATGGTTTCAGTCAGTGACTGAATGATTGTGTCCAAATCACAATTTCTGTGGTGGTTTTGACAATGAACAGGGAATATACGACGTCACTGGTTGAAGTCACTTACAGTTGCACAGTGCGTTGGTTATTGAAACTAACTGAAAGATAAATCACAGAATGAGAAATTTCACAAATCCACTGAAACCAGATGAAAAACATGGGAAAATTTGCCAGAAAAAAAAAACAAAAAACAAACCAACAACAACTGGGCTGAGGGTGAAGAACCTCATGTCTAATAGTGCAAACTGAAAACACAGAACACCAAGGAGGAACCAGATGTAATCAAGTGTAAAGGCACTGCCAGAACAGCAAACAAGCTTGAATGGGATATAAATGTATTTAGAAAAAAGATTTCAACCTCCCAGAGCAAATGAGTCCTCCCATAAAAACACTGCAGTAAGAAGAAGAGCGTGGCCAGCAGATGGAGGGAGGTGATCCCAGCCCTGTGCTCTGCCCTGGTGAGGCCACATTTAGAATCCCGTGTCCAGTTCTGGGCTCCCCAGTTCCAAAAAGACAGGAACTCCTAGGAGGAGCCCAGCAGAGGGGCACAGAGATGATAAAGGGCCTGGAGCATCGCCTGCGTGAGGAAAGGCTGATAACCTGGGGCTGTTCAGCCTGGGGAGGAGAAGACCGAGAGGGGATTTCCTAACGGTTATCAGTTTCTAATGGAGGTGGGAGCGGATGGATGAGGCCGGGCCCTTCTCGGCGCTGCGTGGTCGTGGGACAAGGAGTGACAGCCTACAGCTTGAGCATAGGAAGCTCCACAGTAACGCGGGGAAGAACTTCTTTATGGGAGGGTGGCAGAGCGCTGGAACGGAGAGGTGGAGGAGTCTCCGTCCGTGGAGACATCAGTACCCAGCTGGGCCTGGAGAGCTGCTGCAGGAACTGCTTGGGCAGGGGGTTGGGTTCAATCATCTCTCCGGGTCCTTTCCAACCCCTGCGATTCTGCGAAGCCGAACTGGTGAACATCTGTTTGAAATCTACGAGAATAATATGAAATGAGTCCATAGCTGACAAAAAAAGGAGCTGGCTCCAGTAGCCCGTGCGTGCCCTTTGGTTTTCAGTCCAGGGCCATGAAGATGGTGAAGGGTCTGCAGGGCAACGGGAGCGAGGAGCAGCTGAGCTCCCTTGGATTGTTCTGGCCAGAGAACAGGAGACTGAGGGGAAGCCTCATGTCGGCAGCTCCTCATTTCGGCCGGCAGCTCCTCATGTCGGCCTGCAGCTCCTTATGTTGGCCTGCAGCTCCTCATATATTGGACTGCAGCTCCTCATATATTGGACTGCAGCTCCTCATATATTGGACTGCAGCTCTTCATGCTGGCCTGCAGCTCCTCACATTGACCTGCAGCTCTTCATGTTGGTCTGCAGCTCTTTACGTTGGCCTGCAGCACTTCATGTTGGCCTGCAGCTCCTCATATTGAACTGCAGCTCCTCATATATTGGACTGCAGCTCTTCATGCTGGCCTGCAGCTCCTCACGTTGGCCTGCAGCTCTTCACGTGGGTCTGCAGCAATTCTTGCTGGACTACAACGCTTTGTTTTGGCCTGCAGCTCTTCATGTTGGCCTGTAGCACCTCATATATTGGACTGCAGCTCCTCGTGATGGTCTGTAGCACCTCATATTGAACTGCAGCTCTTCATTTTGGCCTGCAGCTCCTCATATATTGGACTGCAGATCCTCATGCTGGCCTGAAGCTCCTCACGTTGGCCTGCAGCTCTTCATGTCAGTTTGCAGCATTCATGCGGGACTACAACTCTTTGTTTTGGCCTGCAGCTCTTCATATTGGCCTGTAGCACCTCATATATTGGACTGCAGATCTTCATGCTGGCCTGCAGCTCCTCATATATAACTGCAGCTCCTCGCCTGCAACAATTCATGCTGGCCTGCAGCTCCTCGACTTGAGCTACACCTTCCCCACAGCAGCCTACAGCCACAGGGCTGCTTCAGAGCTGCTTTGACATCCATTGGCTGGAAGCACAGCAGCAGCCATCCATGCTGCAAGGGATGGCACAGTCCCACGTCTGCATCACTCTGTCACTAACTTCTCTCTTATAATGATTGTACTCAGCCCTAGTGAGGCTGCTCCTTGAGTGTTGTTTTCAGTTTTTGAGCTCCGCACTGCAGGGAAGATAGCTTGGAGAAGAGAAGGCTGCAGGGAGACCTGATGGTGGCCTTCCAGGGAGCGGATAAACAGGAGGGGAACGGCTGTTTGTGAGGGTGGGTGGTGATGGGATGAGGGGAATGGCTGTAAAGTGAGCCAGGGGAGGTTTGGGTTGGATGTGAGGAGGAAGTTTTTCATGCAGAGGGTGGTGAGGCACTGGAACAGGTTGCCCAAGGAGGCTGTGGATGCCCCATCCCTGCAGGCATCCAAGGCCAGGCTGGATGTGGCTCTGAGCAGCCTGGGCTGCTGGTTGGAGACCTGCACACAGCAGGGGGTTGGAACTGATGAGCATTGTGCTCCTTTGCAACCCAGGCCACTCTAGGATTCTATGATGATTCAATGATTTTGGCACCCTACGGATCCCTGTGGCACCCTCTGGACCATTATGGCACCCTGTGGGTTCTCTGTGCAGCCTGGTCTGCTGGCTGGAGACCCTGCACACAGCAGGCGGTTGGAACCAGGTGAGCATTGTGCTCCTTTGCAACCCAATCCATTCTAGGGTTCTGTGATTCTGTGAAGATATTAAGGCCTTGGAGCACGTCCAGAGAAGGGCAGCAGAGCTGTGAAGGGTTGGGAGCACAGTCCTATGGGGAACGGCTGAGGGAGCGGGGTGGTTCAGCCTCGAGCAGACAAGGCTCAGCAGAGACTTCATGGCCCTCCTGAGCTCCCTGAAAGAAGGCTGGAGTGAGACGGGAACAGCTGCTGCCAGGGATCAGCAATAGGATGAGAGGTGATGGCCTCACGTTGGGAATTCAGGTTGGATATTTGGAACAATTTCTTCTCCAAAAGAGTGGTGATCCATTGGCACAGACTGCCCAGGGAAGTGGAGGAGTCACCATCCCTGGAGGTGTTCCAGAACCATGGAGATGTGACGCTCGGGGATGCGGTCAGTGGGCATGGTGGGGTTGGATGTGGGGATCTTGGAGGTCCTTTCGATTGGAGGTCCTTAATGACTCCATGACTGCACCGAAGTACAAACCAAGGAAGCAGCTACACTTCCCAACTTGCTCCTACGCCTCCCTTAGTCCCATCTGTCTCTGAGGAACACGCTCAAATAAGGACTGGCTCCATTCCCACCTATTTTCCATGGACCCGATAGAGCTATCTTTTAACAGTCTCCTGATCCTGCTAGCTTTTCCAAGTCACAGCGAACAAAGAAACAAATGCTGCACTCATGGGCAGGCTTACTCTTCCAGTAGCTGCCAGGGATATATGAACACTGCCCAATAGATCTGGGACGGTTTGCTGTGCTCTGCACTCTGTCCATTAAGGGTTTTTACAGCTTGCTCTGAGCAGGGGCACAGCAGGCAAAGAGGCAGCAAATCTGACTTTCACAGGTTTCTCCTGGCACAGCATGGAGCTGCTGCATTTCAGAGCTGCTGAAAGACCGCGCTGTTTCTCCAGGCATACTCAACGCAGTTGAGTTTAAGGATGGTATTTTGAGAAGGCAGCAGTTTTCTGCATGCACAGATACCTTTTAAATGTACATTTGGAGGCAGGCATGCGTCTGATCCCTAGAGCTTGAAGCTTTAAGTGGGACTGGATTGACACAGAAAAGGCAAATGTACGATGAATACTTCCCATTTGTATTTGGATTGAAACACAGTAGTGATGCATATCACAAAGAATCACACCCCAACACAAGCTAAAGAACCCATTAAACATGACCACTATGGGAAATCCACTTAAAAAGCCAGAAGGACTAAATAACGCGTGCCCAAGAGTCCCAACAACTCAACAAGACTTCCAATGTGCTCATAGAGTCGTTGCAAAATTCTGGAATCTTGACACCCTGAAATAGCATTTCTCTTGTGCTGCTGGATTGAAACTTCCATGGGATGATGCCTGCAATTGCCTGACAGCCATCCCTGCACCATTTCCAGAGGAGTAACTGAAGAACCAGTACACATGCCTCTATCCAGGCAGACAGAAATAATCCTCATATGAAGCAGTTCAACCTTTTGAAATACCTCACTGTCATAACAAACAGACAAAAAACCCACTACTACTGTTATTCCAGTCATTGACCAGACACTCAACTTGGCTGATACAACTAAACTAATAAAACTTGGTGCTTCTTATCACCAAGCATCCTTCCTGACACCATGGGATGCTGGCGTTGTGTGTACATCACACGAGCTGAGAACCAAGCACTGGTCACCAGCAAAGAACCATGAGGAAGGTGGGGTTCTGCAGAGATTTTATCAGGCCTGATCTTATTACATATCACAGAACCATAGAATGGTTGGGTTGGAAGGGAACTCAAGGATGATGAATCTCCAACACCCACCACAGGCAGGGCCACCAACCTCCACTTTTCACAGCAGCCCAGGCTGCCCAGGGCCCCATCCAACCTGGCCTCCAACACCTCCAGGGATGGACGGGGCATCCACAGCCTCTCTGGGCAGCTGTTCCAGCACCTCACCGCTCTCACAGCAAACAACTTCCCCCTCACATCCAACTGAAATCCGCCCTCCTTCAGCTTAACAGAATCACAGAAAAAAAAAATAATAATCATAAAATAAAATAAAATTTCCAAAAAATTCCAAATGTTCCAAATCCCCAACAGAAAATAATGTTAATTGTTGTGTTTGAGGGGAGGCCAGGATGCTTCAAATACAGGAGAGGATGGGACAGGGCAGAATGTTTAATTTTTTTTTTTTTTTTTAATGCCATCAATGACTTCCTAGGAAATGATGGGGAAACTGGCTGGACAGGTACGCACTCCTTTGGGTAAGAAACTGGCTGCAGGGCCGTGCTCAACGGGTGGTGGTTAATGGAGCGAAGTCCAGCTGGCGACCTGTTACAAGTGGTGTCCCCCAGGGGTCGGCGCTGGGGCTCATCTTGTTTAATATCTTTATTGATGACCTGGACGAGGGGATTGAGTGTACCCTCAGTAAGTGTGCAGATGACACCAAGCTGGGAGGTGGTGTGGATCTGCCTGAGGGCAGGGAGGCCCTTCAGAGGGACTGAGATAAGCTGGATCGCTGGGCTGAAATGGGGATGAGGTTCAACAAGGCCGAGTGCCGGGTCCTGCACTTTGGCCGCAACAACCCCATGCAGCGCTATAGGCTTGGGGACGAGTGGCTGGTTGATTGTGAAGAGGAAAGGGACCTGGGGGTGTTGGCTGATGCTGGGCTGAACGTGAGCCAGCAGTGTGCCCAGGTGGCCAAGAGGGCCAGCATTAGAAATAGTGTGGCCAGCAGGAGCAAGGAGGTGATCATCCCCTGTACTCAGCACTGGTGAGGCCGCACCTCGAGTGCTGTGTTCAGTTTTGGGCCCCTCACTACAAAAAAGACATTGAGGCCCTGGAGCGTGTCCAGAGAAGGGCAACGAAACTGGTGAGGGGTCTGGAGCACAAGTCCTGTGAGGAATAGCTGAGGGAGCCGGGATTGTTTAGTGTGGAGAGGAGCAGGCTGAGAGGAGACCTCATTGCTCTCTACAACTTCCTGAAGGGAAGCTGTGGTGAGGAGGGGTTTGGCCTCTTCTCCCAGGCAACAAACAGGACCTGGGGAAATGGCCGCAAGTTGTACCAGAGGAGGTTTAGGTTGACTTAAGGAAGAACTTTTTCAGAGGTTGGTCAGGCACTGCAATGGCTGCACAGGGAGGTGGTGGAGTCGCCATCTCTGGCAGTGCTCAAGAGGCATCTGGACGAGGAGCTGCGAGATCTGGTTTAGTGCTTGTGGTAGCAGTGGTGATGTGAAAACAGTTGGACTAGATGATCTTGTAGCTCGTTTCCAACCTTCTGATTCTATGATTCCTCAGAAATTAACAGTCCAGAAATCCTAAATCACAGATTACAAGATCCCCCAGATTACTGCTGGGGAAACAGCAGTAAGGGATCATCACGTCTTGCTAAAGGTTGCAATACGTCATCCCCAAAGGAAGACCCGCATGCTCACCATCAGAGACCCCTTTACACAGACGCCACTCAACTCCGTGCCTTTTTCCAGGCACACCTCTACAAAACAGAGGTCCTCACAAAGCGACACGCTGGGAGCCAAAGGCTCTGACTCACCAGGAAAGATTAGAAGAGCTAAATACGTCCTTGGTAAGCAGTGACTTGTGAGAACACGTGGCCAGGCTGAAAATAACGATGAGCAAATGGAAGGTGAGAGCCCGCTGCGTGAGCTGGTGAGAACCAAGCTAAAAATGAACAATGGAAAAAGGAACGTGGAGGAAAGGTCCTGCCCTGGCAAAGAAGCCGAGCTGAGGGTTTTCTGGCTGCGACGGTGCTCATTTGTCCTTTCAGATGGTTTGTTCGTTACGGACAGCAGAGGTGCCCTGCAGTGCTACGTGCTCAGCTGTGTTCCTGACATCCCTTGGGGAGGCCCCAAGACAAGTGATCCAAATCTCAGTAAGTGAAGATAACAGAAAGGATGCAATTTATTAAATATCCACATCGACGGTGGTTTATCCATGAATAAAAAGCCCTCCAGGCACATACCTGTATGTGAGGTGAACCTCACGAGGTTCAACAAATCCAATCACACCTGTATGATTAGTTCTTTCGTTAACGAATTCCAGAAATAAGGATTTAAGGAACTCATCACAACAGGCACCGGGGTTTGCCACAGCAATGGGAATGTCAGCAGTAAAATACGGATCCCAAAAGGAACTGGGCTGGCTGCACCACAGTTCACAACAAGGCAGAGTCTTTCTGGAAATGAAAATAATTCCACTTCCTGGACAAACAAAATCCATATTGCACAAATATACAAAGCACTGAAGCATTTCTGGAACTAGAAACAGAACAAAAGCCCAACACCCGTATGTGTTGGGGATGTAGATAGAGTGAGTGACATTGACATGCATTATCCCAGTACAAAAAAGACAGGGAGCTGTTGGAGAGGGGCCAGAGGAGCCACAGAGATGAGCAGGGCTGCAGCACCTCCCTGCAAAGACAGGCTGAGGGAGCTGGGCTCGTTCAGCATGGAGAAGAGAAGGCTGCGGGGTGAATCATTGCAGCCTTCAGCACCTCAAGGGAGCCTACAGACAGGAGGGGAGTCAGCTCTCGGGAAGGGGAGATGACAGCAGGACAAGGGGAATGGCTTTAAAGTGAGCCAGGGGAGGTTGAGGTTGGATGTGAGGAGGAAGTTGTTTGCTGTGAGAGCGGTGAAGAGCTGGAACAGCTGCCCAGAGAGGCTGTGGATGCCCCGTCCATCCCTGGAGGTGTTGGAGGCCAGGTTGGATGGGGCCCTGGGCAGCCTGGGCTGCTGTGAAATGTGGAGGTTGGTGGCCCTGCATGCGGTGGGGATTGGAGCTTAGTGATCCTTGAGGTCCCTTTCAACCCAACCATTCTGCGATGCTATGAAAACTACTGCCTCACTCACTGTGAAGTCCAGGAGTGGCACAGAACAAAACTCACTGAGGACCCAATGCTGAACACACGAACAAAAGTGAGGTGGCTGCAGAGAGCTGTGGTTCATGGATGGGAAATGGAAGAAAAACTATGGAGTACGGCATACTGAAGTCTGAACACGCTGCCATATCATCCACACAGAGTTAGAGTAGAACAGGTGTAGGAAAGGGCAGTGAGGAAGACATCAAATGGAGAACTGATCTTAAAGCAGAACCTGGTTTCATCAATCTCATGTGACGAAAGCTGGAGTTGTGGCTGATGGCATAAAATTACAAAAGGACAAAGGGTCCTGTTGCAGCAGAAAATACAGGATAAAATTTAATAAGAACAATGAATAGTTTAGTTGGAAAACAAGCTTTCTCATCATCCCAGAATAAGAAATCTGGAGAAGCTGTGCAGTAGAGAAACCTGAGCAGGAGGAAACGATTGGCATTTAATAAAGAGTTTATGAAATAGGGTACAGCATATGGTTACCGATCTAAAAGATGGGGCAGAGTGCATCCTCATCAAGTTCACAGCCAACAGCACAGCAGAGTGGGGGGGGTACATCAGTGTCCTGCTGCCATCCTGGGGCTCTGGACAGGCTGAGAAATGGGCTGAAGGAACCTCAGGGGATCCAATAAGGAGTGCAAAGCCTTCACATGGGGATGAACAACCCCACAGCAGGATGTGCCGGGGTACCCAGCTGGAAAAGGACATGGGATCCTGGTAGCCCCAGACATGAGGCAGTGATGAGATTCCACTGCCAGGGAGGTTGATGGTACAACAGGACGTGATCCTGCCCCTCCATTCAGCAGTGCTGGGATCAGTGTGGGTTCTCAGGAATAATGAAGAGCTGGAGACAAGCGCGAGAGTCCAACAGAGGGCTGCAAAGAAGATGAAGGGCCTGAAGTAGCTCTGCTAGGGAGAGAAGCTGAGGGATCTGCATGGACGTGGTGCTGGGCACCCACTCTGGGTATCCCTGCTATAGCACACCTTGGGCCTGAAGGACCCCAAGGTTCCTGCCAGCCTCAACCTGTGATTGTGATGTGAATGCAGGAGACTCGACTGGAAGAAAGCCTGCACACCTCATTCTTAAATTTAGCTAATTGCTCCTGAATTGAACACAGAGGGTTTTTTTGGGGGGGGGATGAAGTCTATTTACCAGAAGTGCCAACCCATCGCAGTTCTGCCTCGTTTGGGTTCCTGGATCACAGGCAGAGATCACATTCTCCATCACAAGGTCTAAAGCTACACCACAAGTTGTCTTTTTCTGATACTGACACAGTCAGAAAATGCTGTTCAGTTTGCAAATACGAACCAATACTTTAAGACATGCAAATGCCCCACTTACTTCTAGAGAGCTTACTGACATCTGTTGCTTTGGTATAACGCTGGGCCTAAACAGTGAGACTTTTATCAGTTACATACATTCTGTTTTGCTGTTTCAGAAAAGAAGATCAGATGGTTTTACTGCTTTTTGGTTTTGTTGTGTTTGTTTGTTTTCTATTAGAGAATCAGGACAGGAATGTCCAGAAGAGCGTACCCCCGCAGTGAGTGACACGGGCAGGCTGGTAACAACAGACAAGGAGAAGGCTGAGATATTTAACAATTTGGCCTCTGTCTTCCCTGATAAATGCTCCCCACACAGCCCTCAAACACTTGGTTTGGTAGGAGGGGAATCAGGGAAGCAACATCCCTCCCACTGTAAGCAAAAATCCGCTTTGTGTCCACCTGATGAACCTGAACATCCATCCACAAGTCTATGGGTGCCGATGGGATGCATCCCAGAGTCCTGAGGGAATTGGCTGATGTGGATACCAAGCCATTCTCTGTGATATTTCATAAGTCGTGGCAACCAGGGGAAGTCCCTGCTAAATGGAAGCATCACACCCACTTTTACAAAGGGTAAAAAAAGGTGACCCTAGGAACTGCCAACCTGCCAGTCTCACCTCTGTGCTGGGAAAGATCACGGAGCAGATACTCCTGGAAGCTGTGCTAAGGCACGTGGAAGACGGTAAGTTGATATGGGAGAACCAGCATGGCTTCACCAAGGGCAAATCCTGCTTGACCAACTTGGTGGCTGTCAATGACGGTGTCACGGCATCAACGGACAAGGGAAGAGCCACTCATGTCATCTGGACTTCAGTAAGGCCTTTAACACGGTACTCCACAACATTCAAATTGGAAAGAGACGGATTTGATGGGTGGACTGTTCAATGGATGAAGAACTGGCTGCAGGATCGAGTCCAGAGAGTGGTGGTCAGTGGCTTCACGTCTGGATGGAGACACCTCAGGGGGTGGTGCTGGGGCCAATACTCTTCAATCAGTGACACCGACAGTGGCGTTGAGTTCACCCTCAGCAAGTTTGCTGACTACACCAAGCTGTGGGCTGTGGTGATGCACCAGAGGGCTGAGATGCCATCCAGAGGTACCTCGACAGGCTTGAGCAGCAGGCCCAGGTGAACCTCATGAGGTTCAACAAATCCAAGTGCAACGTCTTAAAATGTGAGAGGACTGCTCCCTCAAAAAGTATATCCTACTCCCATCAGCTGAGCACACGATTTCTTGTATTATACAAAATAAGTTTGTTTTCTCAGGGTTTGGAACTTGCAGATCACATTGTGAGAAAACTGAATTTTCTACATAAGAACCTGAAGCGTGATGGTGTCCTGATAGGTACAGTGCTCCCACCCAACAAACAAGAGGCTACGACACAGAGCAGCAAAGGCAGCACTGCAGCAGTATCAGGAGAGGAAGAGGGCTGTCCTGAGCAGCTCCCACAGGGTAAAGCTGCTCCAAGGAGATGACCTGACTTGCTCCTGGCTCCAAAGTGACATAAGAGCAGAGGAAGCTGACAGGATCTTTTCCACCATCCACCAACGACCTCTAAACCTCTACCAGCAGCCCAGCTTTCTCCTCCAACACAAGAAGGACATGGAGCTGTGAGGGTGGTGAGACACTGGAAAAGAATTTCTCACAGTACAGGCTGCCCAGTGAGGCTGTGGATGCCCCCTCCCTGCAGACACTCAAGGTCAGGCTGGATGGGGCTGTGAGCAGCCTGGTCCAGCAGGAGGTGTCCCTGCCTATAGCAAGGGCTTGGAACTACACGGTCTTGAAAGGTTTCTTCCAACCAGGACCACTCTGGGATTCAATGGAGAGAAATTACCACCATACCCTCTCCAAATGGCCTCATACAGCTGGGAGAACACATCACAGGAGAAGCAAAAGCATACAAAGCTCAGCCAGCACAAGTTGCCTCTGAAAGCAGCTCCTGGCTCCTATTTTCAGGTGCTGCGTAGAAGACACATTAAGACCAGGCAAACACAAGGGAGGACACAGCTGTTACTGCAGACAACGCAGCACCAAGCAGAACTCAGGACTCCCTTTGCACTGCCATCCTCCATTCTCACAGCAGCTGTTTTGAGACTATTTCTTAGAAAGCTCTCTGAAATCAAGCAAAAATTCAGTTGCAATCTCATGCCTTCAAAGAGCAGTTTGATATACTACTTCACACCTCCAGCAGCCTCTCTATGATTCAGAAAAGGCCATTGCCATCTGTGCTGCAGACTAAACCAAAACACTGGGAATTGAGCAGCAGTGTATCAGCTGCTCCTGTGCTTCTACAAAATTATGTTTTCCTCTGCAGCAGAGTCCCACTGGCCCTACCAGTCAAAGGAGCTCTGAGGTGCCAGCTGCATGCACAGCACAGGGCTCCCCATCCCTGATGGTGCAGTGCTGAAGTCAGGTTGATGTCTCCACGAGGTCAGACCTTGACTCAGTATTAGAGTTAAGTATTAAACCACAATCAAAACTCAATATTTTCTCTAAGGGTTGCATAAAAATAGACAAGGATTGCGATCGCAGCACTGCGAGCTTACAACCATCTGCTCCCCAAAGCTGATCTGCTGTGGGGCGCCTTCAGCCCCCACCCACATGGAAGATCTCCAGTATTTTGTCCTTGGGAGCTGCAGCACCACCTCACACCCTACGTGGCACTGCACGAAGAAGGAATGGCACTACACTAGAAGAACGTGGGGCCTCTGATCAGCTGCCCTTCCCAGAGGTCTCCAAGAAGTCCTGGGCAGTTCCATCAGATGCAGGCAGAGCACAGGCAGGAGACAAGGAAGGGCAGGCAGCACGCCTGCTGGTACAAGGCTGAGGGTTCCTGGCTATTGCATATGCACTAACCTCCACATATTGACCTTGAGGTCTGGCAGCGCTCAACGAGGAACAAGAGCAATTCCCAAATAGAGGACCGGGATGTGTCTGCACTGAGCTGCTGCCTCTTTACCTGTGACTGCAGAGTTGTACAAAGAGAAATGCAAGACGTATGAATACGTTTTTCAGTGACCTACAGCTAAAGAGATAAAGAAAAAAAACCCTTAGCGCACACAAACAGTGCATCAGGTCGAGCCAGTTCCCATTTCACTCGAAGCAGAAATAAAGTACCTGACATCTCCTTTCCAAAGCCTTCCTCCAGAACTAAGAAGGAAGAGCCCCCATCCCACACCTGAGGGAGAAGCAGAGTGGCACATTCATGGTCAGACAGGCCTAGAACTGAATGCACGGGTCTGGTGCCACTGTGCTGTCTCCGAGGGAAGCATCCTCCAGCAAGCAGTTTCTACTGACACAGTGTCTGCCTCCTGCCAGGGGCAGCAGCATTCTGCCTCCAGCAGCTCTCTATGAATACTGCCAGCAGAGAACCCACTGATAGAAGGGATGAAAATTTGTGTTTTAAAAAAAAAAAACAAAAAACACAGGAAAATAATCACGGTCTGAGGATGAGCTAAGACAGCAAAACAGCATTTAAACCAGGGTGCAGAACACGACACATGACAGAGGCTTTACAGCACCTCCAGTGCCACCTACACCTTTCTGATGTCCCAAAGCACTGCACGAAAACACCCGGTGGTGGGGTGTCCGTAAGGGCTGCAAAAGATGCAAGCATCGTTAACTAACACCAGTCCACCTCCCTCATGCAATGGCACAATGCCTTGAGATCCATTCTCTGCCAGACCCCAAAGGGTCATCCCACTGCACCCAAGAAGATCCTGGAGCCCTCTGCTCCGCCTGGGCTACCATCACTACTGAAAATACGTACATATTTTCTTCCACCTCCTTCCTCAGTGCAAATAGGAACTGAGCCCCCCACCTGTGACCCCTCTGCTTTTTCACATTCCTCCCATCTCAGTCTGGATCTGCAGCAGCCATTCTCACCTCAGGGACGGAAAGGGAGGGAAAGGAGCAGGGAGAAGGAAAGCAGAGGAAGAAACAATCATGGTGTTGGTGATCGGTCAGGTCCAGAAGCCACTTGACCCCAATAGATCAGAGATCCCCTACAACAAGGGGTGAGCCTGGGAAGCAAATCAAGCAGACGGAATGATTTTCGGCAGAGAGAGAACAGTGGGAGTGGTACAGACCTCTTCCTCCTCAATGCGAGCAGGTTCAATCAGCAGATTATTGGCTTGATCAAACGACACCCCCTGTTAGGACAGGAACCAGCAAAGAGGCATGCGGATTAGTGGAGCATCAACCAAACCCACCACCACAACCACCACCACCCAACACAACACAACACACAGACGCACACCGCTCTGACAGGGCTGCCCACCCAGCAGACCCTGCTCGCACTGCTCCTCACAGCCACCTCCGAGCGAGGATGGGGACAGGGCTGCTCCCACACTTACAGCGTGCAGCACGTCAGCACGCGTCGGCCAGCTGCAAGCTGCCTCCTGAAGGCCTCCCTTTGTGTCTGTGCCGACGCACTGAGGCTGTGGCCACCGAGTTCGAAGCTGAGCACCATGAGCTGCCTTCACCCCCCTGTACAGAGCTGCAGGGTGGAGGAGAAGGATGGAACAACCCAGGAGAAATGGACCGTGGTGCCACCTGGTGGCCCACAGAATGAGGCTGTCCCAAACCCAACTGCGTTGCTCCCATCCATAAAGGGAAACGCTTCTGGTGGGACAACGCACCCAGGGATCCCAAACATAGGAAACATGCTCCCAAATGCAGGAACGTCCCCTGAAATAATGCTGTCCTGTTTTAAGGACCTTGCATCCTGCATGCCCTCGTCTACCTCCTTCCTCACTGCGTGCATCTCCAGTGGGACACCGCTTCCCCACATTCCCACTTCTCCATCAGCTCAGAAGGAGAGCTCATATCTGGAGCGGGCATTCAGTCCAGCCCAAGAAAATGAGAACTGTGGCTCCCAAACAGAAGGCTGAACTACTAACAGAGATGACTTTTCTTAACAGATACCAAACGAGCTTTGAGTCCCAGCCTGAAACAAGCCTTTGGGTCAGAGCATTTCCCCACCATGGCAGGTGTGGACGCAGGGCACTCAGGACAGCTTCACATGCCTTTAACAGCAGCAACCACAACGCGTTTTCACTCTGAAGAACTTGAGAGGCAGTAAAGGAAACTGCATACCTCATCCCTAAGGAGCAAATATCAGCTCAGACAGCAAGGCAGAATGCACCGAGGGAAAGGTTCCTAAGGAAACCCAAGCACAGGAGCCTTCTCTGTGCAGTCTCAACTCCAGAATGGGGTTGAAATAATCCCAACGGTCTGGAGCATGCGCAGTAACAGCAAAAACAGGTTTTACTCCAGCATATCCTACCTACACCTCCCCCATACGACTGCTGGTGCCATACAATGTGATGGAGATCCACTTGCATCCCAACCTCTGCCTCCCAAGCACACCTCATAAAACCATCATCAGTTTCAGCAAGAACTGCTCTGATCTCACACAGTGTCCCCTAGAAGTAAATCCCCCTGTCACTGCGAGCAGCTCCCTCCAGCAGGAATCTGTGTCCCTAACCAAACAAACACGGTGGGGATTCATGAGCAGAGCCAAGGACCTCTCAACTCATCAGCCCCCAGCATGACCAGAAAGGCCCGCTGCTGTCCCATGTAAACGGGGAACCCCACAGCAGAAGCTCCCCCAGGTATCATACACACTCCATCAGACCTCACCCGCGCTGGGGCAGGCGCAGGGGAGCACTAAGGAGAAGGTGCTGCAACCTGCTCTCGCAGCACAGGAAGAACTGTGGCGTAAAGGCAATGGTAAGCAGCCTGAACCCAAGCTTGAGGTTAGGTCCATCCAGAGACACAGCTCATCATCCTACCGCAAACAAGGTGCAACAAGAGCAGGTGAGGACATGGAAAGGAACGGAGGAACTGTCGGCAACAAGAGAACTGTTCTTGCAGCACAGACCACAACATCACACGTAACGGGCAGCGTGTGCTCACAGCACCAAAGTCAGACACAAACAGCGTGGCACAGCTCAGACAACTGACTGCAAAAGCCCCAGAACGAGCTTCAGCTCTCCCACCCTCAGCACATCTCTACTGAAGCGCTGGAGCCTGCGGTGTTTTCACTGGTGCCACATCAACCTGCCTTGGCAGTTTGGAGCAGAAGGGAGCTCCGGCACCCTCCGGTCCTCCCCTCCCACAAGACCTTACCTTCACTGATGGCTGAGCAGACAAAGATCCGTTCTTCCTGTCATCCTCATCCCACGCTTCCTCCTCATCCTCAGGCTCCGCGTTGTTGTTGCAGCCTCCCAGTTCCTCCTCTTCTTTGGGGACTCCATCACTGTTCAGCCCCTGCAGGAGCGCTACCACCGCCTCTGGTTTGGGCAGCTTAGTTATCTTGAAGTGTTTCTTATAGTGGGGTGTGTCCTTGCGGATGAGCCTCTGTTTCTCCACTGGGAACGGCCGCTCTTCATCTTCATCTTCATCCTCACTCCTTATGAGTGTGTCCTCAGCAAAGTGTACAGTGGGCTGCAATGGCAAAGGCCCAGAAAGTCTGTGAGCCTCAGATAACAGCCAGACATCTGCCCTCCCTCCAACACCAACACAGGCAAAGCCAGCACTTCCACTTTCGTACCACAGAAGACACAGGAATACATCTTAGTTTCCCTCTAGCTGCTATTCCGCCCCCCCTTTCCCCCCCAGTATCAGCACCTTCACCTAGACACATCTGTCAGTTCCATGGGCACCCAAAACTGTACCCCTGATATTCCCACAGTTGCTGTCTGGCTCCCATGCATCCCTCCTAGTCCTCAATGAACCCAGCTACACCAGGGCCCCCACATCTCTACCTGCAGTCACATGCCATGCCCCTTATTTGCCTCCAGCAACGCCCAAATCACACTCTGTACACCCATTCACCATTTTCCCCAGAAACTTTCAATCCTCCCAGTTCTTAACTGGATCCCACGGCACTTCCCAGATTCCTACCTCATTGTATTCCACTTCCACATCTTCATCCTCCTGGACAACCGCTTCCTTACGCTCTTCTTCAGCTCTTGGCTTGGCCTCCTTCTCCAGCTCCTGCATCTCCAGCAGCTGCCCATTCGGCCGGCTCCTCTGCCTCTCCTCTCCCTGTTCCTCTGCCCTGCAGTCAGCAGAGACCGTGCTGTTGGAGAGGTGGGAGTCCTCGCTGCGGTTGGATGTGGCACTCAGTCTCTTTTCCTAAGAAGATGACAGATTGTAAAAGTCAAGATGGAAGCCCAGGCAGGAGGTGGTGTGTTGCAATAAGACTGCTGCAAAATGGAATATGTTCCACTGCCAACAGAACTGGCTTTTTCCCTCAGGCTGCCGTTTCACCCAGCTCCACCTGTGTCATCACTGACACGGGCATTTACGGTCAGCATCACACCTGTGCAGCAACGCACCATCCCCCAGTACTTTGGTCCAGTCTTCATTCAGAAAATCAGCGAGTTCCTCTCCCTGCATTATGACAGAAGTAGCACACAATCCCCCTCACGCCCTTCTCTGCATCCTGACTATGCCTCCTTCCCCACCTCAGTGGCCCCAGCTGACCCAAGGTGGGTTCTAAGCCATGGAATGCAGGCAGTCCATGCTCAGCCTGTTCCCACACTTCCCAAAGGTTTTTTTTTTTCTGCCCAGCTTACAAACACAGCCTCCCCATTCCCCAGGTTTGCTGCATGTTCTCTATTGCCTCCATTTCTTAGCAAACAGCACTCACTTCTGAGCTGGATGAATTCAGGTCTGTGCCAGGTTTTGCAGCACAGACCTCACTGCGGCGAACTTCGATCACTTTCTTCATCACCTTCAGTTCACTGGGATGAGGGGTGGCTCTGCGCTGTAAGCCCTACCAAAGGAGAACACAGAGCATGGGGTTTCACAGTGAGAGCAGCCCTAAAAGTGGATCAGTTCAAACCACGTGTTTGAACCAGTGGAGCCCGAGCTGGATGAGACCCAAACGTCACACTGCAGGACCTCATCTGGGCTTCTCTCCCATTACTGTACAGCCGGGAAGAGGAAAGAAATAGGAGATGACATTCCAAGCAGCAGTAAAAACCATCTCTGTGCTGGAAGGACAGATGCAAATACGTTTTATTTGAAGGATTCAGATTAAAATAATCCTTCTTCACAAGATTAAAAAAAAAAAAGGAAAAAATATTCTGCAAGAGATTTAAACCAATAAATATTTGCTGTGAACTGAAACTTCTACCCTTCCCTTTGCATCTGTAGTTCAAGGAAAATGATCTGCCATCCTTTTTGAGTCTGCCTGCAATTACAACATTGTGCCCACAGGAAGGTTACAACCCTGCAGGAACTCCTTACCCGCCTCTCAGCTCCAGATTCCTCCTCGTCGTCTCCTTTGGGGTCATCCAGGAACTGAATCACACTGACTCTGTTCAAGTTCGTGTCCGTCCAGCTCTCATCCACGCTGTTCTGCAGAAGGTTCTCTGGGGAGAAAGACAACACAGTGGGAGCTACTCTCTGAACACGCAGGGTTGTGTGCTTGGATGAAAGACAGCCCTCAGCCTATCAGGACACTTCTATCTGCCCACAGCAGAGGGCTCTGAGGGCATCGGATGCACTTCTCACCTCCGTACGTGGCAGCCTCCACAGATCCTAGTGAAGGCTTCAAGCTCACATCTTAAGGACCAGAGGAAAAGGTCAGATGAAGGAACAGATCAGAAGCACTAGCATAGTTATACTGCCACAAGAGGAAGCAAATCTCACAGATAATGCACTGCTCGGTCGATAGACACAAGCAGAAGATCTGAAAACAAGGTCGCAGCACTCTCTGCTGTTCTCCAAGCAGTCTCTGCCTTGGAAAGTTGTCATCAGCCCATTAGGAGTCAAAGTGTGCTGCAGCCACTGCAGTAACCGAGAACGGTGCAACCAGGCAAAGAGAGGTTTGTGATCTCTCCTCTCATCACCCTCCAGGCCAACGTACAAAGCGTTCATAGAATCACAGAATTGCGTCAAGATCACCGAGTCCAACCACAACCCAACCATCCGACCCCAACTCTAACAGCCCTCTGCTAAACCACGGCCCTGAGCACCACATCCAGACGGCTGTGAAACACATCCAGGGATGGTGACCCAACCACCTCCCTGGGCAGCCACTGCACTGCTCAACAGCCCTTTCTTACAGAAGTTCCTCCTGACATCCAACCTAAATTCATGGGGCCCCAGACTGGGTTATGGGTTTCCCAGTCTGGGTTATTGGATCCCATGGGGTCACCAGTCTTGGTTATGGGTTTCTAGTCTGAGTTAATGGCTCTCCAGTTTGGATATGGGTCCTCAGTCTGAGTTATGGAGATCCCAGTCTGACTTATGGGGTCTCCAGTTTGGGATATGGGGGACCCAGTCTGGCTATGGAGTCTCCGATCTGGTTTATGGGATCCCTAGACTGGGTTATGGGGTCCTATAGAATCACAGCATAGAATCACAGAACTGCCCAGGTTGGGAAAGACCTCAAAGATCACCGAGTCCAACCACAACCCAACCATCCGACCCCAACTCTAACAGCCCTCTGCTAAACCACGGCCCTGAGCACCACATCCAGACGGCCGTGAAACACATCCAGGGATGGTGACCCAACCGCCTCCCTGGGCAGCCATTGCACTGCTCAACAGCCCTTTCTTACAGAAGTTCCTCCTGACATCCAACCTAAACCTCCCCCGGCACAACTCCAGGCCGTTTCCCCTCGTCCCGTCACCTGGCACCAGTGAGCAGAGAGCAGCCCCGCTCCGCTGCAATCCCCTTGCAGACACTGGAAGGGAGCGAGAAGGTCTGCCCTCAGCCTCCTCTTCCCCACCCTGAACAGCCCCAGACTAAACACCTCTTACCTAGGCTAGGAGAGGGCTGCTGGGGAAGCAGGTAGCACGTGAGAACTTTTTCTCCCGTCTTTTCATCATCCTCTGTCTGGAATTTCAGCATAGGCTGGGATTGGTTTTCTGCCAGCCACAAGGCTTTCAGGTTAAGGTTCGTCAAAGCAAAGGGCAAATTCTGCAGCCTGCAAGAGAAAAGAAAAAGGATAGTTAAACTTATTCATAATGAAACCCACTCAGCTCCAGACTGCATCAGACAAAGACAGAGGGAGTCACTGCAGGTCCACCACTTCTGCACACACAGAAGCAGTGATTCGTGCTGCACATGGCTCTGCCACAACCACAGACTGGACTCTGCAAACACAAGAAGCTCAAAGCAGAGGGCAGCCCCTTCCTGTTGTTTTGTTTTAAATGGATGTTTTTGAACTCTTCTACCTGCAGCCAATGAATTCTATGCTTTCTAAATAGCAAAGCCTCAAAGCCATCGCACTGTTGCATGGGATGTGGCGCTTGGCAGAAATTTGCCCCGCATGTGGCAGGGGGGTTGGAGTTTCATGATCCTTGAGGTGCCTTCCAACCCTGGCCATTCTGTGATTCTGTGATTCATCTTTCCAAGGTTTGAGTACAGAAACATGCAATGAACCAGATGCAAAGTGGGAAGAAAACATTCTCCATTCCTGCATCGACTGCAGACCTGCAGTACAAACAGCTGTTTGCCCAGGCTGTGCTTTGTACACGTCCACTGCTCGGACTGAGTTTTATTCTGTAGATACTGATATTCCCAGTGAGACACCTGAACAGCACAGAAAGCACTGGTATAACCCCAGCCTCATTGCCAAAACAATGGAGAAACTGATCTGGCGCTGAGAACTATGAACCAGGTGCCCACTGTAGCTCTCAGCTGTGTGAAATCAAGCAAATAGAAACACATTTGTATTCACACAAAACTGACAGAGAGCCCAGCACCCACTGCAATCCACTGCCAGGGCCTGAAGGCAGAACAGTGCTGGGTGGGAAACAGCCAAAGCCACTCTCACGTGTGCGTGTTGTGATGAGGACTACAGGTGTGGGCACTCTGAGTGAGGAAAGTGAATGAGGACAGGAAGAGAAGGAGGTATTCTACTGCTGCACTGAGAAAAGCCCAAGAAGAGGCTCCAGAGGCACATTTCAGTGCCCCAGGCCACAGCAGCATCTCTTGCACATCAGAAAGCTTTGGCACTGATTACCTGAGTATCGATGACACAACACTTCAAAATTTGGAGGCATGAATACAGTGGACGGGGATTTCTCCAGATCTTTGTTTTACACACAGCAAGATGTCCCCACACATCTACCCATCCCAAAATTGATTCTACTTAATGTTCAAGTATCACGGAAAAGGCAAAAAGACAGGCAGAACGTTGGAGGGACGCATTCTCTTTCAGAGCCCTGTGCAGCCCCTCCAAACTGCTGATGAGATCAGCACAGATCCAGCATCTCCCGAAACAAACCAGATCACGGCACCTATTTAAGGCAGTCTCTTAAGAATCATAAAGGCTGGAAAAGACCTCCAGCATCAAATCCAACCACCAACCCATCCCTGCCAAGTTCCACACCTCCACGATTCCTGAACACCTCCAAGGACGGCGATTCCACCACCTCCCTGGGCAGCTGTGCCAGAACCTGACCACACGTCCTAAGAACAGCTCGGAGGTGCCCGTGGACACTTTGAAGACCCACAGCTTTTAACTCTCCTGCTCACCTGTTTCCTGCCACGTCCAGGACGTGCAGCTCGGTGGTGTTGGCGAGCTCTGCTGGCAGCAGGGCCAGGCGGTTGTCTCGCAGAGACAGGACGTTCAGGTTGGCACAGCCCCCAATCTCAGCTGGAAGGGACGTCAAACGGTTTCGATCCACGTTCAGGTTTGTCAGCTTGGTTAGTTTCCCAAGGGATTTGGGTAAGGCCTAGAAAGGACACAATTCAGTGGCAGAATGCATATAAAGCCTTCTTTACAAGGAAAAGAACTGCCTT
Source organism: Lophura swinhoii (assembly GCA_030408155.1). NCBI lineage: Eukaryota > Metazoa > Chordata > Aves > Galliformes > Phasianidae > Lophura > Lophura swinhoii. The sequence goes on along the minus strand of CM059456.1, from coordinate 98,651,941 downwards.
CTGTCCTAACAAGACGAGATTCCAGCAATTCTCACTACAGCCTCAGGACAGGGAGCCTCACGACAGGGAGCTGTTGGAGAGGGTCCAGAGGAGGGCCACAAAGATGATCAGGGGACTGGAGCACATCCACTACAAAGACAGGCTGAGGGAGCTGGGCTTGTTCAGCATGGAGAAAAGAAGGCTGCGGGGTGAATCATTGCAGAGTTTCAGTACCTAAAGGGAGCCTACAAACAGGAGGGGAATCAACTCTTGGAAAGGGTTGATAACTGCAGGACAAGGGGAAATGGTTTGAAGTTGAGGGAGGGCAGATTTCAGTTGGATGTGAGGGGGAAGTTGTTTGGTGTGAGAGTGGTGAGGTGCTGGAACAGCTGCCCAGAGAGGCTGTGGATGCCCCGTCCATCCCTGGAGGTGTTCAAGGCCAGGCTGGATGGGGCCCTGGGCAGCCTGGTCTAGCATTAAATGTGGAGGTTGGTGGCCCTGCGTGTGGTGGGGGGTTGGAGATTCATCATCCTTGAGGTCCCTTCCAACCCAACCATTCTGTGATTTTATGACAGGTTCTCCCTCAGGTTCACAGCCTGTTCCATGCCAACTATTTATCTCAGGATGGCTGCTGGTATACTTACTGTCAGCATGTTCTCTGTTAGGATGAGTTCTGATAGGTTTTCACAGTCCCCAATTGACTCCGTCACCTCTGTCAGCCGATTCTGGTCCACCTTGAGGATGGAGAGCTGCTTCAGCTGACCTGCTCGGAGCAACAAGCAAATGTGAACTAAGCCACAGAGAGCTACATGTCCTATGATTACCTGCTCTAAATACCTCCCAAGAGGGATTTCCTAACCCAAGAACATAGGCTCTTCCTCCCAACCAGACTTTTTCCACAGATTTCATCCATGCATCCTTCCAGAACTTGAAGGGACCTGACAAGCGGAAGGGAGACTGACTTTTTATACGTGCAGAGCACGATAGAAAGAGAAGAAATTGCTTTAAACTAAAAGAAGGAAAATTTAGGTTAGTGTTAGGAAGAAATCTAGACCCTTAGTGAGACCCTAGCACTGCTGCTCAGAGAGGTGTGGATGCCCCATCCCTGGAGCTTCTCAAAGCCATGGATGGGGCCCTGGGCAGCCTGACCTGGTGAGGAACAACCAGCCCATAGCACAGGGTGGGAACTGATGATCTCTGAGGTTACTTCCAACCTAAACCATTCTAGGATGTGATTCTACAGCACAGATCAAGAACCTGAACGCACCCTGCATAGCTCTGCTCAACAGCACCACCTACTGCTTCTGCACTCTTCTCCCAGTGACCACATCCATCGGGCCCAAATGCTCTGCCAGCCACTGCTGTGCCGGAAGCCTCCCCAGAGGAGGAGTCCTACCTCCCATCCCAGTACTCACCAATCCCATCTGGAATGCACTCCAGCAGGTTCTGTGACAGCAGCAGGTCTGTCAGTGCTACCAACCCACTGACCTCGTTGGGCAGCTGCTCCAGCTTGTTCTCTGACACATCCAGGCAGACCAAACGGCGGAGATTGCCCAGCTCCTAGGATCAGAAAGGAGACTCTGTGGCTCAAAGCGGCAGCACAGGGAGGGAGCGGAGTGGTGAGGTGGCGGTCCTGAACAGGTACTCACTGGAGGCAGAGCAGAGAGCTGGTTGCGGTCCAACCACAGCTCGCGCAGGTTTGGCAGTGCTCCCAGGGTATCCGGCTGTAACACAGCATGACAGCATGGTGTCAGTCCTCCCAGGAGGAAAAGCCGCTCTATGATCCTCCAAATCCCACCAAACCTCTGCAAAGCTTGGCACTCTTGCTGTTTTCACATCTCCTAAACCATTTATCCAAAGGTACAAACTCTTTGCGTCAGCGTGCAGCGATCCGTTTGGGAATGTCTGGGCTGCCATACTGGCTGCAAAACTCCAGCAAGAAACATGGGAGACAACAGCAAAGACCTCCCAGCAGCGGGCAAGACAAGAGGCAAACATGGAATTTGGAGGGGCTTTCTGCCAAAAAGCCTTCCAGGCATTAAAAGCAGAATTCAAGAACAATTTAATCCGCAGCTGCAAAATGAAAAAATATCACTGGGTTTTCCCCATAGTCAAGCAGAGCTGGATTTCAGGACTGAGCATTGGCTCCTAGCATGCTTAGGCTTTCAGCACTCCAAGGAGACACTCCCGTCCGAGGGCACACACCGTGTGCTGGGCTGACACTGCTGCCAGGAGTAACGTGGGATGGTCCTTCACCTTCTGGTTGAGAAATTAAATCAGAAAGGGGAAAGATAAAGTTGGCCCAAAAAGGAACGGCAGCACGACACAGAAGTGAAAGGAAGCAGCAGACAGAACCTCCTTGGAAAGGAAAATCCTTCGGCAGCTGGATAGCAAGAGAACATCTCAGAGCAGGAGAACTTCTAGCAAAACAAGGTGTGCATGAGGACAGTAGGAAGGGCCAACATACCAAAGGAAAATTATGCTGGGAACAGTGATTGGGCAGAGCCTTCCATGCAGCTTGAGAGTCTGTTTCTGTGCATTTCAGACAAAAACCCACTCATGTGCACAAAGGTATGGGTGCTGCCCCTCCCCCCCACCCATGTTGCCTCCCCCACCACCCCTCACCTACCAGGACTTCCAGGTCATTGCCACCAAGATCCAACTGCTCTAATTTGACAAGGAATGAGAGCGAACTGCAAAATACAGGGAGTAGAAATGAGAGGAGAGAAAGGAAGAAAGAACGGAGGGTTAGCATCATCTCAAAAAAACCAAAATCACACAATTCCGACTAATTCCTAAACCTGACGGAGCACTCCCACCCCTTCCGTAGTCTGAGCCAACCAACTTAGGGACACTGATACCTTCCTGACATCAGACTATCTGTGCAGGGAACTGCATTCAGCAGCATCGGCAGCTTCAGAGTAGGCAGTTTCCGCTGTCACCCACCTGCCCTCTCCCCCTCCCACCATAAAGCATCACCTGAGCAAAAACACGATAGGCAACAGGCCACACCTCAACACTGTTGCCCATTTAGTTGCAAGGAGGGGATCACAGAGCAACAAACCATGGCAAACAGCAGAGGACCACACGTATCGGGGAGACAAGGGAAGCAGAGCTGCAGGGAGAGGCAAGAATGAAAAATTTAACAGCCCTGAACTGCCCAATGAGGCCACGCTGCCTCAGAGAAGGGGGAGGACGACACTGGCACGATGCCTCAGCAGAGGTTAAGACACACAGACAAGGAAATCACCAGGAAAGATGCTGCAAGAAGCCTGCAAGGAACCACAGTCAGTCAACAGCAGCGGCCCAAAGAGGTGCCCTGTGCATTCAAAAGACACTGCTGATATCAAAGGCAACCCCACAACAGCAGGACTCAGTTCTTCTGCCGTGGCCAGGTGACTTCAGTTCAGTCCTACCCATCAGCTCCAACAACTAACCCTTCAAACAGGGCTTGCTGGCTCTTGCTTTACAGTGAGGCACAAATCCCATTTAAACCTTGCCTCCGCTCCACAGTGAGAGATTTCAGACCTCTTTATTATCTCTATCAGGGATTGTCCTCATAAGGAAACCGCTCTGTTTGTCGGTCAGTACAGCTCTGCATCTCAGCAGCTCCCACACTAAGGTTCTGGAGGCTGAGAACACATGAGAAAGCAATAAGAAGTCTGGCCTGCTGGACACAGGCAGTAAAATAAGGGCACTACATGGGAAGACAAGTTCTTGTATTTTGCAGCAGCGGATTTGGAGATATTAACTCAAGCAAAGGTTTATCAGATACACTGTCAGAAGGATCGTGCTGGATAACAGCATCTCATTATAGAATCTCAGAGCAATCCAGGCTGGAAGGAACCCACAAAGATCATCACATCCAATGCCTGGACTCTGCTATAACTGTACATTTGCTCTTTGACCTCTCTAAGTATGAAGCAGACCTGACTCTACCTCAGCACCTTCACTGTTTGGTTTCCAAAACAGGGCTGAGCGAACCATGGGATCCAAGCTGATGTGAGGTCCTACAAGATGCATCAGTACAGAGCACCCCTCAACATTCCACGAGAGCACATCAACACAAACCACGCTTCCAGCTGATCGGCAAGACGTGTCCCACCACGTGGGGGAGATGAGGAGCAGTAACAGCTGTACAGATGAACTGAAGGCCAGCCAATGAATTCACATTTTGACAAGTTAAGGTCATTGCAAGTTGGAAGAACAATAAAAACCAGAAGGACACTGATAAACTATGCCATCACAGATTCACAGCGCTGGAGTCATTCAACCCGATGAGACATTCTGCTTTCTGGCAAGATCACTTGCACTTGTTTAAAGTCGTTCCTGGGCACAGTTTGTAGCCAGACTAAGTACAGATCTCATATTTGATAAATAGATCTGACACAAATTGCCTTGGCCTTTAGGACTCTAGCTTTGGAAATGACCCTGTCAATAGTGGAACATGGAAAGAAGCTGGAACTGTACTGCAGAACGAGCATGCAGACTGCATTTAGTGCTCAGAGAAAAATCCCCAAACTCAGAGCACGCTACAAGGGAACTCAGGGAACCAAAGGAACATGGGGGTATTTGAGATCTCCCAGAAACTATTTGGGTTTTGTCACAGACTGAATTCTCCAAATCTGTATGCTTCCTGGTGTCCCCAGATGTGAAAAGCCACTGGGGATCATTTTTCATCGCATCTTGGAAGCCCAGGTCTGGATGCAGCTTTTAGACCTCTTTTCTCATGCAGTTTATCACAGCGATAGCCTCTGCCTGCAGGAACACTGAGCTCATCCAAAGACAGCAGCGGACATCACCACCAGATCCGAACTTATCCAGATTCAGCTCTTGCCTTCACTGTTGTGGCTCTACTCCATATGGGCTCACCTCAGCTGGAGATATTATGAGGACACGACCTTTCCGCAGCAGGGCTTCAGCGTCAGCTTCTGTGCACAAAAGATCTTTGGGACTTTGGGATCAGGATGAGATGACAGAGTTAATTTGAACTAAGCTTCTATCATCGCGTGCTCACCAGGCGTGATGGCTGGGAGCTGCTCAGTGCAGACTCAGCTCTGTTGTGGAAAGGACTGTCTAAATGATCTCAGCTGATTCTACAGGTAATTATAACTGATGCCATACAAACCCTGTGCCTGCAGATCTCAGAGGAAAATAACTACCAGTAAGAGCACGTGTAAGTCACAGCAGCGTCCTGCAGGGGGGGAGGCACAGCTATCACAGAAGCAGCAGGCTGAAACCTCAAATACTTGCAGTACTTGTCTCATTAGATGCTTCTTCTACCCTCTTTTTAAAGCAAAGCAGGAAAGTGCAGAAGAAAATGCAGGCAGCCAGACTGAATCCTTGCCACAGACAGTAAGGATGCTAAGGAAGGGCGACAGTACAGCCACTGAGGACAGAGTGTGGCCACAAAACTCGCTTCTATTCAAAAAAAGTCAGGTGGAATCCCTTCTGACATGTAGAGTGTTAGCTGGACGGACAGGCAGGCAGAATACAAGCTGACAGAGCTGCTGGAGATGCAGCAGACAGTTCTTACGGGCTTCAAAGCGAGCTCTTCCAACACCCACGTCAGTACACTTTCTTCCTCTTTTTCCAAAACAATCCTTTGTTCTACCTTAAGAGGAATAAGGATTCTCGTGGAATCCTGTCTGTTCAAAAAATCAAACCCGACGCAGAGGCCATAAGTACCTTCCCCTGCTCTTGAGCCCTCTGTCATTTCTCTTCCCTCCTCATGGCAATTTAGAGACATGCAGCAAGATGCAGCTGACCTAATCAAAGCTTTCAGCTCTCCCAAGCAAAACGACAGATTCGTTACTGTAAGTCCACAAAGGATCAGTAGGAGTGATGGGGCAGGAGACCCCTGAAGCCACGTGACACTCACGTTGGTAGAGTCTTTAGCAGATTCTCCCGAAGCTCCAAAGTCACCAGGTTTGCCAAACTGCAAGAGAAAAGGGAATGAGAAGGCCAGATTCACTGAAAGGACAGAAATACAAGAAGACTCTCATATCCCTTCCCTTGAGACAGCCCCCAGTGGCCTACACAAGTGCATGGATCACTTCATCATCACAGGACGGACCACATCTGTTTGGAAAGGGGCAAACGGGCGCTCGTAAAAGGAGAGGGAGGACTTGGGAGGCCTGGATTTACTCCTTGCCTCTGCCATTGACTGTAGGTAGTATAAGCAGCTGAGATCCAGGAAAGGAACCTTCTTACAGGCTGCCTTTCACAGCAAGGATAATGCCCGGAGGTGCGTTATCAGGCAGTACGTCCAGGGGAGCAGCACTCTGTAGCTGGAGGGCACAAGGCCTGTGAGCATGGTGCCCCGCTCCCACCTTCCCCTCCTTGCTGAAGAGCAGAGCCACACTCACTTCCCAATGTCGTTGGGGAGGCTCTGAAGGGAAACATCATTCAGGGCCAAGTGGCCCAGGCTGCGCAGCTGCGTGAAACCCTCAGGAAGCCTGTGAATAGACAACAGAACAAAACACCATCAGTGCTGAGCACAAACCCAGTGCTGAGCACAAACCCAGTGCTGAGCTCTTTGCTCACATGCCCAGCAGCCAGTCCTACCCCAACTGGTATAGCAGGTGTGAAAGGGAGAAGCAGGAACCAGCCCTGACCCAGGACATGCTCCGTTTCCAAGATGACATCACTCCCTTGCATCAAAGTTGCTGCACGTCCAAGTGACAAACATGTCTCTGAAGTATTTAAGCATGAACCCCAAATCGTGCCAGGTCATCACCAAAACTTAAGAGGAGGGAGGGTGAGCTGCTGATCCAAATACTCAGCAATGGATACTGCTGCACTCCCCAGAATCAGGCAGTATTACCAAAACAGTTTTGAGGTATCATAGAGGAAGGAAAGGCCTCAAAGAGCAGAAATCCTTTCCTGTTCAGAGGCTGTTCCTGGAGCAAACGACACACATCTTACAACTCTGAGCCGCAAAAATTGACAAATCACTGCAGGGTTAGAAGTGCCCGTGGTACTGCATGTCACACCTGTGCTTGGGGATCCCCAACGACTGAAAAGCTTCTGCCCTTCCATCAGTGTTTGCACCACCAGAGGGAAGCAGAGAGTTAAATCTATTTAAACGTGATTCGGGAAGCACCTGCCCAGCAGTATGAAGAGCAGTGGGCATGGGGAAGCAGACTGGCACTTAGCTCCAGGGACTCCAGCAGACAATACACCACGACATCAGTGCCTGAAAGTGTGGTTCCTCAAGGCAGAAAAGCCAGAACTTTGCAAATTCAGAGCCACAGAGGCAAAATACTGAAGAAAAAGCAAAGTGCTGTTCTTGGGCATAGTTCTGGCCACTGCAATACCAAAACAACCCATCAATTTCAAGGGATGGCCATCGTAAGCTATAAATAAAGCAAAGAGCAAAAAGGTCCAACAGATAACGAACGACAACACGCAGCTTTCCTACAGTCCTCTGTAATCCAATCAGTCCTCATCCACTCTGCTTTGTGCAGCACAGTGAAGGAGGAAGAGAGGAACCAACCTATTCCAGCAGGACAGAAGTCCTTGCTACCCACTCCAGTGGCATCGACATGAACAAAGCCTCAGGAGCCCAAGCCACAGACCCTGCAGAAGAAGGGGCTGGCACCAGCTCTACCCTATGCTGAATGTCCCATGTGTCACGGAGCAGACAAGCAAAGGTCTTGGCAAAGGGAAGACAACTACAAGATGCAGACCAGAGAAAGGATGAAGAACTTCAGCTCTCATTCCCAGCTGCACAAAGGGGCTGCAGTGCACCCTCCTACCTGGAAAGGGGATTCCCACTGAAGTCTGCGATCTCCAAGGATTTGCAGAATTTGATGCTTTCTGGGATTTCTGGAATGTCTAGGAGGGGAAAAAAAAAAAGACATGAAAGAAACAGAGGCCTGGGAAGAGTCTATCGTGTGGAAAATGGGACACCCAGTACCAGTGACGGCCTGAGACACAGCAAGACAAGTGAATGTTCACAGCTCCAGCCCCACGATGGACTGCTCTGCAGCACTGCGAAAGGGAAATGCCTCTTTCAGAGCAGAAGTGCAGAGACGTGGTGCTGAGGGGCACGGAGCTGGCCTTACCATTGCGGGAGATGTCCAGTTCCACCAGCTGCATGAAGTTGGCCACCTCGGGGGGAAGTCTCTGGATCTCATTGTCACTCAGGCCCAGTTTACGGAGGTTCAAAAGTCTAAAGAAAGGCTGGGACAGAAAGAGAACAAAACCGGGTCAGCAGAGCTCAGTGAGCAACTCTCACCTCAGGGCAAACCCAAGTATCCATCCTCTCCCCTCAGTGCCTGCCCTGGTGAGGCTTCAAAGTGCACTGCTGCACAGATGGGAACCCCAATTACAGACTACAGAGATGAGGGTGAAAGTCAGCATTCAGTGAGGTTAACTTAATGACTGATTTAACATCTCCATCATACCGCTGCCCTTCTCCTTCCCTTGTAAGATGCACCGTGAAACAGAGTACCAATCCCAGGCATTCAAGCAGTGCACAATGCAGGGCTCACTGCACAGCAGCTGCCAGCAGACCTGTGATGTCCATGGGCATGGCTCAGAGAAGCCAAGAAAGAAGAAAAACAAAGGGGCATCCCAACCAAACTCCCATCCTCACTATACAGCAGATGCTAATGGCAGTTTGTCTTGTCAGGACATCAAAGATGTTCCCAACCTGCAGGGAAATGTTTGTACCACCTGGACTGGAGAAAGACAGAGTAAACTGTCTGCAGGATCCAGAGCTGGAGGAGGAAAGCAAACATTTCTCATAGAGACGTGGATTCAGAGTGACCCCAGAGGTCCAACAGTACCCGACTTCTTCACACCCCTGTCCTCGGGAGTCAATTATTTGGTAGTAAATGGGAAGATCCAATCAGGCACCCTCTTTCCAGACATTAACAGCTCTCAGTATTTTTACCACCAAACACACTCTATCACAATAATCAGCTCCTATAGTCCTGCAGCTGCTTCTATTCTTGGATGTGGGATATGGGACAGGATGGAAACCAAGCCATGGTGTTTGCTGCATTTCCTGGATTGTGCTGGGATAACAAACAAGCAGTCATAAGGCATTGCAGAAAGTCAGACAGCTTAAAAAGTTCACCTGTAACCCACAAGTACACGCAGAGCCCATGCCACACATCTGCAATAGTGCTGAAGTCTTTGCCTGTATGTGTTTGGCTTCTGCCACACTACAGAGTGCTCTGGGTTGTCTCCACCAGTTCAGAGGTTCAGATGACCAAACCTTTACAAGTCATAACCCACGATGCCAACGAAGCACAAGGAACAAACTGGCAATTGTGAAGTGACAGAGTCACAGAACGTCCCTCGTTGGAAGGGACCCATAAGGACAACCAGGTCCAGCCCACAGCCCCACGCAGCACCACTCCAAACCCCAGGTCTGAGAGCAGCATCCCAACACCTCCTGAGCTCTGGCAGCTCAGGGCTGTGCCTGCTGCCCTTAGGAGCTGCTCCACGTCCACTGCCCTCTGCTGCAGAGCCTTCTCCAGATTCCCAACCTGACCCTCCTCGGGTATCAGGAAAAAGCTCACCCCATAGAAGGGACCACAATGAGGTCCATCATCTGACTGCAGACCCTTCTCTGCCATAGACCAAAAGCTTTGCAGCAGAAAGGCAAAGCCCTTTTGACGTCAAACAGCACGAGCTCTCTTTAATTCAGTTTATCTAATGCAAAATCAGTTTAAGAAGAAAGGAAGTAGGTGAAAGTCTACATGACAACAAAGCCCGAAGCAGAGCAGGAGATTCAGAGTTTGATTTGCCATTGTTCCTTGAATCCTCCTCCTAATTTTAGAATGCAAGGAAATTCCAGGCAAGACATTGTGTTGAGCTGGGGAAGAGCGTGCTGCTGGAGAAAACAAAGGGAAGAGAACATCCACGACCCACAACCCGAACTGCTGTGCTTCTGGTGTGGACTGTGAGCATCTCAGATCACTTTGTGCAGACTTCTGGATAAAATACAATAGAATTTACTGGAATAAAATCATGCTATATTGCAAGATACGTGGGAATTATGTATTACCTTCTACCAGCACACCTACACTACTGCAAATGCTTGTGAACCAACGGCAGACCAACCCAGGCATTGTGCTACCGTGACACCTTCAGCTCTTCCCACCCCACTTCACTTCTTGGAGCCGCTTGCTAAATGCAATATTGCAAAATACCCCATTCCGTGCACTCCCTTCTCACACCTATCACCTCCTGCAGACCCAATACTGACGGAGCGTCATCAGATCTATGCATAAGTTTCCATTCAGCAAACAGCACAATAACAGAGCACACGTTCCACATCCTGAGTGTAAGTGAAGCTGGACCCAAACAACACACTTTAATGTGACAAGAATTCAAATCAGGCAGAGGTCACCAGACTACAAGCAGAACACAGGGCTGCTGTGCAAGAATTGAGATTTTATACCTGCAAGAAAAAAAAAGTAAGGAGGATAAACGTGACCTCCCTTTTCTACATCACAGAATCACAGAATGGCCCAGGCTGAAAGGGACCTCAAAGATCACGAAGCTCCAACCCCCACCACACGCAGGGCCACCAACCTCCACATTTCACAGCAGCCCAGGCTGCCCAGGGCCCCATCCAACCTGGCCTCCAACACCTCCAGGGATGGACGGGGCATCCACAGCCTCTCTGGGCAGCTGTTCCAGCACCTCACCGCTCTCACACCAAACAACTTCCCTCTCACATCCAACTGAAATCCGCCCTCCCTCAACTTAAAACCATTTCCCCTTGTCCTGCAGTTATCAACCCTTTCCAAGAGCTGACTCCCCTCCTGTCTGTAGGCTCCCTTTAGGTACTGAAAGGCTGCAATGATTCACCCCGCAGCCTTCTCTTCTCCATGCTGAACGAGCCCAGCTCCCGCAGCCTGTCTTTGTAGTGGAGGTGCTGCAGCCCTGCTCATCTCTGCGGCTCCTCTGGCCCCTCTCCAACAGCTCCCTGTCCTTCTTGTCCTGGGGGCTCCAGCCCTGGACGCAGTGCTGCAGATGGGGCCTCACAAGAGCAGAGCAGAGAGGGACGATCACCTCCCTGTCCCTGCTGCCACCCCTCTGCTGATGGAGCCCAGGATCCCATTTGCTTTCCGAGCTGCAGGAGCACACTGCTGCCTCACGTTCAGTTTTCCATCTTCCAAGACCCCCAGGTCCTTCTCTGCAGGGCTGCTCTCCAGGACTGCTCCTTCCAGTTTGTACACTGACCAGAAGACCCTTTGTCGTTGCTATCAGAACTGAAGTCAGTGTGAAGCAATCCATGACACTGCGATGGAATGGAGAGCTGACAGAACTGCACACACTAAAGGCAGCATGATGCAACGCCCAGCTCAGTACTGAGACCTGGGAACTCCAAACTCCAACCATCACATTCAGGGAGTACAGCTGCACAGGAGACCTTTTTGTGACAGCAGAAAAAGAACAAATTAATTTTAAAATTGTCACTGGGATTAAGAATGAAAGCCCAAGCAAACGTCCCTTTGGAGGGCGGTAATTATCCCTTTTTCTAATCAAGGCTAACCTTGTTTCACCAAGCGGCAGAAACCATGACAAGTTAAGTACTGTGAGAGTCTACTGAGATTAAACAGAAAACCACAGAGGAGTGGTGGAGCACAGGAACAGGTTGCCCAAGGAGGCTGTGGATGCCCCATCCCTGCAGGCATTGAAGGCCAGGCTGGATGTGGCTCTGGGCAGCCTGGGCTGCTGGTTGGTGACCTGCACACAGCAGGGGGTTGGAACCAGGTGAGCACTGTGGGCCTTTGCAACCCAGGCCATTCTGTGACTCTACAGTGATTCTATGATTATGGGTCCCTATGTCACCCTATGGACCCTTATGGCACCCTGTGGGTTCTCTGTGCAGCCTGGTCTGGTGGTTGGTGACCCTGCACACAGCAGGGGGTTGGAACCGGATGAGCGTTGTGCCCCTTTGCAACCCAGGCCATTCTAGGATTCTATGAGCGTACAGTGAGGGCTGGAAGCAAGGGATGCAGATCCCCAAAAGCAGCATTGCTGCAGTGGGTCAGAAATACAGAGCGGCTGAGGCTGGAAGGGAATTCTCGAGGTCAGCTCCGGAGAGCTGCCCAGCACTGCGTCCAGGTGATTCGAAATAGCAACAAGGACGGGTGCTCTGCAGTCTCACCGGGCAGCATGCCACAGAATCACACAATCGTTAGTGTTAGAAAAGACCACAAAGATCATCCAGTTCAAGCCCATCCCATGCCAACCAATCACGTTCCCAGGAGCCACATCTCTATCCTGAAACACCTCCAGGGACAGTGACTCCCACACCTCCCTGTGCAGCTGTGCCACTGCATCACCGCTCCTTCCAATAAGGAATCGTTTCTAATATCCAACCTGAACCCCCCTGGCACAAAGTCAGGCCATCACTTCCCATTCCATCACTGTTACCTGGGCACAGAGGTGACCCCCACCTCTCTGCACACACTGCAGGGCCTCGGTGTCTTTCTTGCACTGAGGGCCCAACACTGAGCACAGCACTGAGGTACGGCCTCGCCAGAGCTGAGTACAGAGGGATGATCACCTCCTGCTCTGCTGGCTGCACCGTTTCTGGTACAAGCCAGGATGCCATTGGCCTTCTTGGCCATACTGCTGGCTCGTGGTCAGCCAAGAATCAACCAACATCCCCAGATCACAGAATCACAGAATTACTCAGGTTGGAAGGGATCTCAAGGATTATCAAGTCCAACTGCAGCCTCACCATAGTACCCTAACTGTAACAGCCCTCTGCTAAACCACGGCCCTGAGCACCACATCCAGACGGCTGTGAAACACATCCAGGGATGGTGACCCAACCGCCTCCCTGGGCAGCCATTGCACTGCTCAACAGCCCTTTCTTACAGAAGTTCCTCCTGACATCCAACCTAAACCTCCCCCGGCACAACTCCAGGCCGTTTCCCCTCGTCCCGTCACCCGGCACCAGTGAGCAGAGAGCAGCCCCGCTCCGCCGCAATCCCCTTGCAGACGCTGGAAGGGAGCGAGAAGGTCTGCCCTCAGCCTCCTCTTCCCCACCCTGAGCAGCCCCGGTTCCTTCGCTCTCTCCCCATAGGCCATATTCTCCAAGCCCTTCCCCAGCCTCGCCGCCCTTCTCTGGCCCTGCTGCAGCACCTCCGCGTCCTTTCTGTGCTCGGGTGCCCAAACCTGAACCCAGCACTCGAGGTGAGGCCTCACGGTGCCGAGTGCAGGGCAGGACGACTTCCAGTCCTGCTCACCATTCCTGATCCCAGCCAGGATGCCATCGGCCTTCTTGGCCACCTGGGCACACTGCTGGCTCACACTCAGCCCACCGTCCATCAGCACACCCAGCTCCCTTTCCATCAGGCAGCTTTCAGCCACTCCTCCCCAAGCCTGTAGGGTTTCCTGGGGTTGTTGTGACCAAAATGCAGAACCCGACACTTGGCCCTGTTGAAACTCATGCAGTTAGCCTCTGCCCATTGATCCAGTCTGTCCAGGTCCCTCTGCAGTGCCCCTCTCCCCTCTGGCAGATGAACACGACTCTTTGGGCCCGGTCATCCAGCCAGTGCTTCACCCAGCGGAGCGTACACCCACCCAGACCATGGGCAGCCAGCTTCTCCACGAGAATGTGATGGGGGACAGTGTCAAAGGCCTTCCTGAAGTCCAGGTAGACCACACTGACAGCCTGACCCTCATCTGCTAAGTGGCTCACCTTGTCACAGAATGAAATCACGTTTGTCAGACAGGATCTACCTTTGGTAAAGCCATGCTGACTGGGCCTGATCCCCTGGTTGACCTTTAATTGGTGCATGATGGTTCCTGAGATTATTCGTTTCATGACCTTCCCGGGCACCGAGGTGAGACTGATAGGCCTGCAGCTACCAGGATCATCTTCCAGCCCTTTTTGAAGATGGGTGTCACATTTGCCCGTTTCCAATCCACTAGGACATCCCCGGTTAGCCAGGACTGCCAAAAAACAATGGACAGTGGCTCGGCCCTTTTCCTCCGCACAGCTTTCCACCCCTCCATCTCACACCTGCAGCAATACACTGTTGTGACCAAAGAGCAGGACTTGGCATTTGGTCCTGTTGGACTTCATCCCATTTTCTCAGGCCCAGCCATGCAGTGCACCCAGCTCCCTCTGCGGGGCCTTCCTTTCTCCATGCAGATCAGTGCTTCTTCCCAGCTCGGTTTCCCCACAAACTCGCTGAGGGTGCCCTCATCCAGATGGTCAATAAAGATATTGAACAGGGCCATCCCCAGTACTGACCCCTGAGGAACTCTGTTCACCACTTCTCTCGGGTCCTGGCTGTCAGCTGGTTTGTCATCCAGCAAAGCGTGCACCCATCCCAGCCACGGGCTGCCAACTCATACCTGCGAAGCTCCCAGCATTATCATTGAGGCTGTGACAGAGCTCCAGGACGTGAATGAAGGGTTAACAGAGTACTGGGTCAGCCCGAGGAACAGCAGCTTTCAGAGCACGATGCCAGGACGGGACCCCCCCCCAAAAAGGCTGCCTTCTACTGCAGGGCAACGCTTGGCAGGGCCCTGCCTCCTCCCCCTGCTCACCCATTCAGAGGAATCAAGAAGTGGAAAATGCAAAAAGGAGAAAGGACAATGGATAAAAGGATCAGAATAAACCCTTTGAAATACCACTCGACTATGTCATTTCCCAGAAACAACAAAATCCCGAGGGGAGACCTGGAGAGCCAACCATTCCCATTGGGTTAATGGCCAACGAGCTCACCCAGCCCGTTCCAAGGAGATGCAGCAAAGCTGCCCCGCTGCTTTGGTCTCTCAGGATGTCACCCTGTCCCTCAGGAGTGTCACCACATCATCTCCATCCACATACTGAGACATTGACCACCACCACTCCCTGGGCAGTGCTCTGCTATAGGCAGAAGAACAGCCAACAGAGAAGACAGCTTCCCAGAGCCGCAGCACCACAGAACAAAGCCAGGTCAGAGGAAGAGGAGTCCAACACCCACCTTACACAACCACAATGACCCTGCCTGTGATGCTACTCAGATAAGGGAGCAACAACTTATCCATCTGGAGACCAGGAACTGCCTTCACCATGTAAACACAGCCTTTGCCAGAACTGCACAGAACATTCCTGCCCTTGCAGTCAGAACCAGCAGCGTGTTCTAAGCTCCCAGGACCACATGCCGGGCTCGGACCCCTCCTTGTTTCCTCAAAAACAACCTGAGCCCAGGGCTGCCCTGAGGACAAAGGCCCAGAGCCACAGGCTTCGGATCGGGTGAGGATGCCAGCGTGCTTTTGCACTTCCAGCCCAAGCCGGAGGGGCTCCAGGCACAGCTCCTGCTCACCTTCCAACCCCCACAGCGCAGCGATAAGGACAGGTCCTCCCTACACCCCGTAACTCTTAGGAGAATTTCAGGTCCAGCTGTCAGGCCCTGCTGGAACAGCCCCGCTGCCTTCAGCAGGACAGCACATGTTTAATTAAAGGCCAAACCAGACTCTGGAGCAGGAGGGTAATTACAACTCTCCCGGTGATTCACATGGCCAGGACCTGGTTCCCATGCTCCAAGAACCGGGGTCACAGCAGCACGCAGCAGAGCTCACCACCTGTCCCCAACCGGAGCCAAGGCACAGCTCTCGGCTGCCATGGCCAGAGGTGTCAGCAGCGTAAGCAGTTCCTCGGAGCCCAGAGCCGAAGCAGGGCACAGAGGGACTGCCCTGCTGCCAAGGTGCCAACAGAATCACAGAATGGCCCAGGCTGGAAGGGACCTCAAGGACGATGAAGTTCCAACCTCCCACCACAGGCAGGGCCACCAACCTCCACATTTCACAGCAGCCCAGGCTGCCCAGGGCCCCATCCAACCTGGCCTCCAACACCTCCAGGGATGGACGGGGCATCCACAGCCTCTCTGGGCAGCTGTTCCAGCACCTCACCGCTCTCACACCAAACAACTTCCCCCTCACATCCAACTGAAATCCGCCCTCCCTTAACTTCCAACCATTTCCCCTTGTCCTGCAGTTATCAACCCTTTCCAAGAGTTGATTCCCCTCCTGTTTGTAGGCTCCCTTTAGGTATTGAAATACTGCAACGATTCACCCTGCAGCCTTCTTTTCTCCAGGCTGAACAAGCCCAGCTCCTTCAGCCTGTCTTTGTAGTGGAGGTGCTCCAGTCCCCTGATCATCTTTGTGGCCCTCCTCTGGACCCTCTCCAACAGCTCCCTGTCTTTTTTGTTCTGGGGGCTCCACACTTGCAGTACTCCAGATGGGGCCTCACAAGAGCAGAGTAGAGGGGAACAATCACCTCTCTGTCCCTGCTGCCACCCCTCTGCTGATGGAGCCCAGGACACCATTTGCTTTCCGAGCCGCAAGGGCACACTGCTGCCTCACATTCAGTTTTCCATCTTCCAAGACCCCCAGGTCCTTCTCCACAGGGCTGCTCTCAAGGCCCGCTCCTTGCAGTCTGTATGGATACCTGGGATTCCTCCGGCCCAAGTGCAAAACTCTGCACTTTGCCGTGCTGAACCTCATCAGGTTCACCCGGGCCCACCTTTCCAGCCTCTCGAGGTCCCTCTGAATGGCATCCCTTCCTTCCACCGTGTCGACCGCACCACTCAGCTTGGTGTTGTCAGCAAACCTGCTGAGGGTGCACTCGATTCCGTCACCGCGTGGAGCATGTGTCAAACCCACCATGAGAAGCACGAGCAGAGCGGGGCTCCTCCTCCTCCTCCACCTGCGATGAAAGGAAGAGCCAAGCTTTGATGGCAGTGCCAGCAGGACTGCCTCTGGGGAAAGGCAGCTGCATGGGAGAGATCCTCGCCCAGCTGGGAGCAGAACTACAAAGCAAAGCACTTGGGAGCTGATCACCTTTAAGGCTGAACTCGGTCCTTCCAAGTCACTGCGCTCAAAGGCAACTCATTACAGGTGAGGCCGCAGAACCAGAAAGACTTCCACCCCTCAGCTGGACACACAGACAGAAAGACAGCCCTGGAGCAGAGCAGGAGCAGCCCAGCTGCAGCACAGCACTGCCTGCTGCGTTTCATCACCGGAGCAGAACTCAGCACACACCTTTCCCTAGCCTGGGAGAAATGGTCCCAGCAATACCTATTCCCAGAATGCAAAAAGGAATTATTCCAACTGAAATGGAGTGAGATTAATGGACTTAAACAGGACCACCATAACTAAGAGATCAGAACAGTATGGAGCTCATTGCAGCCTTTCAGTACCTAAAGGGAGCCTACAAAGAGGAGGGGAATCAACTCTTTGAAAGGGTGAGTGACAGCAGGACAAGGGGAAATGGTTTTAAGTTGAGGGAAGGGAGATTTAGGTTGGACGTCAGGGGGAAATTCTTCACAGAGAGAGTGGTGAGGTACTGGAACAGGCTGCCCAGAGAGGTTGTGGATGCCCCGTCCCTGGAGGTGTTCAAGGCCAGATTGGATGGGGCCCTGGGCAGCCTGGTCTAGCATTAGGTGGGATGGTTGGTGGCCCTGCATGTAGCAGGGGGGTTGGAGATTCATGATCCATGAGGTCCCTTCCAACCCTGGCAATTCTGTGATTCTGTGATTCTGTGATTCCAGTCGGAGGGCAGCAGCCAGGTTTGAAGGGAAGCCCTGATGCCAAGAGACCTCATCTATCCCTATGGGAGACCTCACTGCTCTCTACCACTCCCTGAAAGGAGGCTGTATGCAGGTGGGGGTCGGCCTCTGCTCCCAGGTAACAGCAACAGGCTAAGAGGTGACGGCCTCACGTTGCACCAGGAGACGTTCAGGTTGGACATTAGGAAGAACTTCCTCTCCAAAGAGTGGTGATGCACCGGCATGGGCTGCCCAAGGAAGCAGGGGAGTCACTGTTCCTGGAGGTGTTCAGACCGCGGAGATGTGGCACTTGGGGACACAATCAGTGGGCATGGCACAGATGGGCCAACAGTTGGACTTGGTGGTCTTAGTGCTGCATTCCAACCTTCACGACTGGGGCTCTGCTACCACCACTGATGTATAGCTCGCATGCCAGGGCGGTCCTCAGAGACCCCTCTGCCCACTGTCGGGACACTCAGACTCACCTGAGTAAGCACAAGACCACGTGCAGCAGTCACACACATCCGTTTGCCATCCCAAACAAGGGATCTTGCCAAATACCAAACCCAACAGTAGCAGCGTTCCATCCTTCACTCCTTCACCACTGCAGCTTTGGCTCTTCTGAGCACAGGCACACGTCACAGCACCTGAAAGGCAGCAGCTCCGCAGTCCCAAGGAGAAACTGCTCTGCAATAGGTGAGCATTGGGTTCATCAGCACTGGGCCACCAGCACCGGGCTGCAGACCCACCGCCGCAGTAACGCAGCCCTCCGTAATGCAACCCAGCCGGATTTCCGACTATTTAACCCCCCGGATCAGGCCCTGAGGAATGCACTTGAAATATATAAAAGTGTTTCGCCATCAGGAGCGCATTCCAGCTGAGACAAAGCGAGCCGTCTCCACGCCAAGCGCTCAGCCAGCTGCCTCTTCCTATAGGCATTTAACTGGGACAGAGGAATGCAGCCCCCCCCCGAGGGGGGAACGCAGCAACTGTTGGGCTGCAGACAGCAACAGTGCCCCAGAATCTGACGCAGGAGCAAAGTGGAATCTCTGGTCCAAATGAAACAACAAACAGAGCTGCAGAAAGGAAATCCCCAAGTCGGAATGAGCTCGCACACAGTTAACGCTCTGCTCTTGCAAAGAGCTGTGGGTTTGGGGCTTTATTGTGTTTTTGTTTTGCTTTCTTTTTAACAGAACTGCAGTAATTCATCGCCTCAGAGTGCATCTCAAATGAGGAAGCAACAGCAGGCAACCCATTCGCTCTCCAGACCCATCCCTTCTCAGCCATCCTACCCTTCCCCACCCCTCCCCAGCACAGCGTCTCTCGTTGCGGTCCCCTCCAACCTCCACACCAGGCTCAAAAAGAGACCCGATTCATCACCTCCTCCTCCTCAGCCATTTTCTGACCAAAGAAGAGCCAGCCAGCAATTACAAAGGCAATTTCCTTATCTGTAATGTCACAAATGCTAGCCACAGGGAGTAATTGCCAAGAGTTGGACAATAACCTGTCCCAGCTGTTTCAAGTAGGAGTGCATCTTCTTGCAGCTGAAATCATCTCGCCCCGCGCATGCATACAGCACGCATCTCCAGCACTGCAAGTGACTCTGAGATGCACAACAGAAACAAAAACCCCGAACCAAATGAAACCACAAATAAGCTCTAATCCTGGAGCTGGGAAGCAGACAGGGCAGGCATGGCCAGGAGTGTGAGCTGATACTGAGCAGGGCAACCACAGCACTGCAAATCACAATCTTGGGGTCCAGAGGAGCGTGTTTGGGGGCTGGAAAAGGTTTTAGGAAGAGTGAAACGTCCCTGTGTGGAAGGAGGGAGATCCTCAGAAAAAAGGCACCAACAGCTTCTGTGGACAGGAAGGACGCAAATAGGAAGGTGTCAAAGGGGCTCTCCAGGGAGCAGCTCAGACACCACGAAATGCCCAGAACTTGAGGAGGAAGAGTTGGGAACAAGAAAAAAACAGCACAGCTGAGAGCCATGCACGCCATGAACCATGCACAGAGCATCTGAGGACCCAATGTGCTCCTTCACTGCTCTTCCTCATCTGTGTTTCTGTCGAGGAGACATAGAAGTAAAGCCACCAAACCCAAGGCCATCAAACCCTGCGTCCGGAGGCTGGAGAGAAGTGATGCCACTCCAATCTTCAAGAAGGGCAAAAGGAGAACCAGGAGACTCCTGGTTGGTCAGCTTCAACTCAGACCCTGGGAAGGTGACCAAGAGCAAATCCTGGACATGAGGGAGGGTAAAAACCACCCAGAGCAAACAGCGTGGGTTCATCGTGCCTAACCAGTGTGGTAACCTCCTGTAAGGAATGGATGAGGGGAGCAGTGGGTACGGTCATCTTCCTGCAATTCAGTACTGCCTCTGACACTCAGTCCCCCATATGCCTTCAAAGAGAAGCTGCTGAGCATTGGGCTGGATGAAAAGATCACAGATTCACAGAATGATGTGGAGGAGACGGAGAGGAGGACCGAGAACCACCTGGACGGATCCAGTGATGGTGGCCAGCAGTGCAAGATCTGGGTGGAGGCCAGGAACGAGCAACGTGCCCCAAGGGTCAATGCTGGGGCTGCTCAGCCTGGAGAAACAGCAGCTTGGGGGATCCCATCAGTGCCCACAGATGCTGCTGGGAGGGCACAGAGGATGGAGGAGGCTCTGCTCAGCACTGCTCAGTACCAGGACAAGAGGCAGCCTCACCAGCTGTGGCACGAGAGGTTCCCTCTGCCCATCGGGAAGCACTGCACCGTGCGGGTGGCTGAGCAGCAGCATGGGCTGCCTAGGGGTTGCTTGGAGATGTTCAACAGCTGCTGGGCACCTGCTCTGGGTATCCCTGGGATGGGCCTGATGGAGCCTGAGGTCCCTGTCAGCCTCAAATTGTTCTGTGATCCCATGAAATCCACGAATATTCAGGGGAACACGCATAGCAGGTCGGGTGAGACCTAGGGAGGTTAACCCCTAATCATCAATTAAACACCACCCCAATCATTCCCAGCAGATAATCAGAGAACAGCCGAAGGGAACAAGGAGAGATCTCAGAGATGTGAGCAGATCAGGTAATCACCAAATGAGCGGTGGGGCCACGGTGATACCGTATGTATTCATTTAGAGGCAGTGCCCACGATCAGGAGCAACAGAAGGTAAATCTTTGCCGGTGGTATCACTGAGGAACAGGAAAAAACTCAAAGGTGCAAACTCATCCCACGCAGCCACAGGCAGGAGACACCATCGACCACATTACAGAGCCATATCTGCAGGTTTGCAGTTATGGGATCGCTGAACCCAGAGGAAAGACCGAGTGGCTGTTCCTGCTGATGACCTCACTTTGGAGTGCAAAACCAGCGCGGGGGAAGCACACGTGAGAGGCAGCATCACCTCAGCCACAGCACCAAAGCCTTCTGCTTCACTGAACCTCATCTCCCACTCCGCCTTCCTGCCTCACTGCTGCATTCACTTGAATCTCCTCCTCCGAGACCCGAGTTTCTGCTGAGCAGCACGCAGGGCACACCAACACGAAGGCAACCACACACCTCGGAGCTCACAGAGAAGCGCATGGTCAGCTCTTGTCGGTAGTCCATTAAAGTCTATGCAAAATCACCTCCTTGCTCCTCAAGTCCTGGAGTTGCACGAGCTCTTTTTCCCTCCCCCCATCAATGAGCTGATTCTCAGCTACTGCCACTCCAGCACCAGACCTTCCCCTCCTCACCACCCAGCCTGGATGTGGCTCTGTGCAGCCTGGTCTGCTGGTTGGCGACCCTGCACACAGCAGAGGGTTGGAACTGATGAGCACTGTGGGCCTTTGCAACCCAGGCCATTCTGTGACTCTACAGTGATTCTATGATTATGGGTCCATATGGCACCCTATGGACCCTTATGGCACCCTATGGGTCCCTACGTCACTCTATGGGCTCTCCGTGCAGCCTGGTCTGCTGGTTGGCGACCCTGCACACAGCAGAGGGTTGGAACCAGATGAGCGTTGTGTTCCTTTGCAACCCAGGCCATTCTAGAATTCTATCATTTATAAGACAGACTGTTACAGCACACAGAGGAGAATGAGGGTGACACAGCATGCACTATTTATCTGGGTAGGAGCACACCCAGAAAGTCGGCTTTCAGAGCACCAAACCCACATCCATGTGTACACATTAACTATACAGCCCCTGAAAGGCACGGAGCAGTGCCAGCCCTGTGCACAGGTAACAATCAAGCCAAACCAGTTTGCTGGCTGGTTCTGCTAACCAAGGCAGCTGTGCAGATCTGACACAAACATGACACAGAGGTGCCCACTGCAGCCCTCGCTGGCCACGGAGCACGCTGGGTCTGGCTGGGCAGGGCCAGCACCCATGGGTGATTCACGGCTCCCAGTTTTGCTTTCTCAGGGAAGGGCGATTAGCACGGTCAGATTAAAAGGAGCAGCTCCACTCCGCCATGCAAGTAAATAAAAGACGCCATCCTCCTTGCAAGCCGCAGATGCCAGAAAATTAAAAGCTTAATTAGGCTCGGAGGCTCCACCTCGTCTTGGGAAAGTGACAAACACGGCTCTGGGTTTTGTCCTGCTCTGGACAAAGGGCAGCGATGCTCTCACCCTGGGCAAACTGCAGCCCAGCAGGAGGAGCCCAGAGCCTTCTGCCAGGCGAGGCTGAGACCGTGCAAACAGCAACAGGATGGGATCTGCAGGGTCTGCAGGGCTGCCCTCCTCCGTGCTGCTCCAGCCAGGCGTGCACCTCCTCTGCTCTTCAGTGTGAGATGGAAACAGCTCGCCATGCAGCAGGAAGCAAAACGTCTTCTGCACCACACAACTGACCAGGGGAGTTTTGGTAAGGGTGAAACAAAGTGGGGAAACCGCATCCCCTCAATCAGGCACAGCTCTCCAGATCCACCACTGCTCAGAACCCTCGGGATCCCATCAGCCACGGGCTGCAATCAGCCACATACGTCCTCTTCCCCATCCCCAACTCACAGCTCTCCCTGTCCAGGTGTCCCTGCAGCCCCTGGTCCCCACGTCCCGCTGCATGCTGCTGCCGACACGAGGCCTCCTCCCAGCCCTCCTCCCAGCCCACCACCCGGCTCATTATCTGCAGTCTCTGCTCAGCTCCACCTACTCCTCCTCCTCCTCCTCCACCAGGTCCCAGTCTCCGCTCCACCCAGGTGTCTCCTGACCTCCCCGGTGCCTCCCCATGCCCCAAACCTCAGCACTGCGCAGCAGAAGGCACCGGACCCACGCAGCCCGTGGTGAGCAGTTCTGAGGTGCCAGTCCCACCGGAAAGGAATCAATCACAGAACGTCACCCATTCGCAGAGACCCATAAGGATCCCCGAGTCCACATCCGGGCTCTGGGAGCAGATCCCCACCGACCACGCTCTGCTCCATCCACCACCTCCACGGTCCAAATGCCACACTACCTTCGTGTTGGGTGCTCCTTATCACAGAATGGCCAGGGTTGGAAGGGACCTCAAGGATGATGAATCTCCAACCCCCCTGCCACATGCAGGGCCACCAACCTCCTCATTTAATGCTAGAATGGGGATAATGCTTATGGGTTCCTTCCAACTGGAATTCTATGATTCAGTCCTTTCTGGTGAGATCAGCACCTCCAAATTCCACATTGAGGACTATGCCAGCAAGGCAGAACAGAAGTCAGCACAGAGCAAGGCAGATCTCCGCTGCATCTCAGGCACCCAGTGAGGAGCACAAGGAGCTTCTCAAGTAAGGTCTATCACCTTCCATTTAACCACCCATATCACCTGGCAGCAAATCCCTGCAGCAAGGCAGCAGACGCTCCCAGCATTGATTTCCTCCATCACTTCAAGCAAGCAGAGTTCAGCCAGCATGGTGCAAAACCCAGACTCAGCACAGACACAGACAACATTCCACGTGGGACAAATGAAGAGGAGCAGCAGCAGCAGCAGCAGGCGGTTGGGCACTGCTGGGAAGAGAGAAACACGCATTCACCTCTCCAGCCAAGGAAGGAAGAGTCCAAGGAAGCACAGCAGTGTCACTCAGCAATGCCAGAGGCAGACGGATCCTCTCATCGGATGCAGGGCTAAACAGCATCAGAAAGGGACGTGGGAAGTGCTGGTCCAGAAGAAAACCATGCCACCCCTCTATTCCTTCCCTTCAAATCCACCAGCGCTGCCTTTCCCCAGAATCCTGCTTTGCACCCTTGGAAACAAACCCGCTCTGGCTGAGCGTGCTAACGATGACTGCGTACTCTCATTCATGTTTTTCTACGTGATCCCCATTTGTTACTCTCCTGTCCCTCCCCTGCACACACATTTCAGTGATTGACCACCCTGCACAATACGGAGACCCTCCCTCCTCTGCTGGAGGACCTGTTTGTGCCCACGCAGCAGCCGTATCCCCCAGCAACGTCCTCCTGCACCAGATGTGCGTGTAGGAACACCACCTGGGACCGAGGAGCGCAGCTCTCCCTGCTCACATCACGACCCCCAGGTTCAGCCCTTGGGTGGCTCTGTACCAACACATCCCTGCTCTGCCAGAGTGCATCAGCTCCATCTGCACCACGCGACATCGGCGGCTCCACGGCAGGAGATCGGCTGGGGTGGCTGCAATGGGAAACACTGTAGGACCATTTCTGCTCCCTCCTCCCCACACGGCAGCCCCCAGCAGCTTCTTGGGCAGCACTGGAGGTGCAAAGCCCATTTCCCAGCTGCACACCTCTGGCCCTCACCTCTGCTCGAAGGGAAAAGTGCGACCACACAGAGTCCAGCACAGCGCTTCTCCTCCGGATCTCTGCCAGGATACGCAGCAGAGCCTCATCTCAGCCACAGGCAGTGCCTTTACACACGCTCATTCCATGAGCAGGTCCACCTCTTTTCTAAGCTCGTGTAAATTTTGAGCAAACCTTGATTTCCCTCGTGCAAAAGCTGCTGCGCACCTCCCACCAAGCTGCTTTCTGCTCCCTGCACCTCTCCTGACTTTCCCCACCACTTTTGAGACTGCAGGGCTACAAGCACCATTTATAGGACAACAGTCTTATTTTTTTTCCTCTTTCCTATTGCTTTTCTGATAACTCCTCACCAGAGAAGTCTGAAAATTGAGGACACTCCATTGCCACCAAGGCAGCCACGATGCTGGGACAGGTTACACTACAAGTGCTGATGCTGCAGAGCAGAGCAGACGTAACACCCGGAGTTCAGCAACTGCATCCACCAGTACAGCCAGAGTGACAGCAGAAAGGAGGCACAGAGGTGAGGACAGATGCAAAGTGCTGCTTCCGTGGGCAGGATCGGACCCACCTGACTGCAGAACAAGCCAAGTGTCGGCATGAAATTCACATTTATCATCCAAAAGATGCTCTTTAAAGCTAAGAAAAAACAGGTCTGCAGCTCTGTGTGAAAAAACAGGGTCCAAACAGCTGTACGCGAACCAAGTTAAGGCTGTGACTGTTCACAAGGGTGAGGAGCAGCGAGGATCAGCAGGTTCATTGAGATGTGTTGCAATGGGCCTCCTCTGCAAGAGGACGCTCATCCATCAGCCCAACCTGCTTGCAACACCAGCCTCCCAGCACTCTGAGGAACATCTCTGCCTGAAGCTCATCCCTACAGACACGATGGGAGAGAGCCAGCACCGCTCCATCCCCGACCCAGACTGGCTCAGGGTGCCTCCAACAAGAGCAAGCAGGAAGGCACAGAGAAGTGCCACCACTGCAGCAGAATTCATACAGACACGGATGCACTCGTGGTTCAGTGGAGCAAAAGCGAAACACATCGCTGTGGCCTGAATTAAAAGCAAGGGTTTGGGCTTTTTGTTTTTTCCCCAGATTTCTTTTTCTTTCAGTCTTTATGGCAATAAGAACACGCCAGTCGTTCAGAGAATGAATCAAACGGTTGGTTTGGAAAGGACCTTAAAGATCACAGAACCATGAAACAGTTGGGTTGAAAGGGACCTTCAAGATCACCCATTTCCAACCACGGGCTGGGTGCTCTCCACCACGTTAGGCTTCCCAGTGCTCCAGCCACAGCCTTGGGCGTTTCCAGGGATGGGGAAACAAGAGAAGTCCAACAAGAAACTTTAGAACAACAACATCATTACATTTTCCCCTGGATAATTTCAATAAAAAGGCAACTTAGCTCACATTTACTCCTACGAGCTCCTATCCAAACACACTGCAGTGACACACTCCCTCTCTCCAGCACAACACTTAACCACCTCCTTAAGAAAGGTACAATCCCCAAGGAGTGCATGAAGAATTCCTTCCAGAATTCCTTCCACTCCTGTCTCCAGGTTCTCTCCCTGAGCACAGGCTCAGGTTCCAGCTCCCACTCGCTGTGTCCCACACTGCACATCACCAGGCACATCACCACCACTTCAGCTGTGAACTTCACGGCACAAAGGAGCAGGGCTGTGTTCAGAGCTCTCCCTATGGAAGGTCACAAAAACCATCACCAAAAAGATCAAAAAGATCCGCAACGATGCTCAGAGGACTGGAGCTCCTCTGTATAGAGAAAGGCTGAGGGAGTGAGGCTTTTGTTTGGCCTGGAGAACAGAAAGTTCCAGGAGGACATCACTGCAGCCTCCCAGTACTTGAAGGGAGATTCGAAGCAGAAGCAGGACTGACCTTTTACATGGGCTGACAGCAATAGGAACGGCTTTCAAATTAATAGGGGAGATTTAGGTGAGATGTGAGAGGGAAATCCTTTCCCAAGAGGCGGTGAGGTCCCAGCACCGCTGCCCAGAAACATGGGTGCCATCCCTGGAGCTGCCCAAGGCCACAGATGGGGTGAGCTGCTGGGGGGCAGCCAGGCCATGGCAGGGGGGTCCCTTCCAACCAGGGGATCCTATGGCTCTGTGATTCTATGAAGGATATCATGGAAATGGGAGACATCCGGATCCTGCCCACAGACACCTACAGACCTCCATCGTCTGCTCCAACATCGGATCTGCACCGTTTGTGCCAACACACAAACAATTTACCTCGGCGATATCCGTGCAGAGTGTTGGGGTGGAACGGAATTAGGGAAGGACCACAGAATCACGAAGATCTCCGAGATCACCAGTCCAACCCCAACCCACCCCACCATGCCCACTGACCACGTCCCCATGTGCCGCATCTCCACGGCTCTTAAACACCTCCAGGGATGGTGATTCCCCCTCCTCCCCGTGCAGCTGTGCTGCTGCATCACCACCCCTACTAAGAAGAAACATCCCCTAATACCCAACCTGAATGACGTGAGTCCAACCTCAAAGAATCACAGAATGGTTTGGGCTGGAAGGGACCTCAAGGATCACGAAGCTCCAACCCCCACCACACGCAGGGCCACCAACCTCCGCATTTCACAGCAGCCCAGGCTGCCCAGGGCCCCATCCAACCTGGCCTCCAACACCTCCAGGGATGGACGGGGCATCCACAGCCTCTCTGGGCAGCTGTTCCAGCACCTCACCGCTCTCACAGCAAACAACTTCCCCCTCACATCCAACTGAAATCCGCCCTCCCTCAGCTTCAAACCATTCCCTTGTCCTGCTGTCATCTCCCCTTCCCAAGAGCTGACTCCCCTCCTGTCTGTAGGCTCCCTTCAGGTGCTGAAGGCTGCAATGATTCACCCCGCAGCCTTCTTTTCTCCAGGTTGAACGAGCCCAGCTCCCTCAGCCTGTCTTTGTAGTGGAGGTGCTGCAGCCCTGCTCACCTCTGTGGCTCCTCTGGACCCTCTCCAACAGCTCCCTGTCCTTCTTGTCCTGGGGGCTCCAGCCCTGGACGCAGTGCTGCAGACGGGGCCTCACGAGAGCAGAGCAGAGAGGGACGATCACCTCCCTGTCCCTGCTGCCACCCCTCTGCTGATGGAGCCCAGGATCCCATTTGCTTTCCGAGCTGCAGGAGCACACTGCTGCCTCACGTTCAGTTTTTCACCCACCAGGACGCCCAGGTCCTTCTCTGCAGGGCTGCTCCGGTCCTTTCGCTGACCCCCCCCCCCCCCCCGTCCAGCCCCGCTCACGGGCCGCACGCACGGAGCACCGCTGTCCCCCCCGATCCCTGCTCCGCCCGATCCCGGCCCCGCTCAGCCCCTCCGCCTTTCTCCGGACGCACTGCGGGCTCCCGGTGCGTTTTCTGCATTCCGAAGCCCGACACCGCACGCGGCAATAAACGACAACAAACTTCCTCCCTACCCGCTACGACCCGCAGACCGAAACGAACCCTTCCATTCGCGCTGCTCTCCCCCCACCCCCCCCCCCCGCCCGGCAACGAAACGCCGAAGCTCCCGAGCTCGCAGCCGGCCCGACTCGCGGCTCGGCGCGGCTTCGGGGCCGCAGCCCGGGGTTCGGAGTTCGCGGTTCTCCAGGCCCGGAGCTCCGCCGGCAGCGCCGCGAAGGCCGCGCCGACGGGCGGGGGAAGGGAGCGGAGCGCCGGGCCGCGGTGCCGGGAACGAGGCGGGGCCGAGCCGAGGCCTCACCTTGGGCAGCTCGCGGAGCTGGTTGGCGTCCAGCAGCAGCTCCTCCAGCGAGCGGCTGTAGCGGTAGATCTCTTCGGGCACGGCCTGCAGCGAGCAGTGCCGCCGGTCCAGAGCCTCCACGTGCCGGTTGCAGCGCCAGAGCGGCGGGACGCAGCGCAGCATCGCGGTGCGGGGCGGTGGGGGGAGTTGGGGGGGGGGGAGGGGAGGGTGGGAAGAAACCGGGAGAGCCGCGCCGGGAAGGGCCGCCCGGGGTTGGGGGGGAGGGCCCGGATGTGCCGTGCGGAGGGGGCGGCGCCGAGCGGGGAAGGGCCGGGCGGCACCGCGGGAGCGCCGTGCGAGAGCACCGCCACCGACGGGACGCGCTTTGCACCGCCCACCGCGGGCGGCGTCGGGAAACGGAGTGCGGAGCCGAGAGCAGCGGGAGGGGGGGGGGGGGCGGGGCGGGAGGGCTGGGCGATCAGAGCGGCACCGAGGGGAGGGGAGGGGAGGGGAGGGGAGAGGCTCTGCTATGAGGAAAGGCTGAGGGAACTGGGCTCGTTTGGCTCGGAGAAGAGAAGGCTGCAGGGAGACCTGATGGTGGCCTTCAGTGCTTGGAGGGAGCGGATAAACAGGAGGGGAACGGCTGTTTGTGAAGGTGGGTGGTGATGGGACGAGGAGAATGGCTTGAAAGTGAGCCAGGGGAGGTTGAGGTTGGATGTGAGGAGGAAGTTTTCCATGCAGAGGGTGGTGAGGCAGTGGAACAGGTTGCCCAAGGAGGCTGTGGATGCCCCATCCCTGCAGGCATCCAAGGCCAGGCTGGATGTGGCTCTGAGCAGCCTGGTCTGCTGGTTGGCGACCCTGCACACAGCAGGGGGTTGGAACTGCTGAGCATTGTGCTCCTTTGCAACCCAGGCCATTCTGTGACTCTACAGTGATTCTATGATTATGGGTCCCTCTGGCACCCTATGGATCCCTGTGACACTCTAAGGATCACTGTGACTCACTGTGGATCCTTATGGCACCCTGTGGGTTCTCTGTGCAGCCTGGTCTGGCGGTTGGGGACCTGCACACAGCAGGGGGTTGGAACCGATGAGCATTGTGCTCCTTTGCAACCCAGGCCATGCTAGGATTCTAGGATTCTGTAGTAGATCAGTCGGGTATATTTTCCCTGCAGTTATTTCTGCTCCTTCACCCCCTCCACGTTCCCCACCTCCAGCCCAGCTGTGTCCCATAATCATTGCACATCTCCCCAAAGAGCCCCACACGCAGGGAAGCCTCACAGCCACAGCGGTGCAGCTCCAGCATTCCATGCACTGCCCTCATGGTGCACAGCCAAAAACATCCCTGCTTCAAACAGCAACAGAAGTGCTTAATGAATGGGTAATGCTAAAGAGCAAGGCTCTGCGCTTTGTGAACAGCAGAAGGATCGTGGCTTATCCCAGTGACTGCAGGGCATTTCCACCCCATCTGAGTGAGGGGCAGCAGCAAAGAATGGGGAGTTCAGAAGGAATGTAGGAGATTTGGGTTGGTGCAGCTGCCTCAAGTGCACGGTGTTCCCTGATAGCAGAACGTGCTGTGTTAATGCGTGATGTAACATGGCTCTTTGTTTTGTTTGTCTGGGGGAAAGCACTACCCGGTGTTACACAGCACAATCCCATGGGAAATCACAGAAGTAGCAAACAAACAAAGAAACAAACAAACTACAACAGCAACAGCCGAAGTAAAAGCGATGGCCACAGGAGCTGTACGGGTGGTGTCAGCACTGGGAAAAAGTGAGATTTCAGTTTTGGATCAACATTTCAGCACCTGTACCAAAACGTGGGGATGTTCCTGCAGTGCAAACTGCAAAGCAGAGGGGCAGCAAATGGAGTCAGAAATGGAGAATTCTGCAGACTGAGTCCTCTTCAGGCTGAACACCAACGCAAGGTTACAGCAAAAGCAAAGAAGGGTTCTGGTTATACATAACTCACCAGTTAGGAATTACATGGAGGTGCAGAAACAATTCACACGGAATGGAAAACAGCTCCAGAAAGTGTCCAGGATGGGTCTGAAATGGTTTGGTTGTACTCAATGAAAACAGCAGACAGATAAGTGAAATAGAATCTGTTCAGACCAGAACCATCAGAATAACTGAAAACTTGTAAGGAAAGAGATGGTATTTATCCAGTCTATTAAAACACTAGTAATTGCAATAAGTCATATTCTGTGAAATGGCACTAATAAGAGAATAACCAATAAAACCTGGACCATGCAAGCTAAATGAAGATGTTAAGAGCAGAGCGGGTACGAAACCAACTGCTGATGTTGGGTTTCCAACTTCAGCACATTTTGAAAAGGTAAATCTCAGCATTTCAGATCAAGACCACCTCTCCGAGTTCTGCCCCTCCAGCTGGCTCCTTGCCCACAGAGCATTCCATCCATCACATCCTTCTTTCTCCGGTGTAGACACAAGGGTGGGACGGTGCGCAGTGCTGTGCACAAATCCAGGTAGATAACGTTGGTTGCTCTCATCCACCAGTGCTGTAACTGCGTTGTAGAGAACCAACACATTTGACCAGGCTGAGGGAGCTGGGCTCGTTCAGCATGGAGAAGAGAAGGCTGCGGGGTGAATCATTGCAGCCTTCAGCACCTCAAGGGAGCCTACAGACAGGAGGGGAGTCAGCTCTTGGGAAGGGGAGATGACAGCAGGACAAGGGAATGGTTTGAAGCCGAGGGAGGGCGGATTTCAGTTGGATGTGAGGGGGAAGTTGTTTGCTGTGAGAGCGGTGAGGTGCTGGAACGGCTGCCCAGAGAGGCTGTGGATGCCCCGTCCATCCCTGGAGGTGCTGGAGGCCAGGTTGGATGGGGCCCTGGGCAGCCTGGGCTCCTGTAAAATGTGGGGGTTGGAGCTTCGTGATCCTTGAGGTCCCTTCCAACCCAACCATTCTGTGATTCCGTCCTTAGAGAAGCTGTGCTGTCAACAACCAGGTGAGGGTCAGGTTGGACATCAGGAAAAGGTTCTTCCGCAGAGGGCAGTGGGCACAGCCCCCAGCTGCTGGGGGTTGAGGAGCATTGGGACACTTCTCTTAGACATTGAGTTTGGGTGGTGCTGTGTGGGGCCAGGAGTTGGACTCAGTGATTCTTGTGGATCCCTTCCAGGTGGGAATATTTGCTGATTCTAAGAACCACCCCTCTGCTCTCCGTGTCCATCAGCAGTTTCCAGGAGAGTGGCTGAATGGTTTAAGTTCGAAAGGGACCTTAAAGACCACAGACTGCCACTGTCCTGCCGTGGGCTGGTTGTCCCCAGCAGCTCAGCCCAGGGCTTTGTGCCCCATCCTTGGGCACCTCCAGGGGTAGGCATCCACTCTTCTCTGGGCAGCAGTGCCACAGCATCACCCCCTCTGTGTAAAGGACTTCCTCCTCTTTTTTTGCTGGCATCCTCTTCCAGAATGATGAGGACAGCCATTGCTGTGTTAGCAACACACAGCCCTGTCTCACTGCCACAGCAGGAAAACTGAGGACCCACATAGGAGGGTGCATAGGAAACACTGACAAATTGGAGTTTTACCTTTATTCATAGGGGAAGTTGAACCATTTACCTGGAATAAGGATTACGTGGATGGAGTCTTCCCAAATACACTGAAATACTAAAGAAACTTCAGCCTTGATCTCTTTCTGCTCATGGGATCCTCAGGATTTACCCACTTTACACTTTCACAGGCCACCAGCAGAAACCAGACAGAGAACAGCATTCCATACATTCAAGATCTGAAGTCTGGGGCCAAATAAAACATAGGTGGAACGCAGTGCTATAATAAGGTGCATCCATGCACGGTGTCACTCAGGGATTGGTTGCCCTTTTTGTCCAAGCATTGAAATCCCAGTCAGGAGACTCAGAAAAATGTGTTTCATTGCTGGGGTTGGGTAGGGACAAACAGGAGGGACAGGAAGAGGAACAGGCTGGAAGCTGAGGAATACACAGACCGAACTTGGCTGAGTCTCCTGGAGTTATTAAACACCAGACAGAGCTCATTGGAGCACCTTTATCTGTTGGGGTGACACCTCAAACCGTGGAAGCAATCCTGCACATGCAGAGGTCTGAGCAGATGGCAGAGGTGCAGAATCTGACAAACCTCCTTTTCCCTGCTGAAACAACCCAATTCAGAACTTAAGAACCACTCCTCCAGCCTCAAGGATTGTCCCAGGCTTCTCTGATGCAACATTTTTCTCTTTCTTTAAGCTGCATTCTCTTGAGGCAGTGCTGATGGGGCGCCAGGAAAGGCTCAGACCTCCTTCAGGTTGGATATTAGGAACTATTTCTTCTCAGTGAGCGGTGATGCAGTGGCACAGCTGCACAGGGCAGTGGGGGACTCTCCATCCCTGGCGGTGTTCAGAGCCGTGGAGATGTGGCACTTGGGGACATGGTTGGTGGGCATGGCGGGATGGGGTTGGATATAAGGATCTTGGGGTTCTTCTCCAACCTCAGTGATTCTGTGATTCTATCACAGAGCTGATGAGTTGGAGCCAACACCTGAAGGCCAGCCCAGAGCGGGCTCTTGGCTCTGCTTTGCACCAGTGCTGTTTCCTGTAGGGGTCAGAAAAACTAATGATCAGGCCTAGGCTGAGAGCTCCAGCACCCCAGTAAAAGGGTTTCCTCCTCACCCCAAACATTTTGGGGATGCTTTCAGCAGAACGCAGAGCCTCTTCTGACAGCTGCCATCAGACAGAGCTGGTCAGTACTTGGTGCAGCTGCATCTCCACAGCTCGAGGCCATTGATAAGTAAAGCACAATGCATCCCAGTTCCATCCCTGTTGGAGCAGCTAGGTTTCACTCCAGATAAGGATGAGCCTTGGCACAAAACACCTCCCAACCTGTCATCACCACTCGGTACTGGCACACCTCAACACGGAGCCCAGGAACTGTAGGAACACAAGAACACTTTGGACCTATCTCAACTCCTCGTGTCTTCCAAGCAATTAGCGCAGATCCTAACGAGAGGGCCGTTCCCAGCTTAGGTGAGCAAATTAAGGTGAGTCCAGTGGTGTGGAGCCACATGGTAAGATTTGCAAATTGCTTCTGCAAAATGCCCGTTGTGCTCACATCTCCCAACCAGCTCACCCTGATGACCAACACTGCCAAAGGATCCATTGAGGAAGCCCTACAGACAAGCCCTGTTGTGCAGCATGCATTCTGCCAATAGGGAAATCTCACACAGACATCTCTGAAACACGTAAATGAGGGATTGGTGAGGCATTACCCCCACAGCCTCATTCTTTTCTGTGGTACAGCTTCCCAAATCACAATCTCCCATTCCTTAGGGGAGGAATAGGCCAGTTTACACACAGAACAAAGCAGATTGTACCCCCTCACACCATCCCTAACATCCTGGTGACGCGTCACACACACACACCTATTTCCAAATCCTACAGCATTAAAGATGTATACATCTGGCTTACATCACATCTTTATAGGATCCAGGGGAAAAAGTCCTTCCTCAGTGCGGGATTTTTTTCCCTACTTCCATTTTTAGTTTGAGATCTTTGTCTGCCTTTCCCACTCCATGCGTAGCTTACATTGATCCTCCGTCAGCTGAGCTGTCGAACCTGAAGTCCCTTTTCTTCAATTTGTAGAATATCTTGTCAGATTAAGACTGATTGTGTTAGAACTGTTAGCTCTCAGCCAGTCATCCTTTAACACATGCAGGATCCTTGCATCAACTTCTACCCTTTCTTTCCCCTCCCCACTGTTTTAGAACCATCACTGCTGATTTAGAAGCAACACCAACATAAGGAAGCATCCAGTGCTACCTCACACTCCTACCTCCAGCCCACAGCAATGAGCACCAGAAAATGGAAACTAGAGAGAATGAGGGTAACACAGAAATGAGCTGAAAACGGTGAACTTTCCTCTGTATTACAGACAAAAGCAGCGAGGAAGTGGTGATGTGCTGCCAAATGAAAGGAAGCTGTAAGCTGCGAAAGAGGTTGATGGGATCACAGGTGATGTGGGATGAGGCCCTTCCAGCACACTAAGAGAGGAATGCCACCACCAGGCCCTGCAAAGGTCTCATTTGGGATGCATTCATCAGGTCTAATTAATTACTACCAAGAAAATGGGCATAAGAAGGGCACAGAGCCATGGGAGCAGCGCCAGGCTTGGCTCACAGAGATGCTCAGGAGTTGGAGCACCTCTGCTACAGAGCCAGACTGAGAGCTGGGGCAACGTGAGAACAAAAATAAGTCCATAAATTAACTGTAAATTAGGCTTTAAATACAGATTTCTAACCTACAATAGAAGTTGGAGTATTTAAAACAAGATAATTTTTAGCGTCTCTAAGTTTAGAAACAGCGTGCAGCTCAACTCAGACCGCCCTTCTGAAATTCCTTTGAGATCATTCTTCTGTTATTACAATTTCTACATTATTTTTTCTTCAGCTCTGTGCTGTCTCTGTAGTTTTGCACAATAAACAATACAGTACCCCCTTATATGCTTAGAGCATTTAGAATCATTAACACAAGCTAATTCTATTCCTAATTAGATAGAAAGATACTGAAATAAATGCATTCAGGTTTTGAAAATACTACAAAAACTTCAGGCCCTCAAAAAAACCCAACTTTTCTTTCAGGCAAGGCACTGTTCCATATTATTGTGTTCCATGTTACTCTCCGTCACACAAGGATTGGATATTTAATAAAAGCACTTTACATAGTGGAAATCAGAGTTACTTCCCCCTTCATCCCAGCTGTGATGCTGGTGGTCTGACCTGACACTCTGATTTTGGCACATTAAGGAAGAATCAGCATGGGTAACTGACACATCAACAAAACCGAGATCTACCTGTGGATGAGGACAGATAGGATGTGAGCACACCAAGAAGATCCAGCTGGTTCACTTCTGGGCTCTGCTCCATGCTGGGGCTCCTGGGAGCTGAAGCTCAACTGAAGTCCTCTTCCAGCTGAAGTCCTCAGCAGGAAGGCACCCTCCTAGCACTGCCTCAGCTCTCCTCATTGTGGCTCACATTATTTCAGCAGCACCTCTGAGCACTGCTGTATCACTGAGAGACCCCTTCCTCCTCCATCCCAACCATCCACGGCCCATTTCTGAAGAAAACACAATTCCAGCCCTTGAGGCACGGCAGGATCCTGACTTGAGTGCTTTTGCAGCAACCGCAGTGTGAGGCACAAAGTGCACACAGGGCCCCTCTTCAGGCTCTGGCTCCACTCTTGCTGATGCAGCTACACCCACCTGCCCTGGCTGATGGGTATTCATTCGTCCCTTTAACACACACAAAAACACAAGTTAACTTTCTTGGTGCTTTTATCCAAACTACGAATACATCACAGAGATCTGTGCCCACTTGGGAGCATTCTTTACACATGGCTAAAAAAACAGACAGGCAGAGGGGACAGGGGCCAAGTCCTTCCTGTAGAGTTCATGCTGACAGGTCGCTGTTGTCAAATCTCTCCTGGTCGTACACCTCTGCCACCACCTTTCTGCCAGCAAACCAGCGCCCGTTCAGAGCCTGAATGGCTTTGTGAGTCTCTGAGGCCATGGAGAACTCCACGAAGATCTTGACGATGATCTCAGCATCTTCCTCTTCTCCCTGCTTCTCCTGGTAGATGATGACCCTGTTTACAGCCCCAAATTTGCCACATTCTTCCGTCACTTCTCCCTCCAGGTCATCATCAATGTCCTTTGGATCCACCATGTTGCGAAGCACCATCACAGTGGACTGCAGAGAGAAGGAACAGGACAAATTAATTAGTACACCAGATTTCCCAGTATTACGTCCTTACAAATGTATTATGTGAAGGCAATAGTGTCAATAATATCCCAAATTCTTAAGGAAAAATGCCTAACTTTCTCCCCAGCTATCAGAAACACAAACAAATCTCATTCACTGCCAACTATATTGCAGCTGGTCTTGCTAAGAAAAGCTGAGCCATCCTGGGTGCTTTTTAGAATCACAGAGGTTGGAAAAGACATCCAAGGTCATGCAGTCCAACCTCCCACCTGTCACCGCCCACAGAACCACGTCCCTCAGTATATCTAAACGTTCCTTGAACACCTCCATGGTCGGTGACTCCCTGGGCACCTCCCTGGGCAGCTCCTGACCACTCTTCTGGAGAAGAGGTTTTTCCAAATATCCAACTTGAATCTCCCCTGGCTCGACCTCAGGCCATTCATTCCCTTTCGTCCTATCACTGCTACATGGGAGCAAAGGTCAACCCCAGCTCACCACAACCTCCCTTCAGGTCACTGTAGAGAGCAATAAGGTCACCCCTGAGCTCCTCTTCTCCACACTGAACAATCCAATTCCCTCAGCCGCTCCCCATAGGATTTGTGCTCCAGACTCCTCACAGCTCTGCTGCCCTTCTCTGCACACACTGCAGGGCCTCGGTGTCTTTCTTGCCCTGAGGGCCCAACACTGAGCACAGCACTGAGGTACGGCCTCGCCAGAGCTGAGTACAGAGGGATGATCACCTCCTGCTCTGCTGGCTGCACCATTTCACGTACAAGCCAGGATGCCATTGGCCTTCTTAGCCACCTGGGCACACTGCTGGCTCACAGTCAGCTGAGCATCAGCCAATACCCCATCTCTGAAGGGTGGGTAGCCTGAAGATTCCATTTTTTTGGATAGCTGTTGCTGTCCAGTTACTTTTTTTGCTTTGATACCTCCTTCACCATTGTCATGCATTTAACCTTTTTCTTGTGTCAGAATAACATAGGAAGTTTAACCAACTATTTTCTCCCCACTAAAAGTTCAGACAACGAAAAGAATCATTTAGGTTGGAAAAAAACCTTCAAGATCATCAAGCCCAATCATCCCAACTCTCAACAAACAGAGCACACAATATTGCTGATGCCCACAGCCCCTGTTCAGTGAGCAGTATTTATCAGGCAATGGCTGACCAAGTATTTAACTACAGCGCATGACAACATCTGAACCTTTCAGTGTGCCCACAACATTCCTTTGGTACATATCACAGAATCACAGAATGGCCAGGGTTGGAAGGGACCTCAAGGATCACGAAGCTCCAACCCCCACCACAGGCAGGGCCATCAACGTCCTCATTTAATGCTAGAGCAGGCTGCCCAGGGCTCCATCCAACCTGGCCTTGAACACCTCCAGGGATGGACGGGGCATCCACAGCCTCTCTGGGCAGCTGTTCCAGCACCTCACCACTCTCACAGCAAACAACTTCCCCCTCACATCCATCTGAAATCTGCCCTCCCTCAGCTTCAAATCATTTCCCCTCGTCCTGCAGTTATCTCCCCTTTCAAAGAGTTGATATCCCTCCATTAAGCCCCTTTCTTACAACGTTCCTCTCTGCACCACAGAGCTGTGGATGTTGTAAGGGAAAACCAGAGGTCTCCAGTCCAAACCCAGCCCTTGGGAAGGGCCATGCCCATGTGGCTTCTGAGCATCTACAAGGATGGAGACTCCAACACCTCTGAGCAACCCCTGTATGGCTCTGTGCATCAGAACCAGCTCCACCACATCCCTTCCTCCCACCACCGGCTCTGCCTGGTGTCACAGCCTGGTGGCCACAGTGTTTTGGGATCAGTGTAATTAAGAAACACTTGCTCCAGTTCTTTTATGCACATCTGCCCAACTGCCTCCTCAAGCCGTACTCAAAACAGCAAAATCTGAAGGGTATGTCTAGGTTGAAGAATGCAAAACATCTTTGAGAATGGTGTAGTTTTAAGACTCTTTTTTGATACTACTAAAAGCTTTTTCAAGTATGCCAAATGAATTACTTGGGAAAGACACCTTCCAGAGAAAAGCTACCTATTAAATCAGAAGGTTCGGGACATCTCTAATTATTTGGTCTTTGAGAAATAAAGATCACACACAAGCTAACTCATCTGTCCTCCCTCATGAAGCCAGTGGAAGCATTATCCCTGTTTTGCATACAGAGAAGAAACATTGTCCATTCAGTGTCAAAGCTTGGGAAATCTGCATGCCTCAGTCATGCACAGAAACAAACCAGTGGTCATGCTCAAGCAAGAAACCTGATGAGATACAACACAGCCTGTGTTCCAGACCTCACAATCTACAAGCTATTTTTCTAGCGCGCAGGCCTCTTCTGCCATTCAAACTTATTCTCTCTCCTGGTATCTTTGGTGAAATTTCATTTTATAAACACCTCACAGTTTCATTGTACAGTAAAACACTGTAGGGAAAAGGTGGACTCAATAACTTGGAACAGATTGCCTCTGTCACAGTGTGCCAGTCTCACTTCCTTAATTACAAGCCAAAACAAGCTACGATGGCCTTTTAATGATGCTGAGCAAACACGGTTTAATCAGAATGACCTCCTAGCCAAGCCTTTCCTGGCCTGGTGACCAGCCAACACTCCCAGAGAAACTCAGAGAAGTTCCCAAAGGCAGAATGAGAACCTTCACAGCAGAAAATGAGTACACAGCCTTTGTAATCCCACCCGAGCTAAGTGGAACACCTGTAGCAAGTGCTGCAGGAAGCCAGTATCATATACAAAGCTGCAGAGCTAGCTTTGTATTACCTAGTGTAAACCCAGCTGTCTA
Source organism: Lophura swinhoii (assembly GCA_030408155.1). Taxonomy (NCBI): domain Eukaryota; kingdom Metazoa; phylum Chordata; class Aves; order Galliformes; family Phasianidae; genus Lophura; species Lophura swinhoii. The sequence continues at coordinate 98,613,513 of CM059456.1, read as the reverse complement.
ACTTGCTGACAGCTGGGAGCAACTCAGAGCAGCCATGCTGCACTCACCTCCTGTTTACGAAGCAGCTTCTGCATCACCATGTGACGGGCACTGCTGCCAGATATGCTCATGTGCTCCTGTTCGCTCAGCATCTCCGGCCTCTCGGATTCCTGGAACACCTCCTCCTCTTCCTTCTCCTTCTTGACTTCCATCAGGCCCAGAGCTGGAGGACTGGCCAGGATGGGATTCACAACTCCCACCTGGGGAATGGTGACGGGAATGGGAGGGCGGGCAGGAGTAACACCTATAAAAGGAACAAATTTTGTAGCACAAAGAACTGATGTTTGGCAACATTCAGATACACATCAACTGGTGATAAGGAGGACCACAGCATCTAGAAGGGCTTTATTTGCTCTACACCACCAACAACCAGGGAGGTGTAAGCCTTAATAAACACTCAATACATTCAGCATATACTTGCCCTGAAGTGAGATTGAGCGCAGGACTCTGCACGAGGTAGCAACTCTCCCAGCTTCACTCAGGGCTCATGCATTCCTGCTGTGTAGCTCGTGCCCCTGCTGTATCTATTACACATCAACATAAACTCTTGCTATGCTGCACAAATTACAGTTCTCAACAATGACAGGCAGGGAAGAGGATTTCAGCATTAAGTTCTCTTTAATCTTGATTCCAGCTGTGGAGAACTGTGTTTTTAACAGTTAAAGCAAGTGACACAATGAGCAACAAACACACCTGTAATGACTCCCGGTGCCTGTGCTGCCATTACAGCCTGTGGCAATGCCCCAAGTGGCTGTGCAAGAGTCAGTGCAGGGGATACGAGGCCAGGGGTGGCCAAAGTGCCAAGAACTGCAGCTCCTGCCACTGCTTCCTGCAAGAAGAAACAAGAGTTAATTCTGCATCATTAAGACATGCATAGGGGGACCCAGCTGAGACTGAGCCCTTGTCACACTTAATACCAGGTATACAGATACTGAGGATGACAGCTCTCCAGGGCTGCTACAGAAGAAAAAACTTATGCCATTTACAGGAACTGTAAAAGACATCACCAGAGGAAAACGTTTTTTCTCTTGCAGCTCAATTTCACCCATCCCCTCAAGCTGAATCACAGAATGGCCTGGGTTGCAAAGGAGCACAACGCTCACCTGGTTCCAACCCCCTGCTGTGTGCAGGTTGCCAACCAGCAGCCCAGGCTGCCCAGAGCCACATCCAGCCTGGCCTTGGATGCCTGCAGGGATGGGGCATCCACAACCTCCTTGGGCAACCTGTTCCAGTGCCTCACCACCCTCTGGATGGAAAACTTCCTCCTCACATCCAACCTAAACCTCCCCTGGCTCACTTTCAAGCCATTCCCCTCGTCCCATCACCACCACCCTCGCAAACAGCCGTTCCCCTCCTGTTTATCCGCTCCCTCCAAGCACTGGAAGGCCACCATCAGGTCTCCCTGCAGCCTTCTCTTCTCCAAGCTAAACAAGCCCAGTTCACTCAACTTTCCTTCAAGCTGACAGGACACCAAGGAGTTCTGGTACATGCTCTGCAAAGTGCAGGCAATTTCAGAGGAGGAATAATGTCTACTTGCTTCCACGTGCTGCTAAAGTTTTTCTTGAGAGTTAACTTTCCACCAGCTAACTTGTCTGATTCAAGGAACGGAACAGTCAGAAGTGCTCCTGCGAGCACAAGGGCAGGGCAAGAGAGAGCATGGCCACGTTCTCCACGTTGGCTTAAACCAAGCATCTCATCTCTCCAGTCATCACTTGTGAAGTGCAATCACAGCGACTGCAGACCAATATCACAACGTAAGTTTCTGAATGAGAAAAATCATATCATTAACTTCTGCCACCACCATTTTTCTGGTGAAGTGCCATTGAATTTCATCCCTACTGATGATTGGAAACTTGCTTCAAACTTCCAGCCTTGATAATTAAAGAATTTTTTAAGCACCTCCTTGTGTCCACACCTCTTTCTTCCATCTTCTCACCTTCTTTGCCTCCATATGAACTGCACTCGAGTGGTCTGATGCACTTCTCAGTATTTTTCTACAGCTACTCCAGGTCATTTCCCTGTTTTCGCCCTGCATATCAGTTTCCATTTTCCCAAAGAACTGTGGGATTTCTTGCTTTCTTATTCCACGAAAGCATCCGACTGTAGATGGCCAGAATTCAAACGTTTCAGATGAACACCCAGTTAAATGAGAACACTTCCAGAACACAAATGGAGTTATGGGATATAACAGGCACCTTAATTCCCATATTTTTTGCTGCCTTCCAGGCTATTATAGCCACTGCTTATTGATCTAGATCCTTCTCTTTCTTTCTCATGAAGATCCTGTAAGTTCTGACAGATCAGTGCAAGCATTTTGGGGTTCTGGTCCTTAAATAACGTAGTATTTATTTTGAACTCTACTGGTAAATTCTGTATGGTTCTTTCTCCAATCCTCTCTGATATTACAATTAATTACGCTTCTCATCTGTGTTACCAGCTAATTTAATTAGCATTCTTCTCCTAATGTGCACAGTAAGATCAGTAACATTTCTGTGAACGGAGATAAATTAAGGAGAGCTTCAAAGCAACTTCACCAGGAGGGTGAAGGGTGAGCAGTTTCCAAGCAGAGCTCATTTCCACCTCTTCTCACATGGTTATGCACCTCAGAATTCATTTCAGCAGTCTCACTGCTATACGTAACAGCTTCTCACGTGCTTATGGGTCTCCACCAGCTCCTGAATTGTTGACAGAACATGCAGTAAACATTTCTCCTTATCAAGTGCAACAGCAGTTTTATCAAAGGAAGTTATGTCCATTTGGCAGGGATATTGTCCTAAAACATCCAGATATAAAGAGGTAGCTGTTTCTTCCAGCAGTTTTTTATTCCTTGAAAGCTTGTTTTCACCCTTACCCTCCCACTGGGGTCAGAGCAGAGTCTGCAGGTACCACAGAATTAGTCTTCCATGCTACCTCACACAGAAGTGCCACACAAGCTATTCTTCATCACACAGTAATATCCCTGACTTGATAAGACTAATTACAAAGAATGTGCACATGGCAACCTCCCACCAAGGGAGGACGCAATAATTCTGTCTGCATCGTTAGTCAGTCTGCCTTATGCTTCTAATGAAAGGGAAGAACACTTCAGTAAGCATTCAGTGCTGCACTAAGACTACCAAAACGTTGGCCATCCTGGTAATTAGCTGCCTCATTTCTTCTTAAATAGCAATAGAGTTTTCTTAATTTTTGCTTCAAGGTGGACCTTTTCACTGTGACTATCACAGACAACTATCTTTGCTGCTCAGAACCACTCTCTCTTCTTAATTTCTTTGAAGTATGGAGTCTCTTTCTTCTTCCTTGGCTTGCATGTGAATTCCAGATAAAAGTTGCATTTCTGACTTAAAATTTAAGTTGCATTTCTGACTTAAAATTTCCCTCTCATGCTTGTCATTTCTTTTGCCCTGCTGAGTTTACCGATCAGCTTCCCTGCTTTCTTGGGCTGTAGCAACGCAGGCAGAGATCCTGTCCCCAAGGCAAGGAATACAGACACAGGGGTTACTCTGAAAGGTAATCTTCCATCGGTACCTATCAGTCAGTCAGGAGCTTCTATTTGAGCAAAGTAAGTTTTGAGACTTACCAGACTCCTGCACTGACATCCAATTCTGCTGAACCCACTGCATTTCCTGCTTTCTGAACAGCTGAACCATGACTGGCCAATTTCCACTTTGCTATACAATCAAGGGTCCTTTCCAACAGCACTGTTCTCATGCAACTATTATTGCTTTCAAAACTATCTGCCCATTCACACCAATACATTCTTTTAGCCTCTACTATAACCACTTCCCTAATTACTGATATATCTACCTAGACAAAGAGTCATAGAATCATAGAACCCGTAAGAGCTGGATCTCAACCTTCTCCTTGCCTGCTGTTACCAGCCTGCTTGTGTCACTCACTAGGATGGGACTTCCCTTTTCTGGCTGAGGCACCTGTAGAAGGTTTTCTTGTTCTTTTTAACATCCCTAGCCAAGCTCAGTTCAAGCTCAGCCTTGGCTTTCCGCCCCTACACAGCTTAACAGCTTCCTTATAGTCTTCCCGCATACCTATCCCTGTTTCCACTACCTGTACGTTTTCGTACTGCTCTTCAGTTTGACCAGCAGGTCCCAGTTCAGCCACGCTGGTCTCTTGCCTCCCTTTCCTGACTTGTTACACCCGGGGACAGAGAGCTCTTGCGCCCTGAAGAAAGCCTCCTTACAGATCTGCCAGCTCTTGCTCTTGCCCACGAAGACAGTTTCCCAGGGTGTTCTGTTGACTAACTCCTTGAAGACCTGGAATTTAGCTTTCCTAAAGTTTAGCTTCCTGAATATTACCCTTCTCCTGTCTCACGTCCTTCCGGAGCGTGAACTCAACCAAAGCATGGTCACTACAGCCCAGGCAGCCTCCAATCCTGATGTCATCAATCAGTTCATTTACATCGGTGAGCAACAGGTCCAGTACTGCATCCCTCTGGTGGGGAGGAGGCTATTCTCAGTGCATCCCAGGAGCCTCCTGGATTGCCAGCTGCTCTACTTTTCCAGCAGATGGCTGGGTGGTTGAAGTCCCCCCAGCAGGATGAGTGCTTGCAATTGTGACGCCTCCCATATCTGGAGGGTTTACCGTGATGGTGGTGAGACACTGGAACAGGCTGCCTAGGGATGTGGTTGATCCTCCATCCCTGGGGACTTTCAAGGTCAGGCTGGATCAGGCCCTAGCAATCTGATCTAGCTGTAGTGTCCCTGTTCACTGCAAGGGAGTTGGACAAGATGGCCTTCAGAGGTCCTTTCCAACTCTCAGGATTCTGTGATTCTATGATTTAAAGAATTTCTTCTTAATATCTGGCCTAAATCTACTCCCTTCCAGTTTAAAGCTGTTTCTCTTCATCCTGTCACTACGTGCTCTTATAAAAAGGCCCTCTCCAGCTTTTCTGTAGGCCCCTTCAGGTACTGGAAGGTGCTATAACATCTCCTTGAAGCCTTCTCTTCTCCAGGCTGAAGAGCCCCAGCTCTCTCAGCATGTCCTCATAGGGGAGGTGCTCCAGCCCTCTGATCACCTCTGCGGCCCTTCTCTGGACTCCCTCCAACAGCTCCATTTCCTTCTTGTGTTGGAGGCTCCAGAACTGGATGCAATGCTTCAGGTGCAGTCTCATAAGAGCAGAGCAGGGGGGCAGAATTGCCTCCCTTGCCCTGCTGGTCACACTTCTCTTGATACAACTCAGGGCACAGTTGGCCTTCGGGGCTGCAAGTGCACATTGCTAGTTCATGTTGAATCTTTCATCCATCGACACACCCAAATCCTTCTCCTCAGATACTCACAAGTGTCCTGGGCAAGTTTCTACATGTGAACTCTCAGAATCAGATTGATCAAGGCCAAGAGCCTCCACTCAAACTAGCGAGTTCAACTGGCTGGAAGAGCATGCATGCTTGTTTCTAGTAGGGGGACAATAATTATCCACTAACCTCAGTCACTCCAGCCTGTGTCTTACCTGTGCTGTGATCTTTGCTGTCGCAGCTGCAGCGGCAACAGCTGCTGCTGGAGGTAATCCCCCTGGTGTGGCAGGTGTCAGGAGAGGCATTGGAGGAGTCACAGCTTTACCAACTCGTAGATATTGACCCCCAAGGTCAAAGAGGTTCATGGAGGAAACAGCATCTTGAGAAGACTGTGCCTTCTCATATTCTGCAATGAGAAGGAGGAATATTTAACTTCTAAATTCAACACTGTCACTGCACAAATATGATTTGTATTTGTAAAAAAAAAAAAAAAAAAAAACAACAAAAAAAAAAAAAAAACAAGCCAAGAACACATGAATAAAAATGACTTGAGAGCTCCAGCGAGAAGTCCCTCATCGCTTAGCCTGCTCAAGTCAGCTCTCTGATTGCAGAGGTGTTGAGAACAGTAGATGCAGTAAGACACCACTTAATCCACATAAACACTGAGCAAAAACACGAGACTACTCATTAGATTTCTAAATACAGGTGCTTATCTGCTCCAAATTTATCTCTGTCCCACTGTTTCAAGTAATTCTTGCACTGAATTAAAATTGGCGAGGACAATCCCAACAACTTTCTTTACCCCAGAGCAAATATCAGAGAGCCATTTTACCAATGAAACCATAGCCTTTGTGTTTTCCTGTTGTGGGATCTCTGGCTAGCGTGCAGGATTTAATCTTTCCGAAGGCCTCAAACACACTCTTGATGTCATCATCTGACAGGTCCTGATGTACAGAAGCCACATAGATGCGGTTGAAAGCCCGTGCCTCTTCTGCTAGTTGGTCTATAATTGGTTGTGCCTGTCCTATATTGCTCGGTCTCCCCACCTGCAGAGAACACAGCAGTCTGTGAAGCAGTCTGAAGGGCAGCAGCACAACTTGCCGAGACGCACACAACAGGCAAGCACTCAAACAACCACTTCCTTTTAAAACCACGTAACCCCTCATACTGTCACAATCAGCAAAGGGCAACAGCTGACTCTCAGCTCTGGGATACAACCTGCACTACGATTCCAGAAGTGTGAACAGCCTGGACTGACTGCCCTCCCTTCCACTACGCTTCCCTCAAGCTAAGCAGTTTTGTTCCCTGACCTGCAGAAGAACAACTTCCAGGAAGCAAAAACAACGCCAAAAGCAAAATGTAATGCTTCCATGTCCTTCTTTGAAGACTCCTAAAAGCCCTTGGAAGCAGTACATTGCAAAAATGCATCAGAGAAATGCAAGATATAAAACAAGTCACAAAGAATACTAGTTTTCACCCCAAAATTTCAATCTTCAAAGTTTCACCTTTTAAGAGATGATCTGTTATTGCCTGAAAATACACAGCTAAAACTACTGCTCTTTTTAGTTTGTGTTGAAGGGTGGAGTGGTACTCGAAATTCCTCACGCTGTTGAGGAACAAGAGTCTGATGCTACTACCCATCACCCACACATGCACTGTATACAAAATGCACGAAGCATGAGGGATCATCTTTGGTTTTGTCCTCAAGAAATTCTCACAGTGCGCGCGTGTGTGTAACACTGCCAGCTTACAAGAACAAGTTTCTTGCTTTTATTAGCATGCTACAGGGGTCTGGTAAGGGACCAACAGCCACCGTGCTTAGTGCATTGAAAATTGAAGATCTGTCAGGGAACAGATTTTAGATTATCTTCCACAGAACAGTGTTACAGGAAGCATTTCTAGGCAAGAAAGCCTTTATTCACAGTAAAGAGAGCTGAGAGTTTTCAGAGCACACCTGCTACTCACCTTTATATTCCTTCCTCCCAGCATGACAGAATTCATCTGCTCCAAGGCCAGCTGTGCAGCTTCAGGCACCTCGTATTCCACAAAGGCAAACCCCTAGGACAGAAGGATGATCGTGTTCAGCCCTGCCAGCTGCACCTTGTCTCAATGCCAGTGCCAGCTAACACAGCCAAGACTTCCCATCTACCAGATTCTGACTATTGTGGCCTGACAAGACCTCAAAGAAAAGAACTTAGAACTGAAAACTGCATGCTGAGGTGCAGATCCAAGGCCACTTGTTCTGTTTTCAGAGCCTCTCAGTCCTAGAGACCTAACAGACATCACATACAGGGCTGCTAACTGTTTAGCATCTTTTGTGCACATCTACAGGATCCTGAACAAACTAGGTAGAGCAGGCAGCTACAACCATTTATCTCAAGTCAAAGCACTAAAGCAGCCATCTATGAGAATAAAGGCTCCTTCTGCTCCTTGATAAATTCCGTTAGGCCTTCGAGAAAAGAAACACACACAACTCAAGGGCTGTTAACCAACCTTGTGCTTCATGGTAACAGAGTCCCAGGACATATCAATGCTTTTTATAGGTCCAAACGGGGCAAATGCCTGGCGAATGGTGTCTTCTCCCAGCTCATAGTATATGGAGCCCACATAAACACGACACATGATGGCCAAGGCGCGCTGCCTCTGGGCTGCCATCTGTATTGGAAAGAAGAACTGTCTGGTTAGATCAGGGGGTGGTCATGGACGTCAGGACCTCCTCCCCTTCCTCCTTCCCTCCCAGGAGCTCTGACCCAACAGCAAGTAGCTCCTCACTGGGCTGCAGCACAGCCTGGCACACGCAGTGATAAAGAAGTATTTTCCTGCTCAATGCACAGACTGCTGGAGCGGATAAGCAGTACAGCTCACTCCCGGGGCAGTCAAATCTTTGCTGGGGTCTGCCACCGCAGGAGCCTTAACTCCAACCCCAGTGATAAGGTCTGACCCTCCCCAGCGTGATCACATCTCCAGCAACGCTTGCAGGAGGAGGAAATCACTTCATTTTAGGACAGCCTACCCCCTCCTGGCAGCAAAGGTCTCAGTTCTAGACGCTACTGCAATCCCTCCCGTTCCCTCCCTCATGGGGCAGCAAGAGATCCAGCACTGGGCACCACCTGGTCACTCCCTCCCCCCCCATCCTCCCAGACAGCAAAGGACCTGGAATTGGGAACCTCCTCCCCACCCCCTCGAGCATCACACACCTCCTCCTCCCCTCCACCCACCCCAGGCAGTATGAGATCCAGTACTAGGCACCACTTCCACCGCACATTTCAAAAGGAAAACAAAACAAAAGCTAAAGTAAAAAAACAAAACAAAACAAAATAAAAAAGTTAAACGAAACTTCTTAGTTAAGTGTGTGGTGCTAGTACTTATCACTGCCTGTCGTTACTGGCTCAGATAGTGGTGCAGCCCCCCAAGGCTCCGCCCTTATCAGTTTCGGTGCAGAGAAGGTCTCTGTGCTATTTTCTCCTAAGTATGCCTGAAAACCTGTTTACAAGACAAATCCAGACATTTCTTAAAGCAGGTATCCAATAAAGCAGTATCCTTCAATTATTTTTCAACCATATTGCAATGCTAGAATTGCTAATACCAATTAACATTATTTTAGGAAGATACTGCCTACTAAAGTCACAGGTTTGGCCAGCATGTCCTATGAGCACGTCTTGGGACCAAGGCAGAAGGGAAGTCTCTGTAGAGGCAGCTCCCTACAACCAGCAAGACTGAGTTAGTGTGTTGGAGGTGTGCACAGGGCTGTGCTGCTGTTCTACGTGGAACAGATGGGACAAACGTAGGGCAGGGAGGCCCACAGGCTGTAGCAGAGCAGGCAGCATTAAGCGTGATGCCTCTCCCTTCCCAGCACCATAATTCCTGGCACAAAGGTGGGCAGTGCTGGACAACCACGTCACCCCCACAACTGCTGGTGAAAGGGGTCTGCAATCGAGGCCTTTATGAGTGACCCACTTTCAGAATGCTGTAACAAGCATGAGCACAATGAGCTCTGACGTGTCTGGGGATGCCACGGCAGAACAGAAGGGCAGTGTTCCATCTTTGACAATCATGGGACTGTAGACATGAACTGTACCTGAAGGAATTCTTCTCCCTGACCATAGGAGGACACAAACGGTGAAGGTTCAACTCCTATTACTGCACAAAACAGGGATACTATAAACAGGAACGGTTCTCATCCCATACTGCTGCTCCTGAAGCGATATTAAACTTGCCTCTTGATTGGGTTTTAGTATTTCACACAATTAAAAACCAGCTGTTTGTCAACAGCTCGGCAGTGCTATGACTGGGAGGACCAGGGCACGAGCACGACAGCTGACGTGTTGTCTCCCAGGTTCTCCACCACCTTCCCAGCTTTGGTGCATGAAAACCAGTGACCAGCAGACCCTCAGTCTGTGCGCTGCATCCATTTATCGGTTCAGAGCCACCACCATTCTAACCCCGTGTCTGAGCAAAGTGCCTCACCCACAATGACACAGACTGTGAGACAAATTTAGAGTGCTCTTGGACAAGATACTGCAGCCCTGTGTCGGGCAGAGGCAAACTCCACCTTCTGAAGACTATGTTTAAAATTCATGGGCTCCCTTCTTTTCAATTATCAATGCAACAGTGGCAAGAAATGTGACCTTTGCCTTCTCCCACGGCAGCAACCTTTAGAAGAGGATATCACATCTTACACTGCTGCACAGATTCTGAAATAGGTGGGGCCACATTAGGGCTGTTACATCTGGAGCACATTGGAAAACCGGACTGACAAAGGCAGAATTTTAGATAGATCATCATGACTACAGGCACACGTAGATCACTGACACGGTTCAGTAGCACCAATTTGGGGGAATGATGTAACGTACACCTGTGTGTCTGTGAAACTCATGGATAGAAATGCACTGGCTTTCACTAACTACATCAAGTTGTTTTTGCTGGCCACTGATCCTCTTACTCCATCTCCAAACGGAGCTTAAGGTACCTGCAATCCTCATCACACGGGCAACAGTTAATATTTTTATCAGTGTAATGCTGTTAAGTGTTTATGAAGGTGATTTTAAGGAGAAGCCAAAACATCACCTTGGAATGCTGCTTTTAAACGCAGGAGGCGACGCAAAGCCATCACCACCAGCCTCAGTTTTAACACAACAACGCCAGGAAATTGTGCTCATCTTGCTGATGCAAAATTGGAATCCTGAGCTGTAATACTTGGAGGATTAAGCAGACAAGAAGCTTTAATGACAGGCACTAAGATATCCCAATGGGAAGCTCAGGCTGCACTTCCTTCACATAGGAAATGAGGAATCTCACCAACGGGACGCGTTGGACGCAGCCAGTCTGCACTTCCTACATTCCTGATGGGCAGCTGCTGAGTAAAGCACACCCAAACTGCACTGAGCTGTAGCACAGCGCAGCAATTCAGAGCAGGCTCCTGCCTCCAGGCTCTGCCCCATCAGCAGCACTCTCCAACTGCCCACAGTCTGAGGGAAAGGATTCATAATACCAACTATGTCCCTGAGCCTAATGAAAAAATCAATCATTTCCTGTTACGCCATCAGTACATACTTTTCATCTACTGCCCATCTATTAACAAGCTATAAAATTTAAGAAAAAATTGGTGGGGTTAAATTAAGCTGTAATTAAGCACCTACATTAACTGGTAAAGGGCACAAGGGTTCAGGAACCACCTGTGCAGAATTCACATTGAGATACCTGCTCCTGATCCATTCCACACATCCATCAGTTTTATCTTGGCTGTCCTGCTGACACGCTACCTAGCGTGACAGCATTACAGGAGGGAAAACAGGCAGTTTTATTTTACGCTTTGGAGGACAGGCCACCAGATGCATTTTACACCAAACAGAAACATTATATTCCAACAAGATGGAAAATACTTGCAAATGAACCTTTGCATGCAGAGTGGAGCTTATTGGACACTTTCTGCAGTGGCCACTGTCCAACACGTCTAGGAAAAAGGAGGGGGTGGATAATGCCAGGTAATCAGAGTAATCGAGTTCTTTGTCATAGCTCATTAAAAACTGCAGCACTAAAGAGACACAGGTTAGCTGAGCAGCTCTGCGGTTCTGTCACTTCCATCACGCTTTCACTTGACTTGAAACATACCGTATTCACCTAGTCTGGACATCTGTACAGTAAGAACACTCTTACACTTTGGCTACAGTATGTTCTGCAAGCCTGCAGTGCCCCAGCCTTCCCCAGCACTGCGGCTGCCAGGCTTCTGCTGCTGTCAGTTTGCTTCATTAAGAAATTGCCCATTTGTGAGTTACCTTGGCAGTTAGTTTTAGGTCAGGACCTCAGAACTGCAGCGTCCCTAGAAATGCAGCTCCCACAATTTCACAGGTGTGTTCAGTACTGTTCGAAATCTAAAGCTGTCTTTGCCAACTGACTCCAGGGCCCCGACTGCCCGTGTCCCAGCAGACTGCACTCAGCCCACAGGGTCTTCCTCTGGGGAGTTTACACTTTGCCTCTGCTTGCTGTGCTTGTCCATAACAGGTGGGTAAGTGGGAGGGTTGTGCTGGGTTGAATTAAGAGCATTGTATCACCGCTACATACTTCCCCATTCTAGTCCCTGACTAAGTGCCCAAGAAGAAGTGAATATGTCTATTGACCGATTGTAAAGGTGAGAGAGGATCTCCAAAGCCCATTGTCACTGCTGCCATCTGAAAGACAGTAAAGACAGAGTTCAGTCTGTTGGAGCTGAGCATACTACGGCTGTTTGTACAAACTCAAGCAGAGCGGCGGCACAGGGAACCTGTGAGAGAGGCCTCTCCTTCCTCGCCCCTCACTGCCTGGTCCCAAGGACTGTCCAGCGCTGGGACCCTGCAGATTCCAGGCCACCAGGTCAGGGTGGAGTTGTGCTGCTGCCACTGCCTCAGGAAGCAGGGTCTTCTCCCAGGGGGGACTCAAGGCAATAGTAACCTCTGCAACCACTGTCGTTGATTCACCCCCAGCATTTAAAAAGAAGCCCCTCAAACTAGAGCGGCCACTCAGAAACACGCACGGCCCTGACAGGCCGGAGCTGCCTAATGTGGCAAGCACATCCACAGTGACACTTCATTAAACACATCCAGACCCCGGAACCATTATTTTGGGCTTCCCAACTGAATAGAAAGCAGTGAGATGTGTTGAAATCTCCAGCAGAAGGGAGATGTAAATGGCAGTTCAATTGCAATCCTTTCCCAGGATGTAAGCATTGCAGCCTAAATTTCAGGAACAGCCAATGACTTCCCAGCAAGGCCGGCAGGGGCTGAAGGGAAAGGAAATGGGGCAGCACTGTCAACAACAGAGGAGAGAGAGCACCCTCCCCTGAAGTGGGAAAGATGGTGAAAGGATACTGATCTCAGTAACCCCAGACACCACCTTACACGTAAGCTGAAGGGGAAACCCACAGCTAATTCTTTAGCTTCTGGCGTTTTAAGAAGTGTTTGGCCAACTAACAGGAGAGAAACTCTTAACAATTTTCTCTTTGAATACATGAATCTGGGGGGGGGCAATCTGTACAGGTGAGCAAAGGGCATTTCTTTAGAGGGCTGAAGGCAGTATACTTCGATTTCACTGTGGAAATAGAAGTGCTTGTACCTGGCTCCGGGCATGCCTCAGGGCTGTGCTCTGCTTCTAAGTGTAAAAAGAACTCCACCTTGTGGGGGAGAGTAAGACAGAAAGAGCATCTGGGAAGGCCTCTCACCTGCAGGTTGGTTAGCTGTTGTTGCTGGTGGGCGATGGTTTGCTTCACCAGCACACTCTTGATACTCTGCTCCATCGCATACTTCTTTGCCTACGAGGAAATACAAGGCTCTGTAATCACAAGGCAATACCACAGAACACGGAACAACATTTGACCTCACACCATCGTTCCCCAGAACCACACAACTGGCTGCCAATGGTGCTTTTTGGTGCTCCAGCCCTAAGCACTACGGCACGGTACGTTAGGCAGCAGCCAGCAGCTCACTAACGTCTCGGTCTGCATCTCGGAGTTGCAAGCCCTGAAATACAGCACAATGCTTGAGCAGAGGGTTGGATGGACTCGATCTGCAGCAGGCGCAATGTTAGGAAAGCAGCATGCACTACACACTCAGTATTTCCCCTCTTCCTCCCTCTGTCCCTCAGATCCCACCGCAGCACCTTACCTGCCGGGATGAGGGCAGCACAGATAGCCTCCTTCAAATCCTTTCCACTCAGAACATCTGGACAAAGAGGTTCTACAGAAGGGAAAGGGGCTCCTAACGCCCACGCCCAGTCTCTTGGCTATGTACTACCCCTCCCTTGCCTCATCGCATCTGTCCTCTTCCGACTTGAAGGACCCACTGCTCACGCTCACTGAAATGCTCCAGCATTCCAGCTCCTAGCCTATGGACACAAAGCTGATTCGTCTTTTTTATTCAGTCTTCTAGAGATTTGACAAAGCCCAAGCGTTACACCCAGCGGTGTCAGAATGGTGGCTTTTTGTCAAAGGAAACCTAACACCCACAGATGTGCCTGTGCCCACGGGACAAACACTTTCAGCCAAAACCCCTCAGGCACCTGCTGTCCATGGCTGTACGTGTTTGGGAGGTGCCAGGGAACAGTAGGCTCTAAACCGTGGATTTGAGACGCGTGCTTCAGAAACCTGGAAATGGACAAGGGGAGGATGTACATCTGTCAGCTACGGAGAAGCCAGAGGAAACGAGGCCGTCTCACACTGTGAGCCAAACACACACACAAGCAGCTTCAGCACAACGGGAACATTCACATGAAGCCTACCCACAACAACACTAGGCTCACCTCACCAGGATGCAGAAGGCGCCTACCCCACAGCTCCCACATCCCCTGGTTTGGTTCTCTTTCTCCTCTTTTCCCAGTTTTGCTCTCAGCAGCAAAGTGGGCCACAAGTCAGCTGTAAGCTCCCCACCAGCTGCACAAAGCGGTACCAGAAACAGAGCTGGACTGAAGTTTCAGCTACATTAAGGCTCGAGTGGGATTGCAAATTGCTGCGTGCTACTGGGGCTCCTCATGTGGAAAGGAGGGTAAGGGGACAACAGATATTTTGTGATGCATTCTTGTGTGGATGAAATGAGATAGCTGGAGGATATCAGAATCCTACTGCTTGTGGTGTAAGGCTGCTCCTCACAGGAACTCTGTGGCAGTTATATATTGTCTCAGAATTACAGTGTGATCTACTTATGATTTGGATTTATAAAAAAAAAAAAATTACAGCTCCTACCCCAGTGGTAATTCCATGATGTGCTCTCCAAAAATCATCTTTAAACTGCAAGCTAAACCAAGCAATCCTTGGGCACAACGCTGAAGGTGTGAATCCACAGAAAGCACACACATTACCCCTGCACATTGCTGGCAGGTGAGTTCTGCTCTTGTAATATCAACAATAAAGGTGTGTTTCAAAACACAGCAAAAAATAGCAACCATCAAGTGAATAAAACTAAACCAAAAAAGTAAAACCAAATGAAGAAAAAAGAAGAGTGATTAAGTGTGAGACACAGAGTGACGTGGGGTATACTCACCTTCTGGAGGGCCTCCTGCTGTTCTGGCGTGAGGGGGGGAAGCCCCAGTTTGGCTGCTGTGCTTTGACCATTTTCCATCTTAATGGACTCTGTACCCTAAGGAAATAGAAAAGCACTCGTGGAAAAGCTGTTCTGACAAAACCATGCAGATTAAGTATTTCCAGAATTCCAACGTGTCAGCATTGGCTAAAAAGCCTTCCCAAACCTGCTGGTATGTCATGCAAACCTGTTCTCAAACGCTATGGCCCCTTCCCATGGAGCACTATCCAACCACTGTACAAAGTGACAAACAACCTGGCAGCTCAATCTGAAGAGTTCCCAAACCATCACACTTTCAACAAAGAAAAATTAAATAACTTCCAGCCTTCACTTACACCACCTCCATTCCATCCCCCAACAGTTCCACTCCACCAAACATCACCACCCATTCTCTCCATCACTCCCTACACCGGTTTGTTACCCTCAGTTTCTCACATTCTCTTTTTCAATCTTCTCTCAGTTCTCCAAATTAAAACACTGCTGTAGGTCCCGAGTCACACCACCACCATTCTCATCCCTGGTACAATGCACGTTACCCGCACGTGCAAAGTCCCACACCCAACACAGGAATGAAAGGAGCTGCTGGGCTCCTGAACTAACGTCTCACGGTTTCACTGATGTATGAAATCCTTCTTTGGGTTTAATGTATCCTACTGCCTTCATACTTGTGTTTTACACAAGATTTCTTCCTGTGATGTAACTGACTGATTATCCACACCATGTAGGTAACACTTCTCTAAGGCACGTGCATTGCAACAGCTCACACCTGCCTGCTAAGCACCCACCAACTCATATTCTTAACATGTGCTCAGGCATCCCAGTCCCCATCGCATCACTGCCAGTCACAGTAAGGCTCATCTCTGAAATCCTTTTAGTGGGCATCTCAGTTGTCCAGTTAAAAACAAATGAAAGAATATGTCAGAACTCTCCAACAAGAATGGGGAGGAGAAAAAGAAAAAGAAACACACCCGCTCAGGTTCAGTCAGTAAAACAAGAGCAGCTCTCCTGGCACCACAGCAAAGCCATTACATGGGAAAAACCAACAGTATGAAAGTAACCAGCAGCTTAGCAGCAGTACTGCCATTCCTTCTGCTCATCTGGTTTCCATCCAAACAGAGCGCTGACTGACAGTGAAGAGTTTCCCTGCAGGCACAAACACTTCTGACAGACCAGCGGTCCTCCCCACAAAAAGGATCTCACTGATACATCGAGCTCTTACGGCCCTGATCCCAAAACAGAGACCAGCAAAGAGCTGCTTCTTGGGATCACCCGACGCCTCAGAGAGGAAAACCCGTTCTGCTAAAAGCAAGAGATCTGCATCACATCTGCACACAAACTCTGTACTTCATTGCGTTCTCTTTATCCCACCACAAGCAAAGGGAGCATGCACTGCTGCTGCTGCAGCTCCCTGCGAGGCACAGGGCTCCGTTACACCCAGCACCAGCACTGGGGTTCAGGCACTGCACACACACGTCCCCCCTAAGGAGCCACACGCACTGCAAGAACGCTCCAATACTTTAACTAGACAAATTCCTTCCATAGCAGTGATGGACACCACCTCAACACTAATGCAGCTCCAATACATTCGTGTTATTCTCAATGCAGGGCAATAATTTGATTTTGAAATTGCCATGGAAATAACAGAGGTTACCAAGTTCAAGAGGTGAACAGCAGAGAGAAGGGAAATGCCACATATCTGTGTTCTCAGCAGACACCCTAAGGTACAGAGCCAACACAACCATCCTCAAGCCCTCCCACTGAAAAGGGTGGAAGAAGGGCCCCTCAGCTCAGGGCCTCCTCTGCAGCCTACAGAACTGCAAGCTCCACCTGCACCAACAGAAGCTCAAATGCAGCAATCCTTAATATCAGTGCCACCAAGTGCCTCCCCTGAGGACACACCTGATCCATTCACAGCCAGCACAGAGCTCTGCACCAACAGCTGGGGCTGCCCCAGGACTGCAGCTCCCTACCCTGGAGGCAGCGCTGTCACTTATCCTCCCACCAGCAAACCTGGGGGAAAGCAATGCTAATCGGTGCTCAGCGAGCTCATTAACCAGCTTCTTGTTTTCAATCTGGGCATAAAGTGGGATGGCTTTCCTAATAAGAAGATAGACTTCCTAGAGGTGTCTGTGCCCCGTACCTGTCAATGTTTAAAACACATCTGGATAATGCTCTCACTGATGCTCTGACTTCAGGCTGGTCCTGAGGCAGTCTGACAGCCAGACCCACCCACTGCTGTAGGCCTCACTATGGAGACTATTCCTACCAGAGCACCCTGCTGGATTAGAGATCCCTTACAATGAGGTAAACAGTCCTCATTTTCCCAACAGAATTCTGTTCATTCTTTGTGCAGACCCGATCTGACTTCCATTCACATGGATGTAGAATCATAGAACCACCAGGTTGGAAAGGACTTACAAGATCATCTAGTCCAACCATCCTCCTGTCACCATCACTACCACTAAGCTTCTACACCGTATCTCATAGCACCCCATGCAGATACCTCCTGAACACGGTGACTCCACTCCTTCCTTGGGCATTCCAGCACCTGACCACACTTTGAGAGAAGTTGTTTTTCCTTATACCTAATCTAAATCCCCCCTGGCACAACTTGTGGCCGTTTTCTGGGGTCCTATTTGTTGCTTGGGAGAAGAGGAAACGTACCGTGCCATGGCAGAAACTGGTACAGATTCAGGTCCTACAGAATCAGAGGAAGAAGCGAGAACAGACCACAGCACTGCAGCCCCACAGCTGCAGCCATCCATCCCACACCAGGACTGCATCCTTGGCCTGAAGCCACACACCTGCACCTGCTCTGCTGCTCCTATCAGCTCTGTCTGCATCATCCATTAAAGCAGAACTCAGCTCCTCTCCCAAACAACTTAAAATTCTAGACTGAACAAATACCCCATCTGTCCAGCAGCAGGGAGGTATCAGGCTGAATGGACCTCTGCATGCAAAGTGGTACCAGTATAAAAATTACCATGGGGCAAACCTAAGATAAGAACAGAATGCATGAATGTAAGCCCATCCTTCACCCACTGAAAAGTTCCTTCCAGTTCAGTCCACCTGTCCCAGTGTACCATCGAGGTCTGCATGCTGCCTCCTAGCAGGTCACAGCACAGCTGCTGCTCTGCAGGGCAGGAGGGCAGGGAGCTGCATATGGACAGCAAATGGAGCTGCAGGGTGAGCTCACTGACATCCAGAGATGTCCTAAATCATTCATAGCCTATTCCATAGCAAATCCTGACTGTGCGTCAGTCTCGAGCTCACCCTAAGGAGGCTGTGAGCATTTTCTGGCATAACAAACACTAAGCAGATGTTAAATCATAGAATCCTAGAATGGCCTGGGTTGTAAAGGAGCACAATGCTCATCAGCTCCAACCCCCTGCTGTGTGCAGGGTCACCAACCAGCAGACCAGGCTGCCCAGAGCCACATCCAGCCTGGCCTTCAATGCCTGCAGGGATGGGGCATCCACAACCTCCTTGGGCAACCTGTTCCACTGCCTCACCACCCTCTGGATGGAAAACTTCCTCCTCACATCCAACCTAAACCTCCCCTGGCTCACTTTACAGCCATTCCTCTTGTCCTATCACCATCCACCCTCACAAACAGACGTTCCCCTCCTGTTTACATGCTCCTTTCAGGTACTGGAAGGAAATAAACCATGCTAACATAAATACTCACTGCACAAGCATTGGAACACAACATTCTGGAGTTGCAATTGCTTCACTGGACCCCATGGACCGCAGTTCACAACTCCATTAAACAACACAAGGAGCTGAGGTGAATTAAAAAGAGCAAAAAGAAAAGCTGACACACAAATAAGAACAGTGGCAGTTGGAACCACCGCATCCTTCAAACTGGGAAGCTCAGGAGCACACTGCTGATCAGAAGGAAGCACTGCACAGCCCACACTAACACTGAGAACAGGAAGCAATCAGCAAAGCCATACAGCAACGGTGATCTGTGCAGTGCAGGAAGGCTACGCCATCTCCAGGATTAACTGTGACCACGGAACACTGAAAAAAAGCCGATGTGCTTCCCAAGTGTGTGAGGGTAACAGCACTACCAAGAAAAGCCTCAGCTCTATGAAGGTGGAGCTGTCAGGCAGCAGTGGGACAGCAGTTCTGGAAAAGCAGGCTGTGCTTCACACCGCGCTCCTTGCAAACTGCCTCATTCCAACAGCAGAGAGCAACAGGAACGTGTGTCACGCTGCCAGCAGGAGGGAGAACGCGAGCTGCCTTTACAGAGAGAGAAACACAAACTATACCTGGTGCTACGGACACTGCTTCTGAGCGCTGCGAGGCCCTTTGAGTGGTTTGAACTCCAAGAGTTCAGGCACATCCCTTGGAAATCTATTACAGGGCTGAGAACTTCTCTGAAGTACAAACACACACAAGAGAAAAAAAATACAGAGGCTTGTTTATTTTAGGAACCATAACAAGTGAGCAACACAGGAGATTAAATAAGGTAGGAGTGGAAAAAGGACTGATGATACTTGAGTAATTAACCAGCAAGAAGCTTCACCTAATAGTTGTCCTTCCAACAGCACTGCCAGGTGTGCTGCACAGAGAACAGGCAGGCATTTAAACCTTCTGAAACACAGCATCATTCTAGCATCCTGGAGTGCTTGAATAACCACACGTTTGTGTGAGCAATGCCTCTTTCATAGAAGTGAAAAAGGAAATTCTGCAACATATTTCACGGACACTATCTGGCAGCATACTCAATTCCCCCAGAGCTCTAAATTCAATACAAATCCAACTTCTGAAAATATGGGAAGTCTTAAAAACACGCACAAACAAATGAATCATGCTCCCCTGACACAGTTCTTGTGATGCTTTGTAAACTGCTCTCAGCTGCATCAGAACTGAGACATTCAAACCAACACCATTCTGGACAGAATCACAGAACTGCCCAGGTTGGAAAAAACCTCAAAGATCACCGAGTCCAACCACAACCCAACCATCCGACCCCAACTCTAACAGCCCTCTGCTAAACCATATCTCCAAGCACCACATCCAGACGGCTGTGAAACACATCCAGGGATGGTGACCCAACCACCTCCCTGGGCGGCCATTGCACTGCTCAACAGCCCTTTCTTACAGAAGTTCCTCCTGACATCCAACCTAAACCTCCCCCGGCACAACTCCAGGCCGTTTCCCCTCGTCCCGTCACCCGGCACCAGTGAGCAGAGAGCAGCCCCGCTCCGCCGCAATCCCCTTGCAGACGCTGGAAGGGAGCGAGACGGTCTGCCCTCAGCCTCCTCTTCCCCACCCTGAGCAGCCCCGGTTCCTTCGCTCTCTCCCCATAGGCCATATCCTCCAAGCCCTTCCCCAGCCTCGCCGCCCTTCTCTGGCCCTGCTGCAGCACCTCCACGTCCTTTCTGTGCTCGGGTGCCCAAACCTGAACCCAGCACTCGAGGTGAGGCCTCATGGTGCCGAGTGCAGGGCAGGACGACTTCCAGAACTACTCACTACACACTGCCCTCCTGTCCATCATCTCAGTCCCTCGGGGAAAAGTCACTGATTGCCCAATGGAGTGTCAGTGTGTCAGCCACAAAGCACAGCACCTGGGAGGGAGCGCTGTGGACAGAGGACAAAGCCAGGGGGGCACCCAGAGGTACCGCACTAAGGCAGCATTTGCAATGAAATGACATCAAGAGCCAATACTCCAAGCTGCAATGCGCACTGACGTTTCCACAACACTGCTCTAACAGCAAAGGTTGAATGGTACGAGTGCACCTGCAGCTGTCCAGGCCCTAAAGAAAGGAAAAGATGCCATAACAGAATTACAGACACAATGCCATGTGGAATAGCGTGTCACCTGTCTGCCTGTCCTGCAAGCAGAGACACACGGCCTACAGTAACAGCAGGGGATAAAGGAATCCAAAGGAAGTGCTGAGAAATAAATGCAGATGGAGAAGAAGAAACAGCAGAGCTACCCTAGGTAAACAGTAGTAACATTCTGGGTAAGGAAATGCTTCAACACAGAGCCTTGGTGCTAACTGACTGCATGTGGCATTCAGAAAGTTAGAGCTGTAAAACCACCTCAGTACACAGCCTGCTTCTACGTGAAGTTCAGGTGTGGGAAATAAGGATCCTTTTTCTGAGTGACACAGAGATCAGGAAAAGAACAAGTTGGGGAAGGTGGGATGGAAGACAGATGAAGAAGGGGTGAATCCCATCTTGTCTGCTAAAACGGTGTGATGTTTACATAAAATGCATTCAACAAATGTAAACTGGTGGACTCAATACCTGGTAAATCTGTGGCACCAGATAAGCACGCAATGAACATGAAAGTGATCAAACATTGTGCAGCTTTTACAGGATTTATAAGACCTAATTCAATCTCCTTAAAAAATGCATTGCTTTTGACAAAGCAACATCCTCTCCTTTCCATTTTTTACTGTTTTCCCAATTAACTGCTTCCAGTACAACAGCAGAGCCCATACTGGACATCTCCATTCAGAGAGCAAAACCTATGTTTGCAAAACCCCAGAGTTTGTCTTCACTGAACTCATTTTGCCCTTCACTCTCCATCTTTTCCAGCCAGCCACCACGATCTCAATTATCACTAAGCAGAAAAGCACTACAGATGCACTGAGAGAAACAGTTTGTGCAGCAGCACTGAAGTGACTCCAGGCACATCAGAGCAGCCTGCTTCCTTCCAGCACAGAGGAGACTTAAAGCAGCGAGAGGCAGCGACACTGAACTCAGAAGGAAAGGCGCCAGTGATCACACACAGCATGACTGATGGCTGGGATGTTCAACTCAGTCTGTATCTTAAGGGCTATAAACAAGTGTGGGTCAGTAAAAACATGCAGTGCCTCCAATCCCAATGAATTAACACCATACTGGATGGTCAGATCCAGCTGGTTTCAGGAAGATCAGAACAAAACTCACATAAAAACCACACAGACCATTAAGAATCCCTTCATGCCTCATCCACAGCCCCGAGACCTGCATGGATGGGGCCTCCATCACCCCTCTGGACAGCCTGCTGCAACTCATGACCACTCTCTTTGAGAAGAAATTCATACACTCAAAACACGCACATCATTCCTCATCTCCCATCCCTGTCACATGCTGAGGTGCTCCCTTCAGTCCCAAGACTGCTGCTGCCAATTTCTAGTGTTCACCTAACACACCAACGCTACATCCCAGCTGCTGCTGCCATGGACAGCCATTACAGGAACCTAAACTAAATTTAAGTTCATAGAGCCAATGTTAACTCTTGGTTAACACCAGGTTCATTAAAGCCTGCTTGAGCTCCATGCAATGCTTTGTCTGTGACAGGATTACAGCCCTCTGAGTGGGAACACTCACATTAAGCTGACACTGTGAGCTGCACAGAATAACAGAATGGCCCAGGTTGGAAGGGACCTCAAGGATGACAAAGCTCCAACCCCCCACCACAGGCAGGGCCACCAACCTCCACATTTCACAGCAGCCCGGGCTGCCCAGGGCCCCATCCAACCTGGCCTCCAACACCTCCAGGGATGAACGGGGCATCCACAGCCTCTCTGGGCAGCTGTTCCAGCACCTCACCGCTCTCACACCAAACAACTTCCCCCTCACATCCAACTGAAATCCGCCCTCCCTCAATTCCAACCATTCCCTCGTCCTGCTGTCATCTTCCCTTCCCAAGAGCTGACTCCCCTCCTGTCTGTAGGCTCCCTTGAGGTGCTGAAGGCTGCAATGATTCACCCCGCAGCCTTCTCTTCTCCATGCTGAACGAGCCCAGCTCCCTCAGCCTGTCTTTGTAGTGGAGGTGCTGCAGCCCTGCTCATCTCTGTGGCTCCTCTGGACCCTCTCCAGCAGCTCCCTGTCTTTCTTGTACTGGGGGTGACGCAGTATTCCAGATGGGGCCTCACGAGAGCAGAGCAGAGAGGGACGATCACCTCCCTGTCCCTGCTGCCACCCCTCTGCTGATGGAGTCCAGGATCCCATTTGCTTTCCGAGCTGCAGGAGCACACTGCTGCCTCACATTCAGTCTTTCATCCTCCAGGACCCCCAGGTCCTTCTCTGCAGGGCTGCTCTCCTGGACTTCTCCTTCTAGTCTATATAAATGCCTGGGATTCCTCTGGCCCAAGTGCCAAACCTTGCATTTTGCTGTGTTGAACCTCATTAGCTTCACTTGGGCCCACCTTTCAAGTCTATTGAGATCCATTCAACCTGAATACCCAGCATTAGAAGGCAATTAAACAAAAATAATCCAACTCCTAATTGCTTACTGTGCTTTGCTCCTAAGAAGGGTCAATCCTAATGCTAGATTTGTAGGAAAGCAACTCAAGAGACAAAGAACAGTCGTTGCCTCAGCTGTGAGGGAGAACTAACATTTTACTCTCATATATCTTGAGCAATGCAACATTCCTTTCATCCTTCATCATCATTGGAATCAAATTTAGCCTTACATGCTTAAAGCTCGAATGCTTCTTCCCAGCATTAATTTGGCTAGTTGCCTAACCTAACAAAGACCTCATTAAACAAGATAGGAATCAAGCTCTGAGTTACTTGTATTTACTCCTGATTCTGAGCATCAACATTCATGAAGTCAAACAGGGAGGCCTCTAAGAAACACATCCTTCATAGTACAAAGGCAGACCCTTGTGTGGGTTTAAGGGTAACAGCTTTAGAGTCAGCTCTGTTCACAACAAAAATCCAACATTTTAATGAAAACGATGGCAGGGTCAGGAAGCAGAAAACATAAAAACATTACGAAGCATCCCGCTGTGCCACACCAGCGGTCCGTGCAAAGCTGTGAGCATCAGATGGTGCCTGGGGGAGCACATCAGCATAGCCACCCCTTTGGTAGCTCCTGAGCATCCAGTTTTCACACCGCAGGCTCCCCCAGCGGTGTGACATAGCAGAGGTTTCGTGCTTCCATTTCACACAATTCCATTTACAATTCTGTATTTTGCAAAAAAAAAAAGAAAAAAAAGCGACAAGAACAAAACAAATTAGTCCAAGAAAGGCTGAACAGCACCCGAATGAAGCATTTAACTTCCAAAATTTGAGACTTCACTCGCACAGAAAACAAGCAAGCCTCTGAAATGAGACTTCTGGTTTCACACAGCATCAGCAGTTCCTTGAGAAGAAATCTACTGAACCATCCGAAAACACGACGGACTCCTACAAAACGGGTACGGCTGGGATCCATTCACGAGCAGATAACCTGTCAGCAAACACAAAAACACCCAACGCCTCAGGCGCGCAAAGCCTTTCCATCAGAGCTGAAACCAGCAGCCCAACCTCGGGGCCATACGCCACGCCTCAGGGCAGAACACATTCTAAAATACGCTAAAATCCTCCGATGACAATAGCGAGAACTTATCTCCCGAACGAACCTGCGGGCACCAGGCGCGACGTGCCGGTCTGCAGAGCCGCAGCTCCGGCCAGCAGCGCCAGGACAGGCCGCAACCCGGCCCCGACCCAGCGCGGGGCGAGCAGAGGGCCCCGAGCGGCAGCCGGGCCTCGGGGAGCCGCGGGACGGCTCGAAGGAAGCTGAGCCAAATCGGACCGAGGCGAGGCGAGCCGCCCGCCCGATCCAGCCCGGGCCGCACGGAGCAGAGCCGGCTCGGGCTGCGACTCACCAAAGAGATGGTCGTTGTGGCCGCCATCTTGTCCACCCCGTCGGCGATCGGCACGGAACTCTCGCGAGAACCTTCAGGGGCGCGCAGAAGGGTAACTCTCGCGAGAGCTCCTGTAGAAAGACTCGGGAGAACAGCTCGCGAGAATTCGCGTGAGAGCGGGCGGGACGACGGAGTTGGCGCGCCAGCCTCGCTCTGCTTCCGCTTCCGCTTCCGCTTCCGCTGCCACGCCCCCAACCCGTCGCAGAGCGCCCCCTGCGCGTTGGGCGGAGTGCTGAGCCCGCGCTGGGTGCTGCACGGCTGCTCCAGCACTGTGAGCCTGTGCCATTTTGCTCTGCTCCTCGGGCGCCCCAATCTTTTACGCACAGATTTAAATGCACGCGCAAGGTCAGACCAGTGGAAATGCCATTTCTGCCACAGAGGCTGGAAATGCCACAGGAGTTTTACAGCTCCTATCCTTATATCGGGTTCTGATAAACGATTCAGAAAGTTCAAGCCAATAAAGCTTCCTAAAGGCAGTGCGATGACTTAACATCTCAGTGCTGATGGCCAGGAAGTTCTGCACTGCAAAGCATCTTTTTTTCAGCTAGCAGAAAAGGTGCAACGTGTGAATTAGAACACAAAACCGACGTGCCTTATTTCTAGCCTGAATTTAAGTGCGAGCAGTTAACCACTGGCAGACATTAACTCCTGAGGCTCAGTGGGTTCCTACACTGTGCAATTGCTACTGACTGTAGACCTTCTAGTCTGTAGACCAGAACACTTTCTAGTAGATCTAGCAGATCTTCTAGTAGATACTCTGCAAGATGTAGAGTACATGGCAGCCAGCTGGCCAAGAAGGCCAATGGCATCCTGGCTTGTACCAGAAACGGTGCAGCCAGCAGAACAGGAGGTGATCATCCCTCTGTACTCAGCTCTGGCGAGGCCGTACCTCAGTGCTGTGCTCAGTGTTGGGCCCTCAGGGCAAGAAAGACACCGAGGCCCTGCAGTGTGTGCAGAGAAGGGCAGCGGAGCTGTGAGGGGTCTGGAGCACAAATCCTATGGGGAGCGGCTGAGGGAATTGGACTGTTCAGTGTGGAGAAGAGGAGCTCAGGGGTGACCTTATTGCTCTCTACAGTGACCTGAAGGGAGGTTGTGGTGAGCTGCGGTTGACCTTTGCTCCCATGTAGCAGTGATAGGACGAAAGGGAATGAATGGCCTGAGGTCGAGCCAGGGGAGATTCAAGTTGGATATCTGGAAAAACCTCTTCTCCAGAAGAGTGGTCAGGAGCTGCAATGGGCTGCCCAGGGAGGTGCCCAGGGAGTCACCGACCATGGAGGTGTTCAAGGAACGTTTAGATATACTGAGGGACGTGGTTCTGTGGGCGGTGACAGGTGGGAGGTTGGACTGCATGACCTTGGATGTCTTTTCCAACCTCTGTGATTCTAAAAAGCACCCAGGATGGCTCAGCCTTTCTTAGCGAGACCAGCTGCAATATAGCTGGCAGTGAATGAGATTTGTTTGTGTTTCTGATAGCTGGGGAGAAAGTTAGGCATTTTTCCTTAAGAATTTGGGATATTATTGACACTATTGCCTTCACATAATACATTTGTAAGGACGTAACACTGGGAAATCTGGATGATCTTGGATGTCTTTTCCAACCTTTGTGATTCTATGATTCTACGTGCCATACCTAAGCATTCCTGATACATGGACAGGAATTTCAGGCATTGTGAGCTGACAGACCTGACCATAAGTGCCAAGGACACATCCCCTCCCTTGTCTGGCAGGACTGCTGTCTGACTTGCAAACACGAGGACAGGATTTCCATTCTTGTGCTGGTGACAGTTCTGCAGAGAAGGCCATGCACGTCTCTCTGGATGCTGAGCTGTGGGCCTGCAATACTCCTGCAGCAAAGGAGGCCCAAGGCCACCTGAACTGCCCCAGGAAAGCCTCATTATTTGGCTGAGGGAAGAACCCTCCTCTGCTTCTCTCTCATGAGGCTCCATCCAAAGCACAGAGCCCATGAAGCACAGACTGCCTAGATGGCAAAGGGCCTGGAGGATGTGTGGTGGGAGAGTCTGAGAGCTGGGGTGGCTGTACATCAGTGTGAGCAAATGCCTGATCAGTGGGTGAAGAATCATGGAATCATAGAACAGGTTTGGTTGGAAGGGTCTTTAAAGACCACAGAACATGGAGTGGTTCGTATTGGAAGGAGGCTTAAAGATCATCCAGTTCCAACCCAAGAAGATGGAGCTAGGCTGTTCTTGGTGGTCCCAGCACTGAGACAAGAGGCTGAGCAATGGGCCCAAATTGAAAAAATGGGAAAATATTTTTTTCAGTGAGGTTGGCTGAAACACTGGCACAGGTTACCCAGAGAGCCTGGATGTCTCCACCTGTGGGGGTTCTCAGACCTGACTGGCCGTGGGTACATGGGACTGGCCCACCCAGCACTGGGCTGGAGGACCGCAGAGGGTGGCTGGACCTCGAGTGGTCCTCTCCAACCTCAGATCTTCTGTGATGCTGTGACTGCTGCCTGACATGTGCTTGAAACATCCTGCGGCTGCCAGTTAACAAACTTATAACTGCTGAGTGCAGCCAGTAGGAGGGAGATCCATCACTCAAGCTGAGTTGTAATGACATTCAAAGAATTGAGTCAGGTGAAATGTGCTAAAGAAGAGCTCATTGGCTGATCAGGGAAGCAGCAGCTGGTGTATGAAGCATTTCTTAGTTTGCAAAGGCAAGTGCAAGCTTGTTCTGGAGAAAGCAATTTCTGCATCACACAGCTGAATGTTGTTTTTCCTGTGAATGCCTGCTCTATCCAATTTACCCGACTTTGTTGGATCAGCGTTGAACTCGAGGAAGCCGTTTCACTCTTCTTAACTGTAAGAGTGACTAAGAGATCACTGAGTGCTCGCTCAGCAGACCAGCTCCTCGCATGAGACAAGCTGCTTGCAATGGCTTTATTGATTTGTCAGTTCTGTCAGGTTGGCACAGCGCAGCGCGACTGGGAAACGCAGCACAACTGACAGCTCAGCGCAGCGTGGTGGCACGGCAGACCCAGCCATACAGTTGGTGCAGCACCACAAAGCACGATGCAGGCAATGGAAGAGTTGGCACAGCGCAGCACGGCAGCAGGGCTGCTCACAGCACGACGTGAGCAGCACAGAGCGCAGCACAGCTTTTGCTACACGAATCATTTCTGTTGGTGATTTTTACCAATGGAACCCAATGTGCAGCAGCTACGATTGCCCCTTTCTACGCACAAGCGATGGAAGTTCCAAACACCCCAGGACACACAGGGAAGAAAGAGACATAGGGGTTTTTCCCCTTAGGATACCATAAGATTTTTGAAAGCCATGAGACAAACAGGAGTGAAAAAGGTTCTGTTCAGCACCAGTGACATTTCTGCTGTTCCCCATGTTGGGATCCAGCTGGTGGGTTTGGATTGCTGCAGTTGCTTCTCCTGCTGTGCCAAGTCCAGCTCACAAAGTCCACCTGTCAGCTTACACCAAGATGAGAGCTTCTAACTGAAAGGCATCACAGTGGTTCATCTGTGTGTGGGAAACCTTAAAAAAACAGCAGGAAATGGAGATAGAGGATGGAACGTGGCAGATTGCAAACTATGCTGGAGCTTTCCTCCCTTCCGCACCCATCACCAGCTGGCAAAGAGGAAAGAAAAAGAGCTTTAGGACCCGCAGTGAGAAAAGCTTATCACTCCCAGAGGCAAGTTTATCAGTCTGTGGGACTCTTGCAGCAGCTCCTCATCTTCACAAACACCGTCAGCACTCCCCCAGGCCCCACAACTCCCCCTGGATTGCTGCTCCAGGAGTAGGGGCCAGGGCACGTGCTCGTGCAGAGGCCATTCCTTGTGTTATAGCTGGTTGCTATTCCACTTGCTGTTGTCTTTCCACGCCACAACAAAGGCATACACCTCTCATGGACTGCAAAGATTCAGTCTGGAGTGGCCCCGCTGGAGGAGTTGGTTCCAGAGCCTGTGGTTGCTCCTTGCTGGGTTTGTGCCCATCCCCATAGCGCAGGGACCCCGCTGCCCCAGGGGTGACTCACAAGGGAGGAGACCGGTGCTTGTGGAAGGCATTTTCCAGGAAGTTAGCCAGTTTCTCACAGTCATCCTAAATATAGAAGAAAAAGCAAGCCAACAGATTAGTTTGCCATGCTTTTTCCAGCACACGGGAGAAAGCACTCTGCTGTTTCAGTTCCAAGCTGTGCAGTTGTTCTGCTCAGATGAAGAAAAGAAGGAAGTGTAGACACACTTTTTTTTTCCAGGCATACTCACATATATTTTTCAGTGAGCGAAGCTAAGCCCTGCCTTATCTAATGTCAACATCCAGAATGAGAAATGCTTCAAAACTTTGCCTACAGTCCCAGAATTCCTAACTTGTACAAAATAAAATATAAACACATTTTTCATTTCCTCCACACTCCTTTACCCTGAGGCCGCGCTGCCCAAATGACTGCACAGCTCTGCATTCCTCCTTGAGTCGGTCTGCAGACACCAAGGGAGAGCCTGGAACTGCAGAAGAGGCAGTGCTGCTGACAGGGAGAAGTTTGCAAAGTGACCTGAGAGCAGCGTGGGCTGTTGGGTCCTGGCTGCTTCTCCCTGGCTCTGCTCAGGCTTTCACATTCAGAAAGGCAGTGAGTTGATGCAATGAGTGTGGTGACCTGTCATTGCTAGATGGCTGACCCTTCAGAACAGTGGGAGCAAAGTCTGGAGCCCAGAAAAATCGAACAGAGAGGCACTGAGCAAGGGCAGGAGTGCAGCACAGAGCTGCAGCCCGGGCCACGTGGCTGCTGCTGGCTGCAGATGGGGAATAAGGCACGAGGCATTCATGCTGCACACTGTGCACGATGCTGTTGTGGCACAGTGCATGCACACTGACAGTGGCATGGCGTACAAGCAGCCTTACCTCGTGGATGAACCCATAGTGCACCAGCTCTGTGGCAAGGTCCTTGGAGTTATCAGCTGCAGAGGGAAGGAACAGTGAGAACATTGGTGCATCCCAGCTCATCCTCTCCCAGCAAAGCACACCTCTCCAGCCCACAGCACAGCTGCACTGCGCCTCATTGCACGTTAGGGGCACACACTGTGTGCTGCCGCTCACAGTTCTGAGTAATGCTGGGGCCAACAGAGCAGAGTGTGCAGTGAGTGAGAGGCAGGACTGAGCTCCAGCCCCACATCACACAGCACAATGCCTTGGCAGTGCGTCACTGTCAGGTCTATGAGCTTGCCATGCTTGGACTCAGCATGAAAAGGAAGCGGGCCACTTCCTGCAGGTAGGAACACGAGGAGCTGGTGGAGCAGCAAATCCCAAGCGTCAGTTTGCAAGCTTTGTGTTTTCGTTCTGCCTGTAAGGGACTCCAGCTGTGCAGCCTGCAGAGGGCTCCTGCACACCTTAGGAAGGAGCTGCTGCGTTGGACAGACCCCAGGAGAAGTGCCCTTCCCCACACCCGTGGGGTTCCCTAAGAGAAGAGCACAGCAGCTCCTTGGAAGGTGCTGTGGAGGCTGCCCCAGAGCTGGGAAAAGGCAAAGAATGCACTCATTCACTGGTATTGCCCCAGTCGCACATCTCTGGGTTAAGTGCACGCTCCTGATGGCCACGGGACTCACAAAGTTCACTTCAGCTGCAGGTTGGCACCGCAAGCCAAAGGGAACAAGAAAATGAAGTTTGGTCTGCTCTCCCAGCACGAGAAGGAGAGAAGAGCTGAGTGCAAGCACAATCTGTGCCAAGCCCTAACCCCAAACCCGACTACCAGGAAATACTTCATGCACAAGAAGCAAGGAGACCTACTGGGCAGCAAGTCGTAGCTCAGCTGTCGGTGCAGCTTGTCCTCCAGGATCAGCAGGAGCGTGAGCTGCAGAGAGAAGAGAGAGCTCTGTGCATTCATCTGTAAGAGGCAGTATCAATGCTGGAAGCTGCTAGCAGGGCGGGCAGGGGGGTGCTGGTCAATGCCAGCATGTGGAGTGTCTTTGGGGCATAGTTTGGGTGACTCAGAGAGATGCTCTCTCTGTTAAACTGGAAAGAAGCAGAGCTAAGAGGTGTCCAAAGATGTCATGGACTGCTGACAGAGGGGTCTGTCGGCTTTGCTCTTCTCTGGGCTTCTTTTGCCTCAGACAGAAGGGCAGGCCTGCAGCGAACTGAGACCAAGCTGTGCCACGGTGCAGAGAACAGATGCTGCCCGTTGCATCCTGGTGGGGCTGTGCACTCACATGCCACTGAGTCTTGTCCTCATTCAGCTCCATGTTGCATTGCATCTGCACCACCTGGAAGAGGCCAAAGTGAGCATCAGCCCGGACACAGCCCCTTGAACTCCCCCAGGTCTGCTTTGCTCCTGTTTTCCAAGCACAATTCTCAAAATCCCACTGAAAAACCCAGCTACCAGCCTGACCTTCTACTCTGCCTACATCTCCAGGTGCTGTCCAGAACAGCTGAGGGTTCATTGAGCCCAACACCCAGTCACAAACTGCCATCAGCTGATGAAGGGTTGAGTGGGAGCCCTGCAGGAGGTGCAGTTCAGGGGCAGCATTACATCAGGATGAATTCCTCTGTTTTATTTGTCTGGGTGGGTTTTCCCCTTGAGGCCCTGCCCAAACTCTTGGTTATGTTTTAGTGTCGTGCTTTAGTTCATGTCCCCGAGGGATGACAACTTCTTAAAACAAAACCAAGACGTCAAAAACTATTGAAACGATGCAGAGTTCATTTTGGAAACGCTGCATTGCACTGCAGCGCATTGAAATTAAATAGACCAATATGGCTTTTCCTTAATATGTCAGCTTCAAGCTCCAGCACGACGACGTGCCCAAGGTGGACACCCCTTCCTTACACTGAGTAACACCAGAGATCCTTTGTTTGTGTGCAGAACTGCCCCACATCCTGCACACATCACTGAGAACAATGATGGTAACTGAGTGCATCACTGCCACCTGCTCCCGGCTCTCTCTACCCAATGCCCATGATCATCATCCTGTGGGAGGGGACATCGGGAGCTCTCTAGACATCCCCTGGCCAAAAGAAGAAGGCAGTGAGTTCAGAGAAGGCTGCCCAGCATCACTTTGCTGCCCTCCTTTGAACTGGTTCCAATTTATCAGCGTCTTTCTGTGTTGTCCAGATGCAGAATAATGACAGCGTGAATGTTCCATCACTGAGCACTATCCCACTGATACCTCATCCTATGCAGTTTTATTTCACGGTCTGCTGCATTCTGACAGATCTTAGCAGTCATGGGGAATGAAGGCATTTGGCTCCTGAAGAAAGCAATGCTCTGGGGAAGCACAGTGACTTCTCACCCTGAACTCCTGACCCACTCCACCACAGCAGAAAACAGCCGTGCTGAGATGGACATTTCCATCAGTCATCACCTCTTGTAGCTGACTCTGCAGTTTTGATGCAGCTCAAATATTTGGTTCCGGAGCAGAGGAGGTGATGGCTGAGCTGTGAGCCGTGCAGGACCCAAACGTCAGCACCGCCTCTCTTATCTCCTCTCATTCTCACTTCTCTTTCTCACCTCTTTTTCTGCTTTTCACATCTCTTCTGCTTGCTAAATGGAACGGTACAGATGGAGGCCTCCATCAGGCTCCTGCAGACCACAACTTCCAGCACTGGAACCTCACACCATGCACTGCTGAGCGCCCTCTGCCACCTTCCCCAGCCTGGCTGCTCTCTGACCTCATACCAAAGAGCTGAGCCCACAGACAAATGTGTGGGCTGCAGGAACATCCAATGGGTTGATGTGGATGTTATAGCCACGGTCCCAGGCCAACTGCTCTGGGTGGCACAGCTTGAGGAGGGAGATTGGACACAGAATCTCAACTGTGATTCCACGTGAAAACATGCAACCAATTGTTCAAAGCTTTTAGAATACTCATTCAGGACCCTGAATGAGTCTCCTGCCAGCCCAAGCTGAGCCACTAAATCATGGAACCACTGAGGTTGGAAAAGACCTCCAAGATCCCCACGTCCAACTCCATCCCATCCCATCCCATCCCATCCCATCCCTCCCATCCCATCCCATCCCATCCCATCCCATCTCATACCATCCCTCCCATCCCATCTCATACCATCCCTCCCATCCCATCCCATCCCATCCCATCCCATCCTATCCCATCCCATCCCACCCCACCATGCCCACATCCCATCCCCATGTGCCACATCTCATCCATTCTGGGATGGTGACTCCCGAGCCTCCTTTTGCAGCTGTGCCACTGCATCACCACTCTTTGTAGATTAAATGTTTCCCAACATCCAGCCTGAGTCACCTGCACAGGACAGCGATGCTATCTCAAAAGTTCTAAAGCAACCTAGAAAGCACTCTGCTCCACACGGGTTCATAATGGACTGAGGAAACATCTCCCTGCAGTGCATGTAGGAAGCCTAAACAGGCTGGAAGCTTCCCTTCCACTTAAATTAATTGCAGTGAGTGACAGCTCATCAACATGGTTTCTTGATTGTGCTGCAACACCTTTTGGATATGGAGGCAATCATAGAATCACAGAATCCTAGAATGACCTGGGTTGCAAAGGAGCACAGTGCTCATCAGTTCCAACCCCCTGCTGTGTGCAGGGTCACCAACCAGCAGACCAGGCTGCACAGAGAACCCACAGGGTGCCATAAGGATCCATAGTGAGCCACAGTGATCCATAGGATGCCATAAGGATCCATAGGGTGACATAGGAATTCAGAGAGTGCCATAGGAATCCAAAGGGTGACATACGGATCCATAGGGTGCCATGAGGATCCACAGGGTGCCATGAGGATCCATAAGGTGCCACAGGGATCCATAGGGTGCCATAGGGACCCATAATCACAGAATCACTGTATAGTCACAGAATGGCCTGGGTTGCAAAGGAGCACAACGCTCACCTTGTTCCAACCCCCTGCTATGTGCAGGTCGCCAACCAGCAGACCAGGCTGCCCAGAGCCACATCCAGCCTGGCCTTGGATGCCTGCAGGGATGGGGCATCCACAGCCTCCTTGGGCAACCTGTTCCACTGCCTCACCACCCTCTGGCTGAAAAACTTCCTCCTCACATCCAACCTAAACCTCCCCTGTCTCAGTTTAAAGCCATTCCCCTTGTCCTATCACCACCCACCCTCACAAACATTACCCCAGGCAATGTCAGGAGCCTATAACCAGCAGCACCACCACCTTCTGCATGGCACTAAAAACATGGCTGAAATGCAGAGCAATTTCAAAGCCCACCCATTAGCTGCCCACAGGCACGCTCCTGTGCTCAGAAATGCTGCTCAGAGCTGCATGGGTGCCCCCATGTTCGTGCACGGGGCTCGCTGGGCATCCCACTGCTGCCTCCCAGAGCTGCCAGCTGCGGTCACATTCCTTTGGCACTTGTAGGTTTGCCCAGATGCAAGATTTCATGCAATGAAACTCAGATCGCCGCTCCCCTCTCAACCCCAGTCAAATCAATGTGTGTTTTTTCACCAGCCGTTAGCCAGACCACGCACCTGCAAACTGGGGCACTGGATGAAAATGCAGCATATAGCAAATGCAGAGGGGGAGACAGCATAAATGCTTGGTTTTACACTGACATTCCTCCAATTGATTCAACTGAGCACCGCAGCGCTCTCTAAAAATAAGCCCGGAGCGCTATGAATAAAACATAAGTTAAGTGCTCTGAGAGCTGATTTACGGCCGTGATGGAACCACAGACTGCTTTGTAGGAGGCATTTCACAGCATCTTGCAGGAATGAGAACCAGTCTGGGGCCTGCGTAGCATTTTTAACATTAATTCAATGCAAGGATGAAGTTGTGTTCATAACATCCACGGTGACACAAGGAGTGCCACGGGCGATCGATGACAAATGACATGATAGCATCAGCGCAGGGAAATACCTCATACAGGGAATAAAGACACAGAATGTTGTTTTAAGGAACAGGGGTGCACACAGACCTATGCCTGATCCCAAAGCTCTGCAGCTCAGCAGATGGAAGCCGGCTGAGCCGTGCCATGCTGGGGCCGCATCCTGCTGACAGCAGCCAACCCTCCTCTCCCCATGCACTTGTCAGCAACGTGCCTCTACTGCCTCCGATTTGGGGCTTCCAATAGAAGACACTGATAAAATGGAGTGAGTTCAATGGAGAGGTGGCTGCAGCACTGGGAGGGGAGGCAGAGGGAGCAGGACTTGCTCTGCCCGATGGCTTTGGGGAACCCAATGGCAGCACGCCCATAGCTGCGGGGGTGCTGAGAGGCTGTTTGCAGAGAAAGGAGAGATGAGACAGACCTAAACAGGGATGTTCTGGATGGACCCAAGGAAATCTTTTTTCATGGCAAGAATGTTCAAACAGTGGACCAGGGTCCCACAGAGGTTATTAGATCTCCATCCCTGGAGGATCTCAGGACCCAGTTGGACTCCTGATGTCCCTTCCCACCTGAGCAACTGCATGGCAGAATGAGACCCAGCACTGGATACCCAATGTAGGTCATGCAGCAGTGATTAATCCTGGGAAACTGCTCCTGAGACCAAAGTGGATTCAGCATTTCAAAATGCTGTCAGACCCACGGCACCCACCCTTCCTGCAAACAACCCTGGGACAAACACACAAAAAAGCCCTTGAATCGAAGATGCTGAGTGAAATCCAGCAACCTGAGAGAGACAGAGATGATCTCACAGAGCTTATCCCTGGCACCTGAAACTGACTCCAGGACACTAATAATACAGGAAATCATGAAAGAAGACTTTAAAACTAAGCTGCCACCACAGAATCACTGAAAATAAGAGCTGACAGGGTTCAGGACGCCATCCTAGAGAATCATAGGATCGTTAAGGTTGGAAAAGACCTCTAAGCCCAACTGTCAACACAACCCCTTCGTGCTCACTCATAGAATCATCAAATCACTGAGGTTGGAAAAGAACCCCAAAATCCCCAAGTCCAACCCCAACCCATCCCCCCATGTCCCCAGGCGCCACATCTCCACAGCTCTGGAACACTTCCAGGGATGCAGACCCCCAACTTTCCGTTCCAACTGCCACTCTGATGGTACCTGGCTTGACCTTACCTTCCTGGTCTCCACATCAAAGGGTTCTGGCGTGGGGGTTTTGGCTTTCTGAGGGTCCTCTGGGGGCTGAGAGAGTGCCCGTGGGAGGGCATGGGGTCTGGAAACAGCAAAATTCATCAGAGGGTAAATCCCATTCCTGGTACAGACACAGAGAGAGGAGACAACCAAGTGAGCCCCGTCCTCCTGCTGCCAGGCAGAAGGTCTGTTCGTCCATGTGGAGAGCCACAGAGGGGCTCAAACGAGAGACTAAGCACGGTCCTGCCAGTGGGACACTCCATGGGATGGGATCTGGGGATGTCCCAAAACCCACCTGACATCTTCTAAGAACTTGTCCAGCTCAAGGAACGAGACCTCTGAGTACCTGGGAGGAAAGGATGAGAACGTCACTGCGAGAGCAAGGCAGGAGAGCAGCACGAAGGGCTGCGTGGTGACAGCGTGGTCAGGGTGGATGCAGGTCCTGGGCTCACATCCTGTGCTCCAAACGCTCACCTCCACTGTGCTCCGGGCCGACCCTCACGCCGGATCTCTGCCATCACCATGTTCAGGTCCAGCTCCTTTATCTTCTCCTCCACCACGTTCTCTGGCATCAGATCTAGGGCAGAGCCAGAGAGGGGCATCAGCCGGGAGATGCTGCAGGCTGGGCTCTGTGCTCTCTGCCATTCTCCACGGGCTCCTCCATCCCCACAGCTCTGCGGGGCCGGGATGCACAAGCTCAGTGGGGCAGGGCAGTCTCCTGTTACTCACACTGGTTGTTGATGAAGCAGTGTGCTGCCAGCAGCTTCAGGGAATGGACCTCAAAGAGCACGCGGTGGAAGAGGAGGCTGTTGGCCGTCGGCCTCTTGTCGGGGTTGAGGGTCAGGCACGACAGAATGAACTCCTGAGGGTCAAACACAAAGCATGAACTGGAGGTAAAGCCCCGCTCCACGTCTGTTCCAGTGCTTGGTAACACTGTCGGAGAAGAAATTGTTCCTAATATCCAACCTGAACCTCCCCTGGTGCAACTTCAGGCCATCATCTCTCATCCTACCTTACCTCGTAGGATGCCTGGGAGAATTCTGGAACCACACGAGAGAATGGGGAGAATGTGCACACATGATGGAATCTTTTGGGGATGAACGTGGAGAGAAACAAAAGATGCATGCTGCTGTCTGAGCCCCTTACTGGGCACTTCAGCCTGCCCTGTCTTCTCACCATGCCCTACCCTTCAGATATTGATAAGCATTTATCAGATCCCCTCTTGACCTTCTCTCCCCCAGGTGCACAGCCCCAGGGCTCTCAGACTCCCCATCAGGAGATGTTCCAACCCCCTCCCATCTCTGCACCCTCTGCTGGGCTCTCTCCAGCAGTTCCCAGTCTGCCCTAAACTGGGAGCCCCACACAGTGCTCCAGCATTGCCCCCCCAGGGCAGAGCAGAGTGGGGAGAACCTCCTTGCCCTGCTGGCCATGCTCTGTGCAATGCACTCCAGTGTCCCATCTTGGCACACTGCTGGCTCACAGTCAGCCTGCTGGCCACCAGAACCCCCAGGTCCTTTTCTACAGAGCATGCACACATGTGGACACATGCACCTACTGGGATCTGGCACCCAGCCTCACTGCTGTTCACAGTGGGACAACGTGTGGGGACAAGATCTCATCATGACCAGCCGAGCAGGAAGGATCCTGGTGCCCTTCAACCTGCCAGACTGCTGCCCACTGCTCCCAGAAGGCTGCTCCAGGGCCACCTGAAACACGTGGGTCCGGCTGTGTCCCAGTGGCTCTGTCCCACAGCTCGGCTGCCCGCACTCACCCTCATGTTGGGGTCATCCAGAGAATGCCGTGCCCTCATGATGGCCTCCTCCGAGACCCGCGTGTCACCGTTGGTCTGGATCTCCAGCACTGCCATCTGGGGAAGGAGGAGCGCAGCTGTGTCTGCAGGCAGCCAAGCCCTGGCTCAGTCCTCGGGGCCCATTTCTCTACCCCAGTGCTGCACAGGCAACCCCCAACCAACAACCAACAGCCCCCTCATAGCAGCACTGAATGTCCCTGTCCCATGTGCTCCCTCTCCCTGGGGATGCCACAGCCTGTGGAGGCTGACCCAAAGCAGCAGTGGATGCTCTGCTGAGCCCAGCAGTAGTGCCTCCACCTACATAGATTCATAGAATCATAGAATCACAGAATGGCCTGGGTTGCAAAGGAGCACAGTGCTCATCTGGTTCCAACCCCCTGCTATGTGCAGGGTGGCCAACCAGCAGACCAGGCTGCCCAGAGCCACATCCAGCCTGGACCCGCAGCTCACAGCCAGGTGTGGGGAGCTCCCAGGCAGCCAGCAGGCCCCACAAGGCACTGCCCTGCCCCATAAGTGGGGGTCCTGCAGGTTCCCAGGCTCTGCAGCAGCCCAGCTCCATACCTCCAGTGCGCACATCCCAAAGGAGAAGATGTCCACGGCGGTGCCGTCGGCCTTCTCTGCAGAACCAAACCAGGAGCCCATCAGCCCAGTTGTGGTGGGACTTCAACCCCCCCACCAGGAGCAGCCGACGTCCCCACCTGTGGGCCCTTCTCCCCACACACTTCTATCTGTGCCTGCTTCCCTACCCCGACACCCAGAGCTCTGCACAAACCTTTCCAATTAACTCAGAAGACCCAAGATGGGGCTCACGCTGTGTGCATGCACAAGGCACGAAGGCTCCTTGCTCCTTTTTCCCCCTCACTCTAACACTTCACATGCTGCTGAGCGCTTCTGAGCCAGAACCTTTTCAGGCAGCGACCCGAGCTCATGCTGAGACCTTGTTCTGAACCACCAACATCCAACTCTCAGCCCATTGCTAGGTGTGCACAGCTATTCCCCCCACGCGCACAGCTCCGCACTGATCAGCGCAGCATTTCACCTACAGCGTTGGCACAACCATCCACAGTCACGAGATCTCCTCTTGGCTGACAGCTTTAGTTCTGAAGGCACCAAACTGCAAACCCGCAGCGGCCAAACACTGAACCACAGCCCTTTCACAGCCCCCTCCCCCCCCCAAACTGATCCCCACTCACGGCCATATTCCGGGGGAAAGAAATGCAAATTGCGCAGCTCCTCCCTCTCGATCCGGATGGGGCTCCGCAGGTCGTCTGGAAGGGCTACAGGGGAACAAGAAATAATCTGAGCCGCGGCTCTGCAAGTGAGCACAGACGGGACTTTGGAGCGTGTCCCTGCCCATGCGGACAGCATGTGCACCCACTTCCCCAGGAGATGACACAGCTGCGGTGGTTCCCCTCCTGCTTGCAGCCCCAGGGCCACTCCTTGGTGCCCAATGGGGACAAAATCCACCCGGTGATGAGATGGATGTGCTGGAGAGGTAGCAGAGGGACACTCACCGTTAGCAAACACCCGGTGCCACACTGCCGGTCAGCGCCGATGCCAAAGGAGATAAGTGAGAAGTGTAGAGCAGGGGACACAAACAGAAGACAAGGGAATGCCACACTTCAGAGCGATAGAATCGTTAAGGTTGCACAAACCACTAAGATCATCAAGTCCAACCCCACCCCATCCCCACCGTGCCCACTCACCATGTCCCCAGGTGCCACATCTCCATGGCTCCGTAACACCCACAGGGATGGTGACCCCAGCACTCCCCAGGGCAGCTGTGCCAATTTCTGACATTTTAGACACACTGCAGGGCCTTAATGCCTTTCTTGCAGTGAGGGACCCAACACTGAGCACAGCACTGAGGTACGGCCTCACCAGAGCTGAGTACAGAGGGATGATCACCTCCTGCTCTGCTGGCTGCGCCATTTCTGGTACAAGCCAGGATGCCATTGGCCTTCTTGGCCACCTGGGCACACTGCTGGCTCATGGTCAGCATCCCCAGTTCCTTCTCTGCCACAAGGGCACTGCACACATGTGATGCTCAGTAATCCCCCAGGGGACCCTCAGCTCTTATCCCTCCCCACAGCTCCCCGCTGCCCACCCCATTCCCAGCCCCAGAGCTGCAGGGCCGCGTCCTACCGGAGCCGATCTTGATGAGCCCGTTGTGCTGGATGAAGATGGTGTCACTGGTGAGGTTGCCGTGGATGATGGGAGGCTCACAGGAGTGGAGGAAGCTGGGGGGGGCACAGAGCTGCCCTGAGCACATTGCCCAACGCAGCCAGCAGCAGGACGGCGAGGCAGAGAACTTACCTGAGAGCGGACAGGATCTGCGTGCACCAGCGCTTCCAGGCCTATGGCAGAGACCAGAGCTGTGTGAGACAAGCCAGGACCCACATATCGACCGGCAGCTGGGAACCCGGCCCCCCACTGCCCTGCAGGGACCACTGCTCGAGGATGAGCCACGCACTGTCCCAGCCACAACTGCCTCCTTTCCAGTCCTGGTTCAGCAAACACCATAAAAGCTGAGAACCTCAGTGCTGAAATCCTCAGTGTCAGACACAGCTCTGCAGGGCACCAAAACCCAGTGGGAGCGTGGACACACGCACCATAGAGGGGGCAAAATCTCACTCTGCTCATGGGGTCCGTGCAACATGGTTTGTACCAGTGGTGAATCCCAATTCTACCGCTGTGATGCTGTGGCAGTGAGCTCAGACTTGGGGGAGGGCAATGGGGTCC
The DNA here is from genome assembly GCA_030408155.1 of Lophura swinhoii. Lineage (NCBI taxonomy): Eukaryota > Metazoa > Chordata > Aves > Galliformes > Phasianidae > Lophura > Lophura swinhoii. Next base: position 98,573,510 of record CM059456.1, on the reverse strand, counting down.
AGCACAGATCCCACAACACACAGATCCCTGTGTAATGCAGGGAGCGACCAGGGGATCATAGAGTCATGGAGGTTGGAGTCTCCTAAGATCATGCAGTCCAACCTCAACCCATCACATACACAGAAGCACAGAATGGCCCAGGTTGGAAGGGACCTCAAGGATGATGAATCTCCAACCCCCCACCACACGCAGGGCCACCAACCTCCTCATTTCACAGCAGCCCAGGCTGCCCAGGGCCCCATCCAACCTGGCCTCCAACACCTCCAGGGATGGACGGGGCATCCACAGCCTCTCTGGGCAGCCGTTCCAGCACCTCACCGCTCTCACAGCAAACAACTTCCCCCTCACATCCAACTGCAATCCGCCCTCCCTCGGCTTCAAACCATTCCCTTGTCCTGCTGTCATCTCCCCTTCCCAAGAGCTGACTCCCCTCCTGTCTGTAGGCTCCCTTGAGGTGCTGAAGGCTGCAATGATTCACCCCGCAGCCTTCTCTTCTCCATGCTGAACGAGCCCAGCTCCCTCAGCCTGTCTTTGTAGTGGAGGTGCTGCAACCCTGCTCATCTCTGTGGCTCCTCTGGACCCTCTCCAGCAGCTCCCTGTCTTTCTTGTACTGGGGGTGACGCAGTATTCCAGATGGGGCCTCACGAGAGCAGAGCAGAGAGGGACGATCACCTCCCTGTCCCTGCTGCCACCCCTCTGCTGATGGAGCCCAGGATCCCATTTGCCTTCCGAGCTGCAGGAGCACACTGCTGCCTCACGTTCAGTTTTGCATCCACCAGGGCCCCCAGGTCCTTCTCTGCAGGGCTAAATCCCCACCATGTGCACTGACCATGTCCCCAAGACGACATCTCCATGGCTCTTGAACACCTCCAGGGATGGTGAGTCCCCCACCTCCCTGGGCAGCTGTACCAATGCCAGACTCTTCTGGAAAGAAATTGTTCCTGATATCCAACCTGAACATCCCTCAGAGCAATGAGAGGCCACCACCTCTCATCCCATCACTGCTGTGAAATGAATGCTGGGAACAGCATTCATTTGCTCTGCTTTGTAAGAGACCCGAGACCCCTCCCAGCAGGCACAGAGCTGCTCCCTCCCGTGGATGTGCTCCTAGGGAACCTACCCTGGCATTCATGGCCTTGTGGTTTTTCTTGGTTTTCTTCAGGAACTGCTTCAGGCTCCCCGAAGACACGTATTCTGTGATGAAAATGACCTGGGGGGGACAGAGGTGTCAGTTCCTTGCCCAGCTCATGTGCTGCACTGCGTGAGGCTGAGGATAGCGTCCTGCTACGTGTCCTGGCGAATCACAGAACCATTAAGGTTGGAAAAGACCTCCAAGTTCATCGAGTCCGACTGCCAGCCCATCCACCCTGCCCACCAAGCTATGCCCTGAAGTGCCACATCTCCACGGTTCTGGAACACCTCCAGGGATGGAGACTCCTCCACTTCCCTGGGCAGCCCATGCCAATGCCTGATCGGTTTCAGAGAAGAAATTCTTCCTAATTTCCAACCTGAAGAAGGAGAGCCCTAGGAGCAGGGTGAGCAGAGGACCCCAGGATCCCACCGCCATCCCTCCCAGCCTGGCATCCGACCCCCACATCCCCCTACCCGTGCCTTCGAGTCCTTCACATCCAGCCAGTATTTATGGAGCTTCACGATGTTGGGGTGGTCCACCAACACCAGCTGCTCAAACATGGTCTTGATCTTCTCCTATGTGCAGAGAAAGGACAGGTGAGATGGCAGCTCTGGGGGCACGGCAGGACAGCGCAGAGAGCACAGGAAGGTGGGGAGCAGCTCCAGGTCGGGGAAAAGCTGCTTTTGGGGTACAGAAGACACAGGGAGCCGTGGGCACATTCCTCACCATGAGGGGTGATTACCTCGTGTGCTTTGAAGGCCTTCTTGTCAGTGAAGAGCAGCTCATTCCACACCACCTCCACGCCTTCCTCCGTGTCCATGGCGAGGAAGGTGCTCTGGATGCCCGGCATGTTCCCCTGGTTCACCTGCAAGGCACAAGAATCTGGGAGGCCGCCCATGAGTGTGCCCTGCCCGCAGCTCCCACCCCACAGACAGACTCACTCACATCACTACATGGATGTGCATGGATCTCCTGTCCCAGGATCCCCGTCCACAGGACGCTCAGGCAGGGACAGAAGGAGCACCCAGCCCACTGCCTGCCCTGCCCAGCCCTCAGGACTCCCATTCCTGGGGGCTCAGGTCCCTGGGACATGAGGGCACAGAACAAAGCCAGACATTGGGAGCAACTCCCAGCACAGCAGGATGTCACCATGAGAGCCACCCAGCTCCAATTCACACCCCATGTAGACCCCACATCCCAGCAGACATTGGGGAACATCCCACGCTCTGAGCTGATGGCTGCAGACACAACGGACAGGGCAGACTGGAAGGTCCAGACCAACCAAAGGCATAACATCAGCCTTGCCAACATAAAGGAGGCTGTGGATGCCCCATCCCTGCAGGCATTGAAGGCCAGGCTGGATGTGGCTCTGGGCTGATCTCTGCTGATTGGCGACCCTGCACACAGCAGGGGGTTGGAACTGATGAGCATTGTGCTCCTTTGCAACCCAGGCCATTCTGTGACTCTACAGTGATACTATGATTATGAGTCCCTATGGCACCCTTTAGATCCTTGTGGCACCCTATGGATCCCTGTGGCACCCTATGGATCCCTATGGCACCCTGTGGATCCCTATGGCACCCTAAGGATCCTTATGGCACCCTGTGGATCCTTATGTCACCCTATGGATCCATATGTCACCCTTTGGATTCCTATGGCACTCTCTGGATTCCTATGTCACCCTATGGATCCTTGTGGCACCCTATGGATCACTGTGGCTCACTGTGGATCCTTATGGCACCCTATGGGTTCTCTGGGCAGCCTGGTCTGCTGGTTGGGGACCCTGCACACAGCAGGGGGTTGGAACTCAATGAGCATTGTGCTCCTTTGCAACCCAGGCCATTCTATGATGAGATCACAGAACTATGTAATGGGATGTGTTGGAAAGTTCCTTAAGGATCACAGAACCGTGGACTGGTTGGGCTGGAAGGGACCCTCAGCCCCACCCCTGCAGTGGGCTGTGTGCCCCTCAGCTCAGCTGCCCAGGGTCCTATCCACAGCCCTGAGCACCTCCAGGGATGGGTGCACCCACACTTCTCTGGGCAGCAGCCCCGAGGCCTCACCACCTCTGGGGAAACGATTTCCCCTTTACACATCCTACCCAAATCTCTCCTCTTTCACCTTAAACCCATCCCCCTGCCCTGTCCCCACCGGAGCAGCTGACCGCATGGAGCCCATGCAGGCTGAGCGCAGGCCAGCTGGCTGCATCGCTGAGCTCTGTGCGAGGCACGCGGGGTGGGGGGAACAAGTAATAGAAGCTCTTTGTGCCCAGGCAGCAGGAACTGGGCCACGAGCGCCCATCTGTTCCCTGCCAATGAGCCGGGGGTGCTGCACAACCCCCCCCCAGCGCCGTGCCCACGATCTGCCCCGTGCCACAGCGTCCGAGCCCCAAGCAGCAGCAGAACAATCCTGCATTCATCTGCATGCCGGCAGCTCTGCGCCGTGCCGGAAGAGGCAGGGGGTCCAATCCGCCGGGAGGGGGATGCAGGGCTGCTCTCGTGCAGGGATATTCTGCTGCTGGTGGGGAGAACCCCCCTCATGGAATCATAGGTGCTTTGAGTTGGAAGGGACCTGTAAGAGCCATCTGGTCCAACTGCCCTGCACTGAACACGGACGTCTTCTGATGCAGCCCGGGGTACGGTTGGCTCTCTGGGCTGCGAGGGCACAGTGCTGGCTCGAGCCCAGCTGCCAACCACCAGCACCCCAAATCCTTTTCGGCAGGGCTGTGCTTTACCTTGGGCTTGTTCAGGCTGGAGAAGAGAAGGCTGCGGGGTGAATCATTGCAGCCTTCAGCACCTCAAGGGAGCCTACAGACAGGAGGGGAGTCAGCTCTTGGGAAGGGGAGATGACAGCAGGACAGGGAATGGTTTGAAGCTGAGGGAGGGCGGATTTCAGTTGGATGTGAGGGGGAAGTTGTTTGCTGTGAGAGCGGTGAGGTGCTGGAACAGCTGCCCAGAGAGGCTGTGGATGCCCCGTCCATCCCTGGAGGTGTTGGAGGCCAGGTTGGATGGGGCCCTGGGCAGCCTGGGCTGCTGTGAAATGTGGAGGTTGGTGGCCCTGCCTGTGGTGGGAGGTTGGAACTTCATGATCCTTGAGGTCCCTTCCAGCCTGGGCCATTCTGTGCTTCTGTGATTCTACCCTTCCATCTCCCAGCACACGCTGACAGCAGGGTTGCTGTGACCCAGGTGCTGACCTCATACTTGGATTTACTGAACCTCCCTGGGTTCCCATGGGCTCAGTCCTCCAGCCCACCCCGGTCCCTCTGGATGCCATCCCTTTCTCCTGTTGTGTCGGCCGCACCCCACAGCTTGGTGTCACCCACACACTTGCTGAGGGTGCACTCAATCCCACCGCTGATGTCACAGATGATGATGCTGGATGCAGTTTGCAGTCTTGCTGGTGGCAGAGTTGCTGTGTGTGGGGTCACAACTCAGGGGATGGGAGCTCATCAGATGTACCCCGAGTTGTGGTGTGGCCACAGTCACCCTGAGATCATGGAATCATAGGATCCTAGAATGGCCTGGGTTGCAAAGGAGCACAATGCTCATCAGTTCCAACCCCCTGCTGTGTGCAGGGTCGCCAACCAGCAGACCAGGCTGCACAGAGAACCCACAGGGTGCCATAAGGATCCATAGTGAGCCACAGTGATCCATAGGGTGCCATAAGGATCCATAGTGAGCCACAGTGATCCATAGGGTGTCATAAGGATCCATAGAGTGCCATAGGGATCAATAGGGTGCCATAAGGATCCATAGGGTGACAAAGGGACCCATAATCACAGAATCACTGTAGAGTCACAGAATGGCCTGGGTTGCAAAGGAGCACAGTGCTCATCCAGTTCCAACCCCCTGCTGTGTGCAGGTCGCCAACCAGCAGACCAGGCTGCCCAGAGCCACATCTAGCCTGGCCTTCAATGCCTGCAGGGATGGGGCATCCACAGCCTCCTTGGGCAACCTGTTCCAGTGCTCCATCACCCTCTGGGTGATCTTTAAAGTCCCTTCCAACCTATTCATTCTATGACCTGTGATTCCACGAGGCTGTGCTGGGATAGGAGGGCTGAGGGAAGCTCCTATGCTTTCCTCAGTGCCCATGAAGCTGCTCTTCTGCCCACCTCAAAAAACACCAACGGAAAATCATCTCATGGTCCTGAGAAAAACCCCAAACTGTCACCAGTGAGCAGCCACTGTGTGCTGAACGGCTGCAGAACTCACACTGAGCAGCAGCCCCACGCACGGAGCTCTCAGCTGCACCACTAAATAAATGCTGTCTATGGGACTGGAGGCAAAAGGAGCGGCCACAGTCACTGCTGTGATCTCACCCTGCGCCTCTCAGGGCTCTCTCCTATCAGCTCTGTGAGGCAAAGCTCCTCCTGCACCAGACTGGGAAATTCTGTGCTCGGGTTCCTTCCAGAAAGGCGCTGGCAGGAGCTGAGGCTGCGTGGGGAGACCATGGGGACGGGTAAGTGGAGGTTACGACAGATCAGATTGCATCTTACAATAAATCGCTCCTTTTGTGCCTCTCACATTACAGAAGCTGAAACAGCAGACAGAAAAAGGTTTGGTGATGGAGCACCGGGGCCGTGGGGGAGCAGCGGTTCTATCAGGAGGGCTGGGAATGCTCACAGCAGCGCCCAGCCGCCCCTCCGTGCAGAGATGCTGATCCAACCCAAACCTCCCCGCTGCCACCTGAGGCTGCTTCCTCACATCCCACCACCATCTGCAAACAGAGACTGACCCTCTTCGCTGCAACCTCCCTTCATGTCCCTGCAGATGGGGTCCTCCCTCAGCATCCTCTTTTGCAGACTGAGCAGCACCAGCTCCTTCCCCTGCTCCCCTTGTCGTGCTGTCTGCTCCCTTCTCCAGCTGTGTTGCTATTCTCTGCCCATGCACTCTCACCAGTGCTGAGCACTGAGGCTCCCTGGTTCTGATACAACCCAGGATGCAGTCAGCCTTCTTGGCCACCTGGATACACGGTCAGCTGGCTCTCACCAGCACCCCCAGATTCCTTTCCCATCCGAATCTGCCCTCCTGTGTGCACTTAGCACAGCACCAACCCTGAGGGGGAGGCCACCTCCTGCCTGCAGGAGCTTTACACAAAGCACTTCCAAAATCTGGCACAGGTTTGCTGCTTTGTCTCCAAGGCAACTGAGCAGGGCAAAACCTCAGCGCTCAGCCTGAGCAGCACGGGGTCACGTCAGCATCCTGGGCTCCCCGGGCAGGGGGCTGCAGGGTGGGCACGGAACAAAGCTCACCAGCAGCAGTGCTGATGCTTCGGTTATTCAGTGGCCACGAGCATCTGCTGTACCATATAAGTCCTCACCCCATGGCATGGAGCAAAAGCCCAGCTGCAGGCAGGGGGGACACGCAGGGCACAGAGGCAGTGATGCTCACAGTGGGCACAGCCCACTGCTGGGATTTCCTGGGGCTGAGCAGGGAATGCTGTGCCCAGGAGAGCAGAGCAAATCCCAACCCGCTCCTCTGCTCTGGGATCTCATTAGCCTGGGCGAAAGCAAAATCTGCAGGTGAGTCTTTAGAGACTTTGTTGGAGTTACGGATGGCACAGAGCTGCACAGGGACACCTCGGCGCAGTGCCTGCGCTCTCTGACCAGCACATGCAGGGACGTAGAGTTGTGTCCTGGGGCAGGAGGGAATGCTGCAACACGGGAACCATTCTTCCAACTATGTCAAAAGGAAAAGGAGCTCAGATGGCTGAAGCCACATTGACAGCTGTGCTGCCCGTCTCAGCTCACTGAGGGCTGTGGGTGACAGACAACATCGGCTGCAGAGCGCAGTTGGAGAAGACCTCCAAGGTCCCCACGTCCAACCCAACCCACCCCACCATGCCCACTGCCCACCTCCCTCAGTGCCACATCCACACAGTGCTGGAACACCTCCAGGGTCGGTGACTGCCCCACTTCCCTGGGCAGCCTGTGCCACTGCATCACCACTCTTTCCAGGAATCAATTGTTCCTAACATCTTCTCTGAATTGTTCCTAATTGTTCCTAACTAATTCTCTGAAAGGGTGGTCGGGCACTGCAATGAGCTGCCCAGAGAGGTGGTGGAGTCACCGACCCTGGAGGTGTTCAAGGAACGCTTGGATGTTGTGTCGAGGGACATGGTTTAGCGAGAACCATTGGTGATGGGTAAATGGTTGGACTGGGTGATCCTGTGGGTCTTTTCCAACCTTAGTGATTCTATGATTCTATGATCCACGCTGACCCTCCCTCACGCAATGTGAGGCCATCAGCTCTCATCCTATTGCCTTTCCCTGGGAGCAGAGGCTGACGCCACCTTGCTCCAACCCCATTTCAGGGGGTGGGAGGCAGCGGTGAGGTCTCCCCCGAGCCCCCTCTGCCCCAGGTTGCGATGTGCTCAGCTGCTGTGGGGCTTCACCTGGCCGCAGGTGGCAGAAGCTGACGGCTGACATCCACCCACTGCTATCTGCGGTTTGCAGCAGAACAACAGCCTGAGCCCACAGCGGCGGAGCAGCAGCAGGACGAGGGATCTGAGCTGCCAGATAAACCTGTTTTCTCTGCACGATCGTGTTACACAATGAGCAGGTGAAGGGAACACATGAGATGGAAAATATTTTGATCCTACTGAAGCATTTGATCCTGCTCTCACAAAAACAAGCGCTCAGCACAAGCTCAGAGCTGGGTGGGCAGAAGGTGAACACGCTGCCAGCTGCAGGACTTTATTGTGCTGGGATGGAAGAGAGCCATGCACAATCACTGTGAGATCTGCTGCAGCTCAACACCGTGCAGTGATGGAGAGAAATGCTTGGGTGAACAACACCTGTCCTGCACGGGTGGATCTCAAAAAGGAGCAAGGTGGCAGAACCACGGGCAGAAGAAGAATCATAGAATCATTAAAGCTGGAGCAGACTTCCAAGGTCACCAAATCCAACCCCTACACATCCCCACCTTTGAGCCCACTCATAGAATCACAGAATCATTAAGGTCGGAAAAGACCTCTAAGATCACCCAACCACCAGCCCCATCACCACAGGAGCGGTGGGGGCCGGGTGCCTTTCTCTCCATGCTGAAGCCTGCCCTTCCTTCTTGCCCTGCACCTGCTGCAGCAAACCTGGGATCCCTGACCTCTGTTCCACTGCTGAGCGGGCACAGAAGTCTATTTTTCCACTGCTCAGATAAGAGCCAGGCACAATGCTGAGGGCTGAAGGCAATGCCTGGTTTGTACCTCCAGGGCAGAGGACTTCCTCCTGAAGGGCAAAGGAATCATAGAATCATCACAGAACCATGGGATGGTTGGGTTGGCAGGGTCCTTACAGATCACACAGCCATGGGATGGTTGGGTTGGAAGGGTTCTTGTAGATCACAGAGCCACGGGATGGTTGGGTTGGCAGGGTTCTTGTAGGTCACAGATCCAAGGAATGGTAGGGTTGGCAGGGTCCTTACAGATCACAGAGCCATGGGATGGTTGGGTTGGCAGGGTCCTTACAGATCACAGAGCCATGGGATAGTTGGGTTGGCAGGGTCCTTACAGATCACAGAGCCATGGGATAGTTGGGTTGGCAGGGTCCTTACAGATCACAGAGCCATGGGATAGTTGGGTTGGCAGGGTTCTTGTAGGTCACACAGCTATGGGATAGTTGGGTTGGCAGGGTCCTTACAGATCACACAGCCATGGGATAGTTGGGTTGGCAGGGTTCTTGTAGGTCACACAGCCATGGGATAGTTGGGTTGGCAGGGTCCTTACAGATCACACAGCCATGGGATAGTTGGGTTGGCAGGGTTCTTGTAGGTCACACAGCCATGGGATAGTTGGGTTGGCAGGGTCCTTACAGATCACACAGCCATGGGATAGTTGGGTTGGCAGGGTTCTTGTAGGTCACAGATCCAAGGAATGGTTGGGTTGGCAGGGTCCTTGTAGATCACAGAGCCATGGGATGGTTGGGTTGGCAGGGTTCTGTGCAGCTCAAACCATAGCTCAACCTGCACAATGCCACCATTCTTCCCTGAAAGCACCACGATCTCACACCTGATCCCTGCATGCCCACACTGGGGAACACTCCAGCACCACCTCTCATATCCTAATTGCCCAGTGCCAACATGTGGGATGGAACAGCAAACAGTGCTTGCACCATTCTGTGACATGGCTGTGGGCACCTCCTTAGTCCCAGCAATACAATACCAAAACTCCTGGGACCGTGTGTGTGTTCCCTGGTTGCAGTGGAGCAAAACAAGGAAGGAGATGAGGGGCACACGAAGTGCACAGCCCGTGAGGCTCCTACACACTTGGCCACTGCACAAAAAAATACCTGCAGGCAAAAACAAGCGGAAGGGCAGAAATGAGCTTGGTAAAAACAGGAAGGGACAGAACACGGAGAGCCTGGGTAATTTTAGCAGCCCTCCTTGGCACGTGGGCTGAGGAGCACAGAGGGAGCAGCTGTGTGCATTGGGGACACGGTGAGGATTGGAGCAGATGGGCAGCGAGGAGCGCAGCACACAGCCACAGACTGCAAACTGACGCCGTTCTGGTAGGGAAAACGGATGGAAATAAAGCAGTGTGTGCTGCAGGAGGAAGGAGACGTTCCTGCAGCCACCCACCCACCCACCCACCCACCCACCTTGGGCAGCCAACATCGGCACCCGCCCAGCGCCGAGAACACAGAGTGGGATTGTTGTGGCTGGGGAGGATGGAGGGATGCTGGAGATGGGGCTGGGGATGTGGCTGGAGATGTGGCTGGGGAAAGCTGCACGGAAAGCAGACCTGAAACAAATGCAGAACCACCTCTGAGCATCACCCACACAGACTGGGAGGGTGTGAGGAGGACAGCGAGAGCAGCTCAACATCTGCTTCACTGCCAGGCTGACACGCTGAGGAGAGGCTGCGCTGCCTCCTTCCAGCAAAGGTCACCCGTCGGTGAGCTGTGCCATCCTGCAAACAAACCCCCTCAGCAAACCCCTGCGATGCCCACACCTTCATCTGAGCACGGAGCACAGTGCAATGCCACAGAACCATCTGCTTGCTGGGCTCAGCGGGCTGCCAGGACCCCCACAGATAAACAAACTGCAAACAAATGCCCCCAAACCTGACGGAAGGAAAACAGACGGTGTGTGGAGAAGCAGCCAAGTCCTCCAGGCTCCTTGGCTGTGCAAAAGCAAAGCAGAGCCCGGCAGCCTGGAGCCCTCCCTCCCAGCAGAGCTGGCAGCAGCACGGCTGTCAGAAATAGCTCCGGTGGCAAAAATTAAATAGCTGGAGGCTTTCCAGCAGAACACATCGCAGCGCTGCTGATCCTCACCGCAGCCTTCAGGAACACTCAAAAATGGGGAAGCTGCAGCCCCTCCGTGCATGCAGACGGTCGGGTTATTTCCCTGCCTTCTCTCTTACTTTGGGGTCTTTGGGAACACTTTTGAACTTCCCCACCTGGCAGATTTCTCACTTCATTCTCCCTAAAATCTGCTTTTGCATTTCTCCTCTTTCTACTGCTCTTTCTTTTTCCTTTTTTTTTTTTTTTTTTGCCTGCCCATTGGGCGTAGAGGTGAACCAAAGCTCAGAGTTCAGGGCCCTCCGTCCATGCAGTCATTAACCCTTTCCTGATGGGGATTAACGCTGTACCAAACGGTGACCAAAGGAGATGTGGGGCAGAGCTGCATCAGCAAACACCCCAGGGAAAGCAGCCCCTTCCCATTGGATACGTGTTTGCAAAAGCAATGCTACGTGGATATGAAAACATTTGTTTTGAACAACACAGTATCAGAGTTTGCCAAAGCCCTGCAAAACTTCCAGCAGAAACAAAGCGCTGCTTTGCCGGCTCTGCTGCTTCGACTGCTCAGGATGGGTGGAAAAAAGTAAATGCAGGCACCAAACCAATGCTGAAAACAAACTCTTCTGAAGTGGAAACGTCTGCAACAGCAGCACTGCTGTCAGAGCAGGGGGAGGGAGGTGAGGGGGCATCAGCTGAGCTGCGCTGATGCGAAGGCATGGAAGGATTCACGGCTGCTTCTCCCCATTTGTTGCAAAGTACTTCAAATGCTTCTGTTTCCTCATCCATAACTTCACACGCACCATAATGAAATGCAACAGGAGAACGCAGAGGAAGCTGTGATGTTCCTCTCTCCCTGGCGCGCGGTGCATTCACACCGCTGCATGCACAGCTGGAGAGCGGTGCAGCACCGCGGAGTGGGGAAAACAAAGTGCAGCCCTGTGTGCATCTCTGCGGTGCCAACGTGCTGAGTTCATCATCACTGCACTCCTCCTGCACTCAGACTCAGCAGCACAGCAGCAGAGCCCTGTGTGGGTGCCTGGGGCTCTCCCACCCCGCTGGACCCAACTGCAGCACAGCATGGCATCGTGCATCCAGCACAGCACCGTGCATCCAGCACAGCACCATGCATCCAGCACAGCACCAGCACAGCACTGTATATCCAGCACAGCATCAGCACAGCACAGTGTATCCAGCACAGCACCATGGATCCAGCACAGCACCATGGATCCAGCACAGCATCAGCACAGCATCAGCACAGCACCGTGCATCCAGCACAGCACCATGCATCCAGCACAGCACAACACCATGCATCCAGCACAGCACCATGCATCCAGCACAGCACTGCACAGCACCGTGCATCCAGCACAGCACCGTGCATCCAGCACAGCACCGTGCATCCAGCACAGCATCAGCACAGCACCATGCATCCAGCACAGCACAGCTCTGTGCACCCAGCACAGCAGAAGCACAGCACTGTGCACCCAGCATAGCAACATGCACCCAGCACAGCACCAGTATGGCACCGTGCATCCAGCACAGCACCAGCACAGCACAACACCAGCACAGCACCATGCATCCAGCACAGCACCAGCACAGCATAAGCACTCTGCATCCAGTACACAGCACTGCACAGCCAGCACAGCACTGTACACTCCTGTAACACAACACTGCACACCCAGCACAGCACCAGCACCCAGCACAGCACTGCATAGCCAGTACACAGCACCCAGCACCATGCACAGCACTGTGCACCCGGGACATAACACCAGTACCTAGCACCCAGCACCATGCACAGCACCATGCACCCAGCTCAGCAGTGCACACCCAGCACATAGCACCGTGCACCTGGCACAGCATTGGCACAGCATTGCACACCCAGCACAGCATCGTGCACCCAGCACAGCATCAGAACAGATCAGCACTGTGCATCCATGGCACAGCACCATGCATCCAGCACGGCACAGTTCTGTGCACCCAACAAAGCACCCTGCACCCAGCACAGCACCAGCACAGCACTGTGCATCCGCCACAGCAGTGCACACCCTGCACATAGCACCACGCACCCAGCACAGCACCAGCACACCTCTGCACACCCAGCATAGCACCAGAACAGCACCAGCACCCAGCACAGCACTGTACACCCAGCACAGCACCAGCACACCTCTGCACATCCAGTATGCAGCACCATGCACTCAGCACGCTGCACCATGCACCCAGAACAGCAATGCAGGACCCATGCAGGGCCACGGCTGTTCTGCAAAAGCAAATGAAAGAGCATAAATAATGAGAGCCAGTCATCAGGGCGGCGAGAGGGAATCCCTGTGGTGGCAAGGCGTGTTGTGCTTGTGGAAATCAGAATGTTTGTGAAACAGAAGGGCTGTGTGTGTGTGCATTAGGAAACAGCAGCCACAAACATCAGCGTGTTTTCTTCCTGGTGCACGACCGAAGCACCAGGAATACGCAATAATGTCTCACACAGAACTTCCCCCACATTTGCTGGCACCGTCAGGTACTGCTGCCACGTCTCTGTGATGCTGCCATGCAGCTCTGCTGGCAGTGCCACCGACGGTGCCACGGTTGTTTGCAGCTCTGCCACGTGCTGCAGCAGAGGACAAGGGGACAAAACTCTGGGGTCAGTTCTGGCAACGGCACTGCTCCTGAAAGTGCCCTCGGGGCATTAAAATATACATCATTACGTGTCACCACTGGGTCACATCAACATAGAATCACAGAATCCTAGAATGGCCTGGGTTGAAAAGTACCATAACGATCATTGAGTTTCAACCCCCTGCTGTGTGCAGGGTCACCAATCACCAGACCAGGCTGCCCAGAGAACCCATAGAGTGCCATAAGGATCCATAGGGTGCCATGAGGATCCATAGGATGGCACAAGGATCCATAACGATCACATAGAATGCCACAGGGACACATGGGGTGCCATAATCATAGAATCATTATAGAATCCTAGCATGGCCTGGGTTGCAAAGGAGCACAATGCTCACCTGGTTCCAAGCCCCTGCTGTGTGCAGGGTCTCCAACCAGCAGCCTAGGCTGCCCAGAACCACATCCAGCCTGGCCTTGGATGCCTCCAGGGATTGGGCATCCACAGCCTCCTCGGGCAAGGAGGAACATGGACAACATGGGTTGTCCAAACGAGAAATGACTGCAGGTCATCCCTCTGCCACGGACATCAAGGGTGTTCCGATGGGTTTGGTGGGCCACCAATTAATGCTCATCATCCAGAGCTCTGATAAAACACAGCACACCACCGGGTCAGCTGCGATTCCATCCCAGCTGTTATGCACTGCTTGGAACAGTCGTGTTCCCACTGCTCGGCTCATGCAGCAGAAGTCATTTTGTGGCCATAGCTCTCACTGCAGGAGCATCGTGGTGCTCTCAGCTGAAAATCTGCTTTCCCAACACCTCTCCCCACCCCTCAGGCTGTCCCACAAAGACCTGGGATCTGCAGCAGCTACACCACACTGTGATCCCCGGGGATGAGTGTGTGTGCAGGGTCACCAACCACCAGACCAGGCTGCCCAGAGAACCCATAGGGTGCCACAGGGATCCATAAGATGCCATAAGGATTCATAGGAATGAATCCTATGAAGTCGTAGATGCGCCTCTTCTGCACCTTTAGAACCTCAGCCGCCCAGTTGAGGTCCACCACACCTCACTGAGACGCAGCACCGGAGCCAGAGCTCAGCACCCATTGGGTGCAGCATTCAGGTGACGGTGGTGGGCACCTCCAGACCCCATCCCAAAGGAGCCGTGGGCAGGATGCTGGTCTGGGAGCACACGGGACAAGCTGGGGGTGCAGATGTGGGATGCTGGATGTTGCATCAGCCAAAGGCCCTGCGAGTCCCTGATGTGCAGCAGGGGAGGTGGGGAGAGGGAGGGAACTGTGATCCACAGGCATGGAGATGCTGCAGGGAAGGGGGGGAACACGGGATGGGCAGGTGCTGGTGGTGGTAGCACCAACACAGGAAGGTGACCCACATCTCAGCACAGCACAGACTGGGCTGGGACAGGGAAGTGATGGAGTCCCCATCCCTGGAGGTGTTCAAGAACGGTGGAGATGTGGCACATGGGGACGGCCAGTGGATACGGTGGGACGGGCATCACTGGGGATCTTGGAAGACTTCTCCAACCTTAATAAGTCGATGCTTCTGTTTAGGGACACGGTTGACAGGCACAGTAGCGATATGGGTTGGAGGGTGGACTTGGGGATCTTGTCCAACCTGAATGGGTTCTCTGATGCCCGACTCAGAACGAGGGGCGCCCAAAGGCAGGGCAGAGCGCCGGGAGCCGCACCGGGCTGTTAGCAGGACATACAGAGGGGATTACTGCGGGTCGGGCTCTTTTCAGCCATCGCCGTCCCACCTCCGCCCGGGGCGAGGATTTACCCCGGCTCTGACGCCGCTCCCGAGCGCCCCGATGGGGGCAGGGGGGAATTCGGGCTCCGCTTCCAGGACACATCGCACGGGTACGGGGGCACGGCTGAGGGAAGAGGTCCGAGGGCGACCCTGAGCTCCGCGGGACGCGGGCGGGCACCGCGTGAGCGCCCTGCGGGGCCCCGGACGGGAGGATGGGCTGCGGCAGCCCGAAGCGCTCCTCCGGAGAGGACGAACCGGATCCTCCGCCCCGGGGGCAGCGGCCGCAGCGGTGCTCCTCCGCGGTTCACCCGCGGACACACCGCGCTGCCACCGGGACGGGACGCGGAGCTCCGCGCACCGGGACGGCCCGCACCGGAGCCACCGCACGGCGCTCACCGCACCGGGGCACGCCGAGCCCCGCTCCCGCACCGCGCTCTCTCCGCACCTTCCCCGCTCCCCCCCTCCCCGCACCCCGCGGGCCGTTCCCGCACCGCCCTCCGGCGGATCCCTCAGCGCAGCCCGCACCAGGGGGCTGCTCCCGGCCCCCACCTGCTCGCGGCGCTTCTGCCACCGCCCGCACGGGCTCTCCTCCAGGATCTCGCTCTCCTCTTCGCTCTCCTCCTCCTTCTCCTGCGCCAAACGCGCGTCGGGCTCCGGCACCGCCATCCCCGCACCGCTCCGCTCCGGGCTGGACGGATCGGGCTCTGCCCCCCCCTTACCCCCCCGCCCCGCTCCGACGTGAGGCCACACAGGGACCGCCCCCGGACCGCCCCGCGGGGAGAGGAGGGGCCGCCCCGCACAGCGCCCGCCCCGGGGCTCGGAACCACAGAATCGTTGAGGTTGGAGCAGATCTCCAAGATCCCCGCGTCCAATCGCAGCCACACACCCCCCCCCCGCCCCTCCCCATGCCCACTGAGCGTGGCCCAAGGGCCACATCTCCCCGGCTCTGGAACACCCCCAGAGATGGGGACTCCCCCCCCACCCCCACCCTGGGCAGCTGTGCAGTGGCATCTCCACTCTTTTGGACAAGAACTTTTTCCCAATACTCAAGCTGAAATCAAATCCATCTCTCTCCAGTTTAGAGATAGGGTTGTGGTGTGGGACCGTACCAAAGGTGTGCCTGCAGTGTGCTGCAGCCATCAGTCTGATGAAGCCAAATGCTGTGTTTTGCCCTTCGAGGAAGTCCGACCTCCATCCCACCCTGTGTCCATGCAGCCTGCAGCGGGGTTGCAGCACTGGGACTTACAGAATGACAGAAACACAGAACGGTTGGGTTGGAAGGGACCTCGAAGAGCACTGAGCTCCAACCCCTGCCGTGGGCTGGCTGCTCCCCACCACCTCAGGCTGCCCAGGGCTCCATCCACGGCCTCTGGCACCTACAGGAATGGGGTCTCCACCTCATCAATTTCCAAATGTAAAGGAAAAAAAAAATAAAGTAACAACAACAAAAACCCAGCAGAGCCCAAGCAGAGCTCCGTGGCCAAGCCTTCATACCCAGTGCATGACACAAGCTGCAGAAATGCCGCTGTGCCGTCCATCCCCATCCCTTCCAGCCCTCTCCTTGCCCCCACCTCCACCACTCCCCACCCCATCCCCTCTCAGTGAGGTCCCTGTGCCAATGCCAGGCACAAAGTGGAGCTCAGGACCTTCCCGGCCCATCGGTGCTGTGCTGGGGGGCAGAGCTGGCACAGAGCTGCACCCCCCCCACAGGGCCTCACACTCTGCAGCAGGAACCACTCAGCTGCATTTAAGCAAGGAACTTCCCAGCTGTGCTCATTTCTCTGTCAGTTCCTGGCTCGTTTGCTGTTTTTTTCTTTTCTTTCTGGCCGTTCTGGTTCCTTTCAGCACGTTCATTATTTGTCCCACCCTGCTCGCTCCACCCCGCTGCCTGGTTGCTGTTTTGGGAGACGTTCCCTCCCCGCAGCCCAGCCCTGTTCTGTGGTTCTCAGCAGGGGCTGTGGCTGTCGGTGGCATCTCCAGGTGTCACTGAGTGCTGCTGCCCGCAGGACAGCTGAGCCAGGAGCCTCGCTGTGGGTGAACTGAGCACTGAGCACCACAGGGACACCGTGCCACAGGCCTGGGGCCTCCAGCACAGGAAGGACGTGGAGCTGTTGGAGTGAGTCCAGAGGAGGGCACTGAGATGCTCAGAGGGCTGGAGCAGCTCTGAGATGAGGAAAGGCTGAGGGAACTGGGCTCGTTTGGCTTGGAGAAGAGAAGGCTGCAGGGAGACCTGATGGTGGCCTTCCAGTGCTTGGAGGGAGCGGATAAACAGGAGGGGAACGGCTGTTTGTGAGGGTGGTGGTGATGGGACGAGGGGAATGGCTTTAAAGTGAGCCAGGGGAGGTTTGGGTTGGATGTGAGGAGGAAGTTTTTCAGCCAGAGGGTGGTGAGGCAGTGGAACAGGTTGCCCAAGGAGGTTGTGGATGCCCCATCCCTGCAGGCATCCAAGGCCAGGCTGGATGTGGCTCTGGGCAGCCTGGGCTGCTGGTTGGAGACCTGCACCCAGCAGGGGGTTGGAACTGATGAGCATTGTGCTCCTTTGCAACCCAGGCCATTCTGTGACTCTACAGTGATTCTGTGATTATGGGTCCCTATGGCACCCTATGGATTCCTATGGCACCCTATGGATGCCTGTGACGCCCTATAGATCCTTATGGCACCCTGTGGGTTCTCTGTGCAGCCTGGTCTGCTGGTTGGCGACCCTGAACACAGCAGGGGGTTGGAACTAATGAGCACTGTGCTCCTTTGCAACCCAGGCCATGCTAGGATTCTGTGATTCTATGATATGGTGCCTGCAGGGACACTGTGCCACAGAGTGCCCAATGGCACTTAGTGCCATCACCTTCCAGCTGCAGAAGACCCACCTTCCAGTGCCCCCCCCAGAGTTACACCATTGCTGCCATCGATGGGCCTGTGGCTGTGAGCTCCTGGGTGACCCCATCCTACACCAGACCGGCCCTGTGGGTAAGGAAGTCACTGCTTCTTGTCAGAGTGTAAAAGTTTGGCTGGGGACAGACAGCAGCACACGCTGTGTCCCAGAGCCCTTCCTACAGCATCTGTCCCCACGCATCCCTGCGGTGTTCCGGTGAATGCCCTTATCTGTGGATCACACACAGAATCACAGAACGGTTGGGCTGGAAGGGACCCCAAGGATGATGAAGCTCCAACCTCCCACCACAGGCAGGGCCACCAACCTCACATTTAATAGCATTTAGTAGCCCAGGGCCCCATCCAACCTGGCCTTGGATGCTGCCTTCCTGCTGCCACCGTCCCCCATTCTCAGCCTCAATGCAAACCCTGTGCTGGGGAGCACCTCCTGCCTCCAGGAGCTGCCCTCAGCAGGTGGGAGCTCAATCCCAGCACAGGCCAAGCATGGGCTGAAGATAAAAAGCAGTGCTCAAAAATGTGGAAGGGAAGAACCTGAACAGAGGGTGTGAAGAGCTGAGGGGGTCTCAGTGGGGTCACTGAAGAGATGGGGCTATAAGAAAACAGTGAAGTGTGGCATTGACTGCAGAGAGGTCACAGGTCCTTGTGCAAGGAAAGTTGGAGGAGCAGCCTCCAAATGTGGTGGCAAATGATGAGAATTATATAACAAATCCATAACAGAAATGGTGACAAATTGCCGGAGTGAAACGTTTGCCCAGTAGGTTTGGAGGAGAGCAAACATCTCATTGCTGGAACGTTGGCTGCGGTGCAGATGGCAGCTGGCACCGCTGTGCAGTGCTCACAGATCATGCAAGAGGGACGAGCGGAGCTGGCAGCACTTGAAGGTGCCACCAAGTGTGGGCACACTCAGCTCTGAAGCTGCAAAGAGCTGCAGAGGCTTTCAGGGCACAGGAAGGGCAGCAGAGCCTGGGCACAAAGCAGAGCTGAAAGCTGGGAAAGCAGCTGAGCTGGGATGTGCAGAATGATGGCAGCACACAGCAGTGGGAACCCACAGCCACACAGAATCAGTATTTGGGATGCCTGATAGAAAGGTTTTACAGCACACGAGGGCAGTAATTTTTTATAGCGTTTCTTTGGGACAGCGCTGTGGAATTCATCGCTGTCGGGTGTTTATGGCAGCCAAAGTAGAAAATGATTTTCAAAGCCATTAGGCAAATTTGTGGGAGGGAAATTGATTGAAGGCCATTAAACAGTGGGATGCAGATGCAGCCTTTGGCTCAGGAGGGCCCCGAGCTGCGCTGTGCCAGAAGCTGCAGGTCTGCAATGGGGCAATCGCCCCCACTCTTCCCCTTGGGATGAGCCACCAGAAAGGGGCACAGATGGGATCAGGGATCTGTGGGTCTGCCCAGGGCTCTGCTCTCTGCTGCCTGCTGTTTTCTGGGGAGGAAACACTTTCCATCCACACGAGGCCTTGGTTGAGCTCGCCTGTGGTTTGCACTCACGCTGGCTGCACCCCAGAGCCGCAGCGCTCCCCGTGCACAGGTGGCTCCTGCACAAATCCTGGAGATCCTTTGAGGAATGCAAATCCCCTCCGGCAGCATGGATTGCCGAGGTCCTGCATTCCAACCCCAGCTTTTTGAGTGCAGCGTTCCCAGCGTGGCACTGTGACTTCCTTGGGCATGTTGTGGGACGGAGCCGATGCTCAGATGGGAGCAGAGCTGGCACTGGGTCAGTGGATGCTCCGCTGCAGTGATCCTCCCCAGGGCCATCAGTGCCCATCACTGCACAGCACACCCACATCCATCGCCTTTTCTTCACCCCTTATCCTCAGTGCCCTCTCCATTCTTATGTCTTTTAAGCTTCTTTCTATGATATCCTTTTTCCTCCCGGGAAAAATCATAGAATCATAGAATCACAGAATGGCCAAGGCTGAAAGGGACCTCAAGGATGATGAAGCTCCAACCCCCCGCCACATGCAGGGCCACCAACCTCCACATTTCACAGCAGCCCAGGCTGCCCAGGGCCCCATCCAACCTGGCCTCCAACACCTCCAGGGATGGACGGGGCATCCACAGCCTCTCTGGGCAGCTGTTCCAGCACCTCACCACTCAAACACACAGTGGAACCTTCATTTGTCTTGCCTGTCCACATTCAAGCATTAGCTGCATGCTTTTCATATCCTGCTTGTCCTGCCTGTCTCAGGACTGCGTTAGTCGGACATTTCAGACACTGCTGCCCCAAGGACTTGGCTTGGAACTGCACCACTGTGCTTTCAGCTGTGGTTTGGATGGAGGAGAGTGGGGATCTGAAAGCAGCTTCACACAGTGGTGGTCCTGATGGAGCAGTGGGGCAGGAACTCCTGGTGCTGTTTAATGTGCAATAACTGTGCCCACCCTTGAGCTGGGGCTTGGAGCAGGTGACCCTGGAGGTCCATCCCACCTCCCTCTGCCATTCTGTGATTCGGTACCATTTGGGTGCACCCTGCATTTAAACTGACCCAGTTTGATGGGATCTGTGAGCCCCTTTCAGAGCTGGTTCACATGCAGTCCTCTGCAGAGCACTCCACCAGCTCTGGATTGGTAGCGAAATGCATGGATGCAGCTAAGACCCCCCCTTCTGTTCCGAGGCTCCAGCAGTGCCAATGTGGGCAGCACCGAGGTTGGAGCCGGACCCGCTGCTCCCCTCCCTCCCTCCCTCCTGGCTGCTCGAGGTCCTTTGCTTTCCTTTTGTTTATATCCATGTGATGGATGGGGTTGGGACGCGGTGACGCCGTGTGGCTTTGCATAAGTCGCACTTTGTCACAGAGTAAGGGTCAGTCCAGGTGGCAGACAGCCTGTGGGAGTGGACAAACATCCTCTGCACTGCCTCCTTTCAGCACTCAGCAGCTCCTGCCAGGCAAACATGCGGCAGCAAATGAAGGATCTGTGTGCGCTGAGTGAATGCGCCGGGCTGAACCTCCTCTGCACAAATGCACACAGCCCACGTTGTGTGTGACCTGCTGCTAACCCAGAGCTGTGCTCACAGCAGGGCACACCGCGTGCATTAATGCTGCAGGACCACAGCCCTCCTGGGAGCAAAGCAGAACAGTTTCCTGAAACCCCTTCTGACAGCGGTCACTGCTGAGAGCATCTCCTGCTCACCCTCCAGAGGTGCATCCTCTGCAGACATCTCGGGAGGGGTTCAGGGAGCTGGGAGGGCTGAGCTGTGTCCCATGGAGCTGGGAGGGCTGCAGGCTTTGAGCTGTGTCCCATGGAGCTGGGAGGGGAGGGCTGAGCTGTGCCCCATGGAGCTGGGAGGGCTAAGCTGTGTCCCATGGAGCGGGGAGGGCTGAGCTTTGCCCATGGAGCTGGGAGGGCTGAGCTGTGCCCCACGGAGCTGGAAGGGCTGCAGGCTCTGAGCTGTGTCCCATGGAGCTGGAAGAGCTGAGCTGCGTCCCATGGAGCTGGGAGGGCTGCGGGATCTGAGCTGTGTCCCATGGAGCTGGGAGGGCTGAGCTGTGCCCCATGGAGCTGGGAGGACTGAACTTGGCCCATGGAGCTGGGAGGGCTGAGCTGTGCCCCATGGAGCTGGGAGGGCTGCAGGCTCTGAGCTGTGTCCCATGGAGCTGGGAAGGTTGCATGCTGCTGTTCTGGGCTGTGGCACGTTCCTGGCAGCTCCTGCACATCCCCAGCTCACCACATGTGCTTCCATAAGAGGAAAGCTGAGCAGCACAAGTGGCAGCGCTCCATGCAGATGGGCAGAGCTGGACACACAGTGTGGCTGTGAGCCACATGGGGCACACGCTGTTCAGCTCACAGTGAGCTCAGGGCTAAAATTGGAGCGGCTGAGGCCCTGCGGGTGAGCAGGGCATGCAGGTGGCAGTGGGGAGAGCAGAGGCACAGAGGGGTGAAAGGTGCAGTGCTATGGGGCACACAAGGGGTTGGTGCCAAAGCCCAGGGGTGTGGAGGAGCGCTCTCAGCCATTGGCAGCTGCTGAGGTGTGCAGGTGCTGCTGGAACAGAGAGGGCTGCTGCCTTTTGTTCTCTGCTTGTAGCACAAAGTATGCTTGGATTCTGTCAGACCGAACTCCTTTCTTCCCTCCTCACAGCAGCTGAAAGGACTCGGGGTGCTCGGAGCTCCAGCAGAGGCTTGGTTGCAGTTTCCTGATGGACAGTGGGCTGAGTGTGAGCCAGCAGTGTGCCCAGGTGACCAAGAAGGCCGATGGCATCCTGGCTGGGATCAGGAATGGCGAGCAGGACTGGAAGTCGTCCTGCCCTGCACTCGGCACCGTGAGGCCTCACCTCGAGTGCTGGGTTCAGGTTTGGGCACCCGAGTACAGAAAGGACGCGGAGGTGCTGCAGCAGGGCCAGAGAAGGGCGGCGAGGCTGGGGAAGGGCTTGGAGAATATGGCCTATGGGGAGAGAGCGAAGGAACCGGGGCTGCTCAGGGTGGGGAAGAGGAGGCTGAGGGCAGACCTTCTCGCTCCCTTCCAGCGTCTGCAAGGGGATTGCAGCGGAGCGGGGCTGCTCTCTGCTCACTGGTGCCGGGTGACGGGACGAGGGGAAACGGCCTGGAGTTGTGCCGGGGGAGGTTTAGGTTGGATGTCAGGAGGAACTTCTGTAAGAAAGGGCTGTTGAGCAGTGCAATGGCCGCCCAGGGAGGCGGTTGGGTCACCATCCCTGGATGTGTTTCACAGCCGTCTGGATGTGGTGCTCAGGGCCGTGGTTTAGCAGAGGGCTGTTAGAGTTGGGGTCGGATGGTTGGGCTGTGGTTGGACTCGGTGATCTTTGAGGTCTTTCCCAACCTGGGCAGTTCTGTGATTCTATGCTGTGATTCTAAGGGACCCCATAACCCAGCCTGGGGATCCCATAAATCAGACCGGAGACTCCATAGCCAGACTGGGTCCCCCATATCCTGAACTGGAGATCCCATAAGTCAGACTGGGATCTCCATAACTCAGACTGAGGACCCATATCCCAAACTGGAGACCCATTAACTCAGACTGGAAACCCATAACCAAGACTGGTGACCCCATGGGACCCCCTAAATCAGACTGGGGATCCCATAACCAAGACTGGGGACCCCAGCCCTGGGCTGCTTGGAGCCCCCTCCATTTGCTGCCTCCTTCTGCTCTGCAGTGCAGGGCTGCAGGTAGTGATGCCCAGCAGAGCGCAGCGCTTTCAGTGCAGCAGCACACGCCGTGCCTGCAGGGCTGAGCTGCCCCAGACCCCACCGTTCCCATTTCCAACCTCTGTGTTCGGCTGCCAGGGAATTTCCTGCCCCTCAGCCTGTGGTTTCCTTTCACAAATTTCAGTCGATTCCTTTCCATCCCTCCAGGATTGCCCCCCTGCAGCTCCCCAGCACTCACAGCCGCCCCACGACCTCCTGTCCTGAGGCATAGGTTCTGCCCCTGCCCTGCATGGACATTCTGGCCCGGGGGAATGCTGTGGGTGCAGTGGAGCAGCACCCATAGGTGCAGCCCGAGCACCCCCACCCTGCAGTGTGCATGGGGAGAGCAGGGCGGGCACCTGCTGCACCTGGGATGCTTCAGCCCAGGGGGATGTGGGGGACGTGGCCCCATCCTGTGACTGCAGGAAGGAGGTAAGTGCACATCAGAGCTGGTGAGCTCCCCATCCCAACAGCTTTTAAACACTTATTTTGACTAGAAAAAGAAGCAGAACCAGTTAAGTGGAAAATTAAGCTGGGATTTCATCATAACGATATCTTCTGTTCCTTTTCCCTGTCTGACTTCTTTCATTAGGAGAAAGTAACAGGCTGAGCTTAAAGGTGATACCTTTTTCCCTTCTGGAGGAGGAGACAAAAGCAGAGACACCCCGGAATGTTACTGCTGACCCCCATTTTTGTGATGTTAAAACAAAACCAGAGCAGCTGCACCCAACAGCAGAGCTGGCAAGCAGCAAAGGCAGAAGATAACTTTGGTCTCCTGTATCAACCTCATGGCTGCAGCAGGGTAAGCACAGCCAAGGTCCTCCCTGCTGCCAGGAGATTGCTTTGTGCTGAAAGGGGAATATGGACTCTGAAAGCCAAATCTATACCATATCTTCATCAAAGGCTTTGGCACAATATCAGGTGTGTGTCAGCGAGCTCGGCCAACAGGTGAGCAGCTCTCAGAGCGATGGATGACATTGAACTGAGAGTCATAGGAGGAAATGGAACGGTACAAAATGCAAAGTCATGCCCTGCACTCGCCAAATAAACATTTGTGCCATACATTAGGAGCCTGGGTTGGGAAATTGTTGGAGAGAAGAAGGCCTGAATGCAGCCAGCAGCCCCGGGATGAATGCAGACTGCAGCCCTAGAGATGCGGTGTGTTAACTCTGCTGGGATGTGTGTCCAGGGGAGGCAGTGCCACTGAACAGAGCACAACTCACAGACATTGAGCAGACATGCTGAACAACGCTCATATGGGAAAGGAGCAGAGGACAGCAGCTGAGGGAATGCAGAGAGGAGGTGGGAGCAGCACGGAGTGCTAGCGCGTGGAACAGGCGATAAGATTGCTCGGGGTGGTTTATCAGCACACAGCAGCAGAGCAGCAGCAGATCTGCTCCAACTGATGAATGGGCTTTGCATGCAGAGGACATTGGTACCGAATGGCTGAAAGTGTGGGGGCTGCTGGGGAGGGAGGCTGGAACGACTCCTGAAGCAGAGGCAGAGGATGCCCACCTCATTTTGCAGATGTTTGTGGGGCAGGGAGCAGGCATGCTGCCCGTGTTGGCTCTTGGGGCCGGCTGACACGTTCTGGTGGAGGCAGTGGGGTGGGTGGGCTCTACATCCCACACCTGGGGGCACACTCAGGGGGTCTATGGCCCCCACAGCGGGGAATGCCGTCACAGTGGGGAAAGCTGCCCGTGCTGTGGGTATGCTGCTGCTTCCCTGCTTGTGGCTGTGGCTTGGCCTGACCCATGGGCACAGCGATGGTGTGCTGGGGGCTTCTGCTCCCAAACCCAATCTTCTCCCATCAAACAGAGAAGCTCTCTAGCGCTCCACTGTGGTGTGATGCTCCCAAAGGGACCGGGCAGCAGCTCCTTTCCACCCGACCTTTTATTTTCCCCACTGCCCTCATGCCTCAAAAGAGTGTTCAGATGTTATTCAGATGCATTCCGTTATGCAACTAGCTCATAACTATGCAAATGTATGCAGATCTCTCCTTACACAACGTCCTGTTTTCATTCAGCTTCTTTTTTGGAAATCCAGCACTTCCTATGGTAGTGCAGTCGGAGCCCAGAGAAGCCATCTGGAGCCTCCTGGCTCACCGAACGGGCTGGGGCAGGGAATGGCACCGGCTCCTTTCGGAGCTCCTGCCCACCGTCCTCTGACAGCCAGCACTGGACTGGTCCCGTGACCCTGCCAGAACCCGTGGCACAGTCTGGTGCCATTAGCAGGGGGGGTCTTTGTGGCCCATCCAGCCCCAGTGCCAGCCAAGGGCATGTGTGCAGTGAGCAGCATGAGAGCACAGCAGCAGAATACAGCAGCACTCAATTGGTATCTGCTCTCCAGCCCAAGTTGTGGCTCTGGTGCCTCCTGGCACACAGCTCTGCCTTGTAATTTAGCAGGAATCCTCGATGGGTTTTCCTCCATGGCTTAGTCCAACAGCTTTTTGAACCAATACAAACTTCTGGCCTTCATCCTGCTGCAGGGAGCCCTCAGCTCCACTGCCCAGAAAATACTTCCTTCAACCCAATGGCTTCTGCCATACCCCTGGTCCTCGTGTTGAACACACGACCCCACCGCCAGCCACTGCATCCTCCACCTCTTGGTCACCCCTTCCAGACTGTGTCCCCTCTTGCTTGCCTCTTCCAGCATGTGGAGCCCACTCATCCTCCCCCGTGCTTCGTCATTCTTGTACTTGTCTGATTTCTCATGACGTAGGACAATAAGATGTGACAATGAACACCTCAGGAGGTGCTGTTCCGTTCTCTGCTCCCTTCCTGGTAATTCACAGCAGCTCCTTTCCCTCTGGATCAGCGTGGCTCAGTCTGAAGCGCCCAAGTTGCTGCACATCTCTATTAATTGGTCTGTTTGTTAGTGAGCTCCCGCTTGTGGAGGAGCTCTCCTGGTGCTCAGACTGAAGTGCTGTAACTCTTAGGTATCTCTGCCAGCACCTCCCTGTGCCTCCCCAGCAGGGATGGGTGCCCATGGGCCATGTCCCTGGGCTGCAGGCTGTGTGTGACATACAGGACTTGCACTGCCATCCCCATGTGGCACACGAAGGTGTCTGGGATGGGGCCATTCAGCCATTCAGCCCCGGGCACTGCCCGTGGGCCTCTCCCAGCACATTCATACGGCTGAAGAGCTCTGTGCATGGGGAGTGTCCTCTAGAGGTGGCACATCCAGTGTGCTCCGCTTTGCCTCTCTGTGCTCCCTGCAGCATCCAAGGGCGGGTGCCAGCCGTGTCATAGGCACTGTGCCTGCTGGGATGGCTGAACCTGCCAGCTGGACTTGCTGGCAGCTCCTGCAGCTCCTGATGTCGGTGCAGACTTCACCAGTGTGCACTGGGATGCCTTGAACAGGGAACCATGGGGACCCACTGAATGGCATTGAGACCCCATGGGCCAAGGCCTGGGTGCCCCAGTCAGGGCTGGAACACTGGAGGCTGCAGGGACCCACGCTGCAGGGACCTTCATCCGTGGAACCCACAGGGCCCTGAGGGGCTTTGGGATGTGGGCAGCCTATCCTGGGGCTTGCATGGGTTCAGCTGCTGAGTGCTGCGGGCTCAGCCTGTGTCTGCTGTTGCTGGGAGGAGCAGCATGCCCCGGGGTCAGGCTGATGGCAGCCATGCCCGGCACAGCCTGGCTTTGCAGAGAGGCTGACATGGCTGAGTTGGGAGGACACGGAGAGCAGCTCTGGCCCAGCACAGGGCATCGGGCAGCTGCAGGTCTGTGGTCTGAGGCTCTGGCTCCAGCCCAGCCCATCTGAGGCCCGGCTGTGTGGGGCTGAGTGCCGGCTGGGTCCCAGCTGTGGGGCTGGCAGAGGCCCAGGATGAATGCATGGTGGAGGGCCTGGTCCTGCTGAGGATCCCACTGAGGGACCCAGCTGGGAGTCTGGGTGAGGGGCTGGGTGAGGCCCCTGCTGAGGGCTTACCCTGCTAAGGCCTCATTGAGGCCCCCACTGTGGGTCTGGCTGCAGCCTGGCTGTGGCCCAGCTGGGGGATTGGCCCCACTGAGGCCCAGCTGAGGGACTGACCCCACTGAGGCTCAGATAGAGGACTGGCCCCACTGAGGCCCAGAGGAGGGACTGACCCCACTGAGGCTCAGATAAAAGATTGGCCCCACTGAAGCCCAGATGAAGGATTGGCCCCACGGAGGCTCAGATAAAGGATTGGCCCCACTGAGGCCCAGCTGAGGGACTGACCCCACTGAGGCTCAGATAAAGGACTGGCCCCACTGAGGCCCAGATGAAGGATTGGCCCCACTGAGGCCCAGAGGAGGGACTGACCCCACTGAGGCTCAGATAAAAGATTGGCCCCACTGAGGCCCAGATGAAGGATTGGCCCCACTGAGGCTCAGATAAAGGATTGGCCCCACTGAGGCCCAGCTGAGGAACTGACACCACTGAGGCCCAGCAGGGGATTGACCCCACTGAAGCCCAGAGGAGGGATGGACCCCACTGATGCTCAGATAAAGGATTGGCCCCATTGAAGCCCAGAGGAGGGACTGACCCCACTGAGGCCCGCTGTGCCATGGGGGGCAGCAGCAGGGTGACACTACTGTCACATCCACGCAGACATGGTGAAAGCTCTGTGTCACTCACTGCCCTGTTACAGGGACGTGGACACACAGTCACACACCTGAAAGGTGACAGGCATGCACACACGCACACGGTGTCTGCATGCACTCTCAGTGCCCATGCTCTGTGGTCTGTGCCTATGTGGCACGCACACATGGCTGCTCGTTGCAGCACTGGGCAGTGTGGGGATGCTCCCACACGCTTCCCCTCCCCGATGCCCTGGCACTTATGAGGGTAGCCCTGCCCTGCGACATCCTCAGGCTCAGGTGAGACCTCACCGTTCTCTACACCTCCATGAGAGGAGGTCTGAGTGAGGTGGGGATTCGCCTTTGCTCCTAGGGAGCTGTAATAGGATGACAGGCGATGGCCTCACGTTGCTTCAGGTGAGGTTCAGGTTGGATATTAGGGAACATTTCTTCTCTGAAAGAGTGGTGATGCACCAGCACAGGCTGCCCAGGGAAGTGGAGGAATTACCATCCCAGGAGGTGTTCCAGAGCTGTGGAGCTGTGGCACTGAGAGACATGGTCAGTGGGCATGGTAGGGATGGGTTGGGGTTAGACTTGGGAATCTTGGAGGTCATAGAATCATAGAATCACTCAGGTTGGAAAAGACCTTAAAGATCATCGAGTCCAACCGTGACCTAACCATACCACCCCAACTAAGAATCCTCTGCTAAATCATGTCCCATCACGGTACAGCTCCTGAGGTCTTTTCCAACCTTTATGATTCTATGGTTTTAAGGAAGAAGGGGACAGACTAGCAAGGTTTGTTGTGACAGGACAAGAGGAAATGCTTTTACACTAAAAGAGGGGAAATTTAGGTTTGATATAAGGAAAAAGTTCGTTATGCTAAGGGTAGTGAAGCACTGGCACAGGTTGCCCAGAGAGGTGGCAGATGTCCCATCCCTGGAGACATCCCAGTTCAGGCTGAATGGAGCGCTGAGCCCCTGACTGAGCTGTGGGTGTCCCTATTCATTGCAGCAGAGTGGGACTAGATGGCCTTTAAAGGTCCCTTCCAACTCAAACAATGCTATGATTCTCTGATTCCCTTGGCCCTGATAGCTCTCAGCTCCTGTGAGTACACCCAGGAGCTGACCACATCAGAGCTCCAGAAACAGAAACCCATTCCCACCTCGACTGTACGCAGCGAGCTCCAGCAGCCCGGCAGATCCCCACGGCCTCAGCTTTCCTCAGTGGAGTGGATGGGTCAGGGTGAAATGTCTCACAGGTGGCCACAGCCACATGTGCTACCCAAACTGCTCTCCCCTCAGCCAGGCCGGGGTCCCAGCTATCCTGGGCAGAGGTGATCTGTCCCTCTGCACTCTTCTGTATCTGATAGTTGTGCTGCCCACAGCTCCTGCTTTGGGGTCTCTGCCTGCTCCCACTGGTGGGGATTTCTGACCCATCTGCTGTGGGTGCCAGACACACATTTCCCTGTCTTTTGTCAGTGCCTGTGTGGGTCCACGGGCACAAGCCTCCCCACGCCCTCCCCAGAACCCCCCAGCAAATGCTTCACTGGGAAAAAAAATCTCAGGGAAGCAGCAGTTGAGACAGGAAGGAGTTTAACCAGGCAGCAGCATCGTTCCACCATTTCAACACCACTGTTTCCTGCCCGTAATTGCGCTACGTGGAGAGGCAGCGCTCACCAGCCCCCAGGTGGTATTTTCCCCATGAGGCAGAGCTCGCTCCTCCTCTGGGGCGGGTGGTGCTAGAGGTCCTGCTGCTGTCTCTTCTTTCCCTGTGTGCCTGTGACAACGGTGGTGGTGATGGTGATCTTGTTCACAGTCAGCCCTCCTGTGCCGTAAATGTCGAGACACGCTTCTCGTTTGTACTCAGAGACCTGCTTGGTGGAGAGGAGCTCCCACACCGACACCCTCTGCTCCTGGAACTGCCCAAAGGTAATGTAAGAGCCTTCAGACTGGAGGAGATCCACTGTCTGCTGGGGAAGGGCTGCGAGATGTCTTTCTTTGCTGTGTGTCACGGTGCTGCTGATAGCCCTGACAAGTTCCTCAGTGGTGAGAGTCCCGTCACGGTACAGCTCCAGGAGCTCCTGCCTTTTGTCCTCAGGGAGGCAGTCAGAGGACAGCAGGTCCCACACAGAGACTCGTCTCCCCTGGAACTCATCCACTGCCATCTCAACTGTGGTGGACTTCAAGATTTCCTCCCAGGTCCTGTCCTGCAGGTGATGGGTGTGCTCTGCTTCTGTGATGGCCATCTCTGCCCTTGGACCACTCACATGTGGTGACTGCTCTGCCTTTGCTGCTTCTGTCTTGGCCACAATGGTGCTGACAACAGTTTTCACCTGCTCAAGTGTTAGCTCTCCTGCCTGGTACAGCTCGAGCAGCTCCTTCCTGTTCTCCACAGGGATGTACTTGGAATGGAGCAGAACCCACACGGAGACCTTGTGGCCCCGAAACTCTCCGACCTCCATGTCGACAACTGTGGTTTTCAAGGCTGTTTCCCATGGCTCCTCCTTGGAGGAGTCATCATCTTTCTCTCTGGCTGCTGGCACAGTGTCCTTGCTGGAGTGCTTCACTGTGATTTGGAATTTCCTGCCTGTAGATTCTTTTTTCTTAATGAGAGTGGTGACAACAGTTATTAACTGCTCCAAGGGCAGTGTCCCATCACGGTACAGCTCCAGGAGCTCCTGCCTTTTGTCCTCAGGGAGGTAGTTGGAGGACAGCAGGTCCCACACAGAGACTCGTCTCCCCTGGAACTCATCCACTGCCATCTCAACTGTGGTGGACTTCAAGATTTCCTCCCAGGTCCTGTCCTGCAGGTGATGGGTGTGCTCTGCTTCTGTGACGGCCATCTCTGCCTTTGGACCACTCACATGTGGTGACTGCTCTGCCTTTGCTGCTTCTGTCTTGGCCACAATGGTGCTGACAACAGTTTTCACCTGCTCAAGTGTTAGCTCTCCTGCCTGGTACAGCTCGAGCAGCTCCTTCCTGTTCTCCGCAGGGATGTACTTGGAATGGAGCAGATCCCACACAGAGACCCTGTGGCCCCGAAACTCTCCGACCTCCATGTCGACAACTGTGGTTTTCAAGGCTGTTTCCCATGGCTTCTCTTTGGAGAAGTCATCATCCTTCTCTCTGGCTGCTGGCACAGTGTCTTTGCTGGAGTGCTTCACTGTGATTTGGAATTTCCTGCCTGTAGATTCTTTTTTCTTAATGAGAGTGGTAACAACAGTTATCATCTGCTCCAGGGTTAATACCCTTCCATGGTACAGCTCCATTAGCTCCTGCCTTTTGTCCTCAGGGATGTAGTCAGAGAAGAGCAGGTCCCACACAGAGAACTCACCGGCTGGGATGTCAATGGTGGTGGACTTCAAGACATTATCTTGTGCTGAACAACTGTCTCCATTTCCCTCTGCCCTTGACACTGCTTTCTGTGGATTCCCAGCATTCACTGTGGGTGTGATATTTGCAGCTTCTGTTCTGTTTATGACGGTGCTGACAGCAGCAGCCACCTGTTCTGTGCTCAGTATCCCTGCCCTGTACAGCTCCAGCAACTCCTGCCGCTTCTCCTGAGGGACGTATGTGGAAAAGAGCAGATCCAACAAGGAGACATTTTGTCCCTGGAACTTACCAGCAGTGACATAGATGGTTGCAGACTTTAAAGATTTTCTCAACTGCTGCTCCTGGGAGCGTGTGTCCTGCACCGGCTGTGACTCTCCTATCTCACCGTCGGCTGTTGCTGTGGATGAGCTCAGGTCTCTGTTTCCCGTTTCCACCCCAGTGATGATGGTGGTGAGAATGATGATCATCTCCGGGATGGTCACTGTCCCTGCTTTGTATTTCCTCAGCAGCTCCTCTCTCTGGTGATCAGAGACGTAGCGAGAGAAGAGGAGCTCCCAGACGGTGACGCTGGAAGAGCCCTGGAAGAGCCCGACGCTGACGGTGGTGCGGGCAGCCTGCAGGGCTTTGCGGGCGTCCTTGTTGAGCTGGAAGAGCACGGATCCTTTGTCCATCACGTGCAGCATGAGCAGCCCCGTGTCAGGGTCAGGCACACAGCGGCGCAGGAGCTGCGTGTAAGTGAGGTTTTCATGCGTGTTGGGGTCGAAGCAACTTCTGGTTTGGTTCTTAGGGTTCAGAAGGAGCTGGCACATCTCGTGGTCAAAGTACCCACGCTGGTGGGCCACCTCCACGGGGAGACGGTCGCTGTTGGTGGGGTCGATGATGCCGCCGGTGGCGATCTGGGCCTCCAGCAGGCGGATGGCGTGTTCCTTCACGATGAACTCCTTCTTCATGGCCTGGAAGAGGGAGATCTTGTGTCCCGTGTATGGCTCCGTGTATCCGGTCACAGCTCCCTCTGCTGACAGCAGCTTCTCATAGAAATCTCTGCCGATGAGTCCCGCGCTCAGCGCCTCTTTCACTGACAGCTTTGCGTTGCTCATGGGGTCGGTGAGGAACCCCGATGCAGCCTGTGCCTCCAGCAGCACCAGGGCTGTGCCCGGCGTCAAGAGTCCCCTGATCATGGCATCATAGATGCTCAGCTTCTTGTTCTTTGCCTGGATGAAGACTCCAGCTATGAAGTTACTCCCACCCCCACACATCTCTGTGCACTTGCTTGCAGTCGGGTTCATTGCCGTGTTGCTTGGCTTGTTGTTCTGAAGGGCTCCACTCATCTTCTGTCTCTGGGCAACAGTCCTGCTGCCGTGGAGCACCGTGTTTGTCTGGCAAGAGAGAAAGAGAAGACCTGGTGAGACACGGGTTCCTGAGCCATTCTCATGGTGTGAGTGAAGAGAAGCCATGTGGCAGCCCAATGGGAAGCAGGAAGCAGCACGGACAACCTGGCCTCTCTCAGAGTCCTCCGAGGAGCTGCTAGGCCTCCTGGACCCCCACATCTCTGGACTCTGAGAGCTTCCCCTCCTGTTCCTGAGTGATGCCTGTTTTGGGCACAGGGCGCAAAGTGAGCACAGCCCTGCTCACCTCTCTCTGGCTGCTCTGCTGCCCCAGCTTGGCAGATTTAACCAGTGATCACCCGACCAGCAGAAGTCATCACAGAATCACAGAATGGCCAGGGTTGGAAGGGACCTCAAGGATCATGAATCTCTAACTTCCCTGCCACATGCAGGGCCACCAACCTCCATATTTAATACTAGACCAGGCTGCCCAGGGCCCCATCCAACCTGGCCTTGAACTTCCAGGGATGGACGGGGCATCCACAGCCTCTCTGGGCAGCAAGTCATGCCAAGAAGCAGTGTTGGCTTCCCAGTGTTGCTGCCACTGGCCACTGTCCTGCTGCAGAGAGCTGCTGGCCAGTGTTGTGTGTCACCTGCCCTCATCCCTGCATCCTCATCACACTGCCTGGCTTTGCACTCTTGGGCTGTGAGTGTGGGCTGTGTACACAGCCCAGCTCAGTGCTGTAGAGATCCTCCTGCCCCGTGGTCTCAGAGCACCCCAGTGTGACACAGGCCATGGGACTGGTCCAAGGGAATTGGATGTACACCAGATGGGTGCAGGGGGCTGTTGAGATCCAATGCAGCAGAGAGAATCTGAAACTAGCAGAGACCTTCTCTAAGGCCGAGGTTTGCTGTGGATGAGGTGTGTCTGGGTTTCTGCTGGCTCTGAGGCCACAGGGCTGGCAGAGCCCCATCTCATGTCCCGTTATGCTCTCCTCGCCTCCTTAACCAAGGGCTGGTGCCACAGGCATGCTCACACAGCTCTGTGGCCAGAACTGACTTTGAAGTGCACTTGGAGATGGTCTGAGGGAGGGTTGGTGGCCTGTGCCCATCACCACCCTGGGGACCATTCCAACCAGTTCCAGAGCCTGGGGACAAGGGCAGGGTCACTGGGAGGGCTGGTCTGGCTGTGTGCTCTCCCTGCAGTGTGGCAGGGATGCTCTGCAGATGTTTGGGGAAACAGATCTAGGAAATATCTCCCAGCCCCTGGGCTGTAGGGGGGACTGAGCGGTCACCCTTTGTTTTTAGCTAATTGTTACGGAGATGAAATGACAGCTGAAGTGATATATGCATATATAACACAGAGGCATGGAGGGCTAAAAACAGAAAGCTGCTCAGGACGCTGCAGTGAGAGCTGTTTGCAGGGGGCTCTCCCCTTCACACGATGCTTTGCAAGAAGTGTGACAAATCACAGTCTTGCAGTGCCCTTCATGCAGAAATGCAGCCCCCAACCCAGATATCTGCTGTGCTGTCTGAGCTGTGCTGGAGGATGACACCTGTGCTCTTCAGAGCTGTGCAGGGTCAAACTGTGGGCCCGTGCAGCTCACAGTCTCATTTCCATCCTGAGCTGGAAGTGGACAATGGGAAGGATGGAGAATGAGGTAGGTGACATGTGATGTTTCCCTGCATCCTATGGCAGTCTCTGTTTTGGGCTCAGTGGATTTCATGAGCTGAACACAGTTGGGGTCTGTTTAGCGTTTCTGAAGGGATCTCTCCCAAGCAGGCACTTACGAAAGCTCTGCAAGCTTTCAGCATCCCCAGCATCATTTGGTGATAAGGCCACGGATCTCGTAAGCATGGCAAAAACAAAACTCACATTTATCTGGGAACGCCCATCTCCCATAAAGCTGCAGTGACTGACGTTAATGATAAGTTTAGTTATCAAGGACACAGCTTAATTCCCTGATGTTTACCTAACTGGTCCAAAAGTCTCTGAGTCATTGCTTTCGATCCATTTACATATTGCATCGATGCTGGTGGAGATTGATCACAGTGCTGGGACACTGCATCCCTGCATCACCTGCCCTGGCTCTGGGCTCCCTCTGGCTGAGGGGCTGCAGCCCGCCCCCCAGCACCAGCCCCGGAGAGCCGCTTCCCTGCAGCTGAATCCCCCTGGAGGTGCGGGGCCGGTTGTGCCACCTCAGCGCTGCAAAGCAGAGTCAGTGTCACACCCCGGAGCAGGAGACACCTATGTAGGACACGGATGTCGTGTGAACACCCCATACAGGAGGACATTGCCCAATGGCAGGCTATCATTAGCCCGTCTCTAATCAGCGCTCCCGATGCTGGGGCTGGGTTGCAGACGCAGCTCCTGGGGCGGCAGCCGCCATCCTTTTTGGTTGTCACAGCAGCTTGAGGCCGTGGTGGAAGCGGTTTTCTGGCTGGGGTGAGCCGTGGCCCCTTGCCCTGCCTGCACCCCGGGCAGTGTGCGCATTGCTGCACCCCAGCCTGGTGCTCACAGCCCCACTGTCAGGTTCCCAGCTGAGACCTCGGCACAGTCCTCTGTCCTCCTCTGTCCTGCGGGATCAGGAGGGTCCCACAGCTCCAGTTGCTTCCCCCCAAATCCTGCTGTCCTGGTGCCTGGTCTGATGGTTGGCAACCCTGCCCGTGACAGAAGGTTTGAAACCAGATGATCTTTGAGGTCTTTTCAATCCAGGCCATTCTATGATTCTATGATTCATTCTATGATTCCATGACACGAAGCGCATCACATGGAGCACCAGCTCCATTGGCTCTAGAGCTACTCCATCACTTCATCTCTTCTTAGCAAGGACTGTGCCATACCTGGAGCCCATGGCTTCAGCTGCCCTCCAAATGGCAGTGGTGGAGGAGAGGTCTCTATCCCTTGCAAGCCTCTGGGATCTGCATGGTGACCCAGTGCACCCAACACCAGAGCTGTGCCAGGTTGCCCAGTGGTCCCAGTACCCCCCCCCCTCCCCAGATGGGCTGTGTCCTACCTGCTGGACACCGATCCGGAGCCGTTGCTCCCCACCGGGCTGCGCTTCTCCTCCTTCCACCGCCTCTCAGGCAGGACGAGCAGCCGAGGCAGGCTCCCAATTTAAATCCTCCGCTTCCCCGCCCCAGGGGCTGACACGCGGGCCCTGCCCTGTGCCACGAGCCCAGCCGAAATACAGCCAACCACTGTGGCATGCCCATGCCTCAGCAGTGCTGCAGCTGCCCCTGCCCCAGGAGGTCAAGTGAGTGATGGCCGTGGACGGTTCTGCTTCTGGGATCTGTACCACCATTTCCTGATGTGTGATCCTGATATCCCGGAGGTCTCTATGGGTCTGGGCTCATTTAGCCCACCTGTCCCCATCTGGGACAGGAGCTGCAGCCACCTCCCATGGCCCTCCTCACTCCCCATGAGGGACAGAGGTCCAGCCTGCCCCCCCGTTGGGGCTGGGACCGTGGAGGCAGTGGAGATCCTTCTGATGGGTGGAGTTGGATGGTCCTTGGGGCTGGAGGTGCTCTGGGATGGGCATCTCTCAAAATGACGGAATCACAAAGCAGTGGAGGTTGGCAGGGACCCCAGCAGGTGGGTGCCCCTGGGCCAGATCCAGGCAGCAGTTGAAGGTCTCCAAGCAGGATGCTCCACAGCCTCTCTGGGCAGTGCCTCTCTGTTACCTTTGTGCTCCTGGAGAGCAGGGCAGCCAGCACAGTGCCAGGCCAGTACCTGCCTGGGGGCTCAGGGCACCTATTGGGTTGCTCGCTGGCATAGGATGTGCAGGAGCAGGGAGCGAGGGGCTCTGCCCAGCACTGGGCTGGATGGAGCTGAGGCTCTGCCCCATGTTTGAGCCACGTGCCATCAGACCACAGCCACAGCTCTGATGAACATAGCTCTCCTGGTGCTTTCTTCCAGCAGAAGTGTGGTTTGGGCTGGATTGCTCAGATGTGTAATTGCACAGCTGTGCATGTGTTCAGAGGCTGACTGTGCACGTCTGCGGCTGCATGTTTGCTCACGTAAACGTGCACACCTGACCGTGCCTCTGAGGTGTGCAACTCAACTGTGTGTGCACATCTGACAGCGTACATGCGAAGGAGAGCACGGATGTGCTCACACACCTACATCTGTGTGAGCCTCTGTGTGCAGCTGCACGTGTGTGTGTGTGTGTGTGTGTGTGCGTGTGTGTGTGTGTGTTTGTGCCCATCCCCGTGTGGGTGCGTGTGAGGTGGTGCCCCACTCAGAGGCGTTCCCAGCCCCTGCCCTTCCCTCCCTGGGCTCTGCTGTGGATGCACATTCCTGCCTGCGTGGGTGCTCACTGGACTGGATGAGCAGCACACAGAGCGTTTTCCCTCTGAGTCACCACAGAGGTTGGCTCTGCTGAGTGCACCTGGGCAGGAGGTCCCTGAGTGTGGGGATGGAGCTGTGCACAGGACCTGGTTCTGCTGCTTTTTCTCCCTCCCCAAAAACTCTTTCTTACCAGACAGACACCTGCTTCCAGCTGCAGCTGCCAATGCCACGAGCCAATGCACCTCACTGGAGGTTTGAAGGTTCAATATTTGGGCTCTGCTGCAGACAGAGCCTTGTTCAGGGCTGGGTCCTTGGCAGGAGTTGGGTATGAGGGCTGGAAATGGTGTCTGTGCCAGCAGGAGGATCCTCTCCATGCCCTGCTCTGAGCAGCACGAGCCCTGAGCACGAGCCTGGCCAAGGGCAGCAGCAGGCAGTGTGACACTGTTCTGTGCACTCCATGCAATGACTGCAGCCACATGGACTGCTCCTCTGAGTGGTCCCAGTGACTCCGGACCACCACCCAGAGCCACCCAGCTCATTTGGGCCATCAGCTTGGATCCTGGACACCTGGCTCTGAGTGCTGCAGTTGGCAGCTTCCCTCAGAGATTCATCACTTTGCACTCATCAGAGCAGAGGCTGTGGTTTATTTCACTGCATCACAGCCCAGGCTTCCACTACAGCTGTGGAGAGCGGATCAGAGAGCAGAACACGGCTGCTCCGACAGCAGACATCTCCTGCAGGATGTGTGGGCCTGCCTGGGGCAGCCAGGTGACCGCACTGCATGCAGACACCACCTGCAGTGAACCAGCTGTGGATCCCAGGAGCTGCATCCCTTGGAAATGATGGTGCCTCACCTGCGCCCTATTCCCTCGTTAGCAGAGAATTAGGTCGCTCTTTACTGATGAGGACTGAGCATTTCATCCTACTCACTGCTCCCCACTCTTTAGCCAGTTCCTGAGATGTGACATTGCCTTTTCTTTTTCAGCCCTTGGGCAGTTTGCTTTCTTCAGAGCCTTAAGGCACTCCCAGTGGCTGTTTGGAAGTGGCTGAGCTGGAGCTCTACAGCCAGTGCCTATGTGTGTGCAGCTGTGCTGTGCTGTACCTGTCCCTCTCTGCTGCTCCTGGAGCTCCACGTTAGCCTTGAGGCTTAAGGGAGAGCTCCCATTCCATCCTTGGAGCAGCACCAGCCCCTCACCTTGGGATGCTGGCATAATGGGGCCAGCTCCTCCTTCCCTGCAGCTGCTCCTCCACCTGCTCCCCATCTGCACCATGTCCTATGGTTATCTTGGAGGATGCTTTCCAGTCCACCACTGCTCCTTGGGGTTGGTGCAGAGGCACGTGGTGTGGCCCATCTTGAGGGTGGGTGGTGATGGGACAAGGGGAATGGCTTTAAAGTGAGCCAGGGGAGGTTTAGGTTGGATGTGAGGAGGAAGTTTTTCAGCCAGAGGGTGGTGAGGCAGTGGAACAGGTTGCCCAAGGAGGCTGTGGATGCCCCATCCCTGCAGGCATCCAAGGCCAGGCTGGATGTGGCTCTGTGCAGCCTGGTCTGCTGGTTGGCGACCTGCACACAGCAGGGGGTTGGAACCAGGTGAGCACTGTGCTCCTTTGCAACCCACCCATTCTGTGAGTCTATGATTCTATGATATGATCTCAGTGGCAACCATGCTGTGTTCATGGTGTGGCCCTCTCAGTGGCAGACATGTGGTGTTCTTGCTTTGGCAAGGGATGACACGAGGACAAAACCTTTAGCAAGCAGCGTCCTTGCTGAGCAGCACTGATAGTTTCACCCATTTTGTCCTTCTCTGGAAGGCAGCTGAATTGCCACTGCAAGCCGACACCGCACCTCATGTACTTTGCACACCATCAGAGGGTTTGGAGTTGGGCTGCAGTTCCCGTTTTGGTTTACAACCAAAATAGAGTGACTTCACATTTTGCTGTGCCAGGAGCTGGAAGTTTGCAAGAATGCAGATGACACCACACTCTGAAGGAGGAATGCTGGAGGAGAAGGCAGAGAAGCACAGCATCACTGTCCAGCATCGCTTTGGGGTCAGTGCATGAGGCACTGGAGTGCCATGGTAACATGCGGCTGCATTCTGCCTTGTTTGGTTGTACATGTGGCTTCCAATCATAAGGAAAAAAAAACAGTGAGGGTGCAGGGCACAGGGAGTGCCCCTCTCTGCACAAAGCCTGGACACAGACACATGGGATGCTCTGCAGCACAGCCCCGCAGTGCTGGGCGATGCAGTGGCTGGTCCTGCAGCTTCCAGGGCAGCCTGGAAGGGACGCACGGGCATCGCAGCCCGGTGGCATGGCCTCACCTGCCGGAAGGTGTGGGTGTCCTTGGCTGGAGCAGCTGCCAACCACATCAGAGAGATGAGATCCTTTCTCAAGGATGCTTTGGCAATGGGGGGTGTTGCTTTCCGTCAGTGTTTGATTTGGGAAATGTCCTCTGCTGGAGGTGCCTACACTGCTCCCCTGCAGCCGCTCCATGCAGCCACACAGCCCAGGATGGACGGCTGTGGGCTCAGAGCAGACACAGAACCCCAGAACTGCAGGAGTTGGAGGGATCTCTGGAGATCCTCCAGTACAACCTGGCCCCATTCTCCTGACCCCACCCTTCAGATATTGATCAGCACTGATCAGATCCCTCTCAGCCTCCTCTCCTCCAGGTGCACAGCCCCGGGGCTCTCAGCCTGTTCCCATCAGGAGGTGCTCCAGGCTCCCACCATCTCCACACCCTCTGCTGGGCTCCCTCCAGCAACTGCCCTGAACTGGGAGCCCAGCACCGGGCGCAGCGTTCTGGCTGTGACCCATCACTGCAGAGCAGAGGGGAAGAGAACCTCCGTGCCCTGCTGGCCATGCTCTGTGCAAGGCACGCCAGGGTCCCAGCAGTCTTCTTGGCAATCAGGGCACACTGCTGGCTCATGGCCAACCATTGGCCGCCAGGACCCCCAGCTCCTTCTAGTACATCTGCTTTCCATCAGCTCACCTCCAACCTGACTTGGTGCCCAGCGCACTGCAGAAGGCGGCACATGGTGGAGCTCTTGCACCGGGATTCCCTGTGGCCAGTGTGCCTGGAGCTGCTCATACGGGGCAGCTGAGGGCCCGTGGGGATGCATGAAGCTGCAGTGAGGGGTTTGGGGAACGTCCCCTCGGCTGCGGGTGCCCACATCGCACCTGCTGTGCCTCACACAGGGATCCTATGAGGAAAGGCTGAATGAGCTGGGTCTGTTTAGCCTTGAATAGAGAAGACTGAGAGGAGACCTGATCCAGGTCTATCAATATCTAAGGTGTGGGGGACAGAGTGGCGAGGCCGGACTGTTTTCAGCAGTATGTGGAGACAGGACAAGGGGAAATGGCCGAAAACTGGAGCATAGGAAGTTCCGTATGAATGTGTGCAAGAACTTCTTTACGGTGAGGGTGACGGAGCACTGGAACAGGCTGCCCAGGGAGGTTGTGGAGTCTCCTTCTCTGGAGATGTTCAAGACCCGCCTGGATGCCTACTTGTGTGACCTGGTGTAGGGAACCTACTTTGGCAGGGGGGTTGGACTCGATGATCTCTGGAGGTCCCTTCCAACCCCTACAATTCTGTGATTCTGTGATTCTGTGATCCAGGCAGACGATGGAGTCCCCATCCCTGAGCGTGGAGATGTGGTGCTTGGGGACATGATCAGTGAGCACGGTGGTATGGGTTGGGGTTGGGGATCTCGGATGTCTTCTCCAACCACCAAACTTTGTGACTCTGCAGTGGGGTTGAGACCCCCTCCAGCCGAAGCCATTTTGTCCCTGTGGATCCCTCCCGACAGCTCAGGATGTTTTACAATTCTAAAGCTCTTTGGAACGCACGCTGAACCGGCCAAGCCCAGTCCTTGAGGGATGGGCACGAGCAGCAGCTATGGGTAAACAGAAGAGACAAAAATCCTTTTTATTCTGAGTGATTGCACAACTCGGAGCTCTGTGGGAACTGAACTTTGAGCATCTTTCACTCAGACGTGCGAAGCGGATCAGTGGGAGTTCTGCCGGTGCTTCAGATCCGCGGCACACGCAGCCATGCAAAGAGCCTGGGGCGCTGCCAGCAGCGGCTTCCTGCAGCCTTTCCAGAGAACTCACTTATCTTCCGGCTTCCCATGAAGTCCTGGCATGAGAGTTTGCTCTGCAGCTCCAGGCACAGCAGAGGGCACACGCGCTTGTGGTGCACGATTACCCCTCGCACTGCTGCTCTCCTCCCAGAGCAGGAGCAGATGTTGCTCTGCCAGGAGCTACTGGTGGTGCCTTGGAAAATCTGCAAGGTGCTCTGGAACATGGACTTGGCGTGCTCACATTTGCTCCTCTTTCAGCTTTGCAAGCAGCTGAATGAGCTGCCTGCTTTGCAAGCCCCCTACTCTGCTGCTCTTGTGTGATCCCGCCTGGAGCACTGCATCCAGTTCTGGGGGTCCCAACACAAGAAGGACGTGGAGCTGTTGGAGGGGGTGCAGAGGAGGGCACAAAGATGATCAGAGGGCTGGAGAACCTCCCCTACAGGGATGGGCTGAGAGAGCTGGGGCTCTGCCGCCTGGGGAAAAGAAGGCTCTGGAAAGAATTTACAGCCCTTCCAGTACCTGAAAGAGCCAGAAGGAAAACTGGGGAGGGACTTTTATGAGGGCATGTAGTGACAGGATGAGGAGAAACAGCTTTAAACTGGAAGACAGGAGATTCATACTAGATCTTAGGAAGAAATTCTTTACTTTGAGGGTGGTGAGACACTGGAACAGCTTGCCCATTGAAGTTGTGGTTGCCCCCTCCCCTGGAAGCACTCAAGAGCAGGCTGCATGGGGCTGTGAGCAACCTGGGCGAGAGGGAAGTGTGATCCTAGGTGATCCTAAAGGTCCCTTCCAACCAAAACCATTCTGTGATTCTGCAGACCTCAAATGTGCTGAAGGGCTGTGGGTTGGGGCTTTGGGTTGAGGCTGTTGGTTGCGTTGGGGCTGTTGGTTGGTCTGGGTTTTCTGAGGTCACAGAGACCCCCAGCTCTGTGCACACTGTTGGCTTTGCACTGTGCTCATGGTAGAGAAGCACCATAAGAGACCACGGTTCTTCCTGCAATGGGATCAGGGCAGTTCAGAGGGGCTGCAGAGGCAGCAGGATGGCCAAGCAGGTGGGATCTGGGACATCCTTAGCCAAGAGAATTATAGAATCACTCATAGAATGGCCAAGGTTGGAAAAGACCTACCAGGATCGTCCAGTCCAACTGTATCACCAATATTTCCTGCTAGACCATGTCCCTCAGTACAGCACCTCAATGTTTTGGGACATGCACTGTTCTGCGAACATGCAGCTCTGCCATCAGGAACCCGTGGTGCCCAGTGTGATGGCCAAAAAGGCAGCGTGTGGTCACACATCTCCCATCCTGCTCCAAATGGGGCATTTTAGGGCTTCTTGGCCCAAAGCATCGTGTGGTGCTCTTCTTTGTGGCTGTAGTGTGTAATTCATTACTGTGTGCTCTCAGCTGAGGGTGGTGAGCAGGATCACAGTGGTCCAAGTGGAGATGTTCAGGTCCCGACCGATCCCCACCATGCCCACTCATACAATCATATATTCAGAGTCATTAAGGTTGCATAAGATCTCCAAGACCACCAAGCCCAACCCCAACCCATCCCTACCATGCCCACTGTTCCTGCATGCCACATCTGCACAGCTCTGGGACACCTCCAGGAATGGGGACTCCCACACATCCCTGGTGCTCTGCTGAGGTTCATTGCTAATTTCCACATCT
Source organism: Lophura swinhoii (assembly GCA_030408155.1). NCBI lineage: Eukaryota > Metazoa > Chordata > Aves > Galliformes > Phasianidae > Lophura > Lophura swinhoii. Next base: position 98,531,490 of record CM059456.1, on the reverse strand, counting down.
CACCTACGTTTGTTTTCTACTGTCAGCTCTAAAGACAACAGTGAAAACTTGCTTTTCCAGAACATAACTGGGTTAATTACAAACATCCACAGTCAGTGCATCTGAGGATTGTAAGTTTCCTTTTATTAAACAGGAGTAGAGTTATTCAGCCCAGAACTGTACAGCACAGCAGTCCCAGGGCTGTCTCCAATGTGGGAGCATGCACCTGGAGGAGGACAGGTGAGTGAAACACAGGGAATCGCAGAGCTGAGAAATGAGGGAAGGAAGCAGCAGAGGCACAGCTCCCTCCTGCAGCTCCCTGCTGCTCACTACTACCAGCACAGCCCTGGCCAGCAGTACGGCACAGCACCCACTGCTGTCTCCCATCACCTGTGAGGATCCCAAGGAACAACTCTATGGGCGCACTCTGTAGACCAAGAGAACTGAAGGGAGGGGAACCAACGTCGGTGATGGTGTTACTATGAAAATAAGTACCAAGTGATTGCAGGGTATGAAGCAGTGAGAGAACAACCAGCACTCAGATGAGAGAGGAAGTGGTCCAGAGACCCCTGGGAAAACAGGATGGGCTGAGGCAGTGAGACCAAGCTCAGGAAGCCCCTCCAGGAGCACCCAACATAAGCAAGATGCTGTGTCTGCATGCAAGCTTCAGATGTGCAAACCTAAAACTGTGTCAGTGACATGGAGATCGGTGTAAACATGTTCAGTGCATAAAGAATATACATGAGATGGGAAGCAAAAATTCAACTCTCACGTCAGCTAATACTGTAAGAGATTTTTGCCCATATAAGAAGAAAGCATACAGTATATTGCACATAAATGACCGGAGATAAGCCAGGCTGATTCATGAATTCCAGGAAGGTAATAAAAGAAAAAGGATTAGACGGTATAACGTAATGCATCACTGAGTCACTTCAAAACCATATTACATGTGTGAGTACAATGAAAAATTTAAAGCGAAGAAGGAAATACTGAAAGTGCTCGCAGAAGAATAAGAAAAACAAGGTAAGTCAGTGAGAAAAAATAAGGGAGACAAAAATGCAAGAAGCAAAACAAGTAGGAACAGCCCGAAAATTCTTCACCAAGGTAAAAACACAGAAAAAAACAGACAGTAATTATAATTAATCAGGAAAAATCTTAAGGAAATATAGCCCCGTGTCCGGGTCGGGCACGCAGCGGCGCAGGAGCTGCATGTAGGTGAGGTTCTCGTGCGTGTTGGGGTCGAAGAAGCCCTTGGTGTCGTCGCTGGGGTCGGACAGGACGCGGCTCATCTCGCAGTCAAAGTAGCCCCGCTGGTAGGCGGCTTCGACGGGCAGGCGGTGGCTGTGCACGGGGTCGATGATGCCGCCGGTGGCGATCTGGGCCTCCAGCAGGCGGATGCCGTGCTCCCTGACGATCAGCTCCTTCTGCATGGCCTGGAAGAGGGAGATCTGGGCGCCGGTGTAGGGGTCGGTGTAGCCCGTGACGGCCCTCTCGGCCGACAGCAGCTTCTCGTGCAGCTCGCTGCCCACCAGCCCGGAGGAGACGGCCTCGTCCACGGAGAGCTTCTGGTTGGTGAGCGGGTCGACGAGGAAGCCGGTGGCAGCCTGCGCCTCCAGCAGCACCAGGGCCGTGCCCTGCCTCAGGATGCCCTTCCACATGGCCTGGTAGATGCTCATCTTCTCCGTCTTGGCGGGGTCGGCCTTGGAGGGCACCAGCACGCCGGCGATGCAGCCCGTGCCGTCCAGGTAGCGCTTGACGGAGGCCATCTGCGTCACCTGCTCCACCGTCTTGGAGCCCTGGACCAGCTCGGCCAGCGTGTCCTTGTCGATGATGCCCGAGTCCAGCAGGTCCGAGGCGGTCACCTGCCGCCTGAGGCCCCGGAACGTCACCTTGCCGCTCCGCTCCACCGCCTCCTGGACCAGGAGGGCGAGCAGCCTGGCCAGCTCGTCCAGCGTCAGGCTGCCGTCGCGGGCCTTCCCCAGCAGCTCGTGCCTCTTGGCCTCGGAGACGTACTTGGAGAAGAGGAGCTCCCAGAGAGAGACCTTCCTGCCGTGGAAGTCGCCACCCGACACCTCGATGCTGCGCGAAGACAGGGCCCGCTCCAGCTCCAGCTCCAGCTCCAGCTCCATGGCCGCGTCCGCGTCCGTGTGGCGCTCGCCGTCCTGCCGGGAGCTGCCGGCATGGCCGTTGGGGGCCGGAGGCGGGGCCTCCTGCTGCGTCGTCTCCTGGCTGGAGGCGGCACGGCCCCGTCCCGCGGCCCCGCTGACGATGGTGGTGAGAAGGGCGGTCATCTCGGAGATGCTCAGCGTGCCCGCCTTGTACTTGCGCAGGAGGTCCTGGCGCCGGCGCTCGGGGACGTAGCGAGAGAAGAGGAGCTCCCAGAGGGTGACGCTCTGGCCCTGGAAGAGCCCCGCGCTGACGCTGGTGCGGGCGGTCTGCAGGGCTTTGCGGGCGTCCTCGCTCAGCTGGTAGAGCACCGAGCCCTTGTCCATCAGCTGCAGCATCAGCAGCCCCGTGTCCGGGTCGGGCACGCAGCGGCGCAGGAGCTGCATGTAGGTGAGGTTCTCGTGCGTGTTGGGGTCGAAGAAGCCCTTGGTGTCGTCGCTGGGGTCGGACAGGACGCGGCTCATCTCGCGGTCAAAGTAGCCCCGCTGGTAGGCGGCTTCGACGGGCAGGCGGTGGCTGTGCACGGGGTCGATGATGCCGCCGGTGGCGATCTGGGCCTCCAGCAGGCGGATGCCGTGCTCCCTGACGATCAGCTCCTTCTGCATGGCCTGGAAGAGGGAGATCTGGGCGCCGGTGTAGGGGTCGGTGTAGCCCGTGACGGCCCTCTCGGCCGACAGCAGCTTCTCGTGCAGCTCGCTGCCCACCAGCCCGGAGGAGACGGCCTCGTCCACGGAGAGCTTCTGGTTGGTGAGCGGGTCGACGAGGAAGCCGGTGGCAGCCTGCGCCTCCAGCAGCACCAGGGCCGTGCCCTGCCTCAGGATGCCCTTCCACATGGCCTGGTAGATGCTCATCTTCTCCGTCTTGGCGGGGTCGGCCTTGGAGGGCACCAGCACGCCGGCGATGCAGCCCGTGCCGTCCAGGTAGCGCTTGACGGAGGCCATCTGCGTCACCTGCTCCACCGTCTTGGAGCCCTGGACCAGCTCGGCCAGCGTGTCCTTGTCGATGATGCCCGAGTCCAGCAGGTCCGAGGCGGTCACCTGCCGCCTGAGGCCCCGGAACGTCACCTTGCCGCTCCGCTCCACCGCCTCCTGGACCAGGAGGGCGAGCAGCCTGGCCAGCTCGTCCAGCGTCAGGCTGCCGTCGCGGGCCTTCCCCAGCAGCTCGTGCCTCTTGGCCTCGGAGACGTACTTGGAGAAGAGGAGCTCCCAGAGAGAGACCTTCCTGCCGTGGAAGTCGCCGCCCGACACCTCGATGCTGCGCGAAGACAGGGCCCGCTCCAGCTCCAGCTCCAGCTCCAGCTCCATGGCCGCGTCCGCGTCCGTGTGGCGCTCGCCGTCCTGCCGGGAGCTGCCGGCATGGCCGTTGGGGGCCGGAGGCGGGGCCTCCTGCTGCGTCGTCTCCTGGCTGGAGGCGGCACGGCCCCGTCCCGCGGCCCCGCTGACGATGGTGGTGAGAAGGGCGGTCATCTCGGAGATGCTCAGCGTGCCCGCCTTGTACTTGCGCAGGAGGTCCTGGCGCCGGCGCTCGGGGACGTAGCGAGAGAAGAGGAGCTCCCAGAGGGTGACGCTCTGGCCCTGGAAGAGCCCCGCGCTGACGCTGGTGCGGGCGGTCTGCAGGGCTTTGCGGGCGTCCTCGCTCAGCTGGTAGAGCACCGAGCCCTTGTCCATCAGCTGCAGCATCAGCAGCCCCGTGTCCGGGTCGGGCACGCAGCGGCGCAGGAGCTGCATGTAGGTGAGGTTCTCGTGCGTGTTGGGGTCGAAGAAGCCCTTGGTGTCGTCGCTGGGGTCGGACAGGACGCGGCTCATCTCGCGGTCAAAGTAGCCCCGCTGGTAGGCGGCTTCGACGGGCAGGCGGTGGCTGTGCACGGGGTCGATGATGCCGCCGGTGGCGATCTGGGCCTCCAGCAGGCGGATGCCGTGCTCCCTGACGATCAGCTCCTTCTGCATGGCCTGGAAGAGGGAGATCTGGGCGCCGGTGTAGGGGTCGGTGTAGCCCGTGACGGCCCTCTCGGCCAACAGCAGCTTCTCGTGCAGCTCGCTGCCCACCAGCCCGGAGGAGACGGCCTCGTCCACGGAGAGCTTCTGGTTGGTGAGCGGGTCGACGAGGAAGCCGGTGGCAGCCTGCGCCTCCAGCAGCACCAGGGCCGTGCCCTGCCTCAGGATGCCCTTCCACATGGCCTGGTAGATGCTCATCTTCTCCGTCTTGGCGGGGTCGGCCTTGGAGGGCACCAGCACGCCGGCGATGCAGCCCGTGCCGTCCAGGTAGCGCTTGACGGAGGCCATCTGCGTCACCTGCTCCACCGTCTTGGAGCCCTGGACCAGCTCGGCCAGCGTGTCCTTGTCGATGATGCCCGAGTCCAGCAGGTCCGAGGCGGTCACCTGCCGCCTGAGGCCCCGGAACGTCACCTTGCCGCTCCGCTCCACCGCCTCCTGGACCAGGAGGGCGAGCAGCCTGGCCAGCTCGTCCAGCGTCAGGCTGCCGTCGCGGGCCTTCCCCAGCAGCTCGTGCCTCTTGGCCTCGGAGACGTACTTGGAGAAGAGGAGCTCCCAGAGAGAGACCTTCCTGCCGTGGAAGTCGCCGCCCGACACCTCGATGCTGCGCGAAGACAGGGCCCGCTCCAGCTCCAGCTCCAGCTCCAGCTCCATGGCCGCGTCCGCGTCCGTGTGGCGCTCGCCGTCCTGCCGGGAGCTGCCGGCATGGCCGTTGGGGGCCGGAGGCGGGGCCTCCTGCTGCGTCGTCTCCTGGCTGGAGGCGGCACGGCCCCGTCCCGCGGCCCCGCTGACGATGGTGGTGAGAAGGGCGGTCATCTCGGAGATGCTCAGCGTGCCCGCCTTGTACTTGCGCAGGAGGTCCTGGCGCCGGCGCTCGGGGACGTAGCGAGAGAAGAGGAGCTCCCAGAGGGTGACGCTCTGGCCCTGGAAGAGCCCCGCGCTGACGCTGGTGCGGGCGGTCTGCAGGGCTTTGCGGGCGTCCTCGCTCAGCTGGTAGAGCACCGAGCCCTTGTCCATCAGCTGCAGCATCAGCAGCCCCGTGTCCGGGTCGGGCACGCAGCGGCGCAGGAGCTGCATGTAGGTGAGGTTCTCGTGCGTGTTGGGGTCGAAGAAGCCCTTGGTGTCGTCGCTGGGGTCGGACAGGACGCGGCTCATCTCGCGGTCAAAGTAGCCCCGCTGGTAGGCGGCTTCGACGGGCAGGCGGTGGCTGTGCACGGGGTCGATGATGCCGCCGGTGGCGATCTGGGCCTCCAGCAGGCGGATGCCGTGCTCCCTGACGATCAGCTCCTTCTGCATGGCCTGGAAGAGGGAGATCTGGGCGCCGGTGTAGGGGTCGGTGTAGCCCGTGACGGCCCTCTCGGCCGACAGCAGCTTCTCGTGCAGCTCGCTGCCCACCAGCCCGGAGGAGACGGCCTCGTCCACGGAGAGCTTCTGGTTGGTGAGCGGGTCGACGAGGAAGCCGGTGGCAGCCTGCGCCTCCAGCAGCACCAGGGCCGTGCCCTGCCTCAGGATGCCCTTCCACATGGCCTGGTAGATGCTCATCTTCTCCGTCTTGGCGGGGTCGGCCTTGGAGGGCACCAGCACGCCGGCGATGCAGCCCGTGCCGTCCAGGTAGCGCTTGACGGAGGCCATCTGCGTCACCTGCTCCACCGTCTTGGAGCCCTGGACCAGCTCGGCCAGCGTGTCCTTGTCGATGATGCCCGAGTCCAGCAGGTCCGAGGCGGTCACCTGCCGCCTGAGGCCCCGGAACGTCACCTTGCCGCTCCGCTCCACCGCCTCCTGGACCAGGAGGGCGAGCAGCCTGGCCAGCTCGTCCAGCGTCAGGCTGCCGTCGCGGGCCTTCCCCAGCAGCTCGTGCCTCTTGGCCTCGGAGACGTACTTGGAGAAGAGGAGCTCCCAGAGAGAGACCTTCCTGCCGTGGAAGTCGCCGCCCGACACCTCGATGCTGCGCGAAGACAGGGCCCGCTCCAGCTCCAGCTCCAGCTCCAGCTCCATGGCCGCGTCCGCGTCCGTGTGGCGCTCGCCGTCCTGCCGGGAGCTGCCGGCATGGCCGTTGGGGGCCGGAGGCGGGGCCTCCTGCTGCGTCGTCTCCTGGCTGGAGGCGGCACGGCCCCATCCCGCGGCCCCGCTGACGATGGTGGTGAGAAGGGCGGTCATCTCGGAGATGCTCAGCGTGCCCGCCTTGTACTTGCGCAGGAGGTCCTGGCGCCGGCGCTCGGGGACGTAGCGAGAGAAGAGGAGCTCCCAGAGGGTGACGCTCTGGCCCTGGAAGAGCCCCGCGCTGACGCTGGTGCGGGCGGTCTGCAGGGCTTTGCGGGCGTCCTCGCTCAGCTGGTAGAGCACCGAGCCCTTGTCCATCAGCTGCAGCATCAGCAGCCCCGTGTCCGGGTCGGGCACGCAGCGGCGCAGGAGCTGCATGTAGGTGAGGTTCTCGTGCGTGTTGGGGTCGAAGAAGCCCTTGGTGTCGTCGCTGGGGTCGGACAGGACGCGGCTCATCTCGCGGTCAAAGTAGCCCCGCTGGTAGGCGGCTTCGACGGGCAGGCGGTGGCTGTGCACGGGGTCGATGATGCCGCCGGTGGCGATCTGGGCCTCCAGCAGGCGGATGCCGTGCTCCCTGACGATCAGCTCCTTCTGCATGGCCTGGAAGAGGGAGATCTGGGCGCCGGTGTAGGGGTCGGTGTAGCCCGTGACGGCCCTCTCGGCCGACAGCAGCTTCTCGTGCAGCTCGCTGCCCACCAGCCCGGAGGAGACGGCCTCGTCCACGGAGAGCTTCTGGTTGGTGAGCGGGTCGACGAGGAAGCCGGTGGCAGCCTGCGCCTCCAGCAGCACCAGGGCCGTGCCCTGCCTCAGGATGCCCTTCCACATGGCCTGGTAGATGCTCATCTTCTCCGTCTTGGCGGGGTCGGCCTTGGAGGGCACCAGCACGCCGGCGATGCAGCCCGTGCCGTCCAGGTAGCGCTTGACGGAGGCCATCTGCGTCACCTGCTCCACCGTCTTGGAGCCCTGGACCAGCTCGGCCAGCGTGTCCTTGTCGATGATGCCCGAGTCCAGCAGGTCCGAGGCGGTCACCTGCCGCCTGAGGCCCCGGAACGTCACCTTGCCGCTCCGCTCCACCGCCTCCTGGACCAGGAGGGCGAGCAGCCTGGCCAGCTCGTCCAGCGTCAGGCTGCCGTCGCGGGCCTTCCCCAGCAGCTCGTGCCTCTTGGCCTCGGAGACGTACTTGGAGAAGAGGAGCTCCCAGAGAGAGACCTTCCTGCCGTGGAAGTCGCCGCCCGACACCTCGATGCTGCGCGAAGACAGGGCCCGCTCCAGCTCCAGCTCCAGCTCCAGCTCCATGGCCGCGTCCGCGTCCGTGTGGCGCTCGCCGTCCTGCCGGGAGCTGCCGGCATGGCCGTTGGGGGCCGGAGGCGGGGCCTCCTGCTGCGTCGTCTCCTGGCTGGAGGCGGCACGGCCCCGTCCCGCGGCCCCGCTGACGATGGTGGTGAGAAGGGCGGTCATCTCGGAGATGCTCAGCGTGCCCGCCTTGTACTTGCGCAGGAGGTCCTGGCGCCGGCGCTCGGGGACGTAGCGAGAGAAGAGGAGCTCCCAGAGGGTGACGCTCTGGCCCTGGAAGAGCCCCGCGCTGACGCTGGTGCGGGCGGTCTGCAGGGCTTTGCGGGCGTCCTCGCTCAGCTGGTAGAGCACCGAGCCCTTGTCCATCAGCTGCAGCATCAGCAGCCCCGTGTCCGGGTCGGGCACGCAGCGGCGCAGGAGCTGCATGTAGGTGAGGTTCTCGTGCGTGTTGGGGTCGAAGAAGCCCTTGGTGTCGTCGCTGGGGTCGGACAGGACGCGGCTCATCTCGCGGTCAAAGTAGCCCCGCTGGTAGGCGGCTTCGACGGGCAGGCGGTGGCTGTGCACGGGGTCGATGATGCCGCCGGTGGCGATCTGGGCCTCCAGCAGGCGGATGCCGTGCTCCCTGACGATCAGCTCCTTCTGCATGGCCTGGAAGAGGGAGATCTGGGCGCCGGTGTAGGGGTCGGTGTAGCCCGTGACGGCCCTCTCGGCCGACAGCAGCTTCTCGTGCAGCTCGCTGCCCACCAGCCCGGAGGAGACGGCCTCGTCCACGGAGAGCTTCTGGTTGGTGAGCGGGTCGACGAGGAAGCCGGTGGCAGCCTGCGCCTCCAGCAGCACCAGGGCCGTGCCCTGCCTCAGGATGCCCTTCCACATGGCCTGGTAGATGCTCATCTTCTCCGTCTTGGCGGGGTCGGCCTTGGAGGGCACCAGCACGCCGGCGATGCAGCCCGTGCCGTCCAGGTAGCGCTTGACGGAGGCCATCTGCGTCACCTGCTCCACCGTCTTGGAGCCCTGGACCAGCTCGGCCAGCGTGTCCTTGTCGATGATGCCCGAGTCCAGCAGGTCCGAGGCGGTCACCTGCCGCCTGAGGCCCCGGAACGTCACCTTGCCGCTCCGCTCCACCGCCTCCTGGACCAGGAGGGCGAGCAGCCTGGCCAGCTCGTCCAGCGTCAGGCTGCCGTCGCGGGCCTTCCCCAGCAGCTCGTGCCTCTTGGCCTCGGAGACGTACTTGGAGAAGAGGAGCTCCCAGAGAGAGACCTTCCTGCCGTGGAAGTCGCCGCCCGACACCTCGATGCTGCGCGAAGACAGGGCCCGCTCCAGCTCCAGCTCCAGCTCCAGCTCCATGGCCGCGTCCGCGTCCGTGTGGCGCTCGCCGTCCTGCCGGGAGCTGCCGGCATGGCCGTTGGGGGCCGGAGGCGGGGCCTCCTGCTGCGTCGTCTCCTGGCTGGAGGCGGCACGGCCCCGTCCCGCGGCCCCGCTGACGATGGTGGTGAGAAGGGCGGTCATCTCGGAGATGCTCAGCGTGCCCGCCTTGTACTTGCGCAGGAGGTCCTGGCGCCGGCGCTCGGGGACGTAGCGAGAGAAGAGGAGCTCCCAGAGGGTGACGCTCTGGCCCTGGAAGAGCCCCGCGCTGACGCTGGTGCGGGCGGTCTGCAGGGCTTTGCGGGCGTCCTCGCTCAGCTGGTAGAGCACCGAGCCCTTGTCCATCAGCTGCAGCATCAGCAGCCCCGTGTCCGGGTCGGGCACGCAGCGGCGCAGGAGCTGCATGTAGGTGAGGTTCTCGTGCGTGTTGGGGTCGAAGAAGCCCTTGGTGTCGTCGCTGGGGTCGGACAGGACGCGGCTCATCTCGCGGTCAAAGTAGCCCCGCTGGTAGGCGGCTTCGACGGGCAGGCGGTGGCTGTGCACGGGGTCGATGATGCCGCCGGTGGCGATCTGGGCCTCCAGCAGGCGGATGCCGTGCTCCCTGACGATCAGCTCCTTCTGCATGGCCTGGAAGAGGGAGATCTGGGCGCCGGTGTAGGGGTCGGTGTAGCCCGTGACGGCCCTCTCGGCCGACAGCAGCTTCTCGTGCAGCTCGCTGCCCACCAGCCCGGAGGAGACGGCCTCGTCCACGGAGAGCTTCTGGTTGGTGAGCGGGTCGACGAGGAAGCCGGTGGCAGCCTGCGCCTCCAGCAGCACCAGGGCCGTGCCCTGCCTCAGGATGCCCTTCCACATGGCCTGGTAGATGCTCATCTTCTCCGTCTTGGCGGGGTCGGCCTTGGAGGGCACCAGCACGCCGGCGATGCAGCCCGTGCCGTCCAGGTAGCGCTTGACGGAGGCCATCTGCGTCACCTGCTCCACCGTCTTGGAGCCCTGGACCAGCTCGGCCAGCGTGTCCTTGTCGATGATGCCCGAGTCCAGCAGGTCCGAGGCGGTCACCTGCCGCCTGAGGCCCCGGAACGTCACCTTGCCGCTCCGCTCCACCGCCTCCTGGACCAGGAGGGCGAGCAGCCTGGCCAGCTCGTCCAGCGTCAGGCTGCCGTCGCGGGCCTTCCCCAGCAGCTCGTGCCTCTTGGCCTCGGAGACGTACTTGGAGAAGAGGAGCTCCCAGAGAGAGACCTTCCTGCCGTGGAAGTCGCCGCCCGACACCTCGATGCTGCGCGAAGACAGGGCCCGCTCCAGCTCCAGCTCCAGCTCCAGCTCCATGGCCGCGTCCGCGTCCGTGTGGCGCTCGCCGTCCTGCCGGGAGCTGCCGGCATGGCCGTTGGGGGCCGGAGGCGGGGCCTCCTGCTGCGTCGTCTCCTGGCTGGAGGCGGCACGGCCCCGTCCCGCGGCCCCGCTGACGATGGTGGTGAGAAGGGCGGTCATCTCGGAGATGCTCAGCGTGCCCGCCTTGTACTTGCGCAGGAGGTCCTGGCGCCGGCGCTCGGGGACGTAGCGAGAGAAGAGGAGCTCCCAGAGGGTGACGCTCTGGCCCTGGAAGAGCCCCGCGCTGACGCTGGTGCGGGCGGTCTGCAGGGCTTTGCGGGCGTCCTCGCTCAGCTGGTAGAGCACCGAGCCCTTGTCCATCAGCTGCAGCATCAGCAGCCCCGTGTCCGGGTCGGGCACGCAGCGGCGCAGGAGCTGCATGTAGGTGAGGTTCTCGTGCGTGTTGGGGTCGAAGAAGCCCTTGGTGTCGTCGCTGGGGTCGGACAGGACGCGGCTCATCTCGCGGTCAAAGTAGCCCCGCTGGTAGGCGGCTTCGACGGGCAGGCGGTGGCTGTGCACGGGGTCGATGATGCCGCCGGTGGCGATCTGGGCCTCCAGCAGGCGGATGCCGTGCTCCCTGACGATCAGCTCCTTCTGCATGGCCTGGAAGAGGGAGATCTGGGCGCCGGTGTAGGGGTCGGTGTAGCCCGTGACGGCCCTCTCGGCCGACAGCAGCTTCTCGTGCAGCTCGCTGCCCACCAGCCCGGAGGAGACGGCCTCGTCCACGGAGAGCTTCTGGTTGGTGAGCGGGTCGACGAGGAAGCCGGTGGCAGCCTGCGCCTCCAGCAGCACCAGGGCCGTGCCCTGCCTCAGGATGCCCTTCCACATGGCCTGGTAGATGCTCATCTTCTCCGTCTTGGCGGGGTCGGCCTTGGAGGGCACCAGCACGCCGGCGATGCAGCCCGTGCCGTCCAGGTAGCGCTTGACGGAGGCCATCTGCGTCACCTGCTCCACCGTCTTGGAGCCCTGGACCAGCTCGGCCAGCGTGTCCTTGTCGATGATGCCCGAGTCCAGCAGGTCCGAGGCGGTCACCTGCCGCCTGAGGCCCCGGAACGTCACCTTGCCGCTCCGCTCCACCGCCTCCTGGACCAGGAGGGCGAGCAGCCTGGCCAGCTCGTCCAGCGTCAGGCTGCCGTCGCGGGCCTTCCCCAGCAGCTCGTGCCTCTTGGCCTCGGAGACGTACTTGGAGAAGAGGAGCTCCCAGAGAGAGACCTTCCTGCCGTGGAAGTCGCCGCCCGACACCTCGATGCTGCGCGAAGACAGGGCCCGCTCCAGCTCCAGCTCCAGCTCCAGCTCCATGGCCGCGTCCGCGTCCGTGTGGCGCTCGCCGTCCTGCCGGGAGCTGCCGGCATGGCCGTTGGGGGCCGGAGGCGGGGCCTCCTGCTGCGTCGTCTCCTGGCTGGAGGCGGCACGGCCCCGTCCCGCGGCCCCGCTGACGATGGTGGTGAGAAGGGCGGTCATCTCGGAGATGCTCAGCGTGCCCGCCTTGTACTTGCGCAGGAGGTCCTGGCGCCGGCGCTCGGGGACGTAGCGAGAGAAGAGGAGCTCCCAGAGGGTGACGCTCTGGCCCTGGAAGAGCCCCGCGCTGACGCTGGTGCGGGCGGTCTGCAGGGCTTTGCGGGCGTCCTCGCTCAGCTGGTAGAGCACCGAGCCCTTGTCCATCAGCTGCAGCATCAGCAGCCCCGTGTCCGGGTCGGGCACGCAGCGGCGCAGGAGCTGCATGTAGGTGAGGTTCTCGTGCGTGTTGGGGTCGAAGAAGCCCTTGGTGTCGTCGCTGGGGTCGGACAGGACGCGGCTCATCTCGCGGTCAAAGTAGCCCCGCTGGTAGGCGGCTTCGACGGGCAGGCGGTGGCTGTGCACGGGGTCGATGATGCCGCCGGTGGCGATCTGGGCCTCCAGCAGGCGGATGCCGTGCTCCCTGACGATCAGCTCCTTCTGCATGGCCTGGAAGAGGGAGATCTGGGCGCCGGTGTAGGGGTCGGTGTAGCCCGTGACGGCCCTCTCGGCCGACAGCAGCTTCTCGTGCAGCTCGCTGCCCACCAGCCCGGAGGAGACGGCCTCGTCCACGGAGAGCTTCTGGTTGGTGAGCGGGTCGACGAGGAAGCCGGTGGCAGCCTGCGCCTCCAGCAGCACCAGGGCCGTGCCCTGCCTCAGGATGCCCTTCCACATGGCCTGGTAGATGCTCATCTTCTCCGTCTTGGCGGGGTCGGCCTTGGAGGGCACCAGCACGCCGGCGATGCAGCCCGTGCCGTCCAGGTAGCGCTTGACGGAGGCCATCTGCGTCACCTGCTCCACCGTCTTGGAGCCCTGGACCAGCTCGGCCAGCGTGTCCTTGTCGATGATGCCCGAGTCCAGCAGGTCCGAGGCGGTCACCTGCCGCCTGAGGCCCCGGAACGTCACCTTGCCGCTCCGCTCCACCGCCTCCTGGACCAGGAGGGCGAGCAGCCTGGCCAGCTCGTCCAGCGTCAGGCTGCCGTCGCGGGCCTTCCCCAGCAGCTCGTGCCTCTTGGCCTCGGAGACGTACTTGGAGAAGAGGAGCTCCCAGAGAGAGACCTTCCTGCCGTGGAAGTCGCCGCCCGACACCTCGATGCTGCGCGAAGACAGGGCCCGCTCCAGCTCCAGCTCCAGCTCCAGCTCCATGGCCGCGTCCGCGTCCGTGTGGCGCTCGCCGTCCTGCCGGGAGCTGCCGGCATGGCCGTTGGGGGCCGGAGGCGGGGCCTCCTGCTGCGTCGTCTCCTGGCTGGAGGCGGCACGGCCCCGTCCCGCGGCCCCGCTGACGATGGTGGTGAGAAGGGCGGTCATCTCGGAGATGCTCAGCGTGCCCGCCTTGTACTTGCGCAGGAGGTCCTGGCGCCGGCGCTCGGGGACGTAGCGAGAGAAGAGGAGCTCCCAGAGGGTGACGCTCTGGCCCTGGAAGAGCCCCGCGCTGACGCTGGTGCGGGCGGTCTGCAGGGCTTTGCGGGCGTCCTCGCTCAGCTGGTAGAGCACCGAGCCCTTGTCCATCAGCTGCAGCATCAGCAGCCCCGTGTCCGGGTCGGGCACGCAGCGGCGCAGGAGCTGCATGTAGGTGAGGTTCTCGTGCGTGTTGGGGTCGAAGAAGCCCTTGGTGTCGTCGCTGGGGTCGGACAGGACGCGGCTCATCTCGCGGTCAAAGTAGCCCCGCTGGTAGGCGGCTTCGACGGGCAGGCGGTGGCTGTGCACGGGGTCGATGATGCCGCCGGTGGCGATCTGGGCCTCCAGCAGGCGGATGCCGTGCTCCCTGACGATCAGCTCCTTCTGCATGGCCTGGAAGAGGGAGATCTGGGCGCCGGTGTAGGGGTCGGTGTAGCCCGTGACGGCCCTCTCGGCCGACAGCAGCTTCTCGTGCAGCTCGCTGCCCACCAGCCCGGAGGAGACGGCCTCGTCCACGGAGAGCTTCTGGTTGGTGAGCGGGTCGACGAGGAAGCCGGTGGCAGCCTGCGCCTCCAGCAGCACCAGGGCCGTGCCCTGCCTCAGGATGCCCTTCCACATGGCCTGGTAGATGCTCATCTTCTCCGTCTTGGCGGGGTCGGCCTTGGAGGGCACCAGCACGCCGGCGATGCAGCCCGTGCCGTCCAGGTAGCGCTTGACGGAGGCCATCTGCGTCACCTGCTCCACCGTCTTGGAGCCCTGGACCAGCTCGGCCAGCGTGTCCTTGTCGATGATGCCCGAGTCCAGCAGGTCCGAGGCGGTCACCTGCCGCCTGAGGCCCCGGAACGTCACCTTGCCGCTCCGCTCCACCGCCTCCTGGACCAGGAGGGCGAGCAGCCTGGCCAGCTCGTCCAGCGTCAGGCTGCCGTCGCGGGCCTTCCCCAGCAGCTCGTGCCTCTTGGCCTCGGAGACGTACTTGGAGAAGAGGAGCTCCCAGAGAGAGACCTTCCTGCCGTGGAAGTCGCCGCCCGACACCTCGATGCTGCGCGAAGACAGGGCCCGCTCCAGCTCCAGCTCCAGCTCCAGCTCCATGGCCGCGTCCGCGTCCGTGTGGCGCTCGCCGTCCTGCCGGGAGCTGCCGGCATGGCCGTTGGGGGCCGGAGGCGGGGCCTCCTGCTGCGTCGTCTCCTGGCTGGAGGCGGCACGGCCCCGTCCCGCGGCCCCGCTGACGATGGTGGTGAGAAGGGCGGTCATCTCGGAGATGCTCAGCGTGCCCGCCTTGTACTTGCGCAGGAGGTCCTGGCGCCGGCGCTCGGGGACGTAGCGAGAGAAGAGGAGCTCCCAGAGGGTGACGCTCTGGCCCTGGAAGAGCCCCGCGCTGACGCTGGTGCGGGCGGTCTGCAGGGCTTTGCGGGCGTCCTCGCTCAGCTGGTAGAGCACCGAGCCCTTGTCCATCAGCTGCAGCATCAGCAGCCCCGTGTCCGGGTCGGGCACGCAGCGGCGCAGGAGCTGCATGTAGGTGAGGTTCTCGTGCGTGTTGGGGTCGAAGAAGCCCTTGGTGTCGTCGCTGGGGTCGGACAGGACGCGGCTCATCTCGCGGTCAAAGTAGCCCCGCTGGTAGGCGGCTTCGACGGGCAGGCGGTGGCTGTGCACGGGGTCGATGATGCCGCCGGTGGCGATCTGGGCCTCCAGCAGGCGGATGCCGTGCTCCCTGACGATCAGCTCCTTCTGCATGGCCTGGAAGAGGGACATCTTCTGTCCTGTGCTCGGGTGGCTGTATCCTGTCACAGCTTTTTCTGCACAGATCAGTTTCTTCTGCAGCTCGCTGCCCACCAGCCCAGAGGAGACAGCCTCGTCAACTGAGAGCTTCTGGTTCTTTACTGGGTCGATGATGAAGCCAGTGGCAGCCTGTGCCTCCAGCAGCACGAGTGCTGTCCCTGGCCTCAGGATGCCCTTCCACATGGCCTGGTAGATGCTCATCTTCTCCATCTGGTCAGGGTCAGCCTTGGAGGGCACCAGCACACCGGCAATGCTGCCCGTTCCCTCGAGGTATCGTCTCACATTCTCCTTCTGTGCTATTTCTTCTGCAGTCTCCTTTCCTTCCTTGAGTTTTTCCATGGTTTCTTTTGTTATTATCTGTGCACTGAGAAGTTCTGACGCTGTTATTTGTTGTCTGATGCCTTGGAACCAAACATCGCTTCTGTTCTGCTCTTTCTCTTGGATGATGTTTAATATTATGTCGATGATTCTCTGTATGATGTGGTGGGATTCCTCTTTATATTTTTTCACAAGTTCTTTTCTTTTTTCTTCTGTGATGTACTCAGAGCACAGAAGTTCCCACAGTGATAATTCACTCCCTTTATATTTCCCAACAGACACCTCTACCTTTGTTGACATCAATGCTTTCTTTGTATGCTCATCGATGTAGAAATAGTCCTCCTCTTTCTCCAGGACCGGCAGCAGGTACAGTCCTGTGTCTGTGTCTTTGGAACACCGTTTCAGAAGCTGACTGTAGCTGCTTTTCTCATGGATATTTGGGTCTATGAATCCTTTGCTGCCATGGTCGGGATCAGAAAGCAGGAGGAACGTGTCCCCATCCAGGTGGCCACGCCGGTAGGCCACCTCCACAGGCAGGCGGTGGCTGTGCACGGGGTCAATGATCCCACCAGTGGCAATCTGTGCCTCCAGCAGACGGATGCCATGCTCCTTGGCTGCTACCTTACTCCTTATGGCCTGGAAAAGGGAGATCTTAGCACCTACCTGGGGATCTGTGTATCCTGTCACAGCTCTCTCTGCAGACAGCAGCTTCTCGTGCAGCTCCCTGCCCACCAGCCCGGATGAGACGGCCTCGTCCACGGAGAGCTTCTGGTTGGTGACTGGGTCAATGAGGAAGCCGGTGGCAGCCTGTGCCTCCAGCAGCCCCAGCGCACACTGCTCGGAGAGGAGCCCCCTCTCCAGTGCCTGGTAGATGCTCATCTTCTCTTTCCTTGATGGCAGTAGCACTCCGGCGATGCACCCGGTGCCATCCAGGTACCTTCTGACTGCGTCCTTCTTGGTGAGGCTGGCAAGTGTCAGGCTCCCATCCTGCAGCTGCTCCAGAGTCCTCTTGTCAATTATCTCTGAGTTGAACAGCTCTGACACTGACACCTCTCCCCGCAGCCCTTTAACCTTGAGGGCTTCTCCTTTTTGCTCTGTATCCTCAATTACTTTGAGGATGAGAGCTATAAGGTCTTCCAGAGTAAGAGTCTTGCATTTGTATTGCTTTAATAGTTCTTTCCTTTTCTGCTCAGAGATATAATGAGAGTAGAGAATGTCCCAGACGGACATTGTTTGGTCCTTGAATCTTCCAACTTTCACTCGAAGAGGCTTTGACTGCAGAACCTGCCTTGTCAGCTCATCAACGTAGAAGTATTTTCCCCCTTCCTGCACAACCTGTAGCATGTACAACCCCGTCTCTGCATCCTGAACACACCTCTCCAGGAGCTGCATGTAGGTGAGGTTTTCGTGCGTGTTGGGGTCAAAGAAGCCCTTGGTGTCATCGCTGGGGTCGGACAGGACGCGGTTCATTTCCTCATTGAAGTATCCACGCTTGTAGGCCACCTCCACGGGGATGCGGTGGCTGTGCACGGGGTCGATGATGCCGCCAGTGGCGATCTGGGCCTCCAGCAGACGGATGCCGTGGCTCTTCACGATCAGCCCTTGGTTCATGGCTTCAAAGAGGGACATGGGTGCTTTTGTGTAGGGGTCAACGTAGCCCGTCACAGCTCTTTCTGCAGAGAGCAGCTTTTCATAAACCTCCACTCCAACGAGTCCAGCCTTCAGCGCCTCCTCCACTGAAAATTTCTTGTTTTTCTCTGGGTCGATGATGTAGCCGGTGGCAGCCTGCGCCTCCAGCAGCACCAGCGCCGTGCCCGGCCTCAGGATGCCTCTCCTCATGGCCTGGTAGATGCTCATCTTCTCATTGCTCGGCTGGATGAGGACCCCTGCTATGAAATTGCTGCCCTCCAGGTATATGCGAACAGAGTCCATTTTGGTGACTTCTTGGACCGTTTTCTTCCCCTGGTTGAGCTCATCGAGGGTTTTTTTGTCTATCAGCTGGGACCGGAAGAGATCACTGGCAGACACCTTTTTTCGCAGACCTTTGAATGCAAACTTCCTGCCTTGTGCCTCAGTTTCTGTGATAATTTTGGTGACAATCGTTACGATTTCTTGCAGTGCTTCGGCATTCTCATCTTTGTATTTCTGCACCAGCTCTCTCCTTTTGCTGTCTGTGATGTACTCAGAGTTGAGGAGGTCCCAGACGGACACCGTCTGCCCTTTGAACCGCCCTACATTGACACAGACAGTCACAGATTTCAGCACCTCCATGGTTTGGTCATCCACACAGAACATTGCATTTTTGGACAGAGGAAGGAGCCAGAGACCCGTCTCAGCCTCGTAAATGCACCGGTCCTTCAGCTGCTGGTAGGTCACGTTTTCCTTTGTGTTTGGATCGAAGAAGATCTGGGTGCTGTCGTTCAGCTGCACGAGGCTTTGGTTCAAGTCCTCATCGAAGAAGCTGTACCTGTATGCAGCCTGGAGTGGGAGGTGATGGTGGTGGATGGGATCGATGACCCCTCCAGCGGCCAGCTGGGCCTCCAGCAAAGGCACAGCATCAGCCATGGGAACGAGCTCCTTCCTGACTGCCTGGCACAGGGAGATGGGGCTCCCAGTGTAGGGGTCTGTGTAGCCCACCACCGCCCTCTCTGCACGGAGCAGCGTCTCAGTGAGCTCTTCGCCAACAACGCCCGCCCGCACAGCATCCCTCACGCTGAGCCTGTGGCTCGTGGCGGGGTCGGTGAGGTACCCCGTGGCCGCCTGAGCTTCCAGCAGCTTCAGGGCAGCCCCGGGCAGGAGGAGGTTATTCTTCATGGCATCGTAAAAACTCATTTTCTTTTTGGACTCCTCTACAATCACCCCAGCGATGCTGCCCGTGCCCTGCAGGTATCTCTTCACGCTGCCCACTTCAGCCACCTCCTCAGGAGTTCGGATGCCCTGAGCCAGCTCTTCAAACATCTTCTCTGTGATGATGCCGGCCTCCAGCAGCCGGACGGCAGGGACGCTGCCCTGCAGACCCCCCAGCATGATGTGGGTGCGGGCTTTCATTTCCATCTCCCCGACCAGCCCAAGCACCAGCGTAATCAGCTGCTGCAGCGACATTTCCTTTGCACGGAACCTCTCCACAAAGCCCCTCCGCTGCTCTTCAGTGAAGTAGCCAGAGTGGATGAGCGCCCAGAGGGAGACTCCTTTCTCCTTCACCATGGTTTCCTGGAAGAGCTGCTGGATTTGCTCATCTGTGTAGGCAGGAGCGGCCGTCTGCAGCAGAGGCAGCAGATGGAAGCCAGACACCTCGTCCTTCTGGCAACGCTGGATGAGCTCAGCGTAGCTCACATTCTCCTTGCTGTCTGGGACGCAAAAGGCTCTGTTGCTGTCGCTGGGCTCAGAAAGGGCTCTGCTTGTGTCCTCATCCAGGCACCCACGCTTCTGGGCAGCCTCGATGGGGACATGGTGGCCGCACGTTGGGTCGATGATGCCTCCGGTCGCCATCTGCACCTCCATCAGCTGCATGGCCTGCTTGTCCGCAATCAGACCCTTCTTCATGGCCTGGAAAAGAGGTATCTTCCTGCCCGTGAAGGGGTCCTTGTACCCCGACACTGCCCCTTCTGCTTGCTGCAGCTTCTCGTGCACCTCCGGCCCAATGACGCCCTCCTTGACGGCCTCATCCACACGGAGCTTCTGGTTGTTCACAGGGTCAATGATGAAGCCTGTGGCAGCCTGGGCCTCCAGAAGCGGTAGGGCTACTCCGGGTACCACAATGTTCTGTTTCATGGCCTCATAGATGCTCATCCTCTGGTTCGAGGGCTGGAGCACAATGCCCCCAATGCTGCCGGAGCCGTAGAGGTACTTTCTGACTGAGTCCATGCGCAGGACTTCCTCGGGGCTGACGGACCCCTCCAACACCTCCTCCAGCAGGGTCCTGTCAATGATGCCCGTCTCCATCAGGTGGTACGCGCTGACACTGCCCCTCAGGGCTGGGAACTTGATGGGGGCCCACTTCTTCATCTCCTCCTCCAGCATGGCCCGGATCTGCTCCAGGCTGAGCTTCTTCAGCCGGTAGTGGTTGAAGATCTCCCGGCGCCGCCCCTCACTGAAATACTCAGAGGTCAGCAGCTCCCACACAGAGACCCTCTCTCCACGCAGACGCCCGAAGCGGACAGGCAGCCAGGAGCTGCAGAACAGCTCACGTGTGGCAGCATCCACGAACTGCCGCCTCCTGCTGTTCAGGGGGAGCAGGCAGAGACCGCTGCCCGGCTCCGTCACACACTTCTCCTTCAGCTGCAGGTAGGTGAGGTTCTCCTCTGTGTTGGGGTCGAAGAAGCCCTTGGTGTCGTCACTGGGGTCGGACAGGATGATGGTCATCTTCTTGTCCAGGTAGCCACGCTTGTAGGCCACCTCCACGGGGATGCGGTGGCTGTGCACGGGGTCGATGATGCCACCGGTGGCGATCTGGGCCTCCAGCAGGCGGATGCCGTGCTCCCTGACGATCAGCTCCTTCTGCATGGCCTGGAACAGCGAGATCTTGTCCCCTGAGCAGGGGTCTCGGTACCCGGTGACACATTTCTCTGCTGACAGCAGCTTGTCGTAGACGTCGGGACCGATGACGTTTGCCCTTAATGCCTCATCCACAGAGTAACGTTTGTTGGCTGCTGGGTCAATGACAAATCCGGTGGCAGCCTGCGCCTCCAGGAGGATCAGCGACGTCCCTGGCCTCAGGAGTCCTTTCCTCTTGGCCTGGTAGATGCTGATCTTCTCCTGGGTTTCAGGTAGCAGCAGCCCAGCAATGCTCCCCGTCCCTTCCAGGTACTTCCTGACCGTGTCCATGCCCACTACTTCCTTGGCTGATGTTTCCCCCTCCTTCAGTTTCTTGAACAGATCCTTGTTGATGATCTCGGAGCTCAGGAGCTGGTCGGCGGTCACGCGTCTCCTCAGCCCTTCAAAGGTGATGTTGGCTGCAGAAGCCATTTCCTCAACAGCAGTACGGACAGCCTTGGCCATCTCCTGCATGGAGAGCGCTCCCTCCAGGTACTGCCGGGTGAGGGCGGCTCTTTGCTCGCTCTGGATGTAGTCAGAGAAGAGGAGCTTCCAGAGAGACACCGATTTTCCTTTGAACTTGCCTACAGCAACGGGCACCTTTGTGTTCTCCAGAGCCGTTTGGGTGCTGCGGTCGAGGAAGAGACGCGTTCCTTCGGTTCCGTCACCGAGCGGCAGCAGCAGGAGCCCAGTGCTGGGGTCGGTGATACACTGCGCCAGCAGCTCTGCGTAGCTCAGCTTCTCCTGGGAGCTGGGGTGGAAGAACCCTTTGGATTCCTCAGTGGGATTGGCGAGGAGCTGCTGGGTGCTCTCATCCAGGTACCCCCAGCGGCACGCGGCCTCGGCGGGGACACGGAGGTGCCGGCCTGGAGCGATGACACCGCCGGTGGCCATCTGAGCCTCGAGGAGGTGGAGACCGTGGTCCCTGGGGACGAAGCCCTTGCTCATGGCTTGGAACAGGGACAGCATCTCCCCAGTGCAGGGGTCCCTGTAGCCGCTGATGGACCTCTCTGCTGAAGACAGTTTCTCATGCAGCTCGGGGCCGACGAGGCCGCTCCTGACGGCCTCATCCACGGAGAAGCTCCTGTTCTGGATGGGGTCGATCAGGCTGCCGGTGGAGGCTTGCACCTGCAGCAGCGCCAGTGCAGCACCGGGCAGCAGGAGGTGCTCCCGCAGTGCCTGGTAAAGGCTCCTCCGCTCCCCAGAGGCCAGAACCACGCCGGCCACGCTCCTTGTGCCATGCAGGAACCGCTGCACCGCGTCGTCCTCTGCCACCTCCCGGGCTGACACCTTCCCCTCCTGCAGAGCCCTGAGCACGTTGGGGCTGATGATGCCGGCGTCCCGCAGCTCCGTGCCACTCACTCGCCCTCCCAGCCCCGCAAATGTGAGCTGCAGGGGCAGGAGGAGGAACCCCGAGGCTGGATCCACCACGCATCGCTCCCTGAGCTCTGCATAGCTGACCCTCTCCATGCTGTTGGGGTCGAGGAACCCTTTGCTCTCCTCACTGCCGTCAGACAGGAGCTGCCCCATCTCCTCATCCAGGAGCCCCTTCTCACAGGCAGCCTCTGCCTGGAGCCGCCTGCCTGTGGCCAGGTCGATGAGGCCCCCGGTTGCCAGCTGGGCCTCCAGCAGCCGCAGGCCCTGCTCCCTCCCGAGCAACTCCTTCTGCAGTGCCTGGAACAGAGGGATCAGCTCCTCCGTGTAGGGGTCCATGAAGCCAACAGCTGCTCTCTCAGCAGCCAGCAGCCTCTCCTTCAGCTCCAGCCCCACCAGCCCCCTCTGCACAGCCTCTGCCACAGACACGTGTGACTTCTGCCCCACATCAGCAATGCCACCCGTGGCCGCCTGCGCCTCGAGGAGAAGCAGCGCCGGCTCCAGGCTCAGCAGGTGCTCTCTGGTGGCATCATAAAAGCTCATCATCTTCTTCATAGCCTCCACGTACACCCCAGCGATGCTGCCAGCTGCGCCGCTGCTGTGCACTGCTTCTGCATCCCTGACAGCTGCTGCTAAGGGTGATCCACCAGGGTGCACTGCTGCCACATCCCTGCCAACTGCACCATCAAGGTGCATTGCTGCTGCATCCCTGCCAGCTGCTGCCTTCTGCTTACCCAGCAGAGCATCCCGGCAGTTTGCTCCTGGCGCGTCCCTGTGCTCACTGTGACCATTCATCGCTGCCCCGTTCACTGCTGCCCCATTCACCACTGCCCCGTTCAGCACTGCCTTGCTCGCCATCCTCCTGCTCCCTCCGCGCCGTGTCCCGTTCACAGCAATCTGTTGAGAGGGGAGAGAATGGGGAAAATCAGTGAGAAATCTGCTTTTCTATGTTTTGCAAGCTACATGTGGGAAAGAAAAAAAGTGTCTCATGGGCAGTGGGGGTGAGCAGTCCCACAAGAGAGGCTGTGGATGCCCCGTCCATCCCTGGAGGTGTTCAAGGCCAGGTTGGATGGGGCCCTGGGCAGCCTGGGCTGCTGTTAAACGTGGAGGTTGGTGGCCCTGCCTGCGGTGGGGGGTTGGAGCTTCATCATCCTTGAGGTCCCTTCCAACCCAACCATTCTGTGATTCTATGATTCACTGTGTGTCTCCCTGGTGCACAGAGCTGGACCCGCTGCAGGCACACCTCTGCTGCTTCCTGAGCTGCAGCGCTGGCTCCGTGCAGGATGCACAAGGATGCAATGCTGTGCGGAGAGCTCAGGGCTGCACCTGAGGGCACTGGGGTGAGGTGGGCAAAGCCCCCAGAAGGCATGGAGAAGTGGGGGTGAGCGCTGCAGACCCTACTAGGGGTGTGGGAACTGCTGACCTCGGGTGCGTTTGGAGAGCTGCTGGGTGTGCAGGGGCTGCCAAAGCAACAGGAGGCAGATGAGCACTGCGCTGTGCAAACCAGAGCATAAAACTGACAGAGGGGAGAATGGGATCAGATGGGGGGGGGGGTAAATCCCTTCCCCAGAGCCATGGGTGTCCCACCTCTGGAGGTGCCTGAGGCTGTGGATGGGGCCCTGAGCTGGTGGGGGTCACCCAGCACACAGCAGGGCTGGGACTGAGCTCTGGGGGACTGAGCTCTGGGGGCTCTTTTCCAACCCAGCCGTGCTGCAGTTCTGTGGTTGTGAAGGATGCTTCCAACCCAACCATCGCGTGGTTCTTTGTTCCATGGTGATGTGGGGCTGTGCGGAGCCGCGGGGTCTCAGGACCACTCCTCAGAGCCACCCCGGCTGGGGCTGCAGCACCGCAGCAGGGTGGCAATGCGAGGCACCAAACACTGCACCGCTGCAGCTGCACCGAGGTGAGGACTGAGTGCATCGCAGCAGCTGTGTGTGGGTCCCGCCCTCGGCTCACAGCCCTGCCTGGCGCCAGCAGAGCAAACATCAGCAGTGCAGAGCGGTGCAGCTGTGGGCATTGCAGGCTTGGGGAACCCCACGTGCACCCCGAGCAGAGCGGGCACTGTGGGAATGGAATGCTGTTTCTGGATTTGATATTAAAAAGAGCAATTGGTTTGAAGAAGTAGAACATAATGCATTTGTATTCTGTCACTTATCCTTAGAAACAGGTGATCTAAGAAGTAAAATACTGTATACGTTAGCAGCATGTTTTAGAAACATTATTGCTGAATTATGTGATTAATTCTTTCTTGCAAAACTGGAATAGTTGTTAAATGTTCCAACCAATGCGAGTGCAGTGTTAGGGATTAGGAAACGTATTGTGGAGCTGTTCTGTTAGGATAAGAAACTCCCAGCAAAAGAAAGGCAGATTCAGCAAACATCAAAGAAATGAGGGCCGAACTGTCTCACTCCGTGAGAAGGCTGGGGTGTGAAGGCAGGCACCAGGATCCTCCCCTGTCTTTCTCCTGAGCTCATCTTTGTAAAAAGAAGGACAAGCAGAAATCCTCAAAATAATGATCAGGTGTGGAATAAGTTAATTAATTAACTGCAGATTGATGCTTATGCAGCAAAAATTTATGTTTGTTCAGTGTTTCCATGTTTAGTGAAGCGTCGAGGAGATTGTGAACCTAAAGTACTCGGCCAATGGGGAACCAGGGGAGAAGGAGATCAGCGTCGGGGAATAGGGAATAAAAGGTGTAACTCTGTTTTCTGGGTGCTCTCCTGCTTGCAGGAGTCCCGCCATTGCAACTACAAATAAAATCTGCTTTATCAGAGATACCGTCCTAGAAAATTATTTGGATATTTCCTACAGCACCGGAGGGCCCCGCACAGCCCGATCCCACCCTGCAGGGCCCCGGGCACAGAAACCATCTCTGATTCTCTGATTTTATGCTTCCATGGCCCCAAACCTTCAGCCCAGAGCAGGGCAGTGCTCAGGTTTGGCACAAAGCCTCTGCGGGACCGGCAGGAAAGTAGGCTCACGGCTCAGCAGCCCTCTGAGGCACAAGGAGGAGGCAGTGGGGAGGGGGGGGGGGGAAGGGAAGGGGGAAGGATGCTGCTCCCTTCCATTGCACGGCGTCAGCCCCACGGAAACTGTGAGTAAGGTGAGCTCAGGGCAGGGCGGCTCCTGGCTGCACTCCAGGCACTCCTCAGCACTGCACAGCAAAGCCCTGCACTGCTCTGTGCAACACAGCACTGCACTGCACTGCACAGCACAGCGAAGCCCTGCATTACACTGCACAGCACAGCACAGCAAAGCCCTGCATTGCACAGCACAGCACAGCAAAGCCTGCACAGCCCTGCACAGCACAGCACAGCAAAGCCCTGCACTGCACTGCACAACAAAGCCCTGCACTGCACAACACAGCACTGCACAGCACAGCCCTGCACTGCACTGCACAGCACAGCACAGCCCTGCACTGCACAACACTGCACAGCACAGCAAAGCCCTGCACTGCACAACACAGCACTGCACAGCAAATCCCTGCACTGCATAGCACTGCACAGCACTGCACAGCAAAGCTCTGCACTGCACAGCACAGCAAAGCCCTGCATTGCACAGCACAGCACTGCACAGCACTGCACAGCACTGCACTGCAGAGCACTGCACTGCAGAGCACTGCACAGCACTGCACAACCTGGCAACGGTGTGCACTGCTTTGGGCACTGTTTTGAGCACTGCTCTGTGCATTGCTTTGGGCATTGCACCGTGCATTGCTCCATGCATTGCTCCATGCGTTTCTCCACTCATTGCCCTGTGCATTGCTCTGTGCATTGCTCCATGCATTGCTCTGGGCGTTACTTTGGGCGTTGCTTTGGGCATTGCTCCATGCATTGCTCCATGCATTGCTCCATGCGTTTCTCCACTCATTGCCCTGTGCATTGCTCTGTGCATTGCTCCATGCATTGCTCTGGGCGTTACTTTGGGCGTTGCTTTGGGCATTGCTCCATGCATTGCTCCATGCATTGCTCTGTGCATTGCTCCGGGCTTTGCTCTGTGCATTACTCCGGGATTTGCTCCATGCATTGCTCCGGGCTTTGCTTCGGGCATCACTTTGAGCATGGTTCCATGCATTGCTCAGGGCATTGCTTTGAGCATTGCTCTGGGCATTTCTGGGCATTGCTCTGGGCACTGCTTTGACCATTGCTCCATGCACTGCTCCGTGCATTGCTCCACTCATTGCCCCACGCACTGCTCCGCTCGTTGCTCCTCTCACTTCTCTCTATTGCTCCGGGCATTGCTCCACACGCTGCTCCTCACTCTGCTCCACACGCAGCACCACCCCGGTGCTACGAGCTGCACACCTGCACACCCCCCCGCAGCCCCGGCTTCGTTCACAGCCCTCCCAGCCCTCCCTGCCGCTGGCCCCCCACGGCCACGCGTTCTGCGGGACCCCGGAGCGGCGAATGGGAGGGAAGAGGGGCCGGCATCGTCCGAGTGCGGGGGGCGCCGCTTCGGGGACGGAACGGCGGAGCTGCGGCTGGGGAGCGGGGCTGGGCGCCGCGGAGCTCCGGGCGTCGGGGCCGATATGGGGCGTCCCTGGGGGGGCGAGAATTGGGGCGGGGGGCCGCCGAGTGACCGGAGGACACCCGGAGCCCTCCGTCTCGCTGCCCTGCGGTACCGACGGCCGTCGGTTCGGCTGTGCGGTGCGGGGCTCCGCCGTTGCGGGACGCGGGGTTCGCTCCGTGCCCACGCGGAACCCCACGCTCCGTGCCCCCCCCCGCCCCGCGCCGCCACCCCACGCCCGCTGCCTCCGTCCTCAGCCCGGTGCGGGCGGAGCCGCATTCCTGGCGTTCCTGGCTGCGCTCCCGCGGCCCCCGCTCAGCCCCGCAGCCGCTGCTCGTCGTGCCATCCCCGCATACCTCCCCGCGGCGCTCGCGGTTCGGGTGCGCCCTGCAGGTGCCCGCGGTCCCGAAGCCTCCGCCGCTCTTTCCTGCCCGGGATCGGGGCGCGTTTAATACCTTTCCCTTCCCCGCCCCCGCGGATGACACAGCCGGCCCAACCCCGCACCTTCGGCACGCGGGCGGCACTCCCCAAACCCCCCCTCCGCCCCCCCCCTCCCCAAACGCATCGGGGTCCGGTTGCGGCTCAGCGCCGCCCCGCGCCCTTCGGGAGGACCGGCAGGGGGGTCGGGGGGACCCTGAAAGCTCAACGTGAGCCCAACCTCGAGTGCCAAAACCGTTCACTTAACCCCAGCCCTGACCCGATCCTAATCCCGACCCTAAACCCACAGCTAATCCCAACCCTAACCCTAAACCCAACCTCAGTCCTAAACCCAACCCCGACCCTAAATCCAACCTCAGTCCTAAACCCAACCCCGACCCTAAATCCAACCTCAACCCTGACCCTAAACCTGACCCCCAACCTCAAATTTAATCCCAACCCTAACCCCAACCTCTACCCTAACCCCAACCGAACCCCAACCCCAATCCTGAGCCTAATCCCAACCTTAAACCTGACCACCAACCCCAGCCCCAACCCCAAACCCATCGCCAACCCCGAACCCAAACCTAACCCTGACCCCAACCTTAACACTAACCTCATCCCCAACCCCAACCCTGATCCCAAACCCACACCTAACCCCAACGCCAACCCAACGCTAAATCCAACTTCAACCCAGAACTTAACCCTGACCCCTGAGCACAACCAAACCCCGACCCCAATCCTAACCCCAACCCCAGCCAAACTGCCAACCATAAACCTAATCCCAACCCTGACCCCAAACCCAACCCTAAGCCTGACCACCAACCCCATCCCCAATCCCAACCCCGAACCCAATCCCAATCCCAACCCCAAACCCAACCCCACTCCAACCCCAACCCCAACCCCTACCCTAACCCTGACCCCAATGCCAACCCTGACCATCAACCCCATCCCCAACCCCAAACCCCAACCTTAACTCCAATCCTAACCCCCAACCCCAACCCCCAAACCAACCCTGATCACCAAACCCAACCCCAACCCTAACCCTAACCACCAACCCCAAACCCAACCCCAAACTTAACTCCAATCCTAACCCCCAACCCCAAAACCAATGCTGACCATCAACCCCATCCCCAACCCTGACCCCTACCCCAATGCCAACCCCAATCCCAACCCCAAATCCAAGCCCACACCAACCCCAACCCCAACCCCAACCCTAACCCTGACCCCAATGCCAACCCTGACCACCAACCCCATCCCCAACCCCAAACCCAAACCCCAACCTTAACTCCAATCCTAACCCCCAACCCCATCCCCAACCCTGACCCCAACCCCAACCCCATCCCCAGCCCTGACTCCAGCTCCAAACCCAAGCCCACCCCAACCCCAACCCCAACCTGACCACCAACCCCATCCCCAACCCCAACCCTGACCCCAACCCAACCCCATCCGTGGACAGTGCTGCCTGTGGTGGAGGTGATATTGGGTTCTGTGTGCCTTCCCCCCCCCCAACCCCATCAGCCTCTCCCCCACCCCCCATCCCTGCAGCTCTCCCCCCACCCCAGAAGCTCCGCACATCCCGGCGCGGTCCCCCCCCCTCAAGCCTCCCCCCCACCCCGCCACTCTGCGGTGCCCACTCTGTGCCGAATCCTCGCTCCCGGCCCCCCCGATACCGAGCAGCGTTTAGGAAGGGACCCCCATCCGCAGCCTCCAGCCCGGCCGCCGGGCGTGCCCTACCTGGAGGTGCCCCAGAACGGGACCCCACAGCCGGGTCGTATCCGCACCCTGAGCCGCCGCTTCGCCTCTGGGCGGTGCTGCGGGCGCTTCGGGAGCCCCCGGGCGATGCGGGTCGCCGTGCGGGGAGGGGGAGAAGCGCTGCGTTTGGGCGCAATGTTTGTGGTGCGTGGGAGTTGTGTTGTCTGGAGGGATGCCCGTATCCAAGGCACGGGATGAGCCCGTGGTGTGGCTCTGAGTGGCGCAACACGGCACGGCATGGCTTGGCACTGCATGGCACTGCATGGCATGGCATGGCA
Organism: Lophura swinhoii; assembly: GCA_030408155.1. Taxonomy (NCBI): domain Eukaryota; kingdom Metazoa; phylum Chordata; class Aves; order Galliformes; family Phasianidae; genus Lophura; species Lophura swinhoii. Next base: position 98,503,445 of record CM059456.1, on the reverse strand, counting down.
TGGCATGGCATGGCATGGCATGGCACTGCACGGCATTGTATGGCATTGTATGACATGGCATTGCATGGCATGGCACAGCACAGCACTGCACTGTGCTGCACAGCATGGCTCGGCACGGCACGGCATGGCATGGCACGGTACAGCACAGCATGGCACAGCACTGTGCAGCACAACATGGCACCGCATGGCATGGAATGGCACTGCACAGCATGGCCCTGCACTGTGCAGCATGGCACAGCACTGCACAGTGCAGCACAGCATGGCACAGCGCAGTGCAGCATGGCACAGCACAGCATGGCACTGCACTGTGCTGCAAGCACAGCACGAAACAGCACTGTGCAGCACAGTGCAGCATGGCACAGCACAGCACAGCACGGTATGGCACAACTCAACAAAAGGAACAGCAAGGCACAGCAAGGCATGGCACGGCATGGTACATCATGGCACGGCACAGCATGGCATGGAAAGGCACAGCATGGCACAGCATGGCATGACATGGCACGGCGCAGCACAGCATAGCGTGGCACGGCGTGGCATGGAAAGGCACAGCAAGGCACAGCACGGCAAGGCACAGCATGGCACGGCATGGCACAGCACGGAAAGGCACAGCAAGGCACGGCACGGCACGGCACAGCACGGCACGGCATGGCACGGCATGGCACGGAACGGCACGGCACAGCAGACCCGACTGCAGTGCGGGCAGTGCGATGGGACGCGGTGCTGCTCTGCCCCGCTGAGCCGCTGCCTCCGCCCTACGGGCAGCCCGAGGAGAGGGGGAAAGAGGGGGGCAGAGCGGTGGGGTCACGCGTGCACGTGGGGGGGCACAGAGCGGCGCGGGGACCCCCCGGGTTTTGCGTCCCGGTGCGGGCGGTGCGGGGCGGGTTCCATTTCCACGGCGCAGGAATGCGCTGCGCAATTCGCACCGGCGGCCGCAGCCCACGCCGGGCGTGGTGGGCGCTGCGCCCCACGGGGAGCGAGGCGGTCCGGACCCCCGCCGCTGCGGCACCGGCGCTTCTCGGTGCCGTCCGATGCGGAGCGATGAGAGCGGAGGCGGTTTAAGGGACGACGGCGTTGCGATGGGGTCGGGACCAACGGGGCCGGGAGGGGGGGCACCGCCACCGCCCCAAAGCCGGCGGGTTGGGCGCAGCACCGCGCAGCGCTGCACGGGGGGACCGGGAATCACTCCAGGACACTGGGAGGCGGCACGGGGCCGCGCTGCAGCCACACCGGGGTACGGACCCCAAACGTGCCGTGCCACCGTAGGGCACGGCCGGAGGACTCTGATCCACCGCTGCAGCCCCCCCCCTTCCCCCCCTCCTGCAATCCCCGTCCCAACTGCAACCAGTTGCAGAACTGTGGGGCGTCCTGTGGGGACAGGGAATGGCACCGGGGGAGGGGATATGGGGAGTGGGGTGGGATGGGGATGGGGATGGGATGGGGATGGGGATGGGGATGGGGATGGGATGGGATGGGATGGGGATGGGGATGGGGATGGGGATGGGGATGGGGATGGGGATGGGGATGGGGATGGGGATGGGATGGGATGGGATGGGGATGGGGATGAGGATGGGGATGGGGATGGGATGGGGATGGGATGGGGATGGGGATGGGGATGGGGATGGGGATGGGATGGGATGGGATGGGATGGGATGGGGATGGGATGGGATGGGATGGGATGGGGATGGGGAGGGGGATGGGGATGGGGTGGGGTGGGGTAGGGTGGGATGGGGGGAGACAAGATGAGGGGGGATGGGATGGGATGGGGATGGGAATGGAATGGTGACACGGCATGTCCCAACACTACAGTGTGGGCGTTGGCTGCAGCTCCCACTCAGCCCCCACCCCGGCACAGCAGGAATGGCAGCGCCGCGTTCCTGGCTTAGGAGTTGACGCGGCCCAGCGCCCAACGGTACTCGGTGCCAATTGTGGCCGGCGCCGCGTCTGTGCCGGTGGCACCGGGTTGGCATTGAGCCCAGCAGCTAACACAGACAGACAGACAGACAGCACGGCACGCCCTTGGTTGCGTATAGAAAAAGACCTCTACTCTTTATTGTGGCTGTGGGGCTGCGCCCCGCCGGGGTTACATTCAGCTCTACTGCTGTCCGGTTAGCGGGGAGCGGTGAACATGCGGGGACCCCCAGCCCGGGGGGGTCGGGGGGGGTGGGCAGCTGAGTGCCGAGGGGTCGGGGATAGCACCAGAACTGGGGCTCCGAGCCCGAGAGGGGACCCCGCACCCACCGGGAGCGGATGGACGGAACCGCCCCCGGCCGAAGCCGAACACGTCCGGGGGGTCCCAGCGGAGCGCAGCGCTGCGGCGGCGCCGGGATGGGGGCACCGGGAGCCGGGGGAGCTCAGGCGGCCGCGCGCTGCCGCGGAGGGGGGGTTGCGGGGTTGCACACATGTGGGCGGTACCGGACGAACAGCGCAGCCCTCACCGAGGGGCTCCCGCTTTGGGGGTCGCGGCGCGGTGCCGGAGAGTCCCGCGGCGTCACCGTTCTCCGGCCCCAGGACGGGCGGCTGCCGGGGGGACGGTCCTGAGTGGGGGCGGCCGAGGGTGGGCGGCGGGGGTCAGCGGCACGGGCTGCGGCGCTCCGGGGGGGACCCGTCGGGCGGTTCTGGAAGGAGCGGCGGGGATGAGCGGAGCCCTCCGGCGGAGCGGAGCGGTCCCCCAACCCCCCCGCCCCGCGGCGCTCACCCGGGGGGGCCGCGTCGGGGCTCTCCTCGGCCGCGGAGAAGCGCAGCTCCGCGCCGTCGGGCGGCAGCGATCCGCGGGCGCGCGGGCAGCGGTCACCGGAACGCGTCCTTCGCTGCACCGACTGCGGGAAGGAGAGGGTCGGCGTCGGGTGGGGGACGCGGGGGGTGCGGGGCGGTCCCGGCCGTACCTTCCTGGCCAGGGGGCTGCTGGGGGCCGAAGCGCTGCTGTAGAGGCTGAGGCTGGAATTGGAGCGGCTGGGGGACAGCGCTTTGGAGGAGGGGGCCGATTGGATCCCCGAGCATTTGGCGGCGGCCCCGAAGGCGTCGGGGCTCAGATACTTCTCGTTGATCTTCACGTTGGTCCGCCCCTTCACTGAGGGCGAGAAGCGGTGAGGGGGTCGGGGGGTCCCGGCTGCGGAGAGCGGGGGAGGGGGAGGGAAGGGGGGAGGGGCGGTCCCGGCCGGCGCCCACCTCGGCACGGATCGTTCTTCACCAGGAATTCGTCCAGCGCGATCCAACCGCCCCCGACGCGCACCATCAGGGTGCTGCGCAGGATGCGAACCATCCGCAGTTGCTGCGACTCCCCGAACTGCGGGGACGGCCGCGTCAGCGCTGCGGGGCACCGCGGGGTGCAACACAGGTCTGCGTGCCCGGCAGTGCCCGGCACGAGGGATGGCAGTGCCGGGGTGCCAACACCAGGGATGGCGATGTCAGGGTGCCCAGCATTGGGGATGGCAGTGTCAGGGTGCTCAACACCAGGAATGGCGATGTCGGGTGCCCAGGATTGGGGATTTCAGTGTCAGGGTGCCCATCAGAGCCTGGCAATGGGGGTGGCAGTGTCGGGGTGCCCAGCATTGGGGATGGCGATGTCAGGGTGCCCATCAGAGCCTAGCAATGGGGGTGGCAGTGCCGGGGTGCCCAACACCAGGGATGGCAATGTCAGGGTGCCCAGCATTGGGGATTTCAATGTCAGGGTGCCCAGCATTGGGGATGGCAGTGCTGGGGTGCTCAGCACTGGGGATGGTGATGTCAGGGTGCCCAGCATTAGGGAAGGCGATGTCAGGGTGCCCAGCAGTGGGGATTTCAGTGTCAGGGTGCCCAGCATTGGGGATGGTGATGTCAGGGTGCTCAGCAGAACCTGGCAGTGAGGGTGGTGATGTCGGGATGCCCAACATCAGGGATTTCAGTGTCAGGGTGCCCAGCACCGGGGATGGCGATGTCAGGGTGCCCATCAGAACCTGGCAATGGGGCTGGCAGTGCCGGGGTGCCCAGCATTGGGGATTTCAGTGTTGGGGTGCCCAGCATTGGGAATGGAGATGTCAGGGTGCCCATCAGAGCCTAGCAATAGGGGTAGCAGTGCTGGGGTGCCCAACACCAGGGATGGCAATGTCAGGGTGCCCAGCATTGGGGATGGTGATGTCAAGGTGCCCATCAGAGCCTGGCAGTGGGGATGGCAGTGCTGGAGTACCCAGCATTGGGGATTTCAGTGTCAGGGTGCCCAGCATTGGGGATGGCAGTGCTGGGGTGCCCAGCACTGGGGATGGTGATGTCAAGGTGCCCATCAGAGCCTAGCAATAGGAGTGGCAGTGCTGGGGTACCCAGCATTGGGGATTTCAGTGTCAGGGTGCCCAGCATTGGGGATGGCAGTGCTGGGGTGCCCAGCACTGGGGATGGTGATGTCAGGGTGCCCATCAGAGCCTAGCAATAGGAGTGGCAGTGCCAGGGTGCCCAGCGTTGGGGATGGCAGTGTCAGGGTGCTCAACACCAGGGATGGCAATGTCGGGGTGCCCAGCAGTGCCTGGCACCGGGGATGGTGAAGTCAGGATACCCAACATCAGGGATGGCACTGTTGGGGTGCCCAGCACTGGGGATTTCAGTGTCAGGGTGCCCAGCGCTGCTGATGGTGATGGTACTCAGCACTGGGGATGGCGATGTCAGGGTGCCCAGTCGTGTCCATTATTGAGGATTTTGGTCTCCCAGTGCCCATTACTGGGAATTTCGATATCCAGTGCCCATTACTGGGGCTTTCAGTGCCTGGTGCCCATTACTGGGGATCTTGGTCTCCCACTGCCCATTACTGAGGATTTTGGTCTCCCCGTGTCCATTACTGGGGATTTCGGTGCCCAGTGCCCATTATTGGGGTTTTGGTGCCCATTATCAGGGTTTTGGTGCCCACTATTGGAGTTTTGGTGCCCGGTGCCCCACACGATGTGCCCCACAGAGGCTCCCAGCCATGGCTGGCACTCACGCGGTATCGGTTGGCGCTGATCTGCTCCACCTGGAAGCGCTTGGCACAGTTGCATTGGGCCACCTGCCTGTTCACCTGGGGGTCCCCACCAGGGTCAGACCCACAGTGCAGCCCTGCTGCGACCCACAGATGCTCCCCACTGCACCCCACAGCTGCTCCCTGCTGCACCCACAGCTGCTTCTTGCTGCAACCACAGCTGCTCCATGCTGCACCCACAGCTGCTCCCCTCTGCACCCCACAACTTCTCCCTACTGCACCCACAGCTGCTCCTTGCTGCACCCACAGCTGCTCCATGCTGCACTCACAACTGCTCCCCTCTGCACCCACAGCTGCTCCCCTCTGCACCTCACAACTTATCCCTACTGCACCCACAACTGCTCCCCTCTGCACCCCTCAGCTGCTCCATGCTGCACCCCACAACTGCTCCCTGCTACACTCCAAAACTGCTCCCTGCTGCACCCCACAACTGCTCCCCTCTGCACCCCTCAGCTGCTCCATGCTGCAGCCCACAACTGCTCCCTGCTACATTCCAAAACTGCTCCCTGCTGCACCCCACAACTGCTCCCCTCTGCACCCCTCAGCTGCTCCTTGCTGCACCCACAGCTGCTCCCCTCTGCACCCCTCAGCTGCCCCTTGCTTCACCCCTCAGCTGCTCCTTGCTGCACCCCACAGTTGCTCCTTGCTGCATCCACAGCTGCTCCCTGCTGCACCCACAGCTACTCCCTGCTGCACCCCACAGCTGCTCCCCGCTGCACCCACAGCTGCTCCCCACACCTCAGCCTGGATGCGATCTGCGTCGGCGCCGCGGCGCTGCGGGTCGCGGTTGGGGTGCAGGGCGCTGACGAACTCGCAGTAATCGATGAAGCCGTCGCCGTTCGTGTCGAAGATGTTCGCAACCGCCGTCATCTCCAGCGTGTTGGTGGGGAACTCTGCGCGGGGGGGGGGCACCAATGGGATGGGGCACAAATGGGGATGGGGCAACAGTGGGGATGGATGGGACACCAATGGGGATGGATGGGACACCCAAAGGGGACGGATGGGACACCCAAAGGGGATGGGGAACCAATGTAGATGGATGGGGCACCAATGGGGACAGACGAGTAACCCAGTGGGGACGGGTCACACAATGGGGATTGGGCAGCAATGGGGATGGATGGGATACCAATGGGGATGGGGAACCCAATGGGGATGGGACAACAATGGGATGGGGCAACAATGGGGATGGGACACCAATGGGATGGGGCACACAATGGGGATGGGGCAACAATGGGGATGGATGGGAGACCCAAAGGGGATGGATGGGACACCAATGGCGACGGGACACCAATGGGGATGGGAGACCCAATGGGGAGGGGGCACCAATGGGGACAGATGGGTAACCCAATGAGGACAGGTCACACAATGGGGATGGGGCACCAATGGGGATGGGGCACCAATGGGGATTGGACACCCAAAGGGGATGGATGGGGCAACAATGGGGATGGGACACCAATGGGGATGGGGCACCAATAGGGACAGATGGGTAACCCAATGGGGATGGGGCAACAATGGGGATGGATGGGGCATCAATGGGGATGGATGGCACATCCAATGGGGATGGATGGGACACCAATGGGGACAGATGAGTAACCCGATGGGGATGAGTCACCCGATGGGGATGGGGCACCAATGGGGACAGATGGGAACCAATGGGGATGGGACACCAATGGGATGGGGCACCAAATGGGGTTGGGGCACCAAGGTGGATAGGGCACCAATGGGGATTGGACACCCAAAGGGGATGGATGGGGCATCAATGGGGATGGGGCAGCAAAGGGGATGGGGCACCCAATGGGGACAGGTCACACAGTGGGGATGGGAAACCCAATGGGGATGGGGCACCAATGGGGATGGGGCACCAATGGGGACAGATGGGAAACCCAATGGGGACGGGTCACACAATGGGGATGGGGCACCCAATGGGGATGGAGCACAATGGGGACAAATGGGTAACCCATTGGGGATGGGTCACACAATGGGGACGGGTCACAAAATGGGGATGGGGCACCCAATGGGGATGGGGCACCAAATGGGGATGGATGGGTAACCCAATGGAGACGGGTCACACAATGGGGACAGGACACCCAATGGGGACGTGGCACCCAATGGGGACGTGGCATCCAATGCGCCTCTCCACCTCCCATCCCCCCTTCCATGGGACCCCCACCCCGTTTCCCCCCCCGCCCCGCTCTCACTGGAGCTGAGCAGGCTGTCCATGAACTCCCTGAGGCTGATGCGCCCGTCCTGGTCGCGGTCGATGCTGCGGAACACGTCGAGCGCGCGGGATTTCATCTGCGAGATCCACTGCAGGAAGCGCTGCCGCCACTGCCCGAAGTCGAAGTGGGAGAACTCCTCCAGCTGGGGGCACACAGGGCAATTCATGCGGGGTGGGAGAGCAATGAGCCCCTCCCCTGTGCCCTCAGCCCACGGGGGTGGGTTTGTGTGCGGGACCCCCACCATTGCATGGCAATGGGGACACAGAATGGCCGTGCATAGGATCACAGGATGGTTGGGTTGGAAGCGACCCCAAGGATCACGAAGTTCCAACCTCCCTGCTGCATGCAGGGCCACCAACCTCCACATTTCACAGCAGCCCAGGCTGCCCAGGGCCCCATCCAACCTGGCCTCCAACACCTCCAGGGATGGACGGGGCATCCACAGCCTCTCTGGGCAGCTGTTCCAGCTCCTCACCACTCTCACAGCAAACAACTTCCCCCTCACATCCAACTGAAATCTGCCCTCCCTCAATTCCAACCATTTCCCCTTGTCCTGCTGTTATCTACTCTTGTAAAGACTTCAAGGCACGCCGGGTGCAGCACTGCCATCCTCCCTGCACAGCACTGAGGAGCAACCAGCAAACACAGCACAGCACTGCACAGCACTGCACAGCACTGAGCACAACCAGCACACAGCACAGCATGCACTGCACAGCACACACAGCACTGCATGCAGCATGCACTGCACACAGCACACAACACTGCACACACAGCACGTGACACACACCACACAACACACTGCACACACAGCACACCACACATAACACACAGCACACAGCACCCAGCATGCACTGCACAGCACCCAGCACCCAGCACCCAGCATGCACTGCACACCACACAGCACACCCAGCACCCAGCACGCACTGCACAGCACATACAGCACCCAGCATGCACAGCACCCAGCACACCACATACAGCACCCAGCACACACAGCACCCACTGCACAGCACCACAGCACTCAGCACCCCCAGCACGCACTGCACAGCACCCAGCACCTAGCATCCCCAGCATGCAGCATGCACAGCACCCAGCACCCAGCACCTCCAGCATGCAGCATGCACAGCACCCAGCACCCAGCACCCCCAGCACGCAGCATGCACAGCACTCAGCACCCAGCACCTCCAGCATGCAGCATGCACAGCACCCAGCACCCCCAGCACGCAGCATGCACAGCACCCAGCACCCAGCACCTCCAGCATGCAGCATGCACAGCATCCAGCACCCAGCACCCCCAGCACGCAGCATGCACAGCACCCAGCACCTCCAGCATGCAGCATGCAGCATGCACAGCACCCAGCACCCAGCACCCCCAGCACACAGCATGCACAGCACCCAGCACCCAGCACCTCCAGCATGCAGCATGCACAGCACCCAGCACCCAGCATGCACAGCACCCAGCACGCACTGCACAGCACACAGCATGCACTGCACAGCACGCAGCACCCAGCGACCAACATGCACTGCACAGCAAATACAGCACCCAGCATGCACAGCACCCAGCACGCACTGCACATCACCCAGCACCCAGCATGCACTGCACATCACCCAGCACCCAGCACCCAGCACCCAGCACACACTGCACAGCAACCAGCAACCAGCACCCAGCACCCAGCACACACTGCACAGCAACCAGCACCCCCAGCACACACTGCACAGCACCCAGCACCCCCAGCACACACTGCACAGCACCCAGCACGCAGCACACACTGCACAGCACCCAGCACCCAGCACACACTGCACAGCACCCAGCACGCATGGCACACTGCAGGCTGCATCCGTACCTCCTGCAGGCGCTGCATGGCCGTCTCCAGGCGGTACTGCCGCTGCAACGCCGACAGCCACAGCTGCTGCCAGCGCTGCAGGAGCTGCGACACCACGGGAGGGGGCGGCTCTGCTGCAACCAGCGGCGCTGCGGGCTGCAGGGCGGCTTTGGGGCTGCTGCGGCGTCCTGCGGGGGGACAGGATGTGGGGTCATTATAGGGACATGGGGAGGGTATGGGTCATGATATAGGAACACAGGAGGGTATGGGGTCATGTTTTAGGGACACGGGGAGGATATGGGTCATGATATAGAAACACACAAGGGTATGGGATCATGTTATAGGGACATGGGGAGGGTATGGGGTCATGTTATAGGGACACAGAAGGGTATGGGGTCATGTTATAGGGACACAGAAGGGTATGGGGTCATGTTATAGGGACACAGAAGGGTATGGGGTCATGTTATAGGGACACAGGAGGGTATGGGGTCATGTTATAGGGACACGGGGAGGGCATGGGGACATGTTATAGAGACACAGGGGGTTATGGGGTCATGTTTTAGGGACACAGGAGGGTATGGGGTCATGTTATAGGGACACAGGGAGGGCAGTGCTACTTTTGGGGTCACACTGTGGGCACACAGTGAGGGTATGGAGTCACATTATAGGGACGCAGTGAGGGCAGTGCTGTTTATGGGGTCACATTATAGGGACGCAGTGAGGGCAGTGCTGTTTATGGGATCACATTATAGGGACGCAGTGAGGGCAGTGCTGTTTATGGGGTCACATTATAGGGACGCAGTGAGGGCAGTGCTGTTTATAGGGTCGCTCCATGGGCTGCATGCATTATTTACGTGCAGCCCCCCTCCGTGCGGTGGCTGCGCTCAGCTCCACGCTCAGTTTCTCCCTGCAGCCTTTGGTCGCCTTGTCCACGTCGTCCTGTTTGCGGTTCAGCTCCTCCATGAACTCCTGCGGCACAGCACTGCTGCTCAGCCCCCACCCCAAATACCCCCCACCCCATGCACTCCTGCGGCACAGCACTGCTGCTCAGCCCCCACCTCAAATAACCCCATGACAACCCCATGCACTCCTGCAGCAAAGCATTGCTGTTAACCTTCCCCCAAATAACCCCTACTCCACGAATTCCTGCAGCACAGCACTGCTGCTCAGCCCCCACCCCAAATACCCCCCACCCCATGCACTCCTGCAGCACAGCATTGCTGGTCGGCCCCCACCCCAAATAACCCCATGACCCCCATGCACTCCTGAAGCACAGCCCTGCTGCTCAACCCCCACCCCAAATACCCCCACTCCATGATTCTTGCACCACAGCATTGCTGCTCAGCCCCCACCCCAAATAACCCCATGACACCCCATGCACTCCTGCAGCACAACATTACTGCTCCCCCCCATAGACCCCCACCCCATGCACTACTGCAGCACAGCATTGCTGCCCCCCCATACCCCCCCACCCCATGCACTCCTGCAACATTACGGCTCCCCCCCCATACACCCCCACCCCATGCACTCCTGCAGCACAGCGCTGCTGCTCAGCCCCCACCCCAAATAACCCCCTGACACCTTACGCACTCCCGCAGCGCAGCACTGCTGCTCCCCCCCGCCCCCCGTTGCCCCCCGCACCGCATGCTGCCTGCTGAGCTCCCGCAGCAGCTGGCTGCACTCAGGCAGCGGCTCCCCGTCCCGTTCGCTCAGCGCCTCCTCGGCCGCCGCCATCCACAGCTGCAGCCGCTGCAGCTCCTCCCGCTCTGCCTCCAGCCGGCTCTGCTGCGCCCGCAGCCGCTGCTCCTGCTGCTGCAAACAGCTCTGCACCTGCGGCACCGCAGCGGGGTCATGGGAGAACCGGGCTGACGGACAGAACCGGGGTGATGGGCAGAACAAGGGCAATGGACAGAACCAGGGTGACGGGCAGAACCGGGCTGATGCACAGAACTGGGTTGATGGACAGAACCGGAGTGATGCACAAAACCAGGCTGACGGGCAGAACCGGGGTGATGGACAGAACCGGGCTGAGGGACAGAACTGGAGTGATGGGCAGAACCGGGCTGATGGACAGAACCGGGCTGATGGGCTGAACCAGGGTAATAGGCAGAACTGGGCTGATGGGCAGAACCAGGGTGATGGGCTGAACCAGGGTGATGGGCAGAACTGGAGTGATGGACAGGAACTGGGCTGATGGACAGAACTGGAGTGATGCACAAAACCAGGCTGATGGGCTGAACCAGGGTGGTGGACAGAACTGGGTTGATGGGCAGAACCGGAGTGATGGGCAGAACCAGGCTGAGAGACAGAACTGGGCTGAGGGACAGAACCGGGGTGATGGGCAGAACCAGGCTGATGGGCTGAACGGGGTGATGGACTGAACCGGGCTGAGGGACAGAACTGGGCTGATGGACAGAACCAGAGTGATGGGCAGAACCAGGTGGAGGGATAGAACCAGGATGATGGGCAGAACTGGGGCGATGGGCAGAACCGGGCTGATGGACCAAATGAGGGTGACGGGCAGAACTGGGCTGATGGACAGAACCAGGGTGATGGGCAAAACAGGGGTGATGGATGAAACAGAACCGGGCTGATGCACAGAACCGGGGTGGCGGACAGAACCGGGCTGATGGACAGAACTGGGGTGATGAAAAGAACCGGAGTGATGGACAGAACTGGGCTGAGGGACAGGAACGGGCTGATGGACCAAACAGAACCAGGGTGATGGGCAGAACTGGGCTGATGGGCAGAACCAGAGTGATGCACAAAACCGGGCTGATGGGCAGAACCGGGCTGATGGACAGAACTGGGCTGATGGACAGAACTGGGCTGATGGGCAGAACCGGGCTGATGGACAGAACTGGGCTGATGGACAGAACTGGGCTGATGGGCAGAACAGAGCTGATGGGCAGAACTGGGCTGAGGGGCAGAACCAAGGCGATTCACAGAACTGGGCTGCTGCACGGAACTGGGCAGCAGTTGCAGCATAGGCTGCATGGGGAGCCGCTGCCCCACAGGGACGGAGGGGTGGTGCAGGATCTGCCCCATAGGGGTGCACCCCACAGCTCTGCCCCACGTGCTGCTGCAGCCGGATGCACCGCTGCCCCACCAGGCAGCACTGAGGGATGTCTGGGGTGGGGTGGCAGCCCCTGATTTCTGCTCCCCCCTGGCACCGCACGGCTCAGGGCTGGGCAGAACCGACCCATATGGGGAGCTGTGAACACGGAGAGCCCCTGGAGAGGGTGGGGGGCTTTGGGCAGCACCGCCCTGTGGGGCCGCTCCGGGATGGAGCCCAAATGCTTCTCCTTCCTTATGGGGTCTGGATGGGATTTGGGTGCCGCATGCACCGCGGTGGGAGCGGGTGAGGGGGGAGGGGTCGGGGGGCTGCAGGAAGGGCACCCACCTCCTGGAAGCGGCTCTTGGCCACGGTGAGCCACGATTTGATGGTGATGACGGAGTCGGGGTGGCACATGGAGAGGATCTCCTCCCCCAGAGAGGTGATGCATTCCAGCTCCAACTGCTGGCACTGCAGTGACTGCAGCAGCTCCTGCGAAAGTGCACAGGATGGGGAGGGTGGTCCCATGGAAGACCCCATGGAGGACCCCATAGAGGACCCCATAGAGGGCCCCATAGAGGGCCCCATAAAGGTCCCCATAGCCCCACAGTCTGGATTTGGTGGGACCCACAGCAGGGGAGTGATGCAGCCCCACACTCTGGCAACAGGGCCGGCAGTGGGATCGGCAATGCACCGTGCGCCGTGCAACCCCACGGCCAGAAGGGGGATGTGCTGGAGGTGGGGGGGCAGTGGCATGCAGCTGCAGCTGGCACTGAGCTGGTGCTGGTCCTGGCACTGAGCTGCAGCTGGCGCTGACCCTGCAGTTGGCTCTGGCTCTGACCTGCAGCTGACACTGAGCTGCAGGCTGATGCTAACCTGCAGCTGGCTCTCGCACTGCACTGCAGCTGGCACTGCCCTGCAGCTGGCTCTGCGATGGACCTGCAGTTGGCCCTGGCACTAAGCTGCAGCTGATGCTGGCACTACCTCTGCAGTTGGCACCGAGCTGCAGTTGGCACTGAGCTGCGGCTGATGCTGGAACTGAGCTGCGGTTGGTGCTGGCACTGACCTACAGCTGGCACTGACCTGCAGTTGGCTCTAACACCGCCCTGCAGCTGGGACTGACCTGCAGTTGATGCTGGCACTGCCCTGCAGTTGGCTCTATCAGCACTGCCCTGCAGCTGGCACTGAGCTGCAGTTGGTGCTGGCACTGCTCTGCAACTGTTATCTAACAAACACTGCTCTGCAGCTGGCTCTATTGGCATTGCCCTGCAGCTGGCACTGCCCTGCAGTTGGCTCTAACACTGCCTTGCAGCTGGCTCTATTGGCACTGCCCTGCTGCTGTTTCTAACAAACGCTGCCCTGCTGCTGGCACTGACCTGCAGCTGATGCTGGCACAGCCCTGCGGTTGATGCTGACACAACTCTGCAGCTGGCTCTTGCTGGCACTGCCCTGCAGCTGTCACTGCCCTGCAGCTGGCTCTATTGGCACTGCCCTGCAGCTGGCACTGCCCTGCAGCTGGCACTGACCTGCAGCTGCTGCTGGCCCTCCTGCACGGCGCTCTCCTCCTCGGGGCAGACGCCGTATTTGAGGCTTTTCTCCGACTCCGAGAGGCGCCCCAGGAAGGAATGCACCAAGGTGTGGAACTCCTCCGCCTGCCACACAGCCGGGGAGCACTCAGAACCCAGCCCATAACCCACAGCCCCACAACTCATAACACACAGCGCATAACTCACAGCCCCATAACACACAGCCCAGAACACACAGCCCCACAACTCATAACACACAGCCCATAACCCACAGCCCCAGAACCCACAGCCCCACAACCCATAATACACAGCCCATAACCCACAGCCCAGAACACACAGCCCCACAACCCATAATACACAGCCCATAACCCACAGCCCCAGAACCCACAGCCCCACAACCCATAATACACAGCCCATAACCCACAGCCCCAGAACCCACAGCCCCACAACCCATAATACACAGCCTATAACCCACAGCCCAGAACACACAGCCCCACAACTCATAACACACAGCTCATAACACACAGCCCCATAACACACAGCCCCAGAACCCACAGCCCCACAACCCATAACACACAGCCCCAGAACCCACAGCCCCACAACCCATAACACACAGCCCCATAGCACACAGCCCCACAGCCCATAACACATAGCCCCATAACCCATAACACACAACTCATAACACACAGCCCATAACCCACAGCCCCAGAACCCACAGCCCCACAACCCAGAACCCACAGCCCCAGAACCCACAGCTCTCTGCCCCCACAGCCCCGTAACCCACAGCCCTATAGCCCCACAGCCCCATAACCCACAACCCCATAACCCATAACCCATAGCCCCATAACCGAAAGCCCCACAGCTCCATAGCCACACAACCCCACACCCCATATCCCCATTAACCTCACAGCCCTATTAGACCCATAGCGTCACAGCCCCACACTGCATAACCCCATCAGCCCCACAGCCCCATAACCCCATAACCCACAGCCCCATAACCCACTGCCCTATAGCCCCACAGCCCCATAACCCACAGCCCCATAACCCCATAACCCACAGCCCTACAGCCCCACAGCCCCATAACCCCATAACACACAGCCCTGTAGCCCCACAGCCCTATAGCCCCACAGCTCCATAACCCACAGCCCCATAACCCACTGCCCTATAGCCCCACAGCCCCATAACATACAGCCCCATAACCCACAGCCCTATAGCCCCACAGCCCCATAAACCACAGCCCCATAACCCCATAACCCACAGCCCTATAGCCCCACAGCCCCATAACCCCATAACACAAAGCCCTATAGCCCCACAGCCCTATAGCCCCACAGCCCCATAACCCACAGCCCCATAACCCACAGCCCCATAACCCACAGCCCCATAAGATACAGCCCCATAACCCCATAACCCCACAACCCCAGCCCTGCTCCATTTCCAGACCCCATCTGTGCACCCCTATCAGGGAGGGCACCCGTGCAGTACAGTGCAGCACAGCTTGCAGCTCCCAACATGGCTCCATGCTGCAGCACACTGCAACGCGGCCACGCAGAGAGCTGCACTGCACCGTGCAATGCAGCACCGTGCAATGCAACAACCGTGCAATGCAGCACCATGCAATGCAACAACCGTGCAATGCAACAACCGTGCAATGCAACAACCGTGCAATGCAGCACCGTGCAATGCAACAACCGTGCAATGCAGCACCGTGCAATGCAACAACCGTGCAATGCAGCACCGTGCAATGCAACAACCGTGCAATGCAGCACCATGCAATGCAACAACCGTGCAATGCAACAACCGTGCAATGCAACAACCGTGCAATGCAGCGCCGTGCAATGCAACAACCGTGCAATGCAGCACCGTGCAATGCAACACTGTGCAATGTAGCACATGCTGCTCAGTACCACATGCAGTACCGTGCAATGCAGCACCGTGCAATGCAGCACCATACACAGCACTGTGCAATGCAGCACCGTTCAATGCAACACACGCTGCACAGCACCACACACAGCACCACGCCATGCAGCACCATGCAATGCAACACACACTGCACAGTACCACTCACAGCACCGTGCAATGCAGCACCATGCAATGCAGCACAGTGCAATGCAGCACATGCTGCCCAGCACCACTCAGTACTGTGCAATGCAGCAGCGTGCAATGCAGCAGCGTGCAATGCAACACACACTGCACAGCACCACACAGCACCGTGCAATGCAGCCATGGACTGCACATCACCGTGCAATGCACCATGCAATGCAACACCACACTGCACAGCACCATAGAGCACCACGCAGTAAAGCCACGCACAGCCCAGCCCCCCATGCAGCCCTGTGCACAAATGTGTGCAGTGCTCCCATGGGCTGCAGCCTCCACTCCTGCATTCCGCATTTCAGCAGCCCCATTCCTGCAGCCCCCACATTCCTGCAGCTCCAACCCTGCAGCTCCCATTCCTGCAGCCCCCAGTCCTGCAGCCCCAACCCTGCAGCCCCCATCCCTGCAGCCCCCAGTCCTGTATCCCCCAGTCCTGCAGCCCCATCCCTGTACTCCCCCACTCCTTCATCCCCCACTTCGCCCATTCCTGCAGCCCCTCTCCTGCATCCCCCAGTCCTGCAGCCCCCGCATTCCTGCAGCCCCATCCCTGCATCCCCATCCCTGCATCCCCATTCCTGCAGCCCCCGCATTCCTGCAGCCCTACCCCTGCATCCCCATTCCTGCATTCCCATCCCTGCATCCCCCAGTCCTGCAGCCCCATTCCTGCATCCCCTCTCCTGCATCCCCCGCATTCCTGCAGCCCCATCCCTGGATCCCCATTCCTGCAGCCCCTCTCCTGCATCCCTATTCTTGTGTCCCCCATTCCTGCATCCCCCATTCCTGCAGCCCCTCTCCTGCATACCCCAGTCCTGCAGCCCCCCCATTCCTGCAGCCCCATCCCTGCATCCCCATCCCTGCAGCCCCATTCCTGCAGCCCCCACATTCCTGCAGCCCATCCCTGCATCCCCATTCCTGCAGCCCCATCCCTGCATCCTCCAGTCCTGCAGCCCCACTCCTGCATCCCCCATTGCTGCATCCCATCCTCACGGCCGCCATTCCTGCATCCCCCACATTCCTGCAGCCCCATCCCTGCATCCTCATTCCTGCAGCCCCAATCCTGCATCCCTCAGTCCTGCAGCCCCCACATTCCTGCATCCCCATCCCTGCAGCCCCATTCCTGCATCCCCTCTCCTGCATCCCCAAGTCCTGCATCCCATCCTCACAGCCGCCATTCCTGCAGCCCCAACCCTGTAACCAATTCCTGCAGCTCCCCTCCTGCACCTCTCAGCCCTGCATCCCCCCTATTCCTGCAGCCCCATCCCCGCACCACCACCCCCCCAAATCCCCGCATCCCCACTCCTGCATCTCCCATCCCCGCAGCCCCCATTCCTTCCCCACCTGCCGCAGCGCAGCCTCCAGCCTCCCCTGCTTGCACACAGACATCCTGCACACCGCGTCCCATCGCACGCTCAGCTCCTCCATCTGCAGCTGCAGCCACTGCGCATCCACACCGCCGCCGCCGCCGCCGCCGCTGCTGCTGCTGCGCGTCAGCTCCCGCACGGAGCGCTTCAGCATCTTCATGCAGCTGGCGCGCTTCCCCAGCTCCTTCTGGAACACCTGGGGGGCAGCGGGGCTGCTGGGGGGCTGGGTGCTCTGTGGGTGCTGGGGGGCTGGGTGCTCTGTGGGTGCTGGGGGTCTGGGTGCCCTATAGGTGCTGGGGGTCTGGGTGCCCTGTGGGTGATGGGGGGCTGGATGCTCTGTGGGTGCTGGGGGTCTGGGTGCCTGTGGGTGCTGGGGCGGATAGCGTGCCCTATGGATGCTGGGGGTCAGGGTGATCTATGGGTGCTGGGGGGATTAGGGTGCCCTATAGGTGCTGGGGGCCAGGGTGCGCAGTGGGTGCTGGGGGTCAGGCTGCTCTGTGGGTGCTGGGGGCTCAGGTGCTCTACGGGTGCTGGGGTAGATAGTGTGCCCTATGGATGCTGGGGGTCAGGGTGCTCTGTGGGTGCTGGGGGTCAGCGTACCCTATAGGTGCTGGGGGTCATGGTGCCCTGTGGGTGCTGGGGGGGTCAGGATGATCTATGGGTGCTGGGGGGGTCAGGTGGTCTGTGGGTGCTGGGGGTCAGGGTGCTCTGTGGGTGCTGGGGGTCAGGGTGCCCTATAGGTGCTGGGGGTCAGGGTGCCCTGTGGGTGCTGGAAGGTGCTCTCTGGGTGCTGGGGCTCTCGGTGCTCTATGGGTGCTTGGGGGGTCAGGTGCTCTATGGGTGCTGGGGTCAGCGTGCCCTATGGGTGCTGGGGGTCATGGCGCTCTACGGATGCTGGGGGTCGGGGTGCCCTATAGGTGCTGAGGATCAGGGTGTTCTGTGGGTGCTGGGAGTCCCCTCCCCACCTTATGTTTGTCCATCAGGTTGCTGACAAGATCCCTGTCCCCCCCCACAGGCGCCTCGTCGCAGAGCTGCGGCTCCATGCGGTACAGCCAGTCCAGCAGCGCCTGCAGCGCGTCCGACAGCCGCCCGGAGAACAGCAGGTTCTGCTCCAATGCATGCTGCCTGCAGGGAGCGGCTGCAGCCCTCAGTGAACAGCTGGGGGGGGGCTGGCTGCAACCCCAGGGCTCAGAGCCCATCCCCACCCCCATCCCATCCCATCTCCATCCTCATCCCATCTTATTCCCAGCCCCATCCCATCCCATCCCATCCCATCCCTTCCCATCCCATCCCATTCCCATCCCCATCCCCATCCCATCCCCATCCCATCCCATCCCATCCCCATCCCCATCCCCATCCCCATCCCACCCCACCTCATTCCCATCCCCATCCCCATCCCCTCCCACCCCACCCCATCCCACCCCACTCCACCCCACTCCACCCCACCCCATCCCATCCCTCCTCATTCCCACCCCCCCCCCCACCTCTCAGCACTGTGGCTGCACAGCTCCTCCCATCTCGCTTTCATTTCCTGCAGCATTTCCTGCATCTGCTGCATGTCCTCGTGCTGCAGCTCGCTGTCCAGCAACGCCCGCCCGCAGCGCAGCGCCGCGTCCAGCAGGGGGCGCTTGGAGCGCAGCGTGCGCTGGAACAGCTGTGGGGCCGAGGGGGGGTCAGCAGCACCTCCAGCCCCACATCCCCCCGCATCCCAACCCCCCCACATCCCTACATCCCCCACAACCCCCACAACCCCACCCGACCTCCCCCACCCCCCCCATTCCCCCACACACCCCAAAAAACCCCACACCGACTCCCCCCCATCCCTCATCCCCCATTCCCCCCCATCTCCCCGCACCCCCCCGCATCCCAAACCCCTCCCTAGATCCCCCACAACACCCACCCACCCCCGACCCCCCCACCCTCCCATTTCCCCACATACCCCCAAAAAAACCCCACACCACCCACCCCCCCCGCATCCCCCATCCGCCCCACATCTCCCTGCATCTCCGACCCCCCTCCCCTTCTCCCAACCCCTCCACCTCCTTACATCCCCCACAACCCCCACAACCCCACCCGACCTCCCCCACTCCCCCCATTTCCCCACACACCCCAAAAAAACCCCACGCCTCCCACCCACCCCCCGCATCCCCATCCCCCCCACATCTCCCTGCACCCCCTGCAACCCAAACCCCCCCACCTCCCTACATCCCCCACAACCCCACCTGACCCCCCCACGTCCCCATTTCCCCACACACCCCAAAAAACCCCCACACCACCCACCCTCCCCCCGCATCCCCCATCCCCCCCCATCTTCCCCCACCCCCAGACCCCCCCACACATTTCCGACCCCCCTCCCCCCATTGCTGACCTTGTGCTCCTCCAGGCTGCGCTTCGTCTCCTCCCTGCTGCCCCCAATGCAGCCCTGCGGCTCCTGCAGCCTCAGCTCCGCGTCCTGCAGAAACTGCAGCAGCAGCCGCCGCGCCTCCCAGAACTGCAGCACGACGGGGGGATCAGCACCGAAACAGCAGCAGAACAGCAGAACAGCAGCAGAACAGCAGCAGAACAGCAGCAGAACAGCAGCGGAACAGCAGCGGGACAGCAGCGGGACAGCAGCGGGACAGCAGCAGAAGAGCAGCAGTGGAACAGCAGTGGAACAGCAGTGGAACAGCAGCAGTACAGCAGGAGAACGGCACCAAAACAGCAGCAGAGAAGCAGCAGAGCAGCAGCGGAACAGCAGGAGAACAGCAGGAGAACAGCAGGGGAACAGCAGGGGAACAGCAGGAGAACAGCAGGAGAACAGCAGCAGAGCAGCAGCAGAACAGCAGCGGAACAGCAGCGGAACAGCAGAAGAACAGCAGAGGAACAGCAGGGAAACAGCAGCAGAACAGCAGTGGAACAGCAGCGGAACAGCAGGAGAACAGCAGCAGAACAGCAGTGGAGCAACAGAAGAACAGCAGTGGAACAGCAGCAGAACAGCAGCAGATCAGCAGCGGAACAGCAGGAGAACAGCAGCAGAACAGCAGTGGAGCAACAGAAGAACAGCAGTGGAACAGCAGCAGAACAGCAGCAGATCAGCACCGAATCAACACCGAATCACCCCCCAAATCACCATTAAATCACCCCCAAACCCACACCGAATCACCTGACCCCGCAGCCCCAAATCCCTGCCTCCCCCCCATCCCCACACCCCCACTCCCACCATCCCTGCCTCCCCCCCATCCCCCCCCACATTCCCACCCCCCGACCTCCCCCGACCCCCATCAACCCCCCCATCCCACCCCCACACCTCCACTCCCCCTCCCCCCACCCCCACCCCCATCCCTGCCTCCCCCTCACCCTCCCACCCCCCCCACATCCCCACCCCCCTGATCCCCAACCACACCCCCATCCCTACCTCCCCCCTCACCCCCCATACCCCCCCATCCCCCTGACTCCCCATCCCCCCCATCCACCCCCCACGCCCACACCCCATCATCCCCCCTGACCCCCATCATCCCCCTCTACCCCCCATCCCTACCTCCCCCCTCACCCCCCCACACCCTCCCCGACACCCCCATCCCCCCCTCACACCCTCAACCCCCCTCACTCCCCATACCCCCCTATCCCCCTCCATCCCCCCCCACCCCCCATTCCTGCCTCCCCCCATCCCCCCCCACCCCCCCAGCCCCCATCCCTGTCTTCCCCCATCCTTCCCTACATCCCCATCCCCCCCCGCCCCACCCCCCCTCAACCCCCCCTCCATCCCTGCCTCCTCCCCACCCCCTCACCCCCATCCTCCCCCCACCCCCCCACCCCTCACCCCCATTCTCCCCCATCCGCCCCCACCCCCACTCCCCATCCCTGCCTCCCCCCCATCCCCATCCACCCCCAAACCCCCATCCCTGCCTTCCCCCCAAATCCCCCCATCCCACTCCCACCCCCACCCCCCATCCCTGCTTCCCCCCCACCCCCCCACATCCCCACCCCCCCGACCCCCCGACCCCCATCATCCCCCCCAACCCCCCCTGACCTCTCCAACCCCCCCACCCGCACCCCCCATCCCTGCCTCCCCCTCACCCCCTCACCCCCATTCCCCCCATCCCCCCCAAACCCCCCATCCCTGCCTCCCCCCCAGCCCCCCACCCCCTCACCCCCAATCCCTCCCACATCTGCCCCCCACCCCCCCATCCCTGCCTCCCCCCATCCCCATCCCCCCCACATCTGCCCCCACCCCCCCATCCCCGCCTCCCCCCCATCCCCATCCCCCCCGAACCCCTCAATCCCCCCCCATCGCCCCCATCCACCCCCACCCCCACCCCCATCCCCATCCCTGCCTCCCCCTCACACCCCCACCCCTCACCCCCATCCCCCCAAACCCCCCATCCCACCCCCACCCCCTCACCCCCAATCCCCCCCACATCCGCCCCCCACTCCCCCATTCCCGCCTCCCCCCATCCCCATCCCCCTCAAACCCCCCCATGCCCCCCATCCGCCCCCCACCCCCATCCCTGCCTCCCCCCATCCCCATCCCCCTCAAACCCCCCCATGCCTCCCCATCCGCCCCCCGCCCCCCATCCCTGCCTCCCCCTCTCCCCCCCACCCCCCCCACATTCCCACCCCTCACCCCCCCCCGCACCTCCTCGCAGCGCCTCCGCCCGCCCCGCAGCCGCTCAGCCCTGCGCTGCACGCCGTCCCGCAGCGCCCTGAGCCGCTCGCCGCCGTCCCGCACGGCCGCGCTGTGCCCGCCCGCCCCGTCCCGCCGCCGGCTCAGCCCCTCCAGCCGCAGCGCCGCCGCCTCCAGGCCGCCCAGCTGAGCGCGGCGGGCGGCCGCCTCGTCCTGCAGCGTCTGCGCACGGGGGGAGCGTGGATGTGGGGCGCGGGTGTGGGGCGCGGCTATGGGGGGTGGGTATGGGGCACGGGTATGGGCACGGATATAGGGCGCGGCTATGGGGGGTGGGTATCGGGCACGGGTATGGGCACGGATATAGGGCACGGGTATGGGTGTCGGTATAAGGCACAGGTATAGGGCACGGGCGTGGGGCATAGATATAGGGCACGGGTATGGGGTGTGGGTATGGAGCACGGGTATAGGGCATGGGTATGGGGTGTGGGTATAGGGCACGGGTATGGGATATCGATATGGGGCACGGATATAGGGCACAGATATAGAGCACGGGTATGGGGCACAGGTATAGGGCACGGGTATGGGGTGTGGGTATAGGGCACAGATATAGGGCACAGGTATGGGGTGTCGGTATAGGGCACAGGTATAGGGCACGGGTATGGGGTGTGGGTATGGGGCACGGGTATAGGGCATGGGTATGGGGTGTGGGTATAGGGCACGGGTATGGGATATCGATATGGGGCACGGATATAGGGCACAGGTATGGGGCACGGGTATGGGGCACAGATATAGGGCACGGGTATGGGGTGTGGGTATAGGGCACAGATATAGGGCACAGGTATGGGGTGTGGGTATGGGGCACGGGTATAGGGCATGGGTATGGGGTGTGGGTATAGGGCACGGGTATGGGATATCGATATAGGGCACGGATATAGGGCACGGGTATGGGGCATGGGTATAGGGCACAGATATAGGGCACGGGTATGGGGTGTGGATATAGGGCACGGGTATGGGGCACGGGTATGGGGTGTGGGTATAGGGCACGGGTATAGGGGACGGGTATGGGGTGTGGATATAGGGCACGGGTATAGGGCACGGGTATAGGGCACGGGTATAGGGCACGGGTATAGGATGTGGGTATAGGGCATGGATATGGGGTGTGGATATAGGGCACGGGTATAGGGCACGGATATGGGGTGTGGGTATAGGGCACGGGTATAAGGCATGGGTATGAGGCACGGGTATAGGACACGGGTATGGGGTGCGGATATAGGGCACGGGTATGGGGCACAGATATAGAGCGCGGGTATGGGGTGTGGATATAGGGCACAGGTATGGGGTGTGGGTATAGGGCACAGGTATAGGGCACAGGTATGGGGCACAGATATAGGGCGCGGGTATGGGGTGTGGATATAGGGCACGGGTATGGGGCATGGATATAGGCCACGGGTATGGGGTGTGGGTATAGGGCACGGGTATGGGGCACAGATATAGAGCGCGGGTATGGGGTATGGATATGGGCCATGGAGGTTATGGGGCACAGATATAGGGCATGGATATGTGGTATGGATATAGGGCATAGAGGTTATGGGGCTCGGAGGTCATGGGGCTCAGAGGTTATGGGGCTCGGAGGGTATGGGGCTCGGAGGGTATGGGGCTCGGAGGGTATGGGGCATGAATATAGGGCACAGATATAGGACATGGAGGTTATGGGGCACAGAGGTTATGGGGCACAGAGGTTATGGGGCGTGGAAGGCTCAGGATGGCACAGGGATGGGGCACAGAGATTATAGGGGACAGATAGGGGGCACAGAGATGATGGGGCACGGAGATTATGGGGCACAGAGGTCGCATGGTGGGCACAGATATGGGGCACAGATATGGGGCACGGAGGTCCCCTTGTGGGGCAGGCTTTGGGGCACAGAGGTCCCACAGTGTCCATAGGTTGTGGGGCAGGCAGAGGCCCCAGGGCCGGCACAGGTTGTGGGGCCGCCCCATAGCCCTGCCCCACGGCAAAGCCCTTTGTGGGGCACAGGACAATTTCCTGCAGCTGCCGATGGTACAGGGACCTCTCTGGGCAGCCCCACAACCCCACAGCCCTACAGCCCCACAGCCCCACAACCCTACAGCCCTACAGCCCCACAACCCCACAGCCCCTACAGCCCCACAACCCTACAGCCCCACAACCCTACAGCCCTAAAACCCCACAACCCTACAGCCCCACAACCCTACAGCCCCACAACCCCACAACCCTACAGCCCCACAAACCCCACAACCCTACAGCCCCACAACCCTACAGTCCCACAATCCCACAACCCTACAGCCCTACAGCCCTCAGCCCCACAATCCCACAGCCCCACAACTCCCACTCCCTAGCCTCCAGCCCGACAGTTCCCATCCCACAACCCCACAGCCCCACAGCTCCCAACCCCACAACCCCACAGCCCTCAGCCCCATGGCTCTCTGCCCCACAAACCCCCAGCCCCACATCTCCCACTCTCCAGCCTCCAGCCCTACAGTTCCCATCCCACAACCCTACAGCCCCACAGCTCCCAACCCTACAACCCCACAGCCTTCAGCCCCATGGCTCCCAGCCCCACTGCCCCATATTTCTCAGCCCCACAACCCTACAGCCCCCCAGTCTCCAGCCCCACAGCTCCCATCACACAGCCCCACAACCCCACAGTCTCAAAACCCCACAGCCCCACAGCTCCCATCCCACAGCCCCACAACCCCACAGCCTCACAACCCCACACCTCCACAGCTCCCAGTCCCACAGCCCTCAGCCCCACATCTCTCAGCCCCACAGCCCCACAGCCCCCACTCTCCAGCCTCCAGCCCCACGTTTCCCATCCCACAACCCCCAACCCCACAACCCCACAACCCCCCAGCCCCCGCCCCCCCCCGGCTGCACCCCCTCCATGCCTGCAGCTGCAGGATCTGCAGGTCGATGCGCTCCACGCGGATGCAGGAAGCCGTGGTGCCGCTCAGCAGCCGCTCCGTGCGCTGCAGCCAAAGCTGCAATTCCTGCACCGCGCCGTGCAGCTCCGTGCTGAGCGACAGCGCCTCCGACAGCCGCTGCTGCAGTGGGGGGAACGGAGAGTGGGGTGGGATGGGAACAGCACCAGAGATCCCAGCCCTACAGATCCCAGTCCCATAGATCGCAGACCCATAGATCCCATCCCCACAGCCCCACAGACCCCAGCCCCATAGATCCATCCCAACAGCCCCATAGATCCCAGTCCCATAGATCCATTCCCACAGCCCCACAGATCCCAGCCCCATAGATACCAGCCCCATAGATCCATAGCCCCATAGATCCCACCCCGTAGCCTCATAGAGCCCCAACCCCACAGCCCCATAGATCCACAGGCCCACAGATCCCATACCCACTTCCCATACCCACAGTTCCACAGCCCTACGGACCTGCAGCTGAGAGACCTACAGATCCACAGCTCACATCCCATCCCATCCCATCCCGTCCCATCCCATCCCATCCCATCCCATCCCATCCCATCCCATCCCATCCCGTCCCATCCCGTCCCATCCCATCCCATCCCATCCCATCCCGTCCCATCCCATCCCATCCCATCCTGTCCCATCCCATCCCATCCCATCCCATCCCGTCCCATCCCGTCCCATCCCATCCCGTCCCATCCCGTCCCATCCCGTCCCATCCCGTCCCATCCCATCCCGTCCCCCCCATCCCCATCCCATCCCACCCTGTCCCGTCCCATCCCATCCCATCCCATCCCATCCCATCCCATCCCATCCCCACCCCATCCTCATCTCCATCCCACCCCCCCCCACCCTCACCCCATCCCCATCCCCATCCCATCCCAACCCATCCCCATCCCCATCCCCATCCCATCCCACCCCATCCCATCCCATCCCATCCCATCCCCACAGCCCCACAGATCCCAGATCTCAGCCCCACAGCCCCCAGCCCCCCACCTTCCTCTCCTGCGCCTCTTCCTGCACGCTCTCCCACTTCTGCTCCAGCAGACGCAGGCGATGCTCGGTGCTGCAGGGCTGCGCTGTGGGGCTGCAGCTCTGCAACTCCTGCAGCCGCTCCCGAATGCTGTGGTACAAAGCGAGCTTCGAATCCAGCGCCTTGCAGAGCTCCTGCAAGGCAGCAATGCAGCAATGCAGCAATGCATGAGTGCAGCACTGATAGCAGGCGGGGTGGGGTGGGGTGGGATGGGGATGGGGATTGGGAGGAGATGGGATGGGATGGGAGGAGATGGGAGGGGATGGGGGTGGGATGGGATGGGGATGGAATGGGGATGGGGATGGGGATGGGATGGGATGGGATGGGATGGGATGGGATGGGATGGGATGGGATGGGATGGGGATTGGGATGGGGATTGGGATGGGGATGGGGATGGGATGGGATGGGATGGGATGGGGTTGCAATGTAATGGGGATTTAATGGGGTTTTTTTGAGGACAGCCCCATCCCAGCCCCGCTCTCACCAGATGCGCATTCAGTTCCTCTTTGGTGCTCTCGGGATCCCCGCACTGCATCCTGCAGCAGCACAGCTGCATCTCCACGCTCTCCAACCACTGCAGCAGCTCCGTCAGCTCCGCGGTGACGTCCTGCACGCAGCCCAGGCTCTGCTGCAGCTGCAGCTGCCTCCGCTCGCTCTCGGTGCAGACGGTGTCCCAGCGCTGCTGCAGCTCCTGCAGGCTGCGCTGCAGCCCCTCGGCTCCGTCCCCTGCGCTGCACTGCAGCAGCCCCTGCCCGGCGTCGCTCACCGACTGCACGCTGCGCGCGTGGGACTGCACGTCATTCTGCAGCACCTGCAATGGAAACTGCAGCTCTGCACCCGTTGCAGCCATGCAGCCGTGCCATGCAGCCATGTGATGCAGCCATGTGATGCAGCCGTGCAGCACAGCCGCTTCAGCCATGCGATGCAGCCGCTTTCAGCCATGCGATGCAGCCGCTTCAGCCATGCAATGCAGCCATGCAGCGCAGCCATGCAATGCAGCTGCTTGGCAAAGCAACACAATGCAGCCATGCAGTGCTGCCATGCAACACAGTCATGCAAGAGAGGCATGTGGTGCAGCTGTGCAATGCAGTCATGCAAGGCAGCCTTGCAATGCAGCCATGCAATGTGTCCACACAACAAAGCCATGCAATGCAGCCAAGCAGTGCAACCACGCAGTGCAGCTGTGCAACACATCCGTGCGATGCAGCTATGCAATGCACCTACTCAGTGCACCCGTGCAGTGTAGTAGTGCAACACAGCCATGCACCTCACCCATGCAGCACAGCAATGCAACACATCAGTGCAGCGCATTCGTGCAACGTAGCATTCATGCACCATGCAGCACAACCATGCAACGTAGGAATGCAGCATATCCACGCAGCACAGCCGTGCAAACATAGTTGTGCAGGCATCCAAAAACAGCATGCAGTGCAGCTGCGCATCGCAGCCATGCATCGCAGCCATGCAAACATAGCTGTGCAGGCACCCAAACACGGCGTGCATCGCAGCTGTGCATTGCAGCCATGCATCACAGCCGTGCATTGCAGCCGTGCAAACATAGCTGTGCAGGCACCCAAACACAGCGTGCATCGCAGCCGTGCATTGCAGTGGCGCATCACAGCCGTGCATCACAGCCGTGCATCACAGCCATGCGTCCCCCCCCCCCCCCGCTCACCCTGTGCTTGGCCATCTCCACCTCGCAGCTCTGCAGGTCGCAGCAGGGCGCCGTGCTGCTCTGCAGCTGCTCCGCTGTGTGCGACAGCCACTGCAGCAGCGCCGCCAGCTGCTGCTGGAACTGCCCCAGGCCCAGCAGGGCTGCCTCCAGCTGGTGCTGCATGGGGGGGGACCCCTGTGAGACCCCACTGAGACCCCTATTGCCCCACAGTGCCCCGTTGAGACCCACTGAGCCCCATAGCGCCCCACAGCATCCCACTGAGACCCGCTGAGACCCCCATTGCCCCACGGTGCCCCACTGAGACACACAGCACCACAATGACGCCCTCTGAGACCCCACTGAGAGCCCCATCGCCCCACAGTGCCCCATTGAGACCCATTGAGACCCTCATCACCCCACTGAGACCCCACTGAGAGCCCCATTGCCCCTCAGTGACCTATTGAGACCCACTGAGATCCCACTGAGACCCATAGCACCCCATTGGGAGCCACTGAGACCCACAGTGCCCCGCAGCACCCCACTGAGACCCCACAGAGACCCCACTGAGAGCCCCATTACCCCACAGTGCCCCACTGAGCTCCACTGAGCCCCACTGACAGCCCACTGAGACCCATAGCACCCCACTGCCCCACTGAGACCCCCATGACCCCACAGTGCCCCACTGAGACCCATAGTGCCCAACAGCACCCCACTGAGACCCCACTGAGACCCCCATTGCCCCGTAAGGCCCCACTGAGACCCCACTGAGACCAAACTGAGACCCCACTGAGACCCCTATTGCCCCCATAGTGCCCCACTGAGACCCACTGAGACCCACTGAGCCCCACAGAGCTCCACAGCACCCCACTGAGATCCACTGAAACCCCACTGAGACCCACAACACCCCACTGAGACCCCACTGAGACTCCCATTGCCTCACAGTGCCCCATTGAGCCCCACAGCCCCCTACTGAGACCCATTGGGACCCATAGCACCCCACTGCCCCTACTGAGACCCCCATTGCTCCACAGTGCCCCATTGAGACCCACAGCACCACACTGAGACCCTCTGAGACCCCACTGAGAGCCCCATTACCCCACAGTGCCCCACTGAGACCCACTGAGACCCACAGCGCCCCACTCAGACCCCACTGAGACCCACAGCGCCCCACTCAGACCCCCATTGCCCCATAACACCTCACTGAGACCCCACTGAGACTCCTATTGCCCCACAGTGACCCACTGAGACCCACTGAGACCCATAGCAGCCCACTGCCCCACTGAGACCCCCACAACCCCACTGAGACCCCAATGAGACCTCCATTCCTCCACAGTGCCCCATTGAGACCCACTGAGACCCACAGCACCCCACTGAGACCCCACTGAGACCCACAGCACCCACTGAGACTCCCATTGCCCCATAACGCCCCACTGAGACCCATAGCGCCCCACAGCACCCCACTGAGACCCCACTGAGACCCCACTGAGACCCCCATTGCCCCACAGTGCCCCATTGAGCCCCATAGTGCCCCACAGCACCCCACTGAGACCCCACTGAGACCCACAGCACCCACTGAGACTCCCATTGCCCCATAACGCCCCACTGAGACCCATAGCGCCCCACAGCACCCCACTGAGACCCCCCTGAGACCCCACTGAGACCCCCATTGCCCCACAGTGTCCCATTGAGCCCCATAGTGCCCCACAGCACCCCACTGAGACCCCACTGAGACCCCCATTGCCACACAGTGCCCCATTGAGCCCCACAGCACCCTACTGAGACTCACTGAGACCCATAGCACCCCACTGAGACCCATAGTGCCCAACAGCACCCCACGGAGACCCCACTGAGAGCCCCATTACCCCACAGTGACCCACTGAGACCCCACTGAGACCCACAGCACCCCACTGGGATCCACTGAGACCCCACTGAGACCCACAGCACCCCACTGAGACCCCACTGAGACCCCTATTGCCCCACAGTGCCTCACTGAGACCCTACTGAGACCCCATTGAGACCCCCATTGCCCCACAGCACCCTACTGAGACCCACTGAGACCCACTGAGACCCCTGGCACCCCACTGCCCCCCTGATACCCCCCCACGATCCCACAGTGCCCCACTGAGACCCACTGAGACCCACAGTGCCCCACTGTGCCCCACTGAGACCCTCTGAGATCCACAGTGCCCCACAGCACCCCACTCAGACCCACAGCACCCCACTGAGAGATGCACAGCACCCCACTGAGACCCCCATTGTCCTACCCGGCCCCCCAAAGCATTAACCCCCCCAACTTGACAAGGCCCCACCCCACCATGCCCTCCACCTCACTGAGCCCCCACCCCACTGAGCCCCCACCCTGCTGAGCCCCCATCCCATTGAGCCCCCCACCACCCCATTGAGCCCCCAACAACCCACTGAATCCCCAACCTGCTGAGACCCCATCCCACTGAGCCCTGACCCCACCGAGCCCCCACCTCACTGACCCCTACCTCACTGACTCCCCATTACCCCTCTGAACCCCCCCCGAGCCCCCCACCACCCCATCAAGCCCCCATCTCCCAGCTGACCCCCCCACCCCACTGACCCCCCCCACCAAGCCCCCATCCCAACTGAATCCTCCATGTTACCACACTGAGCCCCCCACCCCACTGAGCCCCCACCCTGCTGAGCCCCCATCCTATTGAGCCCTGACCCCACCGAGCCACACCTCACTGAGCCCCCACTGACTCCCCATTACTGCACTGAGCCCCCATCCCCACTGAGCCCCCCATTGCCCCACTGAGCCTCCACCCCATTGAGCCCCCAGCAACCCACTGAACCCCCACCCTGCTGAGACCCCACCAGGCCCCCACTTCACTGAGCCCCCGCCCCACTGAGCCCCCCACCACCCCATCAAGCTCCCATCTCCCAGCTGAGCCTCCCACTCCACTGACCCCCCCAAGCCTCCATCCTGAGTCCCCCATATTACTAAACTGAGCCCCCACCCCGCTGAGCCCCCACCCTGCTGAGCCCCCATCCCATTGAGCCCTGACCCCACCGAGCCCCACCTCACTGAGCCCCCCACCACCCCATCAAGCCCCCATCTCCCAGCTGATCCCCCCACCCCACTGACCCCCCACCAAGGCTCCATCCCAACCGAGTCCCCCTTATTACCACGCTGAGCACCCACCCCACTGAGTCCCCCACCGCCCCACTGAGCCCCTACCCCACTAAGCCCCCCAGCCCACTGACTCCCCATTACCCCACTGAGCCCCCCACCACCCCATCAAGCCCCCATCTCCCAGCTGACCCCCCCACCCCACTGATCCCCCCCACCAAGCCCCCATCCCAACCGAGTCCCCCATATTACCACACTGAGCCCCCACCCCACTGAGTCCCACACTGCCCCACCGAGTCCCAACCCCACTGAGCCCCCCATCACTTCACCGTGCGCCCACCCCGCTGCCCCCCCCACGACCCCAAAGACCCCCCCCCAACCTGCCGCCCCACGATCTCCTCCTCCAGGTGGTCCCAGCGGCGGCGGAAGTCGAGGAGTTGGGGGGGGGGATCCCCCCTTGTGGGACCCCCAGGGGGCTGCAGGCACTCAGCGTCAACACGGCACTGATAGAGATCCCGTTTGAAGTCCTGGGGGGGCAGCAGGGAGCGTTGGGGGCACGGGATGGAGTGGGGTGGGGGTGTGGGGCAGGGGTGGGATATGGGATGGGATGGGATGGGATGGGATGGGGATGGGGATGGGGATGGGATGGGGATGGGGATGGGATGGGATGGGATGGGGATGGGGATGGGGATGGGGATGGGGATGGGGATGGCACAGCATGGCCAGGATGGTATAGAATGGCACGGCATGGCACAGGATGGCCCCCATCACCTTGAGGTCCTGCAGCTGCTGCTGCACCACATCGGGGTCCCCCCCAATCAGGAATTCCTCGGCCACGCGCAGCTCCGCCGCATCCACCCACTGCGACAGCCGCTGCGTACGGAGCATCGCATGTCGGTGGGGGGGGGGGCGGACCCCCAAACTCCCCCCAACCCCTCATCCCCCTCCCCACCTCCATGCTGTCCTGGTAGCTCAGTGCCTGGTGCAGCTGCTCCTGCAGGCGGCCGCGCAGCTCCGTCCAAACTTTGTGCAGGCTGTGCCAGGAGGAGCAGAGCTGCGGCGGCGCAGCGTCAGCGGCACCGCGGGGCGGGGGGGGGCAGGGGGGCTTCGTGGGGGTGGGGGGGGAGGTAAGGGGTGGGGGGTGGTTGGGGTTATGGGTGGATGGGTGGAGGTCAGCAGGGTTGGGGTGTGGGGGAGGTCAGTGGGGATGGGGGTCTGAGTGGGGGTTGGGTGGGAGGGGGGCTGGGGTAGGGGTCAATGGGGGGAAGGGAGCTGGGGAAGGGGTCAGGGGGGATGTGGGGAGTTTGAGAGAGGGGTCTGGGGGAATGGGGGTCTGAGTGGGGGTCGGTGGGAGGGGTCTGGGGATGGGGGGTGGTCGGGGGTATGGGTGGATGGGTGGGGGTCAGCAGGGATGGGGGCATGAGGGGAGGTCAGTGGGGATGGGGGTCTGAGTGGGGGTCAGGTGGGAGGGGGGCTGGGGAAGGGGTCAGGGGGATGTGGGAGTTCTGAGACAGGGGTCAGGGGGGAAGGGGTCTGAGTGGGGGTTGGGGGCATGAGGGGCAGGGGG
This sequence comes from Lophura swinhoii, assembly GCA_030408155.1. Classification (NCBI taxonomy): domain Eukaryota; kingdom Metazoa; phylum Chordata; class Aves; order Galliformes; family Phasianidae; genus Lophura; species Lophura swinhoii. The sequence goes on along the minus strand of CM059456.1, from coordinate 98,471,477 downwards.
TTGGGGGCCTGGGTGTGGGTCAGGGGACTGGGGGGTGTGAGGTGTGGATGAGGTCAGTGGGGATGTGGGTCTGGGGGTCAATGGGGAGGACTCTGAGGGGGGGGTCGGTGGTCGGGGGTGGGGTCATCCGGGATGGGGATCTAAATGGTGGGTCAGGGGGCTGGGGGGTCCAGGCATGGGGGTCAGCAGGGATGGGGTCTGAATGGGGGGTCACGTTGGAGGGGGGCTGGGGAAGGGGTCAGGGGGATGTGGGGGGTCTGAGAGAGGGGTCAGGGGGGAGGAGGGTCTGAGTGGGGGGTCGGGGCGGGGGTCTGGAGATGGGGGTCAGCAGGAATGGGGGTGTGGGGGTCAATGGGGAAGGGGGTCAGGGGGGATGGGGTCTGGAGATGGGGATCAGCAGGACCACACAGGGCTGTGGGGTTGGGTCAGGGAGGGTGGGGGTCTGGGTGTGGGGGTCGGAGGGGAGGGGGTGCTGGGTGTGGGGGGACGGTATGGGGGTCAGTGGGAATGGGGAGCTGGGGGGCTGGGTGGGGGGATGTGAGTGTGGGGCTCAGGGGGGAGGGAGATCTTGGTGGGGTTGCAGTGGGGATGAGGGTGTGGGGTGAGGGACGTGTGGGGTGAGGGATGCAGTGGGGGGTGTGGGTCCGGTGTGGGGCTCAGCGGTACCACATGGGGGTGGGGAGGGGTCCTGGTGGGTTGTGGGCTGAGAACAGCACAGAGCATCGCCCCACAGGGGGACACTGAAGTGTGGGGACCACCCCACAACCCCACAGCCCCACAACCCCACAACCCTGCAGCCCCACAGCCCCGCAGCCCTACAGCCCCGCAGCCCTACAGCCCCGCAGCCCTACAGCCCCGCAGCCCTACAGCCCCGCAGCCCTACAGCCCCACAGCCCTACAGCCCTGCAGCCCTACAGCCCCACATCCCCCGTCCCCCCATCCCCATCACCCCATCCCCCCACCCCACATCCCCCCATCCCCATCCCCACATCCCATCACCCCACATCCCCCCATCCCCATTCCCACATCCCGTCACCCCACATCCCCCCATCCCCACATTGTCCCACCCCACATCCCACCCCCATACTCCCACCCCACATCCCCCATCCCCACATCCCCCATTCCCACATCCCCACATCCCCCCACCCCACATCCCCCTATTCCCACCCCCACATCCTCACCTCCATGACCGTCCTACCTCCCCCCCCCACATCCCCACATCCCCATGCCAGCTCCCCCATTCCCCACCTCCATCCCCACACACCCATCCTGACATCCTTACCCCCATCCCTATCCTCCCCACTCCACATCCCCCAAATCCCCACTTCCCCCCATTCCCATCCCCATCCCCCCACCCCCCATCCCCACATCCCCCATCCCTACATCCCCCCATCCCCATCTCCACACCCCCATCCCCCCATCCCCACATCCCCCCACCGATACCCATATCCCCCCATCCCCACATCCCCATCCCCATCCCCACATCCCCCCACCCCACACCCTCCCATCCCCACATCCCCATCCCCACATCCCCATCCACATCCCGACATCCCCCCCCACCCCCACATCCCCCATCCCCCCATCCCTCCATCCCCCCATCCCCATCCCCACATCCCCCCACCCTGGTACCCACATCCCCACATCCCCACATCCCCATCCACATCCCGACATCCCCACCCCACCCCCCCATCCCCACATCCCCATCCCCTCCCACATCCCCCCATCCCCACATCCCCCATCCCCACATCCCCCCACCCTGATACCCACATCCCCCCACCCCACATCCCCCCATTCCCATCCCCCCATCCCCATCCCCTCCCACATCCCCCCACCCCACATCCCCCATCCTCCCCTCCCCACTCCATATCCCCACCCCATATCCTCACCCCATCTCCCCACCCCCCATCTCCCCCCCCTCACCTCCTCCACCCCTTTGCTGACGTTGGCTGCGGCCGCATCCCCACACGCCTCCATCAGCTGCGCCCCGACGCAGCGCAGCGCCTGCAGCTCGGCCTGCAGTGCCTCCAGCTCCTCCTGCAGCGCCTTTGGGGCGGCACAAAGGGGGCTCAGCACCACCCCCCCCCCCACCTCACTGCCCCACTGAGCACCTTGGTGGCCCTCTGAGCGCCTTGTGGCATCCATGCGTCCTCAGGGCATCGCTATGGATCCTTATGGCACCCTATGGATCCCTATAGCACCCTATGGATCCTTAGGGCACCCTGGGGATCCCTATGGCATCGTATGGATACTTATGGCACCCTATGGTTCCCAATCACACCCTAGGGATTCTTAGGGCACCCCATGGATCCCTATGTCACCCCATTGATCCTTATGGAACTCTATGGATCCTTACGGCACCCAATGGATCCCAATCACACCCTAGGGATCCCTATGGCACCCCATTGATCCTTATGGCATCCTATGAATCCTTATGGCAACCTATGGATCCCTATGGCACCCAATGGATCCCAATCGCACCCAATGGATCCTTATGGCACTCAGTGGATTCCAATCACACTCTATGGATTCTTAGGACACCCTAAAGATCCCTATGCACCCAATGGATCACTGTGGCACCCAATGGTTCCTGATGGCACCCTCTGGATCACTATGGCACTCTATGGATCCTTATGGCACCCTATGGATCCTTATGGCACCCTGTGGGTCCCTATGGCACCCTATAGAACCCTATGGCACCCTATAGAACCCTATGGCACCCAATGGATCCCAGTTGCACCCTATGGATCCTTATGGCACCCTATAGAACCCTATGGCACTCAGTGGATTCCTGAGGCACCCTATGGATCCTTATGGCACCCTGTGGGTCCCTATGGGGTGGCGACCCTACACACAGCAGTGGGTGGAACTCAGTGATCATTAGGGTCCTTTTCACGCCAGGCCATGCATCGGTGCTCTGACCCCATGCACACCTGCGCAGATCGCGCTGCATGCCATGCACACCTGGACAAGAGGCATTGCATGCCATGCACAGCTGCATGAATCAGACTGCATGCCATGCACACCTGCACAAAGCACATTGCATGCCACGCACACCTGCACGGATCACGCTGCAAGCCATGCACACCAGCATGGATCACGCTGCAAGCCATGCACACCTGCACGGATCACGCTGCATGCCACACACACCTGCATGGATCACGCTGCATGCCACGCACACCTGCACGGATCACGCTGCAAGCCATGCACACCTGCATGGATCACGCTGCATGCCATGCACACCTGCACGGATCACGCTGCAAGCCATGCACACCTGCACGGATCACGCTGCAAGCCATGCACACCTGCATGGATCACGCTGCATGCCACACACACCTGCACGGATCACGCTGCAAGCCATGCACACCTGCACGGATCACGCTGCAAGCCATGCACACCTGCATGGATCACGCTGCATGCCACACACACCTGCACAAAGCGCACCGCATGCCACGCATACCTGCACGGACTGCAGCCTGGCGCTGATGCCTTCGGGTTCCCCCCCCTCGCCCTCCATGCGCAGCAGCAGGCGCTGCGTGTCGGCCAAGGTCAGCGCCAGCTCTGCAGCTCCGCCCCAGAATCGCTCCGCCAGTGCCTGCAGCTCCTGCAGCCGCAGCTCCGCCGCCTCCGCCTCGGCCCGCAGGGAGCCCCACTGCGACTGCAGCTGCGCCGCGCGGTCCTGCAGCGCTATGGGGCACAATGGGGCGGCGGGGGGAGAGCGTGGAGACAACCGGGATCCCATGGTGGGGTGGGGACGCAGCTGGGGGGCAGCGAACCCCAAAAGGGACCCGGAGGTGGCATAGGGACGGCGCTATGGGGCAGAGGGCACAGAACCCATAGGGACCCCATGGTGGGGTGGGGACGCAGCTGGGGGGCAGCAGACCCCAAAAGGGACCAGGAGGTGGCATGGGGACACCGCTGTGGGGCAGGGGGACCAGAACATATAGGGTCCCAATGGAGGGCTGGGGCAGAGTTGTGGGGCAGAGGGACCAGAACCTATAGGGACCCAACGGTGGGGTGGGGACAGATCTATGGGGCAGCAGAACCTAAAAGGGACCCAATGGTGGCATAGGGACAGCGATATGGGGCAGCGGACCCCCATAGGGACCCAATGGTGGGGTGGGGACAGTGCTATGGGGCAGCAGACCCCCATAGGGACCCAATGGTGGGGTGGGGACAGTGCTATGGGGCAGCAGACCTCCATAGAGACCCAATGGAGGGGTGAGGACAGAGCTGTAGGGCAGAGGGACCAGAACCCATAGGGAGTCAGTGGTGGGGTGGGGACAGATCTATGGGGCAGCAGACCCCCAAAGGAACCCAATGGAGGGGTGGGGACAGATCTATGGGGCAATGGGACCCCAAAGGGATGCAGGAGTGGTAGGGTGGGGACAGAGCTGTGGAGCAGAGGGGCCAGAACCTATAGGGAGCCAACTGTGGGGTGGGGACAGATCTATGGGGCAGCAGACCCCCAAAGGAACCCAGTGGTAGCATAGGGACAGCGATACGGGGCAGCGGACCCCAAAAGGGACACAATGGAGGGGTGGGACAGAGCTGTGGGGCAGCAGAACCTAAAATGGACCCAATGGAGGTGGCATGGGTACACCGCTATGGGGCAGCTCTATGGGGCAGTGGGACCAGAACCTATAGGGAGTCAGTGGTGGGGTGGGGACAGATCTATGGGGCAGCGGACCCCCAAAGGAACCCAGTGGCAGCATGGGGACACTGCTATGGGGCAGCACTATGGGGCAGTGGGACCAGAACCTATAAGGCTCCACTGGTGGGGTGGGGACAGTGCTATGGGGCAGCAGACCCCCATAGGGACCCAATGGTGGGGTGGGGACAGTGCTATGGGGCAGCAGACCTCCATAGAGACCCAATGGAGGGGTGAGGACAGAGCTGTAGGGCAGAGGAACCAGAACCCATAGGGAGTCAGTGATGGGGTGGGGACAGATCTATGGGGCAGCGGATCCCCAGAGGAACCCAGTGGTAGCATAGGGACACCGCTATGGGGCATAGGGACACCTCTATGGGGCAGTGGGACCAGAACCTATAAGTCCCCATTGGTGGGGTGGGGACAGCGCTATGGGGCAGCAGACCCCCCCAAAAGGCCCCAGTGCGGTGCCCCCAGCCCGCAGCACTGCCCTACCTGTGGCCGCAGCGTTGCAGCCGGCCGCCCGCATGCTGTCCCGCAGCTCGTCGCATTGCGCCCGCACCGCCTGCAGCGCAGCCCCCATCTGCTGCAGCTCCGCCACGGCCACGCTGTTCTCCCGCAGCCGCTCCCGCAGCTGCGCCGCGTCCCCGTGCAGGGGTGGGCAGCCCCGCAGCCTCCCCCGCAGCCTCTCCATGCACTCCCGCAGCAGATCCATGCGCTCGCTCAGCTGCGGGGGATGCGTTGCAGTGCCGCATCGCCCCCGGCTCGCCCCGGGGCTGCAGTACTGCAGTGTTGCTCCGTACCTGCCCGTACCGCGGCAGCGCGTCCTCCAGCATCGCAGCCGCCCGCTGCATGCGCTCGCGGATGCAGCTGTAGCGCTCCTCTGCCTCCTCGCAGCGTCGCTGCAGCGGGGCCGCCTGCTCGGGGCTGAGCTCTTGCAGCTGTGCAGCCACGCGCCGCAGCTTCGCCACCAGCGGGCGGTGCTCAGCGACGGCCTCGCGCAGGCACTGCGGGGTGGGCACAGTGCATTGCATGCGTTGGTGGTGCTGCGGCAGCACCGAGGGGTGGGCACGGTGCATGGCATGTGTTGGTGGTGCTGCAGAGACCCCGAGGGGCTTCGGCCCCACTGCATGGCCTCGTGGCACGGAACACATAGAGAGCAACCAATGGTGGGGTGGGGACAGAGCTATGGGGCAGTGGACCCTAAAAGGGATCTAATGATGGTGTGGGGACAGAGCTATGGGGCAGCAGACCCTAAAAGGGACCCAATGGTGGGGTGGGGACAGTGCTATGGGGCTGCGGTCCCTAAAAGAGATCTAATGATGGTGTGGGGACAGAGCTATGGGGCAGCGGACCCCCCAAAGCCCCAGTGTTGGCACAGGCCGCCCGCTGGCTGCGCTCACCTGCAGCAGCGCCTGCTGCTCCCGGAATGCGTCGCAGCTGATGGCGTCGGGGCAGAGCTGCGCCGCGGCCGCCTGCGTCTCCTCCAACCACGGCTGCAGCTCCGCATGCGCCTCGCAGAACTGCGCCAGCAGCGCCTGCGCCTGCTCCAGCTGCACCGAGCGCGCCCCGCTGCGCTGCCACAGCTGCTCCGCATGCTCCCGCAGTGCCTGCACCGAGGGCTGTGGAGATGCGCGATGGCGGTGGGCGCGAGGATGCAGCAGCGCCGGCTGCAGGGATGCATGGGTTGCGGGGATGCGGTGCTCACCTCCATGCGCTGCTGCATGGATTCCGGGCAGCAGCGCAGCATCGGCTCTGCAACGCCCAGCAGGCGCTCCACCAAACTGCGGTGGTGCAGGATCTCAGCTGAGAGCAGCTGCAGGACAGAGGGAGGTGATGCTGCAGGCATGCAGCTCCAGGACCGCATGCGCGTCTGCATGCATTGCACCCACGCATGAGGACACGGCTCCCCGACCCACCTTGTGCTCAGCCAGCTGCGCATCCAATGCCTGCATGTCCAGCTGCACGCTGCCCGCCGCGTCCAGCCGCTCCTGCAGCCCCGCCAGGCGGTCCAGCTCCGAACGCAGGAACTGCTGCAGCTGCAGCACGTGCAACACTGTCACCCATGCACCAGAGAGGGCTCTGGAGCAGCATTTCCCCCCCCCCGAGGGCCATGCGGAGCCCTCACGCATGACACAATGCTGCTCCAGAGCCGATCACGCAGTGCTGCAGCACCGATGCTGCATCGCCGCATTCCCACACCTTCTCCTGGTCGTTGCACGGGGGCTCCTTCCCGTCCCACGCATTCAGCTCTGCCTCCACGCGACCCAACCAGAGCTGCAGGTCTTCCTGCGCGGGACCCACGCGGGACGAGGCGTCCATGGCCTGCGCCATGCGCTGCTCCGTGTCGGCGCTGCTCTGCGCCGCGATCAGGTACCGCATCCGCAGCCATTCCAGCCTCTCCTGCGCCAGCGCCGCCTCCTCCCCTGCGGCACAACGGCGCCGTGGGGCTCGCGGCCCCACACCTTCTGCTGCCCGTGGGGCTGACCCGACACCCCCCCCCTCCCTCTTCCATCACCCCCAGTGCAGGGAGCCGCAGCCCCCACCCCCAGCATAGACCTCTGGGTGCTCAGCCCCCCCGCCGTGCCCACCGCAGCTGTGAGCATCGCATGATGCCACGCATCCAAAGTCAGCGCAGGACAGCAAAGCCCCCCGGGACCCCCAGCACCACAGGATTCTCTCACTGTCCACAACCCCCCCCCATGGCTGCAGCACAGACCCCACCCCAGGGCTGCAGCAAAGCCCTCTAACTCTTATCCTACCACCCCCTCCCCCCAACTCCACCACAGCTGCACCCAAAGTCACCGTAGGACAGCAGAGCCCCCCAGGACCCCCACCAGGGCTGCAGCACGGACCCCTGCCCACCCCACCCCAGGGCTGCAGCAGAGCCCCCCTCCGCATGCACGGCCTCTCCCCGCGCCATCCCCACTGCAGCTGCATCACATGGTGCCGTGCACCCAAAGCCAGCACAGGACAGATGAGCCCCCAGGACAGCAGAGCCCCCCAGGACCCCCAACACTATGGGGTCCTCTCACTGCCCCCTTCCCCCCCCCCTCCCACTCCAGGGCTGCAGCAGAGACCTCCACAGACCCCCCTCAGCTCCCATCCCCACTGCAGCCGCATGACGTGCCATGCACCCAAAGTTACTGCAGGACAGCAGAGCCCCCCAGGACCCCCACCACCGTGAGGTCCTCTCACTGCCCCCATGTGCTGCAGCACGGACCCCCCCACTCCTCCCAAGGGCCGCAGCACAGCCCCCCTCATGCTCAGCTCCCCCCCCCATTCCCACCACAACTGCATCACACAATGCCATGCACCCAAAGTCACTGCAGGAGAGCAGAGCCCCCCCAAGAAAGCAGACCCCCCCCAAGACCCCCACCACCATGGAATCCTCTTATAGTTCTCCAGCCCCCCCAGGGTTGCAGCACAGACACCCTTGCCCTGTCCCCCACCAGCAGAGCCCTTCATGCTCCCCCCCCCCCCCATCTCCACTGCAGCCACGAGCATTGCATGTTGCCCACCCACCCAAACCCAGTGCAGGACAGCAGAGCCCCCCAGGACAGCAGAAACCCCGGGACCCCCAGCAATGCAGCGTCCTCTCATTGCCCCCCCCCCAGGCCTGCAGCATGGACCCCTCACTCCCCCTGGGCTGCAGCAGAGCCCTCCATGCCCTCCCCCCCCCCCAAGTACCCTCAGCTGCGAGCATCAAACGGTGCCACGCACCCAAGGTCAGCTCAGGACAGCAGGGCCCCCCCAGGGACCCCCACCACCATGGGGTCCTCCCACTGCCACCCACCCCCCCCACCCCCCATGGTGCTGCCCACCCACCCGTCACCATGTGCAGCACACACTGCCCACGTTCCAGGACATCCTGCAGCTCCGGCAGCCGCGCGCGGATCTCCTCGCAAAGGGTCTGAGGGGAGAGACCCCCCCCATTATGTCAGACCCCCACCCCATCATGTCAGACCCCACCTCACCACGTCAGACCCCTCACCCCATTATCTCAGACCCCTATCTCATTATTACAGACCCCCACCCCATCATCTCAGACCCCCGCCCCATCATCTCAGACCCCCGCCCCATCATCTCAGACCCCTCATCCCATTATCTCAGACCCCCACCCCAACATGTCAGACCCCCACCCATCATGTCAGATCCGCACCCCATCATGTCAGATCCGCACCCCATCATGTCAGACCACCACCCCAGGATCTCAGTCCCCCACCCCCATTATCTCAGACCCCCACCCCATATTCTCAGCCCCCCCCACCCCTATGTTCTCCCTCCCCCCACCCCTGTGCCCTCAGCCTCCATGCATTCTCAGCCCCCCAGCCCCATGTTCTCCCTCCCCCATCACATTCTCGGCCCCCCACCCCTGGCCTCTCAACCCCCCAGACCTATCCCCTCAGCCCCCCCACCCCCATGCTCTCAGGCCCCCCATCCTCCCAGCCCCCCCAAGCTTTGTGCCCTCAGACCCCCCCACTCCCATCCTCTCAGCTCCCCACTCCATGTTCCAAGCCCCCCAACCCCCATGTTCTCAGCCCTTCCATCCCAGCCTCCCAGCCCCATGCCCACAGCCCCCCCCAAATTATCACCATGACACCCCCCCACTCCCATGCTCTCAACCCCCCAGCCCTCCCCACATCCCCCAGCCTTACATCCTCCATCAAGACCCATGACCCTCATCCCTTCCCACACCCCCATCCCTCCCCACACCCCCCAGCCCTCCTCATATCCCAATTCCTCCCCACACCCCCAACCCTTCCCATATCCCAATTCCTTCCCACATCCCATAATCCTCCTCATATCCCAATTCCTCCCCACACCCCCAACCCTCCTCATATCCCTAATTCCTTCCAACACCCCCAACACTTCCCATATCCCAATTCCTCCCCACACCCCCAACCCTCCTCATATCCCCAGTTCCTCCCCACACCCCCAACCCTTCCCATATCCCAATTCCTCCCCACATCCCCCATCCTTCCCCGCACCCCCAACCCTTCTCATGCCCCTAATTCCTCCCCACATCCCCCATCCCTCCCCACACCCCCAGCCCTCCTCATATCCCAATTCCTCCCCACATCCCCCAACCCTCCTCATATCCCAATTTCTCTCCACACCCGCAACCCTCCCCATATCCCAATTCCTCCCCACACCTCCCATTCCTCCCCACACCCCCAACCCTCCTCATACCCCTAATTCTTCCCCACACCCCCAACCCTACCCATATTCCTAATTCCTCCCCACACCCCCAACCCTCCTCATACCCCTAATTCTTCCCCACACCCCCAACCCTACCCATATTCCTAATTCCTCCCCACACCCCCAACCCTCCTCATTTCCCAATTCCTCCCCACACCCCCCAACCCTTCTCATATCCCTAATTCCTCCACACACCCCCCATCTCTCCCCACTCCCCCAACCCCTCCTCATACCCCCAATTCCTCCCCACACCCTCAACCCTCCTCATACCCCTAATTCCTCCCCGCTCCCCCCAACCCTCCTCGTATCCCCAATTCCCCCCCACCTGTCCCTGTCGATGCGCATCCCTCAGGCTGTCCCCGCAGCCCTTGGTCCCCCAGAGCTGCGCCAGCAGCCGCTCGGTGGCCGCCAGCCACTCCTGGAAGGAATCGGCGCCCTGCTGGAAGCGCTGCGCCGCCGGGACGATCCGCTCCAGGAACACGAACCTGGGGGAAGGAGGGACGGCACGGGGGTGAACATGGGGTGCATGCGCTGCGTGGAGAACAGGGAGTGCAAGGAGAGCGTGGAGTGCACGGAGTGCACGTGGAATGCACGTGGAATGCATGTGAAGTGCATGGAGTGCGCATGGAGTGCATGGAGTTCATGGAGAGCACGGAGAGCGTGGAGTGCATGGAGTACAAGGAGAGCATGGAGTGTGCATGGAGTGCATGGAGTGTGTGGAGAGCGTTGAGTGTGCATGGAGCGCATGGACAGCGTGGAGTGCACGGAGTGCACGTGGAGCGCACGTGGAATGCACGTGAAGTGCATGGAGTGTGCATGGAGTTCATGGAGAGCACGGAGAGCATGGAGTGTGCGTGGAGAGCGTGGAGTGCAAGGAGTGCAAGGAGAGCATGGAGTGTGCATGCACTGCATGGAGAGTGTGGAGAGCGTTGAGTGTGCATGGAGTGCGTGGAGAGCGTGGAGAGCGTGGAGTGTACGGAGTGTGCGTGGAGTGCATGCAGTGCATGGGGAGCGTGGAGTGTGTGTGGAGTGTGCATGGAGCGTGTGTGCAGAGCGTGGAGAGCATGGAGAGCGTGGAGGCTGGGGAGTGCATGGAGAGCACGGAGTGCGTGGAGAGCGTGGGGAGCATAGAGAGCATGGAGAGCGTGGAGAGCATGAAGTGTGCATGGAGTGTGCGTGGAGAGCGTGGAGAGCATGGAGTGTGCGTGGGGAGCGTGGGGAGCGTGGGGAGCACACATGGAGTGCTCATGGAGTGCACGTGGAGTGCACGTGGAGAGCACGGAGGGCATGGAGCGCGTGGAGTGCATGGAGTGCAATGGAGTGCGTGGAGTGCAATGGAGCACATGGGGTGCACATGGAGCACATGGGGTGGACATGGGGTGCACATGGGGTGGACACGGAGTGCAGATGGAGCACATGGAGCTCACATGACACTCACATGGAGTGCAGGGAGTGCACATGGAGATCACATGGAGCACACAGAGCGCATGCATGGAGCTCACAAGGGGTACATGGAGCACGCACATGGGGACAGGAACAGGGGAAGGGATTGGGGGAAAGCAGACAGAGACGGGGAGGAAAGGGACGGGACAGGGATGGGGACAGGGATGGGGAACAGGAGACAGGGGACAGTAAAAAGGGACAGGAATGGGAGATGGGGACAGGGATGGGGACAAGGGACACGGGACAGGGATGGGGACAGGAATGGGACCAGGGGACAGCGGACACGGATGGGAACAAGGATGGGGATGAAGGACAGGGATGGGCAACAAGGAGGGGGACAAGGGTGGGGACAAGTGACACAAGACAGGGATGGGAACAGGGGAGAGGGACAAGAAACGGGAACAGGGGACAGGGATGGGGACTGGGATGGGGGCCAAGAGCCAGGAACGGGGACAGGGTACAAGGATTGGGAGGAAAGGATGGGGACAAGGAACATGGGACAGGGACTGCAGACAGGAATGGGGACAGGGACAGGGACAGAAAGGGGGGACAAAGATGGGGACAATTATGGGGATAACAGACAGGGGGCAGGGATGGGGGACAAAGATGGGGATGGGCACAGGGACAGAGATGGGGGACAAAGATGGGGACAGTTATGGGGACAAGGGATGGGAACAGGGACAGAAAGGGGAGACAAAGATGGGGACAATTATGGGGAAATGGGACAGGAGACTGGGATGGGGGACAAAGATGGGGACAGGGATGGGTGTCAGGAATGGGGGACAGGGGACAGGGACAGGGACGGGGATGGGGATGGGGACAGGGATGGGGATAAGGGACAAAGATGGGGACAGTTATGGGGACAAGGCACAGGGGATAGGGATGGGGATAGGGACAGAGATGGGGGACAAAGATGGGGACAGTTATGGGGAAATGGGACAGGGATGGGTGTCAGGAATGGGGGACAGGGGACAGGGATGGGAACGGGGATGGGGGACAAAGATAGGGACAATTATGGGGACAAGGGACACAAGACAGGGATGGAGGACCAAGATGGGGATGGGGACAGGGACAGACATGGGGGACAAAGATGGGGACAATTATGGGGACAAGGAACACAAGACAGGGATGGAGGACCAAGATGGGGATGGGGACAGGGACAGACATGGGGGACAAAGAGGGGACAGTGATGGGGACAAGGGACAGGGGACAGGGATGGGGACAATCTGTGTGCCAGTAGAGCCGCCTGCCCCACCGCAGCTCTGCGCCGCAGCCCCGCAGCCGCCCCCACCTTTCCTGCACCTCCTCCAGCAGCCGCCTCCAGCGCTGCCGCAGCGCGGCCACGTCTGCACGGTTGGGTTCGTCCTGCAGGCCGCGCTCCACGCGGGGCCGCCGCTCCTCCAGCAGCCGTCGCAGGAGCTGCGGGCGATGCGGGGTCGGGGCTGCGCCGGGGCTCCGTGCCCCAACGGCAGCCCCGCATCGCGGCGCATTGCGGCGCGTTGCATTGTGGCGCATCGCATCGCGGCGCATCGCATGGCATCGCGGCGCCGACCTTCTGCTCCTCCAGCTGCGCCTTCGCCACCTTCACGTCGGCGGCCGGCGGCCTCTGGTTGCCCACCAGCTCCTCCATGTCGGCCACCCACGCCAGGAGAGCCTCCGGGGTGTCCTCGGGGACGGGGACGGCCTGGGGGGTCACCTGCAGGGAGACACCGCTGGGGCGAGGGGGATCCCCCCAGGTTCACGGCCAGGGGGGTCCTGGCCCACCTGCGTCCCCTCCAGTGTCCCCATGTTCCCATATCCCCATGTCCCTATGTGTCCCCTTGTCCTCATGTCCCCACAGTCCCCATGCCCCACATCCCCAAATCCCCGCATCCCCATGTCCCCACATCCCCAAATCCCTGCATCCCCTTGTCCCCACATCCCCAAATCCCCACATCCCGATGTCCCCGCATCCCCATGTCCCCACACCAGGGAATGGCTCAGTGCTGTCCCAGCACCAGACACAGACCCCAGGGTGCACAACGGGCGCAATGCAGCCCAGCAGATGTGCAGCACCACAGCAGCCCCAAGCGCATGGCTGCAGCACCGCAGACAGACCCGTGGAGACTCCTGGCATTGGGCAGGGAGAACCGGGATCCCCAGAGGGACAGATGGGGGCTCTGGGGTCCCCATGGGGACAGATGGGAGCACTGTGGTCCCCAGGGGGACAGCTGGGCACAGCAGGGTCCTCACAGCCATGGGGACAGATGGGAGCACTGGGGTCCCCATGGGGACATCTAGATGGGCACAGCAGGGCCCCACAGCCATGCGGACAGCTGGGGGCACTGGGGTCACCATGGGGACACGTGGGGGCACTGGGGTCCCCGTGGGGACATCTAGATGGGCACTGCAGGGTCCTCACAGCCTTGGGGACAGATGGGGGCACCAGGGTCCCCATGGGGACAGCTGGGAGCAGAGCAGGGTCCCCACAGCCTTGGGGACAGCTGGGGGCACTAGGGTCCCCATGGGGACAAGCGGGTGTACTGTGATCCCACGGGGACAGCTGGGGACATTGTGATCCCCACGGCCACGGGATCGGCACGCTGCCATCCCTTTCGGGGGCCGCTGCTCGGCCATCACCTCGTGGCCATCGGTGCCATCCGTCAGCGCGGCGGTGCCGGTCCGGGTGCCGGCGGCGTCCCCCCCTGCCGGGTATTGGGTGACCTCCACGATCTCCGTCACGATGGTCTCCGTCACCTCCGTCACCTCCGTCACCTCCCGCGCGCTGACGGGCTGCCACGACCGCGGCCCACGCGGCGCCCGGGGGGGGGTCCAGACGGCCGCCCCCTCCCGTCCCCGCGCCCGCAATGCGACGCACGCGGTGCCGCCGTTCTGCACCGCCGCCTCCGAGAGGCTGCGCTGCAGCGCCGGGCTGCGCCGTGGCCCCGCCGCGCTCCAGCCGTTCTCCGTCGGCGCTTTCCCGGCGTGGGGTTCGGCCCCGCAGCCCCCGTCCGGCCCCGGCGGCTCCTCGGGGCGGCGGCTCTTCTGGCCCAGGCAGCCGGGGCGGCTCGCCGAGTTCCCCATGGCGCTGCGGGGCTGCGCTCACATCCCGGCCTGCAACGAGCCGGGCTGGGCGTCAACAGAGCTGCGGGAATCCCTGCGCCCGCTGCACCAAAATCCTGCAACAACATCCTGCGCCAAAGTCCTGCACGCAAATCTTGAATCAAAGTCCTGCACCCAAAGTCCCGCACCAAAATCCTGCACCCAAAGTCCTGCACCCAAAGTCTTGCACCCACTGTCCTGCACCCACTGTCCTGTGCCAAAATCCTGCACCCAAAGTCCTGTGTCAAAATTAGGTGCCAAAGTTCAGCACACAAAGTCCTGCACCAAAGTCTTGCACACAAAGTCCTGCACACAAAGTCCTCTGTCAAACTCAGGTGCCAAAGTTTAGCACACAAAGTCCTGCACCAACATCCTGTGCCAAAATCCTGCACACAAAGTCCTGTGTCAAAAATAGGTGCCAAAGTTTAGCACACAAATCCTGTGCCAATGTCCTGCACCAAGGTCCTGCATGCAAATCTTGCAACGCAAATCTTGTACCAAAGTCCTGCACCCACTGTCCTGCACCCAGTGTCCTGTGTCAAAATCAGGTTTAGCACGCAAAGTTCTGCACACGAATCTTGTGCCAATGTCCTGCACCAAAATCCTGGATGCAAATCTTGCAACGCAAATCTTGCACCAAAGTCCTGCATCCACAGTCCTGCATCCACAGTCCTGCATCCACAGTCTTGTGTCAAAATCAGGTGCCAAAGTTTAGCACACAAAGTCCTGCACATAAATCTTGTGCCAATGTCCTGCACTCAAGGTCCTGTATGCAAATCTTGCAACACAAATCTTGCACCAAAGTCCTGCACACACTGTCCTGCACCCAAAGTCCTGCACCCAAAGCCCCGTGTCGCTCTCCTGCATCCAAAATCCTGTGCCAAATTCAGGTGCCAAAGTCCTGCACCAAAGACCTGCAGCAAAGTCCTCCACCCAAAGCCCTGCATCCAAAATCCTGCACCCAAAGCCCTGCATCCAAAATCCTGCACCCAAAGCCCTGCACCAAAGTTCATCACCAAAGCCCCGCACCCAAAGCCCTGCACTGCAGCGCTGCACCCCGAGCCCTGCATTGAGGCGCAGCGCTGCACAGCTGCAGCACTGGGCTCCACGCACAGCAGCACCTGCAGCACCGCAGCCCCCTCCCTCCCTCTGCACATCTCGTTAGGCGCACCGCTAACGAAGCACACGGGCAGGCGTGCAGCTGCTGCCACCCGGTGCAGACAAAGCACCATCTGTCTGCAGCGCATCACTGCATTCCCTCCCCCCGTGTACGACGCTGCTCCGCAACGCATGCACGTGTTCTCACACCGACACACGCGCACCACGCCCTGCACGCTGCACACCGCGACCACGTTGCACAAACAGCAGCCAACCCACGGCACTGCGCTCGTGCAACAGCAGCACGGCCCGGGGCACGCTCAGCATGCATTCACTGCACCCCAGGCACTGCAGCACTGCACCTGCACCGCTCACAGCGCATGCACTGCACCATGCGTGCACACCGAGACTCATTCACGCAGCACCTGCGCTCTGCACGCCCACAGTGTGTTGCAGCTGCACTCTGCATCCACTCAGTGCCCCGTGTGCACAGCACCTGCGCCACATGCAACACCTGCACCGTGCATGCACCCAGATTCATATGCGCAGCACCTGCACAGCTCACAGCACCCGCGCTGCACACAGAGCCCAGTGCACACAGCACCTGCACTGCACACAGCCCCATGCACACAGCACCCACACCATGCACAGACACCCGTGCATGCACACAGAAACTCACCTGCACGCCACCTGCTCTGCACACAGAGCCCCGTGCATGCAGCACCCGCACCCTGCATGCTCAGTGTGTTGCAGACACCACCTGCACCGCTCGCAGCGCCTGCACCGCGCATGCACACACAGCTCCACGGGCACAGCGCCTGCAGCACCCACAGCAGCTGCACCACACAGCACCTGCGCTGCTCACAGTGTTGTGTGCTGCTCACATCACCTGCACTGCACACAGCCCCGTGCACGCAGCATCTGCACTGTGCATGCAAACATTGCATTGCACACAGCACCTGCACCGCACACAGCCCCGTGCACGCAGCACCCAAACCATGCACAGACACCCACATGCACACAGCACCTGCACCATGCACGCACTCAAAGCACCATGCACACAACTGCATCACACGCAGCACCTGCACCGTGCATGCACACACAGCCCCACACACTCAGCACCTGCACCGTGCAGACGCCCACATGCACACAGCACCTGCACCATGCATGCACACGCAGCCCCAAGTGCACAGCACGTGTCCTACTCACAGCACCTGCACCACGCGCGTGTGCACTGCATCTGCACCGCTCACAACATCGTGCAGCACACACAGCTCCTGCACAGTGCACGCAACCGGAGCCCTACACACAGCAGCACCTGCACCGTGCATGCACACACAGCCCCATGCACTCAGCCCTGCACCACTCACAGCATCGTGCACCACATGCAGCACCTGCACCGTGCATGCACGCAGGGCACCATGCTCTCAGCACCCTCACCATGCATGCACACAGGGCACCGTGCACACAGCACCTGCACCACTCACAGCATCGTGCATCACACGCAGCACCTGCACCATGCATGCACACACAGCCCTGCACCGTTTATGCACACAGAGCACCACGCACACAGCCCTGCACCGTGCATGCACACAGACCACCGTGCTCTCAGCACCTGCACCAACCACAGCATCGTGCACCACACGCAGCACCTGCACCATGCATACACACACACAGCCCTGCACCGTGCATGCACACAGGGCACCATGCACTCAGCACCTGCACCGTGCATGCATGCAGAGCACCGTGCACACAGCACCCGCACCGTGCATGCACGCAGGGCATCACGCTCTCAGCACCTGCACCGTGCATGCATGCAGGGCACCGTGCACACAGCACCTGCACCACTCACAGCATCGTGCACCACATGCAGCACCTGCATCGTGCGTGGACACAGGGCACCATGCACGCAGCCCTGCACCATTCATGCACACAGGGCACCGTGCTCTCAGCACCTGCACCACTCACAGCATCGTGCATCACACGCAGCACCTGCACCATGCATGCACACACAGCCCTGCACCGTTTATGCACACAGAGCACCACGCACACAGCCCTGCACCGTGCATGCACACAGAGCACCGTGCTCTCAGCACCTGCACCGTGTATGCACGCAGGGCACTGTGCTCTCAGCACCTGCACCACCCACAGCATCGTGCACCACACGCAGCACCTGCACCATGCATGCACACACACAGCCCTGCACCGTGCATGCACACAGGGCACCATGCACTCAGCACCTGCACCGTGCATGCATGCAGAGCACCGTGCACACAGCACGTGCACCACTCACAGCATCGTGCACCACATGCAGCACCTGCACCGTGCATGCACACAGAGCACCATGCACGCAGCCCTGCACCGTGCACGCACACACACAGCCCTGCACCGTGCACGCACACAGAGCACCGTGCTCTCAGCACCCGCACCGTGCATGCACACAGGGCACCACGCTCTCAGCACCTGCACCGTGCATGCACGCAGGGCACCGTGCACACAGCACGTGCACCACTCACAGCATCGTGCACCACACGCAGCACCTGCACTGTGCATGCACACACACAGCCCCATACACACACACAGCCCCATGCACACACTCACACAGCCCTATATAAACACACCCAGCCCCATACACACTCACAGCCCCCATACACACTCACAGCCCTATATACACACTCACAGCCCTATATACACACTCACAGCCCTATATACACACACACACAGCCCCATGTACACACACAGCCCCATATACTTTCACACAGCCCCATACACACACTCACACGGCCCTATATAAACACTCACAGCCCCATATACACACGCTCACAGTCCTACATACACACACTCACACAGCCCTGTATAAACACACACAGCCCTGTATACACACACACAGCCCCATACACACTCACAGTTCCTATATAAACACACCCAGCCCCATACACACTCGCAGGCCCATACACACCCAGCCCTACACACTCACAGCCCTATATACACACTCACAGCCCCATACACCCTCACACAGCCCCATATACACACACATTCACAGCCTCATGCACGCTCACAGCCCTGTATAAACACACCCAGCCCCATAAACACACCCAGCCCCATACACACTCTCGCAGCCCCATGCACACCCAGCCCTATATAAACACAGCCCCATACACACTCACAGCCCCACACACACACACACAGCCCCACACGCACACACACAGCCCCATACACACACACACTCACAGCCCTATGCACACTCACAGTCCCATATAAACACACCCAGCCCCATACACACTCACAGCCCCATGCACGCCCAGCCCTACATAAACACAGCCCCATACACACTCACACAGCCCCATACACACACTCACAATCCCATATACACACACCCAGCCCCATACACACTCACAGCCCCATACACACACTCACAATCCCATATACACACACCCAGCCCCATACACACTCACAGCCCCACACACACACACACTCACAGCCCTATGCACACTCACAATCCCATATACACACACCCAGCCCCATACACACACACACACACAGCCCCATACACACTCACACTCACAGCCCTATGCACACTCACAGCCCCATATACACACACCCAGCCCCATACACACTCACAGCCCCACACACACACACACTCACAGCCCTATGCACACTCACAATCCCATATACACACACCCAGCCCCATACACACTCACAGCCCCACACACACACACACTCACAGCCCTATGCACACTCACAGCCCCATATACACACACCCAGCCCCATACACACTCACAGCCCCACACACACACACTCACAGCCCTATGCACACTCACAACCCCATATACACACACCCAGCCCCATACACGCTCGCTCGCTCCCTCACACTCACACTCAGCCCCTCCCCCTCCCGCTCCCCCGCCGCCCATCGGGGCGCTGCCCCCCCCCAGCCCCCCGCCCCCCCCTCTCACCCCGCATCCATCCCCGGTTCCGCACATGGCGGCGGTTCTGGGGGCTTTTTGGGGTCTCCTCGTTCCCCGCCCGCCCCCCTCGGCCGCCGGCGGCACAAAGCGGCCGCGCTGCCCCTTTAACCCCTTCGGCGCCGTTACCGGGGAAACCCCCGCGGCCCCGCAGCCATCCGCGGGGGGGGAGGGGCGACGACGCCGTTCCCACCGCTCCGCAACCCCCCCCACCTCCCACCCGCCCCATTGCTCGGCCCGCCCCGCCCCGCCCCCCCCCCCAGCCCGGCACCTGCTGGGGGGGAGGGGGCTCTGGGTGGGTCCTATGGGGTCAGAAATGCTGTGCCCCCCCCATAGCGTGGGGTCCCGGGGAGGGGAGGGGGATTTGGATGGGTCCTATGGGGTCAGAGATGCTGTGCCCCCCCCATAGCGTGGGGTCCTGGGGGGGGAGGGGGGATTTGGGTGGGTCCTATGGGGTCAGAGCTGCTGTGCCCCCCCCATAGCGTGGGGTCCTTGGAGGGGAGGGGGGATTTGGGTGGGTCCTATGGGGTCAGAGCTGCTGTGCCCCCCCCATAGCGTGGGGTCCCGGGGGGGCAGAGGGCTATGGGTGGGTCCTATGGGGTCAGAGATGCTGTGCCCCCCCCAACTTCATAGGGTCCTGGGGGGGGAGGGTGGTCTGTGTGGGTCCTATGGGGTCAGAGATGCTGTGCCCCCCCGCACTGTATGGGGTCCCGGGGGGGGGTAGGGGACTCAAGGTGGGTTCCATGGGGTCAGAGCTGCGTTGCCCCCCCCCACCAGCGTGGCTCCAAGGGGGTGGGAGTGAGGAGGGAGGGGTTTCTGGCTGGGTCCTATGGGGTCGGAGCTGCTGTGCCTCCCCCCGCGATGCGATGCATAGGGCGGCCCCGGGGGGGGGGGGGGCACGGGGGCGGCGGTGGTCATAGGGGGCGGCTCCGAGACGGGGGTGGTCATAGGGGGCGGCTCCGGGGTGGGGAGATGATGGTGGGGGGGAGGGTGGAGGGGGGGCGGCTCCGGGTGGGGTGGTCATAGGGGGCGGACCTGGGGCTGTGGCTTTGTCTGGGGGGGGGCCGAGGGGGGGCAGCGCGGCCCTTCCCACACTGCGGGAGGACCGGAGCCCCCACTCCACGGGGACCCCATCCCTCGACCCCTCTCCCCCATCCCACGGACACCCCAACCCCACGCCCCCCCCCCATCCCGTGGATACCCCTATTTTTTCTGCCCCCCCATCCCTCGGAACCCCCCTACCCCACGGCCCCCCCCTCATCCCATTGCATCCCCTCCCCATCGACACCCCACTCTATGGTCACGGCCACTCCACCGTCCTCCCCCCCCCACCCCCACTGGTACCCCCCCCTCCCCAGCCCCCCCCCCCGTTGCGGGGTATCCCCGCACCCCCTCCCCGCAGCGGCTCATTGTGTGCGCTATGAATGCCCCATTCAGTTTGGGCGGCCGGGCGTGAGCGGCACCGCGGGGCGGACACAAAGGGGCGGGGGGGGAGGGTGGGGGGGGGCAGAGGGTCAGAGTGGGGGGCGGGGGGGGCGTATGGGGGGCAGGGATGGGTGGGGGGGTAGGGATGGATTGGGAGGGCGGGGATGGGTGGGAGGGGCGGGAGGAATGGGGGGAGGGCAGGGATGGATGGGGGGGCAGTGATGTGGGGGGGGCAGGGATGGATATGGGGTGGGGATGGGTGGGGGGCAATGGTATGGAGGGGGGCAGGGATGGGCCGGGGGGGGCAGTGAGGTATGGGGGGCAGGGATGGATGGGGGGGGCACAGTGAAGTATGGGGGGCAGGGATGGGGGGGGACAGACAGGGATGTGTGGGGGGCGGGGATGGATGGAGGGGGCACAGTGAGGTATGGGGGGCAGGGATGGGGGGCAATACTAGGGGGGGGCAGTGATGGACCGGGGGGGCAATGAGGTATGGGGGGCAGGGATGGATGGGGGGCACAGTAAGGTATGGGGGGCAGTGATTTGGGGGGGGAAGGAGGGAGATGTGTGGGGGGCAGGGATGGATGGATGGATGGATGGGGGGGGGACAAGAATGTGGGGGGGGACAGGGATGGATGGAGGGGCAGTGCTTGATGGATAGGGGGCAGTGATGTGGGGGGCACAGCACTATGGGGGGGGCAGGGGGTGTATGGGGGGGCAGGGGTGTATGGGGGGACAGGAATATATGGGGGGAGAGTACTCTGTGGGGGGGGGCAGTGCTCTATGAGGGGATGCAGTGATGTGGGGGGCGGTGATGGGTGGGGGGCAGCGATGGGTGTGCGGGGGGCAGTGTTATGGTGGGACAGCGATGGGGGGGCAGTGACGGATGGGGGGCAGTGACGGATGGGGGGACAGCGGTACGTGGGGGGGGAACAGTGACGGATGGGGGTGCAGGGATGGATGGGGGGCAGTGATGTGGGGAGGGGAGGGGGGGCAGTGATATCCGGGGTAGCAGCGCTATGGGGCAGCGCTATGGGGCAGCGCTATGGGGCACATCGCCACCTGTGGGCAGCCCGGGATGCGGCCCCGCAGCAGCAGCGCCCCGTTGTGCCCCGCGGGCTCTGAGCTGCTGCACGGCGTTACCTGCAGCGCTGCGCCCGGAGCCGGCAGCTGCTGCTCCACCGCGTCCAACCAGCGCTGCAGCAACTGCAGCTGCTCCTGCGCTGCGAGCAGCCCCGAGCTGCGGGGGGACCGGGTGTGGGGTCAGCCCCTATCACATCACAACCCCCGCCCCTCTCCTCCACATCCCCATCCCCATCCCCAGCCCATTCCCATCCCATCCCATCCCATCCCATCCCATCCCCATCCCCACCCCATCCTCATCTCCATCCCACCCCACCCTCACCCAATCTCCATCCCATCTCCATCCCATCTCCATCCCATCCCCATCCCATCCCATCCCATTTCTATCCCCATCCCCACCCCATCCCCATCCCATCCCATCCCCACTCCATCCTCATCTCCATTCCATCTTCATCCCCTCCCATCCCCATCCCATCCCATCTCCATCCCATCCCCATCCCATCCTATTTCCATCCCCACCCCCACCCCATCCCCATCCCACCCCCACTCCATCCTCATCTCCATCCCACCCCACCCTCACCCCATTTCCATCCCCATCCCCATCCCATCCCCATCCCCATCCCATCCCCATCCCCATCCCATCCCATCCCACCCCATCCCCATCCCATCCCATCCCATCCCATCCCACCCCATGCCCCACACCTCTGCATTTCCTGCACCCACTGCAGCTCCTCTGCTGTTGGCTCTTCTCCCCCATCACCGCTTCCACTCTGCAGAGATAAGCGCAGCGCCGCAGTGGGTCGGGGCTGCGTTGGGGCTGCATTGGGGTTGCACCGGGGCCGCATTGGAGCCCCATTGGGGCTGCATTGGGGCTGCATTGGGGCCGCGCTGCACCGCTCAGAGCTGCACTGGGGCAGCCTCACACCCAGCTGTGGGTCCCGGCGCTGCGTCCCCCGCACCGCCCCATGCAGCATCACAGGGCTGCAGGGCTGCAGCCCCCCCGGGTGGCTCCATTGCTGCAACCATCACCGCTGCAACAGCACTGGATGCAGCTGCAGGCGCGATGGGACCCACATGGGGCGCAATGGGGCCCACATGGGGCGCAATGGGGCACAGTGGGGGGCAATGGGGTGCAATGGGGCACAATGGGGTGCAATGGGGCACAATGGGGCCCACATAGGATGCGATGGGGTGCAATGGGGCCCACGTGGGGCACAATGGGATGCAATGAGGCCCACATGGGGCGCAATGGGGCACAATGGGGCCCACATCGGGTGCAATGGGGCCCACATGAGGTGCAATGGAGCACATGGGGCGCAATGGGGCACAATGGGGCGCAATGAGGCCCACATGGGGTGCAATGGGACACAATGGAGCACAATGGGGCCCACATGGGGGGCAATGGGGCACAATGGGGCCCACACGGGGCACAATGGGGTGCAATGGAGCACAATGGGGCGCAATGGGGGGCAATCGGGCACAATGGGGCACAATTGGGCACATGGGGCACAATGGGGCGCAATGGGGCACATGGGGTGCAATGGGGCCCACATGGGGGGCAATGGGGCACAATGCGGCCCACATGGGGGGCAATGGGGCACAATGGGGCATAATGGGGCGCAATGGGGCGCAATGGGTCTCACATGCAGCGCAGCAACTGCTGCAGTGGGGAGCACAGAGCTGCAGCGTGGGGCCCCACGGTGACACCTGCCCCACGGCAGCCCCATGGCAGCACTGGCCCCACTGCAGCGCCTTCCCCATGACTGCCCTAGCCCCATGGCAGCCCCCCATCCTACGGCAGCACCCACCCCACGGCAACATCTGCCCCACGGCAGCACCACCAGCCCCACGGCAGCACCCACCCCACCGCAGCACCGGCCCCACGGAAGCACTGGCCCCATAGCAGCACCCCATCCCACGGCAGCACCCGCCCCATGGCAGCGTCGGTCCTACTGCAGCACCAACCCCATGGCAGCACCTGCCCCATAGCAGCACCCCACGTGAGTACCTGCCCTATAGCAAAACCCCACCCCATGGCAGCACCGGCCTCAAGCCAGCGCCAGCCCCACAGCAGCACCGGCTCCGTGGCAGCACCCACCCCACAGCAGCACTCACCCCATGGCAGTCCCAGCCCTATAGCAGCACTGGCCCCGCAGCTGCACCGGTCCCATGGCAGCCCGTGCCCCATATCAGCACCCCACCCCCTGGCACCACCCCCTGGCACCACCTGCCCCGTGGCACCACCTGACCCACAGCAGCCCCTGTCCCACAGCAGCCCACACCCCACAGCAGCACCAACCCCATGGCACCACCTGCCCTATGGCAGCATCTGACCCACAGCTGCACCAGCCCCACAGCAGCACCCCTCCCCATGGCACCACCCTATGGCACCACCTGCCCCACAGCAGCACCCCACCCCATGCACCACCTGCCCCATGGCAGCCCCTGCCCCATATCAGCACCCCACCCTCTGGAAGCACCCCACCCCATGGCACCACTCTATGGCACCACCTGCCCCACAGCAGCACCCCACCCCATGGCAGCACTCCATGGCACCACCTGCCTCATGGCAGCATCTGACCCACAGCACCACCCCATGGCCCCATAGCAGCACCCCACCCCCCGGCAGCACCCCATGGCATCTGACCCACAGCATCTCCTGCCCCACAGCATCCCCTGCCCCTCAGCATCCCCTGCCCCTCAGCATCCCCTGCCCCACAGCATCCCCTGCCCCACAGCATCCCCTATCCCGCAGCACACAGGGGGCCCTGCCCCACATCCCATAACAACTAATAAGGGGCCCTGCCCCACATCCCATAATAGCACACAAGGGGCACTGCCCCACATCCCATAACAGCTAATAAGGGGCCCTGCCCCACATCGCCCCATAACAGCACACAGGGGCCACTGCCCCACATCCCGCAGCGCTCAGCACATGGGGAGGGGGGGAGTCAGTGCCCCCCGCAGCTGCCCCCATCCTCTCCCCTCCCCGCAGCCCGCATCTCTGGGCCCATCCCCTCGCGCCGCCCGCACCCGTTGGAGGGTCCCACCCCCCACACCGCCCCCCGCCCCGCATCCATCCCGCCCCCCCCCGGGGGTAACAGAGCACGCGTTGCTGCCGGCTGCTTTGCAGGATCTCTTTTTTACTGCCTCCGCCGCCGTACAAACAATTTCCGTTATGGACGCGGCCGCTTTGGACCTTTCGCCCCCTCCCCAAATCAAAGGATCCCCGGCGGAGCGGCGCGGGGCGGTGCGGGGCCGAAGCGGAACGGAGGAATGAGAGGAGCGCGGAAGGACAGACGAACGGACGGACGGGCGGGCGGGCGGGTGGACGGACGGACGGATGGGTGAATGGACGGACGGACGGACGGATGGATAGATGGATGGATGCTGCGGGTGGTGGGGGGCGGTGCGGAGCCGGGGGGGCGACCGCATCTCCGCCGTCGTCCGGGCCGCCCCCTCCCCTCCCCCCCGGCTCCGGGCGCGGCGGTGCGATGGGCGTCCAACGGCACTACGACGGAAGCGGACACAGAGATGGGATGAGACGCCCCGAGCGCAGCCGGCAGCACCGCGCCGACCCCCGCGGCCCCCAACCCTCAGCCCGGACCCCCGCACCGTCCCCGTCCCTCCCCCCCTAAACCCCCCCCAGCCGTTACCTCCGCCGGTGCCGCCCCCGCTCCGCTCCACGGCCGCCGCACGGCCGCCATCCAGCCGAGGATCGCCGTGCGGCTGCGAAGCGACGTCTGCCGGAGAGAGAGCGAGCGTCGGGCGGGCCGGCAGCGCCGCACGGCACCGCACAGCACCGCACAGCACCGCACAGCACTGCAACCCACAGCACCGCACCGCACAGCACCGCAACTCACAGCACCGCACCACAACTCACAGCACCGCACCGCACAGCACCGCACAGCACAGCACCGCACCTCACAGCACCGCAACTCACAGCACTGCACCACACCGCACAGCACCGCAACGCACAGCACCGCACAGCACCGCAACGCATCTCCCAGCATCGCACAGCACCGCGCCACACAGCGCCGCACGGCACCGCGCCGCACCGCACAGTGTAGCACCGCACAGCACTGCACAGCACTGTGGCCAATCCGCACCGCACCACGCTGCACCGCACCGCACAGCACTGCACAGCACTGCACCGCACCACGCCACACCACGCTGCACCGCGCAGCGCCGCTCAGCACCGCACAGCACCGCAACTCACAGCACTGCACAGCACTGCACCCCACCACGCCGCACAGCTCCGCAACTCACAGCACCGCACAGCGCCGCACCGCACCTCAACCCACAGCTCTGCACAGCACCGCAACGCACAGAACCGCACCGCACCGCATCGCACCGCACCGCACCGCACAGTGCCGCACAGCACCCCACAGCGCCGCCCCGCTCCTCACCGCACCACCCCGCTGTCGATCCGCCCCGCTCGGCCCCGCACCGCGGCCGATTTGCGCCGCCCCGCCCCGTCCCGCTTCGCAACGCACCGCACCGCCCCGCACCGCCCCGCACCGCGGCCGATCCGCTCCGTCCCGCGGCCCCGCGCAGCTCCGTGTGCGGCACAGCGGCGCTGCGGGACCGAAGCATTTTCCCGGGGTCGGCCGGCCGGACAGACGCACAGGCGGACAGACGGCCGAACAGACGGCCGGACACACAGAGCGGCGGAGGCGGCGTCGGGGCCGAGCCGGAGGACGCGGAGGGGGCGGGAGATGTGCGGGGAACGGACGGACTGCGGGAGAAGCGGTGCGTGGGGACATTCGGCACGGGGTGCCGTGGTGACATTCGGCACTGCTGCCGTGTGCCAGCCCGGTGCTGCCGTGTGCCAGCACGGTGTTCTCATGGTGACATCCCAGGGTTCTCATGGTGACATTCTGGTGTTCTCATGGTGATACTCCGGTGTTCCCATGGTGATATTCTGGTGCTGCCATGGTGCCGTCCTGGTGCTGCCATGTGCCAGCACGGTGTTCTCATGGTGACATTCTGATGCTGCCATGGTGACATTGCTGTGCTGTTGGCCATGGTGACATCCTGGCGCTGCCATGGCGCCGTCCTGGTGCTGCCATGTGGCATCCCAGTGTTCCCATGGTGACATTCTGGTGCTGCCATGTGGCATCCCAGTGTTCTCATGGTGACATTCTGATGCTGTCATGGTGACATTGCTGTGCTGTTGGCCATGGTGACATCCTCGTGTTGCCATGGTGGCATCCTGGTGTTCTCTTGATGACATCCTGGTGTTTCCATGGTGATACTCTGGTGTTCCCATGGTGACATTCTGGTGCTGCCATGGTGACATTGCTGTGTTGTTGGCCATGGTGCCATCCCACTGCTGCCATGGTGACATCCCAGTGTTCCCCTGGTGCCATCCCGGTGCTGCCATGGTGACCTCCCAGTGCTGCCATGTGGCATGCCGGTGTTCCCATGGTGCCATCCTGGTGTTCCCATGGTGCCATCCCAGTGCTGCCATGGTGACATCCTGGTATTTCCATGGTGCCATCCCGGTGCTGCCATGGTGACACCACAGTGCTGCCGTGGTGACATCCCAGTGCTGCCATGTGGCATCCTGGTGTTCCCATGGTGACATTCTGGTGTTGTCATGGTGCCATCCCAGTGCTGCCCTGGTGACACCACAGTGCTGCCATGGTGACATCCTGGTATTTCCATGGTGCCATCCCAGTGCTGCCACAGTGACACTGTGATGTTCCCGGGCTGATATTCTGGTGATCCCGTGGTGGCATTCTGGTGTTGTCACGGTGACATCCCAGTGTTCCCGTGGTGACATTCAGACACAGTGCCATGGTGCCATCCTGGTGCTGCCATGGTGACATTGCTGTGCTGTTGGCCATGGTGCCATCCCACTGCTGCCAAGGTGACGTTCTGGTGATCCCAAAAGTGACACTGTTCCCATGGTGACATTCTGGTGCTGCCATGGTGACCTCCCAGTGTTCCCATGGTGACATTCTGGTGCTGCCATGGTGACATTCTGGTACCACCATGGTCCATGGTGATGTTATGGAGCTGCCATGGTGACATTCTGGTATTGCCGTGGTCCATAGTGATGTTATGGTGCTGCCATGGTGACATTCTGGTGTTGCTATGGTCCATGGTGGTGTTACCGATTGCAATGGGGTCAACAATGGCAGTGCGGGGTCACTGATGACACTGTGGAGTCACCAATGGCACTGTGGGGTCAACAATGGCACTGTTGGGTCACTGATGGCACTGTGGGGTCACTGATGGCACTGCAGGGTCACCGATGGCACTATGGGGTCAACAATGGCAATGCGGGGTCAACTATGGCACTGTGGGGTCACTGATGGCACTGCAGGGTCACCGATGGCACTATGGGGTCAACAATGGCAATGCGGGGTCAACTATGGCACTGCGGGGTGACCAATGGCACTGCGGGGTCACCAATGGCACTGTGGGGTCACCGATGGCACTGTGGGGTCAACAATGGCACTGCAGGGTGACCAATGGCACTGTGGGGTCAACAATGGCACTGCGGGGTCAGGGGGAACATTGGGATGGATGGGGTCACCATTGGGATGATGGGATGGGTGGGATCAGTGGGATGACGGGATGGGTGGGGGTCATTGGTGGGATGGTGGGGGGATCACCACTGGGATGGGCGGGGACACCATTGGGATGGGTGGGATGATGGGATGATGGGATGGGTGGGTCATTGGTGGGGTGGTGGGATCAGTGGGATGGGTGGGATGGGTGGGGACAACACTGGGATGGATGGGGTCACACTGGGATGGGTGGGATTATGGGACGGATGGAATGGGTGGGATGGGTGGGATGATGGGATGATGGGATGGGTGGGATCACCACTGGGATGGGTGGGATGATGGGATGGGTGGGGGAACCACTGGGATGGGTGGGATGGGTGGGATGATGGGATGGGTGAGATCAGTGGGATGGGTGGGATGGGTGGGATCAGTAGGATGGGTGGGATCAGTGGGATGGTGGGATGGGTGGGATCCCCTCTGGGATGGGTGGGATGATGGGATGATGGGATGGGTGGGGTCACCACTGGGATGGGTGGGATGATGGGATGGGTGGGGGAACCACTGGGATGGGTGGGATGGGTGGGATGATGGGATGGGTGAGATCAGTGGGGTGGGTGGGATGGGTGGGATCAGTAGGATGGGTGGGATCAGTGGGATGGTGGGATGGGTGGGATCCCCTCTGGGATGGGTGGGATGATGGGATGATGGGATGGGTGGGGTCACCACTGGGATGGGTGGGATCAGTGGGATGGATGAGATGGGTGGGGACAACATTGGGATGGATGGGGTCACATTGGGATGGGTGGGATTATGGGATGGATGGAATGGGTGGGATGGGTGGTATGATGGGATGGGTGGGATCACCACTGGGATGGGTGGGATG
Source organism: Lophura swinhoii (assembly GCA_030408155.1). NCBI lineage: Eukaryota > Metazoa > Chordata > Aves > Galliformes > Phasianidae > Lophura > Lophura swinhoii. The sequence continues at coordinate 98,442,128 of CM059456.1, read as the reverse complement.
ATGGGATGGGTGGGGTCACCATTGGGATGGGTGGGGATCGGTGGGATGGGTGGGATGATGGGATGGGTGGGATCAGTGGGATGGGTGGGGACAGCATTGGGATGGATGGGGCCACATTGGGATGGATGGGATGGGTGGGATGATGGGATGGGTGGGACACCTCTGGGATGGGTGGGGCCACATTGGGATGGGCGGGATGATGGGATGATGGGATGGGTGAGATCACCACTGGGATGGGTGGGATGATGGGATGGGTGGGATCAGTGGGATGGATGGGATGGGGAGGTCACTGGTGGGATGGTGGGATGGATGGGATGGATGGGATGGTGGGATGGGTGGAGTCATCGGGATTATGGGATGGTGGAAATGGTAGGATCATTGGTGGGAGTGTGGGATCGGTAGGTGACGTCACCAGTGGGATCATCAGTGGCATCACTGGGATGGGTGAGATCGTTGGGATGGGTGGGGTGGATGGGATGGGTGGGATGGTGGGATGGATGAGATGATGGGATGGATGGGGTCATCAGTGGGGTCATGGGATCGATGGGTGACATGGGTGGGATCATCCATGGCAATAGTGGGATTGCTGGGATCATTGGTGGGATGGGTGGGATCAGTGGTGGGATGGGTGGGATTGATGGGTGACATGGGTGGGATCGGTGGTGGTATCAATGGGATGGGTGGGATCGCTGGGATTGGTGGGATGGGTGGGATCATTGATGGGGTCATGGGATTGATGGGTGATATGGGTGGGGTCACCAGTGGGATCATCAGTGGGATTGTTGGGATTGCTGGGATGGATGGGATCATCGGTGGGATGGGTGGGTTCACTGGGATGGGCGGGAGCACTGATGGGATCACTGGTGGGATTGGTGGGATCAGTGGGTGATATGGGTGGGATCATCGGGGGCACCACTGGTATCACTGGGATGGATGGGATCATTTGTGGGGTCACGGGATTGATGGGTGATGTGAGTGGGATCATGGATGGGATCATCAGTGGGATTGCTGGAATCGCTGGGATGGGTGGGACGGTGGGATGGGTGGGATCATCAGTGGCATGGGCGGGATCGCTGGGATTGGTGAGATCGCTGGGATGGCGGGATGGGCGGGATCTTCAATGGGATGGATGGGATCGATGGCTGACGTGGGTAGGAACACTGGTTGGATCGTCAGTGGCATCAGTGGGATGGTGGGATCGCTGGGATGGATGGGATCTTCGGTGGGATGGGTGGGATTACTGGGATTGATGGGATCACTGAGATCGCCGGGATGGTGGGATGGGGGGGATCATCAATGGGGTCATGGGATCAGCGAGTGGCATCTCATCAGTGGGATTATTGCTGGCATCGGTGGGATCAATGGGATCGTTGGTGGGATGGGTGGGATCGCTGGGATGGGTGGGATGATGGGGTGGATGGGATCATCAGTGGCATCAGTGGGATCAGTGGGTGACATGTCACCAGTGGGATTGTTGTTGGCATCAGTGGGATCACTGGGATGGATGGGATCATCAGTGGGATCAGTGGGTGACATGTCACCGGAGGGATTGTTGTCAGCATCAGTGGGATCACTGGGATGGATGGGATCAGTGGGATCAGTGGGATCATTGGTGGGTTCATGAGATCAGTGGGTGAGATGTCACTGCTGGGATCACCGGTGTGGGATTGCTGGGATGGGTGAGATCATCAGTGGGATCATGGGATCGATGGATGACATGGGTGGGATCATCAGTGGGGTCACTGGGATCACTGGTACCGCTGGGATGGATGGGATCGTTGGAATGGATGGGATGGGTGGGATCATTGGGGGGGGCGTGGGATCGGTGGGTGATGTGGGTGGCTTCAGCAGTGGGATCATCAGTGGGATCAGTGGGGTCACTGGGATCGCTGGTACCACTGGGATGGATGGGATCATCAGTGGGATCACTGAGGTTGCTGGGATGGTGGGATGGGTGGGATCATCAGTGGGGTCATGGGATTGATGGGTAACATGGGTGGGATCATCAATGGGATCAGTGGGATGGACGGGATGGTGGGATGGGTGGGATCATCAGTGGGGTCATGGGATTGATGGGTGACATGAGTGAGGTCACCGGTGGGATCATCGGATGAGTGGGATCACTGGGATGGTGGGATGGATGGGATCATCGGCGGGATGGGTGGGATCAGTGGGATCATTGGTGGCATTGGTGACATCAGTGGGATCCGTGGGATCGCTGGGATGGGGGGGATCACGGAATCGCTGGGATGGTGGGATGGATGGGATCACCAGTGAGATGGATGGGATCATCGGAGAATTAGGTGGCATCAGTGGCATCCCTGGGGTGGCGGGGTTGGTGTGATGGGTGGGATTGCCTGGACCGCTGGGATGGATGGGATCATCATTGGGATGGGTGGGCATTGGTGGCATCAGTAGGATCGCGGGTATCACTGAGATGGGCGGAGTCATCGGTGGGATCGGTGGGATGGGTGGGATCGCTGGGATCACTGGGATGGATGGGATCATTCGTGGCATCAGTGGGATCGCCGGGTGGTGGGATTGGTGTGGTGGGTGGGATTGCTGGGATTATCAGTGGATGGGTGGGATTGGTGGCACTGCTGGGATAGATGGGATCAGCAGTGGCGTCATGGGATCGATGGGTGACATGGGTGGGATCATGGATGGGATTATTGGTGGCATCGGTGGATTCAGTGGGATCAGTGGGACCGCTAGTATGGATGGGATCATCACTGGGATTGGTGGGACCGTTGGGATGGATGGATGGGATCACTGAGATCATTGGGATCGTGAGATGGACGGGATCATCAGTGCCGTCATGGGATTGGTGGGTGACATGGGTGGGATCGTGGATGGGGTCATTGTTGGCATCAGTGGGATGGATGGGACGGATGGGGTCATTGAATGGGGTGGGATCACTGGGATTGCTGGGATCAGCAGTGGTGTCATGGGATCGATGGGTGACATCTCACCAGTGGGATCACTGGTAGCATCAGTGGCATTAGTGGGATTGTTGGAATGGATGGGATCGCCAGTGGGATCACTAGGATGGGTGGGATCGTCGGTGGGGACATGGGATCAATGGGTGACACGGGTGGGGTCACTGGTGGAATCATCGGTGGCACCAGTGGGGTTGCTGGTATCACTGGGATAGATGGGATCATCAGTAGGATGGGTGGGATTGCTGGGATTTCTGGGACGGTGGGATGGATGGGATCATCGGCGGGATCATGGGATCAATGGGTGATATGAGTGAGATCATGGATGGGATCTTCGGCGGCATCAGTGGGGTCAGTGGGATCACTGGGACTGATGGGATCACCACTGTGATGGCTGGGATCACTGAGATCACTGGGATATTGGGATGGGTGGGATCACCACCGGTGTCATGGGATTGGTGGGTGGCATGGGTGGGATCGCGAACGGGATCATTGTTGGCAACAGTGGGATCAGTGGGACTGCTGGGCTGGATGGGATAAACAGTGGGGTCATGGGATTGTTGGGTGACAGGTGGGATCACCAATGAGATCACGGCTGGTATCAGTGGGATCACTGGGACGGTGGCACGGGTGGGACGGATGGGATCACTGGGATGGGTGGGATCATCAGTAGGGTCATGAGTTGGATGGGTGAAACGGGTGGGATGATGGGTGGGATCACTGGCATCCGTGGGGTCAGTAGGATCGCTGGGATCGCTGGTGGCATCAGTGGGATCACCGGGATGGTGGCACTGGTGGGACGGGTTGGATCATTGGGATGGCTGGGATGGCTGGGACTGGGGGGATCACTGGGATGGCTGAGATCACTGGTGGGCCGATGTGACACCAGCGGGTGTCGGGCTGGGATGGGCGCTCCCGGCACCGCGGAGCGGGAGCACGGCGTCTTCCGTCAGCTCTCCATATACAAACACGGTCGGAGCGATGGCGTTTATTAATATATTAGTGGAGTCTTTCTTTCTTTTTGGTTAAACTTTTTTAGGCACTGCTTTGGAAGAAGGCTATCGAGTTTAAAAAGGGCAAAGGGGGAAGCGGGCCGGCGACGGGCCGGCGGCACGGCATCACGGCATCACGGCATGGCGGCATCACGCCGCGCTCAGCACCGCCACGCCGGGCACCGCCGCCCGCCCCAGGGCCAGCGCCAGCGCGGCCGCCTCCACGGCACCGTGCGGGGCCGCGGCGTATCTGCGCCCGAAGCTGGAGGACGAGTAGGAGGAAGACGAGAAGGTCATGGAGAAGCCGGAGCCGGTGGCGTCGAAGCTGCCGCGCCGCGAACCCGAGCGCGATCCGGTGCGGGAGCTGGAGCGCGATCCGGCGGCGGAGCCGGAGCCGCTGACGTTGTAGGGGCTGTAGTAGCCCTTGGAGGAGCGGGACGAGGCCTCGAGCAGCCGCAGGCCGGTGCCGTCCTCGATCATGCTGCGCTCCATGGCGTCCTTGTAGGAGATCTTCAGCTTGGTCTTGGGGCACGTGAGGTACTTGGAGTAGGTGCCGACGTCGCGCAGCTTCTGCGCCGTGCGCGCGTCGATGGTGCCCTTCTGCAGCGCCTCGTCCAGGGAGACGCGGCCGGCGGCGTCGGGCTCGATCAGCCCCCCGGTCAGGTACTGCACCTCCAGGAAGCGCTGCCCGGCCTCGTAGTACAGCCAGCCCTTCTTCAGCGCCTGCGCCGCCGACATCTTGGTCTTGGTGCGCGGGTCCTCGAAGCCGGAGAAGGCTTTCTGCGCCAGGTTGATGCGGTCCACCATGATCCTGTCCACCAGCCCCTTGCTCACCGCGTCGGCCACCGAGAAGCGCTCGCCCGTGCTGGGGTCGATGATGCCGCCGGTGCAGGCCTGCGCCTCCAGCAGCCGCTGCCCGGTGATGTTGTCCACCAGGTTGCGGCGCATGGCCTCGGTGATGGACACCTTCTCCAGCGTGTCGGTGTCCAGGATGCCGGCCACCGGCCCCGTCTCCTCGCTGGGGTCGGTCCACACGGTGCCCGGCAGCCTCGGCGGAGCCGGGCTGGCGGAGTAGGAGGAGGAGGAGGAGCCCACGGAGGACGAGCGCGAGCGGAAGCCGCTCATGTTGCCGGAGAGCATGTCGGCAAACTCGGTGATGGAGAGCGTGCCGGAGCGGTACTGGTCCAGCGCCGACTGGTCGATCAGCCCGCGGGAGATGGCGTCGTCGATGTCGTACTGGCGGCCCGAGCGCCGGTCGATGATCATGGATTTGACCACGCCGTCCGAGGACGAGGTGGTGATCTCCTCCCACTCGCACTCCTGCTCCGACAGCTCCAGGTAGGTCTGGTGGTCGATGAGGCCCTTGCGGTACGCCTCGTACACCGACATCTCCTTGCCCGTCTCCGGGTCGACGATGACCACGCGGCGCTTCCGGACAGAGGATTTGGACGAGGTCTTCCTCTCGCGCTTCTTCTCCTTCAGCGGCAGCAGGCGCAGCCCCGTCTCGGGGTCGGTGACGCAGCGCTCCATCAGCTGCAGGTAGGTGAGGTTCTCCTCCGTGTTGGGGTCGAAGAAGCCCTTGGTGTCGTCGCTGGGGTCGGACAGGATCTCGTTCATCTCCTCGTCGAACAGCCCGCGCTTGTAGGCCACCTCCACGGGCAGGCGGTGGCTCTCCTCGGGGTCGATGATGCCGCCGGTGGCGATCTGGGCCTCCAGCAGGCGGATGCCGTGGTCCTTCAGGATCAGCCCCTTCTTCATGGCCTGGAAGAGGGAGATGAGCTTCCCGGTGTAGGGGTCCTTGTACCCGGTGACGGCGCGCTCGGCCGACAGCAGCTTGTCCTTGAATTCGGGCCCCACGATGCCCATGCGCACGGCCTCCTCCACCGTCAGCTTCAGCCCTTTGATGGGGTCGATGACGTACCCCGTGGCCGCCTGCGCCTCCAAGAGCTCGAAGGCGGTGCCGGGCCGGATGATGCCCTTCTTCATGGCCTGGTAGACGGAGAGCCGCTCCTTGGTGGAGTCCACGAAGACGCCGGCGATGCAGCTGGTGCCCTCCAGGAACTTCTTCAGGTTCTTGGAAACCTCCTCGATGGACGTCAGCCCCTCCTGCAGCCGCTGCGCCGTGACCTCGTCCATCACCTGCGACAGGACCAGCTCCTCCACGGTGATCTGCTTGCGCAGCCCACGGAAGGTGATCTGGCGCGCGTCGCCCAGCGGCAGCAGCAGCAGCCCGCTGCCCTCGTCCTTGCGGCAGCGCCGCAGCAGCTGCGTGTAGCTCAGCTTCTCGTCGGTGGACGGGTCCACGAAGCTGCGCACCTCGCTGGGCTCGGACAGCATGTCGTACGTCTCCTTGTTGATGAAACCGCGGTGGCAGGCCACCTCCAGGGGCAGGTGGAAGCCCAAGTGCGGGTCGATGACGCCGCCGGTGGCCAGCTGGGCGTCCAGGAGCTTGAGGGCCTCCTCGCTCGGCACCAGGTCCTTCTTCATGGCCTGGAAGATGGAGATCTTCTGCTCGCTGTAGGGGTCCCGGTATCCGGTGACGGCCCTCTCGGCCGACAGCAGGCGGTCGTGGATCTCGGGTCCCACCACGCCTTTGCGGACCGCCTCGTCCACCGTCAGCATCTCATTCTTGATGGGGTCCACCAGGAAGCCGGTGGCCGCCTGGGCCTCCAGCAGGCAGCGGGCCACCTCGGCGTTGATCAGCCCCTTCTTCAGCGCCTGGTAGATGCTCAGCGTCTGCTTGGAGGAGGGCACGTAGATGCCGGCGACGCAGCCCGAGCCGTAGAGGCACCTGCGGACGGCCTCGTCCTCCAGCAGCTGGCGGAAGGTCCTGGAGCCGTCCTTCAGCAGCCGGTAGATGTCCTGCGAGATCACCTTGGCCTCAAAGAGGTCCTCGGCCGTGATGCGGCGCCGGCCGTAGTCGTAGGACGTGAGGTTCTGCTGCCGGATGATCTCGGTGCGCTCGATGATCTCGATGATGATGATGATCATGCGCTCCTTGGAGACGCGGCCGGTCTGGAACTCCTCCATCAGCTGCCGCCGCTGCTCCTCGGGCAGCAGATCCGAGTGCATGATCTCCCACAGCGACATGGAGGAGCCGGCCCGGCTGCCCACGGGGATGTCCACCTGCGTCTCCTCAAACACCTTCCGCGTCTCCTCCTCCGTGTACACCCGCGTCGTCTCCACCACCGTCGGCTTCTCGGGCTCCCGCAGCGGCAGCAGGAGCAGCCCCGTCTCGGGGTCCTCGACGCAGCGCTCCTTCAGCTGCAGGTAGGTGAGGTTCTCCTGCGTGTTGGGGTCGAAGAAGCCCTTGGTGTCGTCGCTGGGGTCGGACAGGACGCGGTTCATCTCCTCGTCGAACAGCCCGCGCTTGTAGGCCACCTCCACGGGCAGGCGGTGGCTGTGCACGGGGTCGATGATGCCGCCGGTGGCGATCTGGGCCTCCAGCAGGCGGATGCCGTGCTCCCTGACGATCAGCCCCTTCTTCATGGCCTCGAAGAGCGAGATGGTGTTCCCCGAGTAGGGGTCCTTGTACCCGGTGACGGCCTTCTCGGCCGACAGCAGCTTCTCGTGCAGCTCCGGTCCCACCACGCCAGCCTTCACCGCCTCGTTGACGTAGAGCTTGCGGTTCCTCACCGGGTCGATCAGGAAGCCGGTGGCTGCCTGCGCCTCCAGGAGGACCACGGCGGTGCTGGCCCGCAGCAGGTTCCTCCTCATGGCCTCGTAGATGTTCAGCTTCTCCTTGGTGGCCTCCACGTAGACGCCGGCGATGCAGTCGCTGCCGTGCAGGAACCGCCTCACCGCCTCCGTCTCGGCCAGTTCCTTCACCGTTGCGCTGCCGTCCTTCAGCTGCTGGTACTGCGCCGCGCTGAGGATGCGCGACTCCAGCAGCTCGCTGGCCGGCACCGGCGCCCGCAGCCCCGTGAAGCTCAGCTTCTCCTGCTTCCTGCTCTCCGTCTCCTCGATGATGGTGATGACGATCTTGATGATCTTCTCCACGGTCACTTTGCCCGTCTTGTACTGCCGCAGCAGCTCCCGCCGCTGCTCCTCGCTGAAGTACTCCGAGTGGATCAGCTCCCACACGCTCACCGTGCGGCCGCGCAGGCTGCCGGCCGGCACCTCCACTGTGGCTTTGCCGAAGCTCTCTTCGGCCTGAGCGTCCGTGTAGATCTCCTCCTGCTGCGCCTGGATGGCGGCGTCCGACAGCGGCAGCAGGAGGAATCCCGTCCGCTCGTCCCGGCGGCAGCTCTGCTGCAGCTGCGCGTAGCTGACGTTCTGCTGGCTGCCGGGGCAGTAGAAGGCTCGCAGCTCCTCCAGAGCCTCCTTCATCTCGGCGTCCAAGCAGCCGCGCCGGTAGGCGACGTCGAGCGGCAGGCGGTGGCTGTGCGCCGGGTCGACGATGCCGCCGGTGCAGAGCTGCACGTCCAGCAGCCGCACGCCGGCGTCGGTGGGGACCAAGCCCTTCTTCAGCGCCTGGAAGAGGGCGACGGTCTGCCCGGTGTAGGGGTCCTTGTAGCCGCTCACCGCCTTCTCCGCCGACAGCAGCCGCTCGTGGACCTCCGGCCCCACCACCTCGGCCTTCACCGCCTCGTCCACGGTGTACAGCCGGCCGCTCGTCGGCTCCACGATGAAGCCGGCGGCCGCCTGCGCCTCCAGCAGAGCCAGGGCCACCTCCGGCTTCAGCAGGTTCTTCCTCTGGGCTTCGTAGAAGCTCAGCCTCTCCCCGGTGGACTCCACCAGGACCCCGGCGATGGCGTCCGTGCCCCTCAGGTAGCGCCGCACCGCGTCGGTCTGGGCCACGTCGGCCACGGCGGCCTTGCCCTGCCGCAGCCGGTTGTACACGTCCTTGTCGATGATGCGGCTCTCCAGCAGCTCTGCGGCGGGCACCGGGGCGCGCAGCCCCTCGAAGAGCATCTGCCTCTTCTTCTCGCCCTCCTCCACCACCGTGATGACGATCTTGATGATCTTCTCCACCGTCACCTTGCCGCCGCGGTACTGCTGGATCAGCTCCCTCCTCTGGTCTTCGGTGAAGTACTCCGAGTTGATGATCTCCCAGATGCTCACCGTCTTCCCCTGGAACTTGCCGAACGGGGCGCTCACCGTGGCCTTCTTGAAGACGTCCTTGGCCTCCTGGTCGCTGTAGAGCAGCTCCTTGCCCGCCTGGCTGCTGAGCGGCAGCAGGAGCAGCCCCGTCTCGGGGTCGGTGACGCAGCGCTCCATCAGCTGCAGGTAGGTGAGGTTCTCCTGCGTGTTGGGGTCCAGGAAGCCCTTGGTGTCGTCGCTGGGGTCGGACAGGACGCGGTTCATCTCCTCGTCGAACAGCCCGCGCTTGTAGGCCACCTCCACGGGCAGGCGGTGGCTGTGCACGGGGTCGATGATGCCGCCGGTGGCGATCTGGGCCTCCAGCAGGCGGATGCCGTGCTCCCTGACGATCAGCTCCTTCTGCATGGCCTGGAACAGCGAGATCTTGTCCCCGGTGTAGGGGTCCTTGTACCCGGTGACGGCGCGCTCGGCCGACAGCAGCTTGTTGTGCAGCTCCGGTCCCACCAGCCCGTCCCGCACCGCTTCGTTCACCGACAACCTGGTGTTGCGCACGGGGTCCAGCATGAACCCGGTGGCCGCCTGCGCCTCCAGCAGCACCAAGGCGGTGCCGGGGCTGAGCAGCCGCTTCTTCATGGCCTCGTAGATGCTCATCTTCTGCCGGCCCGGCTCCGTCAGCAAACCGGCGATGCAGCTGCGGCCCTGCAGGAACGTCCGCACGTCGTCGCGCCGCGCCAGCTCCTCCACGCTGACCTTCCCCTCGGCCAGCTGGCCCAGGCTGCGGCTGCTCAGGACGCCGGCAGCCGCCAACTGCTGCGCCGACACCTTCTGCCGGATGCCCTGGAAGGCGAATTCGGGCTCTCCGTTCTGCTCCAGGCCGTCCACCACGTGGCGGCCGTTGGGCATCGCGTGCGGCGGCGGCTGCTGCGGCGCCGCATCAGTTTGGATCATTATCTCCCGCGTGGGCGCCACGGCGCTCCGCTGCTCCTCCTGCAGCTGCTGCAGCCGCTCGCGCAGCTTGCGGTTCTCCTCCTCCAGCAGCTTCTCCTGCTTCTGCCGCTGCTTCTGCAGCTGCTGCAGCTCCTCCTGCTTGCGGCGGACGCTCTCCTCCGCCTCCTCCTGCTGCCGCTTGGCTTCGTCCAGCATGGCCTTCAGCTGCTGCTTCTCCTGCTCCATCTCCTGCTGCTGCCGCTCCTGCTCGGCCTTCAGGCTCTGCGCTTTGTCCACTTCGTCCTGGAAGAGCTTCTCCAGCTTCGCCTTCTCCTCCTCGATGAACTTCTCCTTCTGCAACAGCGCGTCCTTCTCGTGCAGGAAGGACTCCTGCAGGGACTGCGTCTCCTGGCGGAGCTGCGCCTGCTGGGCCACCTCCATCTGCGGAGAGAGGGGAGCGCAGTCAGAGGGAGCAGGGGTTGGGGGTGTGGGAGGGGGGTGGGAGGAAGGGGTGAGGGTGTGGGTGGGGATGTGAGTGGGGGGTGAGGGTGGGGGTTGTGAGTGGGGGGTGTGGGTGGAGGTTGTGAGTGGGGGGTGAGGGTGGGGGATGCAGATGAAGGGTGTGGGTGGGGGTGAGGATGGAGAGTGAGGGTGGAGGATGAAGGGTGTGGATGCGGGGTGCGGGGTGCGGGTGGGGACTGCAGGTGGTAGATGAGGGTGTGGGCTTTGGAAGGGGGGTGAAAATAAAGGATGTGGGTGGGCGGGGGGTGCTACCCGCTGGGGGCTGAGGGCTGTGGGTTTGGGGCAGAACTGGGGGGGTTGGGAGTAGAACTGGCTTGGTTAGGGGGCAGAGCTGGGTTGGTTAGGGGGCAGAGCTGGGTGAGGGATGCAGAAACGTGTGGGTGAGGGGGTAGAACTGCACTACGGGGCAGAACTGGAGGGATTAGGGAGCTGAACTGGATCAGTTAAGGGGCAAACTGGGTGGGTTAGGGGGCAGAGGTGGGTGGGCTGGGGGAGCAGAGATGGGTGGGTCGGGGGCAGAGCTGGGATAGCGGACAGAGCTGGGATAGGGGGCAGAGCTGGGATAGGGGGCAGAGCTGGGTGGCTCAGGGGGCAGAGCTAAGTAAGGGGGCAGAGCTGAGTTAGGGGGCAGAACTGGGTGAGTCAGGAGTCAGAACTGCATGGGTTGCGGATGCAGTGCATGCATTGCACGCATCGTGCAGGCAGGACACGAGGATGCGATCTCTGCGGCGGCCGTGGGGCTCCCGCTGCCGTGGGGCAGGATGCAGCCGCGCAGCACCGCCATCTCTGGGGCCCGAGGAGAGGGAGGACGACGGGAGCCCCGCAGGACGCGGCCGCCGCAGCCCCGCAGCGCAGTACCTCCTCGGCCCTCCGCTGCAGCAGCTCCGCCTCGCGCTTCAGCCCCTCCTTCTCGCGCTCGAGGTCGGCGATGGCGCCGCGCAGCTTCTCGGCGTCGCGGTCGCTCTGCTGCCGCCGCATCTCCAACGCCTGCACCTGCGCCAGCTTCTCCTGCGTGGCCAGCTCGGTCTCGTGCAGCCGCCCGCCGATCTCCTCGGCCTGCCGCCGGAAGCGCCGCGCCTCCTCCTCGGCCGCGCTCTGCGCCGCGCTCAGCTCGGCCACGCGCAGCTTCAGCCGCTCGGCCTCGGCCGCCGCGTCCAGCTGCCGCCGCCGCTCGGCCTCCAGCGTCTTCTGGAAGCCCTCGGTCTCCTCGGCCAAGCGCCGCCGCATCTCCTCGCGGTCCTCCTGCAGCCGCTTGGCGTGCTCCTGCGCCAGCTCCTTCTGCTTCTGCAGCGCCTCGGCCTCGGCCCGCAGCCGCGCCGCCTCCTGCACCGCCTGCATCTTCTCCCGCAGGACGCGCTCGGCCAGCGCGCGCTGCTGCGCCAGGTCGTCCTCGGCCAGCTGCCGCAGCCGCGCCGCCTCCTGCGCCTCCACGCCGAGCCGCGCCGCCTCCTCGGCCACCTGCCGCAGCCGCTCCGCCTCCTCGGCCAGCGCCTTCCGCGCCTCCTCCTCGCCGCGCAGCGCCAGCGCCTTGTTCTCCTCCTCGGCGAGCCCCTTCAGCCGCGCCAGCTCCTCCAGCTGCACCCGCAGCCGCAGCAGCTCCTCCTCCGCCCGCGCCCGCTGCCGCGCCGCCTCCGCCGCCTCCTCCTTCAGCCGCCGCAGCTCCTCGTCCAGCACGCCCTTCTGCTGCGCGCTCTCGTCCAGCTGCAGCCGCAGCCGGCCCAGCTCCTGCTCCACCTGCGCCTTCTGCCGCAGCGTCTGTTCCGCGAACCGCTTGTGCTTCTCCATCTCGGCGTCCGCCAGCTCCTTCTGCCGCAGCGCCGCCCGCTCCGCCTGCGCCCGCCGCTCCGCCTCCCGCTCCGCCTCCACCCGCAGCGCCTCCGCCTCCGCCTGCGCCCGCGCCTGCGCCTGCGCCTCCTCCTCGGCGCGCCGCTTCTGCCGCTCCGCCTCCTCCACGCGCTGCCGCGACAGCCGCGCGTCCTCCTCGGCCCCGCCGCGCGCCGCCTCCGCCTCCTCGGCCGCCCGCCGCGCGCCCTCCGCCTCCAGCCGCAGCCGCTCCAGCGCGCTCTGCTCCTGCCGCTGCATCTCCTGCAGCTCGCGCTCCTTCTCGCGCACGGCCGCCAGCCGCGCCTTCTCCTCGGCCGCCACGCGCTTCTGCGCCGCCTCCCGCGCCAGCTGCACCTGCCGCTCGGCCTCGCGCTCCGCCGCCTCCTTCTGCCGCCGCGCCTCCTCCACCGTCGCCTTCAGCCGCTCCACCTCCTCCAGCGCCGCCCGCCGCTGCCGCGCCGCCTCCTCCTCGGCCGCCGCCATGGCCAGCGCCCGCTCCTCGGCCTCGCGCCGCCGGCCCTCCTCCTCGGCCGCCGCCGCCCGCTGCCGCTCGGCCTCGCGCTCGGCCCGCTCCCGGCTGCGCTGCGCCTCCTCGGCCTCGGCGCGGATGCGGCCCAGCTCCCGCTCCAGCTCGGCCTTGCCGGCGGCGGCGCGCTCGAAGCCGCCCTTCAGGGCGTGGATCTCCTCCTCCACCTGGCGCCGCTGGCGCAGCGTGTCCTCCAGCAGCGCGCGCTGCCGCTCCAGCTCGCTCTCGGACGAGCGCTTCAGCTGCGCGATGCGCTCCTCCACGTCCTGCTTGTGCTGCGCCGCCTGCTCCTCCAGCAGCCGCCGCTGGAACGCCTCGTCCTCCGCCAGCCGCCGCAGCCGCTCGTTCTCCGCCTCCTTCTCCGTCAGCGCCATCTCGGCCTCCGCCTTCAGCCGCGACGCCTCGGCCACGGCCGACAGCTTCTCCTTCAGGATGCGCTCCGCCTCGCCGCGCTGCCGCGCCGCCTCCTCCTCGGCCAGCAGCCGCTGCCGCTTCGCCTCCTCCGACTGCGCCCGCAGCCGCGCCGCCTCCTCGGCCAGCTCGCGCAGCCGCTCCGCCTCGGCCTCCAGGCGCTGCTTGGACTTCTCGCTGCTGCTGCGCGACTCCTCCTCGGCGCGCGCCTTGCTCTCCAGCAGCACCTCCACCTCGGCGCGCAGCTTGGCCAGCTCCTCCTCCAGCTCCGCGCGCCGCCGCGCCGCCTCGCCGGCCGCGTCCTTCAGCCGGCACAGCTCCTCCTCCAGCAGCAGCCGCTGCTGCTCGCCGTTCTCCAGCTGCGCCTTCAGCCGGATCAGCTCCTGCTCGGCCGACAGCCGCTGCTGCGCCGTCCCCTCGGCCAGGGCGCGCTGCTTCTCCAGCTCCTCCTCGGCCGCCTCCTTCTGCCGCAGCGCCGCGCGCTCGGCGTTGGCGCGCTTCCGGGCCTCGCGCTCCGCGTCCTCCTTCTGCCTCTCGGCCTCCTCCTGCGCCAGCGCCTTCTGCTGCGCCACCTCCTCCGCCTGCAGCCGGAGCCGCAGCGCCTCGTTGGCCTTCAGCCGCCAGCGCTCCGCCTCGCGCTCCGCCTCCTCGCGCGCCGCCTCCGCCTCCGCCTGCAGCCGCCGCCGCCGCTCCGCCTCCTCCTGCAGCTGCTCCACGGCCGTGTGCTCCTCGCGCAGCGACCGCTCCAGCCGCTCCGCCTTCTCGGCCAGCGACAGCCGCTTGCTCTGCAGCTCGGCCTCGGCGCTGCGCTGCGCCGCCTCCTCCGCCACGCGGATCTGCCGCTCCTTCTCCTCCTCCGCCTGCCGCCGCCGCCGCTCCGCCTCCTCGGCCCGCAGCCGCAGCGCCTCCAGGTCGGCCATGGCCGCCTGCTTCTCGCGCGCCGCCTCGCGCTCCGCCTCCACCTTGCGCCGCAGCTCCTCCTCGGCCTGCCGCTTCTTCTGGCTCTCCTCCTTCACCTGCCGCCGCAGCCGCTCCGCCTCCTCCTGCGCCGCGCGCTTCTGCCGCTCCGCCTCCTCGGCGCGCGCCCGCAGCTCCGCCAGCTCCGCCTCGGCGCCCGCGCGCTGCCGCTCGGTGCCGTCCAGCTGCAGGCGGATCAGCCGGATCTCCTCCTCCACCCTGACGCGGCTCTGCTCCGCCTCCTCCACCAGCTTGGCCTTGCTCTCGATCTGCCGCTCCGAGCTGCGCCGCAGCTCCCGCAGCTCCTGCTCGATGTTCTGCTTCTGCTGCTCCGCGTCCGCCGCCACCGCCTCGCGCCGCGTCGCCTCCTCCCGCATGCGCCGCTGCAGCTCCCGCGCCTCCGCCTCCGCCTGCGCCTTGGCCTGCGCGTGCGCCTCCGCCCGCTGCCGCTGCGCCTCCAGCTGCGCCTCCACCTCGGCCAGCCGCCGCCGCTCCTCCTCCTTCAGCTTCTCAGCCGCTTTCTGCGGGGAGAGAGGGAGCGGGAGAACGCGGACGTCAGCGCCCGCCCCGCGGCCCCGACGGGGCGGGGGATGCGTGCGCCACAGCGCCGGCTGCAAGGCCTGCGCCGCCTGCGGACGGGCACGTGGCACGCAGACGCACGGACGCGCCGACCCACGGCCTCGGGGCTGGCTCAGCGGCAGCGCCGGTGCAGCACCGACCACGCGTCCGCCACCATGCGCTGCGACGCAGCACCGGGAGGGATGCAGGCGATGCAGGCAGATGGCAGCGGCACCAACCACCGCTGTGCAATGCAGCACTGCTGCTGCGCCCGACATGCACGGCACCGCCGCAGAAATGAGCTGCACCGCTGCTGCGCCCAACATGCAAAACACCACCTTAGAAATGAGCTGCACCACTGCTGTGCCCAGCGTGAACACCACTGTGCAAGGCAGCACTGCTGCGGCACCCCGCATGCACAGCACCATCACAGAAATGAGCTGCGCCAATGCTGCACCCAGCGGGAACACCGCTGTGCAATGCAGCACCGCTGCTGCACCCCGCATGCACGGCACCGCCACAGAAATGAGCTGCACCACTGCTGCACCCAACATGCACCACACCACCTCAGAAATGAGCTGCACCACTGCTGCACTCAGCGTGAACACCACTGTGCAAGGCAGCAATGCTGCGGCACCCCGCATGCACAGCACCGCCGCAGAAATCAGCTGTACCACTGCTGCACCCAACATCCACGACACCACCACAGAAATGTGCTGCACCTCTGCTGCACCCAACATGCACCACACCACCATAGAAATGAGCTGCACCACTGCTGCACCCAGCGTGAACACCACTGTGCAATGTAGCACCGCTGCTGTGCCCAGCATGCACAGCACCACCACAGAAATTAGCAGCACCGCTGTTGCACCCAGCATGCTAAACACCACTGTGCAAAGCAGCACTGCCACTGCACCCAGCATGCAGGCCACCAATGCAATGCAGCACCACTGCTGCGCCCAGCATGCACATGACCACCACAGAAATGAGCTGCACCACTGCTGCGCCCAGCATGGAGATTGCCGCTGCGCAATGCAGCACTGCTGCTGCAGGCAGCATGCAGACCACCACCGTGCAATGCAAGCACCACTGCTGCGCTCAGCATGCAGACCACCACAACAGAAATGGGTAGCACTGCTGCTGCACCCAGCACACGTACCACCACCGTGCAATGCAGCACTGCTGCTGCGCTCAGCATGCAGACCACCACCGTGCAAATATGCAGCAGCCCCACTGCTCCCAGCCCTATGCGGGGTCTCCTCGCCCTCCCCAGGCCCACCGCACACGCAGGATCGGCGCAGGAGATGCAGCAGGACTGCGGGGAGCACAGCAGTGTTGGGGGGGACAGCAGCACCTTCCTTGCTGCACGTCTTTGGGGCAGAGGAGAGCGTCGTGGGGCAGACGGGTGCATGCATGGGGATGGCACGGGTGCAGCGCATGCATGGGGGGGTGGCGGGGGTTGCAGCAGGGGGGCCGTGAGTACCTGCAGCAGGGGGTCATCCCGGTCCTACCCCCTGCATGCACCCCACACACGCGCAGCCCCCCCACGGCAAAGCAGCAGCAAAGCGGCATCCGAGCAGCGGCATCGCAGCGCCTGCACTGCAGGGATGGACATCAGCTGGGAAGTGTGTGCTGCAGCTGTCCTGCTGTGCTCAGAGCTGCATTGCACCCAGAGCTGCACTGCACCTGGTACTGTGCCGCACTCAGAGCTGTGCTGTGCCTGGAGCTGTATTGCACCCGGTGCTGCACTGCATCTGGAGCTGCGCTGCACTTGGAACTGTGCTGCACTAGGAGCTGCATTGCATCTGGTGCTGCACTGCACCCAGAGCTGTGCTGTGCCCAGAACTGTGCTGCACCTGGAGCTGCATTTCATCCAGTGCTGCACTGCACCCGGACTGTGCTGTCCCCGGAGCTGTGCTGCACCTGGAGCTGTGCTGCACTCAGAGCTGAGCTGCACCTGGAACTGTGCTGCACACGGAGCTGCAGCGCGCTCAGAGCAATGTTAGCGCAGCCAGCAGCATTAGCGGCACTGCAGTCCTGGAGCTGCAGTTGCAGTGGGGGGAGACGTAGAGGGGGGCACCGAAACGCTGCCGCAGCCGCGCGCCGCATGCGCAGTACCTCCTCGTGCTCCATGCGCCGCAGCGTCTCCGTGATGAATTTGATGTACTGACTGCTGAGCGTCGTCAGCTCGCTGTACCGCGTGCGCAGCTCCACGTACTGCAGGGCATGCAGCGCCGTCAGCACAGGGCTGCATCAACTGCACCCACAGCACCGCAGGCCTGCGGGCCCTGCATCTGTGGCACTGCAGAGCTGCAACCTCTGCATCCACAGCACTGCAGGGCTGCATCCCCAGCACTGTAGTGCTGCGCTTCCTACACCCCACCACTGCATTCGCTGCACCCCCCCACCCCACCCCCCCAGTCCTGCGGTTCTGCATCCCCTGCACTCCCAGCACTGCATTCCATGCACTCCCAGCCCCGCATTCCACGCACCCCCAGCCCTGCATTCCTTGCACCCCCAGCCCTGCACTGCTGCATTCTCTGCACCCCCTGCCCTGCACTGCTGCATTCTCTGCACCCCCTGCCCTGTATTCCCTTCACCCCCAGCCCTGCAGTACTGCATTCCCTGCATCCCCAGCACTACATTCCTGGCACCTTCAGCCCTGCAGTGTTGCACTCTCTGCACCCCCAGCACTGCACAGCTGCATTGCCCACACCCCCAGCCCTGCATTCCCTGCACCCCCAGCCCAGCATTGCTGCATTGCCTGCAGCCCCACCTCCTGGATGACGCTGTCTGATGCTGATTGCACTTTGGCCTTCTTGGCAGGCGACGCCTGCGGCTCCAGCTGCGCCGTGAAGGTGATGAGCTGCAGCTCGTAGTCCTGCGGGGAAGAGGAGGTGAGGAGGGGCTGCACCCACAGCGCTGCAATCCACAGTGCTGCGACCCACAGTACTGCGACCCATAGCACCGTGACCCACAGCACCGCGACCCACAGCACCGCGACCCACAGCACTGCGACCCACAGCGCTGCAACCCACAGCGCTGCAACCCACAGTACTGCAACCCGCACCACTGCGACCCACAGCACTGTGACCCACAGCACTGCAACCCACAGCGCTGCAACCCACAGTACTGCAACCCACACCACTGCGACCCACAGCACCGTGACCCACAGCACCGTGACCCACACCGTGACCCACAGCACCGAGACTCACAGCGCTGCGACCCACAGCACTGCAACCCACAGCACTGTGACCCACGTGCTGCAACCCACAGTACTGCAACCCACAGCGCTGTGACCCACTGTGCTGCAACCCACAGCACCGTGACCCACAGCACTGCGACCCACAGCGCCGTGACCAACAGTGACCCACAGTGACCCACAGAGACCAATAGTGCCCAATAGTGATCCACGGTGACCCACAGCACTGCGACCCACAGCGACCCACAGTGACCCATAGAGACCCACAGCCACCCATAGTGACCCACAGTGAATCATACAGATCCACAGCAACCCAGTCACCCCACAGTGACCCATAGCAACCCGTAGTGACCCACAGCAACCCACAGTGACCCGTAGTGACCCACAGCGACCCGTAGTGACCCACAGTGACCTGTAGTGATCTGTAGTGACCCACTGACCCACAGCAACCCACAGTGACCAACAGTGACTCACAGTGACCATCAGTGACCAATAGTGACCCACAGAGACCCACAGCAACCCACAGTGACCCATAGTGACCCACAGAGACCAAAAGTGACCCACAGGGACCCACAGTGACCAATAATGACTCATAGCGACCCACACACAGTGACCCATATCTCCATATATAGTGACCCACAGCACCAGGACCCACAGCAACCCATAGTGACCAACAGTGACCAACAGTGACCCACAGTGACCCACAGGAATCCATAGTGACCCACACTGACCCACAGTGACCCACAGCGGCCCACAGGAACCCACAGTGACCCACAGCAGTGCAACCCAGAGCCTCGCGGCGCAGGGCTGCAGCGCACCTTGATGGCGTCGATGTACTGCTTGGCGTAGCGCTGGCACTCCTCCACCTTCTCCTTCTGCTGCTCGCATTCCTCCAGCAGCTTCTGCAGGGAGAGGGGCTGCGGCTGAGCTGCACGGCGGCGGCAACGTAGACGAGCCCTGCATGCACCGCAGCTCTGCACTGCAGCGATGTGTGACACGTGGCGCAGCTCTGCACTGCAACTACTGCAGCTGGACACACGGTGCAGCTATGCACTGCATGCACTGCAGCTCTGCACTGCAACCACAAGTGCTGTGCACAATGTGCTCTGGGATCATGCACCACAAGCAGTGGGGCTGCATGCCGCACGCACTGCAGCTCTGCACAATGAATGGACCATGCACAGCAGCTCTGCGTTGCAACCACAAGTGCTGTGCTCTGTGGTTGTGCACCACAAGCAGTGGGGCTGCACGCTGCACGCACTGCAGCTCTGCACAATGAATGGGCCATGCACAGCAGCTCTGCGTCGCAACCAACAAAGCTGTGCAGAATACGCTCCATGGTTGCACACCACAAAGACTGGGGCTGCACGCTGCATGCACTGCAGCTCTGCACAATGAATGGGCCATGCACTGCAGCTCTGCATTGCAGCCACTAATGCTGTGCAGAATGCACTCCGCAGTTGCACAACGCAAGCAGTGGGGCTGCACGCTGCACGCACTGCACACTGCACGCATTGCAGCTCTGCACAATGAATGGGCCACGCACAGTAGCTCTGCATTGCAACCACAAGTGCTGTGCTCCGTGGTTGTGCACCACAAGCAGTGGGGCTGCACGCACCGCACGCTGCACTCACTGCAGCTCCGCCCCGTGGCCAGGGCCGCCTCCCGCATTACCTTCTCCTGCAGCAGCTGCTCCCGCACGGCGGCGCAGTCCGCGATGGGCGCGGCCTGGATGCTCTCCTGGCGCAGCCGCGCCTCGCGGATCCACTCCTGCAGCGCGTCGCAGCTCTGCCGGTAGCTCCGCATGCGCCGCCCCAGCAGCTGCAGGTCGCGCAGCCGCAGCTCCATCTGCGCCAGCGCCGCGTCCCAGCGCCGCAGCAGCGCCTCCACGCGGTGCCCGTAGCGCGGCAGGTCGGCGTCGCGCTCGCTGTGCCCGCGCTCCATGCGCTCGTTCACCGCCCGCGCTCTGCTCAGCTCCTCCTGCAGCGCCGCGAACGCCGCCGCGTGGCCGTCCGCCTGCGAGCGCAGCCGCTGCAACGGGGGGCAAAGCGTGCGCTGGGCAATGCGGCCCACAGGGACCCACTGAGACCCACAGGGACCCACACAGATCCACTGAGACCCACTGAGACCCATAGGGACCCACAAGGACCCATAGGGACCCACTGAGACCCACAGAGACCCATAGGGACCCACACAGATCCACTGAGACCCACTGAGACCCACTGAGACCCATAGGGACCCACAGGGACCCATAGGGACCCACTGAGACCCGTAGGGATGACAGGGACCCATAGAGACCCATAGGGACCTGCTGAGACCCACTGAGTCCCATAGGGACCCACTGAGACCCATAAGGACCTACAGGGACCCAATGAGACCCATAGGGACCCACAGGGATCTATAGGGACACATATGGACCCACAGGGACCCACTGAGACTGACCCATCCTCCCCCCCATTCCCACCCCCCATCATCCCCCCAACTCCCCCCCCCCCATACCTTCAGTTCCTCGCAGCTGCTCTCGAGCTCAGCGCTGTCTGCAGGCACTGCATGGGCGCTCTTCAGCTGCTCCTCGTAGAGCTGCAGCAGCTCCTCGGCCTCCTGAGTGCTGCGGATCACCACTGCGATGGTCTTCAGCCTGCGGGCAGCAGTGCAGGATGGGCCTTCCTCTTCATCCTCCTCCTCCTCCTCCTCCGCCTTCATCCTCCTCCTCCTCCACTTCCACCTCCACCACCTCCACAGCCTTCATCTTTTGCCTTCACCACCTCCTCCGCCTTCATCCTCCTCCTCCTCTGCCTTCATCTCCTCCTCCTCCTCCGTCTTCATCCTCCTCCTCCTCCTCCGCCTTCATCCTCCTCCTCTCCCCCTCTTCCTCATCCTTCATCTCCTCCACCACCTCCATCCCCTCCTTCTGTCTTTCTCCTTCTCCTCCTCCTCCCTCTGCCTTCATCCTTCTCTTTTGCCTTCATCTCTTCCTCCTGCACCTCCCCCTCCTCCCTCTGCCTTCATCCTCCTCCTCTTCTTCTTCCTCCTCCTCCCTCTGCCTTCTTCCTCCTCCTCCCTCTGCCTTCTTCCTCCTCCTCCACCTTCATCCTCCTCCTCCTCCTCCCTTTCCTCCTCTCTGCCCTCATCCTTCTCCTCTGCCTTCATCTCCTCCTCCATTTCCTCCTCCTCCCCCTCCTCCTCCTCCCTCTGCCTTTCTCCTCCTCCTCCTCTTCCTCCACCCCCTCCTCCTCCACCTCCACCCCCTCCCCCTTTGCCTTCCTCCCCCACGCCCCCCTTCCTCCTCCTCCCCGCGCACTGCAGCACGCCTCACTTCTCCAGGTAGATGCAGGACAGGCTGTAGACGCGCTCCATTTTCTGCAGCGTCACCTCCAGCTCCGACCGCAGCAGCGGCGCCGAGGCTCCGTCCTCGGGCTGCGCCAAAACCTGCGCCGACTGCGCGCTCACCGCATCCAGGTTCTCACGGATGCCCTCCAGCTCACGGTGGATCTCCTGCAGTGCAGCACTGCACGTCAGCACATTGCGCTGCACTGCTGTGGGATGTGCTGCGCTGCACTGCATGCCAGCACACTGCACTGCTATGCTATGGCATGTGCTGCATTGGACTGTGTGTCAGCACACTGCACTGCTACGCTACGGGATGTGCTGCATTGCACTGCCTGTCAGCATGCTGCACTGCAAGTTAGCACACTGCGCTGCACTGCTGTGGGATGTGCTGCATTGCACTGCATGTCAGCATGCTGCACTGCGTGTCAGCACACTGCACTGCTACGCTATGGGATGTGCTGCATTGCACTGCATGCCAACACACTGCACTGCATGCCAGCACACTGCACTGTGTGTCAGCACACTGCACTGCACTCCTATGTGACATCCAGCACTGCACAGCAATGCATGTCACCACAGCAGGGAGTGCAGGACATGCAGCCCTGCATTGCACAGCACTGTACTAATATAGGGACAAGCAGAGCTGCACTGCATTGCAGTCACATATGACATGCAGCACTGCGCTGCACTGCATGTCACTGCAGCAGGAGCTACATGCAACACTGCATGTGACTGCAGTGGGGACAGTGGGATGTGCGGCCCCGCACAGCACAGCAGTGACATGGGGACATGCAGATCCGCACTGCACAGCAGTGACATGAGGACATGCAGGACATGCAGTCCCACACTGCACAGCACAGCAGGGACATGAGGACATGCAGCCCCGCACTGCACAGCACAGCAGTGACATGAGGACATGCAGGGCACGCAGCCCCGCATTGCACAGCTGTGCTATGCGACACGCAGCACTGCACGCTGCAGCACTGCACAGCGCAGCACATCAGCACCCCGCCGAGCCCAGGTCAGGCATGCAGCGCCGCATTGCCCACCTGCTGCTCGGCGATGCGCTGCACGCACTCGGTGCCGGGCTCGTTGTCCAGCGGCAGGCGCAGCTTGTGCACGGTGCGGCTCTCGCAGCTCTCCAGCTGCAGCCGGATGTCCTTCAGCTGCGAGATGTAACTGCGCCGCAGCGACTCCTCCTGCTCGCCTGCGGGGACACGGCAGCATTGCAGCGCTGCGGCACCGCACGGAGCGGGTGCAGCAGGGTGAGGCTGCGGCACTGCAGCACTGCATGGAGTGGTGCACCAGGGTGAGATTGCAGCAGTTCAGCACTGCACTGAGCGGGTGCAGCAGGGTGAGGCTGCAGCACTGCAGCACGGCATGGAACGGGTGCAGCTGGGTGAGGCTGCGGTTCTGCATGGAGTGGGTGCGGCAGGGTGACGTTGCAGCACTGCATCAATGCATGGAGTAGATGCAGCAGGGTGAGATTGCAGCATTGCAGAACGGCATGGAGCAGGTGCAGCTGGGTGAGGCTGTGGTGCTGCATGGAGTGGGTGCAGCAGGGTGAGATTGCAGCAGTTCAGCACTGCACTGAGCGGGTGCAGCAGGGTGAGGCTGCAGCACTGCATCAATCCAGGGAGTGGATGCAGCAGGGTGATGTTGCAGCACTGCACGGAGTGGATGCAGCAGGGTGAGGCTGCAGCACTGCACAGAGTGGGTGCTGCAGACTGGGATGCAGCGCTGTCGAGCGGGCGGGCGCAGTGCTGCAGCACTGCACTGAGTGGTTGCTGTGAGACAGGAGTGCAGCACTGCACAGGGCAGGTGCTGCAGGTTGGGATGCAGCGCAGCTGAGTGCGCAGATGCAGCCCTGCAGCCCCGCAATGTGTGTGTGAAGCAGGGTGAGGATGCAGCACTGCGTGGGTTGGGTGCTGTGGGGTGGAGGTGCAGCACTGCAGTGGTTCTGCACTGCAGCAGTGCAACACTGCAGCCCGGCAGCAGGCAGGCACCGCAGATTGGGTTGCAGCACAGCTGAACGGGCAGGGTGCAGCGTTGCAGCACTGCAATGAGTGGAAGATATGGGGCGGGGCTGCAACACTGCAGCACTGCAGCAGGTAGGCACCGCATATCGGGACTCAGAGCAACTGAGCAGGTGTCTGCACCACCGCAGCACTGCAGCATTGCACTGGGTGGGTGCTGTGGGGCAGTGATGCAGCACTGCATGGAGTGGGTGCTGTGTGTGTGGTGGGGGGGGATTATATAGGGAGGGGGAGCAGCACTGCAGCTCCGCACTGAATGGATGCAGTGGGTTGGGGGTGCAGCTCTGCAACACTGCAAGGGGGTGCTGTGGGGGTGGGTCGTAGCATGCAACACTGTGTTGAGTGGATGCAGCGGGTCGGGGGTGCAGCACTGCATGGAACAGATGCTGTGGGGTAGCACTGCAGCACTGCAGCTTGGGGGAGGGGGGTGTGCACCACTGCAGCACTACATGAGATGACTGCAGAGAGTTGAGGGTGCAGCACTGCATGGAACAGGTGCTGGGGGGGGGGGGGGGGTAGCGCTGCAGCACTGCAGCGCTGCACTGAGTGGATGCAGTGGGTTGGGGGTGCCGCACTGCAGCACTGCAGCACAACAGCACTGCATGGGGTGGCTGCATCAGGTCAGGGCTGCTCACCTTTCTCCTGCGCGCGCAGCAGCAGCTCGTACTTTTGCGTGCAGGCGTTGTAGTCGCGCTGCAGCTGCATGCGGTCGTCGGGCTGGAAGCAGCGCGCGTCGGCGCTGTGCTGCAGGAACTGCTGGTAATGCGTCTCCAGGCTGCGCAGCGTGCGCTGACATTCCTCCGTCGCCATGGTGCGCAGCTGCAAGGGAGCACCGCGCTCAGAACATGCGGCTGCAGCGCTGCACGGCTGCACGGCTGCACGACAGGGCCTCGGGGTGCAGGGCAGCAGCATGAAGTGCAGCGTGTGGGTGTTCACTGTGGTGCAGTGCAGCCTGGGGCACTGCGATGCACTGCGTGGTGCTGCACTATTGCGTGTGGCAATGCAGTGTGCTGCATCACATCTATTGCACCACAGGGCACCGCAGTGCGCTGCGTGGCACTGCATCATGGAGTGCAGCACTGCAATACACCAGGGCACCATGCTGCGGTGCAATGTGAGGCACTGCTGTGCGCTGCACCACTGTGCGCTGCTCCACAATGCACTGCATCACTGCACTGCAGCATGCAGCACCAGGATCGCTGCATCACTGCACACTGCACCAAACAGCACAACAATTCACTGCAGTACTGCACTGCAGCATGCAGCACCTCGATCGCTGCACCACTGCACACTGCACCATGTAGCACCACAATGCGCTGCATCACTGTGCTGCAGCATGGGGTGCAGCGTTGTGCTGCACTGCAGTGTGAGGCACCGCACTGCACCACACCGTGCTGCACCGTGGGGCACCAGGTTGCACTGCACGGCACTGCACTGCTGTGTGCACTGCCCCACACCGCCCCACACAGCTCCCCACAACCCCACACAGCCCCACACTGCCCCGCACCACCCCATACAGTCCCACAGCCCCACAGCCCCATACCCCCACGCTGCACCCCACAGCCCCACAGCCCCACACTGCACCCCACAGCCCCCCACACTGCACCCCACAACCCTGCACCGCACCCCACAACCCCACACCACTCCCCACAGCCCCACATTGCACCCCACAGCCCCACACTGCACCCTACAACCCTACAGCCCCACATCACACCCCACAGACCCACACTGCACCCCACAGCCCCACACTGCGCCCCACAGCCCCACAGTTCCACAGCACATCCCACAGCCCCACACCGCACCCCGTAGCCCCACACTGCACCCTCTAACCCCACAGTCCCACATCGCATCCCACAGCCCCACACTGCATCCCACAACCTCACACTACTCCCTACAACCCCGCAGCCCCACACCTCAACCCGCAGCCCCACGCTGCATCCCACAGCCCCACACTGCACCCCACAGCACCACAGCCCCACACTGCACCCTATAATCCTGCAGCCTCACATCACACCCCGCAGCCCCACACCGCACCCCGCAGCCCCACACCGCACCCTCCAACCCCGCAGCCCCACACTACACCCCACAGCCCCACATCACATTCTGCAGCCCCACACTGCACCTTACAATCTTGCAGCCCCACATCACACTCCACACCCCCACATCACACCCCCACAGTGCACCCTACAACCCCACAGCCCCACAATGCACCCTGCAACCCCACACTGCACCCTACAACCCCACAACCCCACACTGCACCCTACAACCCTGCAGCCCCACACCGCACCCTACAACCCCACAGCCCCACATCACACCCCACAGCCCCACACCGCACCCTGCAACCCCGCAGCCCCGCGCCGCAGCCCGCAGGGCTCACCGTGAGCTGCGTCCAGCCCTGGACGTGCCGGATGTCGCGCAGCAGCAGCTGCCAGGAATGCAGCGCCTGCATGTCGCCATGCAGCTGCAGCCACAGCTCCTGCAGCCGCGCGTGCGTCCGCTCCAACCTGCGGGCAGCGCGGCTCAGGGGGGGGATCGAAGGGGGTGGGGGGTGGGGGGGGGAGGCTGGAGCTTGGGGGGGTGGGGGGTGGGTGCTGAGAGGGGGGTGTAAGCTGGTTGGGGGGTGGGAGGGGAGGAAAGGGAGCGGGGGAGGGGGATGGGGGGGTGGGATGGGGGGTCTGAAGCCTGGGGGGGGAATGGGGAGGGATGGGGGAAGGTGAAGGATGGGGGGGGTGGGGAGGGTGGGAGCTGGGGGGGGATCAAAGGGGGTGGGGGGATGTAAGCTGGTTGGGGGGGTGGGAGGGGGGGAAAGGGAGCAGGGGAGGGGGATGGGGGGTGGGATGGGATGGGGGGGTCTGAAGCCTGGGGGGGAGGGAAATGGGGAGGGATGGGGGAAGGTGAAGGATGGGGTGGTGGGGGGGTGGGAGCTGGGGGGGATCAAAGGGGGTGGGGGGTGTAAGCTGGTTGGGAGGGTGGGAGGGGGGGAAAGGGAGCAGGGGAGAGGGATGGGGGGGGTGAGATGGGGGGGTCTGAAGCCTGGGGGGGGAAATGGGGAGGGATGGGGGGGGTGGGAGCTGGGGGGGATCGAAGGGGGTGTGTGGGGGGGTATAAGCTGGTTGGGGGGAGTGGGAGGGGAGGAAAGGGAGCAGGGGAGAGGGATGGGGGGTGGGATGGGGGGGTCTGAAGCCTGGGGGCCATGCTGTTTGGGAACTGATGGGGGGCATGGGGGGGGCACCCCACTGCGATCGGGAGGGGGGCGGGGAGGGGGTGGGGGGAGCAGCCCACTGCTGTTTGGGGTTTGGGGATGGGAGGGGGAAGGGGGGGGCACCCCGCTGCTATTGGGAAGGGGGTGGGGGGGATGGGGGGGCACCCCACTGCTGTTGGGGGGGGGCATGGGGGAGGCATCCCACTTCTGTTGGGAGGGGGATAGGGGAGAATAGGGGGGGTGGGGGGGGCACCCCACCGCTGTTGGGAGGGGGATGGTGGGGGCCACCGAAGTGCTGTTGGGGGGAGATGGGGGGGGCACCCCACTGCTATTTGGGATTTGGGGATGGGGGGGAATGGGGGGGGGACCAAGCTGGAGTTGAAGGAAGGGGGCTGTGGGAGGGGGTGGGGGGGGCACCCCACTGCTGTTGGGGGGCTGGGGGTGGGGGGGGCATGGAGGGGGCACCCAAGTGCTGTTGGGGGGAGATGGGGGGCACCCCGCTGCTATTTGGGGTTTGGGGATGGGGGGGGAATGGGGGGGAACCCAGCTGGAATTGGGGGAGGGGAGCTGGGGGAGGGGGTGGGGGGGGCAGCCCACTGCTGTTGGGGGGTTGGGGATGGGGGGGGCAGCCCACTGCTGTTGGGGTGGTTGGGGATGGGGGTGGGAGTGGGGGGGCGGGGGGGGGCGCCCACCTTGCAGCAGCTTCGATGGCGTCGCTGTTGGGGGGGGGCAGCAGGAAGCAGACGGAAGGCAGCGTGGCTTCGCGCCCCCCCGCGCACAGCACCCTCCAGCGGCCGGGCTGGGGGCTGCTCAGCAGGGTGCAGCCGTCGCCCTTCTGCACCGACACCTGGGGAGGGGGGGGCAAAAAGGGGGGGGTCAGCATTGTAGGAGGGGGGGGAAACCTCTGAGCCCCCCCCCCCCCCACCCACCCCTCACATTTTGGGGTCAATGGGAACACGAAGGGAGAAGCGCTGTGCCCACCCGTAACCTCAGAGCCCCCCCCCTCTAATTTGGGGTCACATCACAACGTGGGGGGTCATGCACTGCGCCCCCCCCCCAATCTCAGAGCCCCCCCCCCACTTTGGGGTCGCAGGAACACAAAGGGAGAAGGACTGTGGCCCCCCCCCCCCCCCCTCAGTGCCCCCCTCTAATTTGGGGTCACAGCAACCCAGAGGACGAAGCCCACACCAGAGCCCCCCCAATTTGGGGTCATGTCAGTGAGGGGGGGCCATGCACTGTGGCCCCCCCATCTCAGACCCCCCCATAATTTGGCGTCATGGCAACCAAAAGGGAAAAGCACTGTGGCCCCCCCCAACCTCAGAGCCCCCCCCTCTAATTTGGGGTCATGGCACTCTAAAGGGAAAAGCACTGTGCCCCCCACACCTCAGAGACCCCCCCTCTAATCTGGGGTCACGGCAACCCAAAGGGAGAAGTACTGTGCACCCCCCCCCCAATCTTAGAGCCCCCCCACTTCGGGGTCACATCACACCCCCCCAGTCCTAGAGCCCCCCCCATTTTGGGGTCACAACAACCCAAAGGACGAAGCCCACACCAGAGCCCCCCCACTTTAGGGTCATGTCAGTGAGGGGGGGTCATGCACTGTGGCCCCCCAACCTCAGACCCCCCCCCCCCCTAATTTGGGGTCACGGCAACCGGAAAGGGAAAACCACTGTGCCCCCCCACCTCAGAGCCCCCCCCTAATTTGGGGTCATGGCAACCGAAAGGGAAAAGCACTGTGCCCCCCCCTCCAACCTCAGTGCCCCCCCCCCCCCACTTTGGGGTCGCAGCAACCCAAAGGGAGAAGTACTGTGCCCAGCCCCCCCAGTTTGGGGTCACGGCAACACAAAGAGAAAAGCACTGTGCCCCCCCTCCACCTTCAGAGCCCCCCCCCCACTTAGGGGTGACCCCCCTGCCCCCCCCGCCATTTGCCCCCCCCTCACCTCCATCTGCTTGTAGTCGCAGACGGCGCGCAGAGCCATGCGCCCGCGGGGGGGGGTCGCGGGGTTGCGGGGTTTCAGCTGCACCACGGCCTGAGCGCGGCGCGACAGCCCCCCCAAATGGAGCCCGTAATCCGACAGCTGCTCCCGCATCTCCTGGGGGGGGGAGGGGGACGGTCAGGGGGGGGGTGGGCAGGGGGGGCAATGGGGGCGTCAGGGAGGGGGCTGGGGGGGCTATAGCGGGGTCAAGGTCAGGGCTGGGGGTGCTATGG
This sequence comes from Lophura swinhoii, assembly GCA_030408155.1. Lineage (NCBI taxonomy): Eukaryota > Metazoa > Chordata > Aves > Galliformes > Phasianidae > Lophura > Lophura swinhoii. The sequence goes on along the minus strand of CM059456.1, from coordinate 98,413,450 downwards.
GGGGGTCAAGGGGAGGGCTGGGGGGGTTATGGGGGGGTCAAGGTCAGGGGTGGGGGGTTATGGGGGATCAATGTCAGGGGTGGGGGTGCTATGGGGGAGTCAGGGGGAGGGCTGGGGGGGTTATGGGGGGTCAAGGTCAGGGGTGGGGGTGCTATGGGGGGGTCAAGGGGAGGGCTGGGGGACTATGGGGGGGTCCAGGATAAGAGTGGGTGGTCTTGGGGGTCAGGGGGAGGGCTGGGGGGGCTATCGGGGGGTCCAGGGTAAGGGTGGGTGTCTATGAGGGGGCTGGGGAAGGGCTGGGGGGGCTATGGGGGCTCAAGGGTAAGGGAACACACTGGGGGCTGCAGTGGGGGGGCTGCAGCAGGGGGGCTACAGTGGGACATACTGGGGGCTGCAGGGGGGGGGCTGCAGTGGGGGGACTGCAGGGGGGGGTTGCAGTGGGGCAGGTGAGGGGGCTGCAGTGGGGGGGCTGCAGTGGGACACACTGGGGGCTGCAAGGGGGGGGCTGCAGTGGGGGGGCTGCAGTGGGACAGTGGGGGCTGCAGGGGGGGGCTGCAGTGGGGGGGCTGCAGTGGGGGGCTGCAGTGGGACACAGTGGGGGCTGCAAGGGGGGGGTTGCAGTGGGGCAGGTGAGGGGGCTGCAGTGGGGGGCTGCAGTGGGGGCTGCAGTGGGGGCTGCAGGGGGGGGGCTGCAGTGGGGGGGCTGCAGTGGGACACTGACGGCGCAGTCGTGCAGCAGGTCCTCGAGGCGCGTGGCCGTGGTGCTGCGGTCGCAGCTGAACTTTTTCTGCATGGTTTCCTCCATCCTGCGCAGGAATTCCTCCGCCTCCGCCACGTCGGCGAAGAACTGCGAGGGGGGCCGAGGGGGGGGGCACGGTGAGGGGCTGCCCCGGGTCGGGGGGTGCGGGGACGACCGGGGGTCCCGTTGCCACCCCCCTCCCGCCCCCATACCTGGAAGTAGGCGCTGTTCTCCTTGAGGTGCGCCTCGATGCAGCAGCACAGCTGCAGCATCCAACTCCACTGCGTCTGCAGCGCCGCCTGGAATGCCTGCGGGGGGCAATGGGGCAATGGGGGAAACGGGGTCAGTGGGCTCAGTGGGGACAATGGGCTCAACGGGGACAACGGAGTCAATAAGGTCAATGGGGGCAGTGCGGCCAACGGGGTCAAGGGGTCCAATAGCGGACAACGGGGTCAACGGGGACAATGAAGTCAGTGGGGTCAATGGGGTCAAGGGATCCAATTGTGGACAATGGGCTCAATGGGGACAATGCAGTTAACGGGGACAATGGAGTCAACGGGGACAATGGAGTCAACGGGGTCAATAGCGGACAATGGGGTCAATGGGACAATGGGGTCCAATAGTGGACAACGGGGTCAATGGGGACAATGCGGACAGTGGGGTCAGTGGGGCCAATGGGATCAATGTGGCCAATGGGGTCCATGTGGCCAATGGGATCAAGGGGTCCAATAGTGGACAATGCGGTCAATGGGGTCAATGGGGTCAATGGGGACAACGGGGTCAAGGGGTCCAATAGTGGACAATGGGGTCAATGGGGACAATGAAGTCAATGGGGTCAATAGCGGACAATGGGGTCAATGGTGACAATGGGATCAATGGGGACAATGGGGTCCAATAGCAGACAATGGGGTCAACGGGGCCAATGGGGTCAAGGGGTCCAATAGTGGACAATGGGGTCAATGGAGACAATGAAGTCAATGGGGTCAATACCAGACAACGGGATCAATGGTGACAATGGAATCAATGGGATCAATGGGGTCAAGGAGTCCAATAGTGGACAATGGAGTCAGTGGGGACAATGAAGTCAATGGGGTCAATGGGGTCAAGGGATCCAGTAGTGGACAATGGGCTCAATGGGGACAATGAAGTCAATGGGGTTAATGGGATCAATGGGGTCAAGGGGTCCAATAGCGGACAATGGGGTCAACGGGAAAAATGGAGTCAGTGGGGCCAATGGGGTCAATGAGGCCAATGGGGTCCATGGGGCCAATGAAATCAGGGGGTCCAATAGTGGACAGTGAGGCCAATGGGGTCAGTGGGGCCAATGGGGCCAATGGTGTTAATGGAGTCAATGAGGCCAATGGGGCCAATGGAGCCAATGAGATCGATGGGGCCAATAGTGGACAGTGGGGACAATGGGCCCAATGGGCTCAGTGGGGGCAATAAAGTCAATGGCGTCAATGGGGTCAATGGAGTCAATAGTAGTCAATGGGGTCAATGGGGTCAATGGGGTCAATGGGGCCAATAATGGTCAACGGGGTCAATGGGATCAATGGGGCCAATAGTGGTCAATGGGGTCAATGGGGTCAACAGGGCCAATAGTAGTCAATGGGGCCAATGGGGCCAATAAAGGTCAATGGGGTCAATGGGGCCAATAATGCTCAATGGGGCCAATAGGGTCAATGGGGACAATGGGGCCAGTAATGGTCAATGGGGTCAACGGGGTCAATGGGGCCAATAGTGGTCAATGGGGTCAATGGAATCAATGGGGCCAACAGCGGTCAATGGGGCCAATGGGGTCAATGGGGCAGCAGTGGGTCGCCCCCTCCTGCCCCATTGACCCCCCCGCTGCGTTCTGACCTCCACGGTGCTCCTTGCCGGATGCTCGTCGCGCAGCAGCCGCTCTGCAGTGCTCTGCAGCTCCTTGATGCGCCGCTCCCGCGCCTCCAGCTCCCGCATCAGAGCCTGCAACGCGGGCAAATGCAGCGTCAGTGCATGGCATGCACTGCTGCGTTCAGCAATGCAGCAATGCACTGCTGCGTTCGGCAATGCAGCAATGCGCCCGTACATGCAGCAATGCAGCAATGTGCCGCAATGCACTGCTGCGTGCAGCAATGCAGCAATGCACCACAATGCACCGCTGCGTGCAGCAATGCACCAAAATGCACAGCAATGCACTGCTACATGCAGCAATGCAGCAATGCACTGCAATGTGCTGCTGGGTGCAGCAATATGCTGCAACGCACTGCAATGCACTGCAATGCACCACAATGCACTGCTATGTGCAGCAATGCACCACAATGAGCCACAATGCACTGCAAAGTGCTGCAAAGCATCACAATGCACTGCAATGTACCACAAAGCGCTGCAATGCTTTGCAATGCAACACAATGGACTGCAATGCGCCACAATGCTCTGCAATGCACCGCAATGCAACACACTGCACAGCAATGCATCACAACGCACTGCAGTGCACTGCAATGCACCATCAGGGCCCAACATGGGCAGCAATGCACAGTGCAGCAATGCACTGCACTGCACTGCATTGCACTGCACCGCCAGTGCCTGATATGTGCTGCAATGCACTGCCAGAATGCAACATGTGCTGCAAAGCACTGCAGTGCACAGCCAGGGCCTGAAACGTGCTGCAATGGACTGCACGGCACTGCACTGCTCCACAATGTGCTGCAATGCACCGCAATGCACCGCAGTGCACCACAATGTGCTGCAATGCACCGCAATGCGCTGCAATGCACCACAATGCACCGCAGTGCACAGCAATGCACCATAATGCACTGCAATGCACCGCAGTGCACCACAATGTGCTGCAATGCACCACAATGCACCGCAATGCACCGCAATGCACAATGCACCACAATGCACCACAATGCACCGCAGTGCACCACAATGTGCTGCAATGCACCACAATGCACCGCAATGCACCGCAATGCACCGCAATGCACTACAATGCAGTCAGCACCCCACACGCACTGCAATGCAGCACCCCATGCTGCCGCCCCAACCCACACTGCCACGCATCGCCCCACAGCACCTCACAGCACCCCACAGCGCTCTGCAGCACCCCATAGCGCCCCACAGTGCCTCACAGCACCCCACAGCACCCAATACCGCCCCACAGCCCCCTGCAGCACCCCACACCGCCATGCACTGCCCCACAGCACCCCACACTGTCGTGCACTGCCCCACAGCACCCCATAGCACCCCGTACCACCCCACAGCACCCCCAGCACCCCATACCGCCCCACAGCATCCCTTACCACCCCACTGCACCTCATGCCACCCCACAGCACCCCCAGCACCCCATACCGCCCCACAGTGCCCCATACCGCCCTGCAGCACCCCATACTACCTCAAAGTGCCTCACAGCATCCCACAGCGCCCCATACCACCCCAAAGCACCCCGCAGCACCCCACAGCATCCTGCAGCACCCCACACCTCCATGCACCGCCCCACAGCACCCCACAGCGCCCCATAGTGCCTCACAGCTCCCCACACCACCCCACACCACCCCGCAGCACCCCATACCGCCCCCCGGCACCCCATACTGTCCCACGGCACCCCATGCTGCCCCACAGTGCCCCACGGTACCCCACACCACTCCACAGTGCCCCATGCCGCCCCACAGCACCCTGTAGCACCCCATACCGCCCCACAGTGCCTCACAGCACCCCACAGCACCCCATACCACCCTACATCACCCCATACCACCCCACAGCACCCCAGACTGCCATGCACTGCCCCACAGCACCCCACAGCACCCTGCAGCACCCCATACCGCCCCACAGTGTCTCACAGCATCCCACAGCACCCCACAGCACTCCACAGTGACCCAAAGCACACCATATTGCCCCACAGCACGCAGACTGCCATTCGTTGCCCCACAGCACCCCACAGCACCCCACACCACCCTACAGCACCCCATACCAGCCCACAGTGCCCCATACCGCCCCACAGCACCCTGCAGCACCCCATACCACCCTGCAGCACCCCCAGCACCCCATACCAGCCCACAGAGTCCCATACTGCCCTACAGCACCCTGCAGCACCCCACAGCACCCCACAGCATCCCGTAACAGCCCCCAGCACCCCATACCACCCCACAGCACCCTGCAGCACCCCACAGCGCCCCATAGCGCCCCACAGTGCCTCACAGCTCCCCACACTACCCCACACCACCCCGCAGCATCCCATACCGCCCCACGGCACCCCATACTGCCCCACAGCACCCTGCAGCACCCCATACCACCCTACATCACCTCATACCACCCCATAGCACCCCATACCACTCCACAGCACCCCATACCACCCCCAGCACCCCATACCGCTCCACAGCACCCCATACCACCCCCAGCACCCCATACCACTCCACAGCACCCCGCAGCACCCCATACCATCCCACAGCACCCCATAGCAACTCATAACACCCCACAGCACCCCATACCACACTACAGCACCCCTCAGCACCTCATACCACCCCGCAGCATCCCATACCACCCCCAGCACCCTATACCGCCCCACAGCACCCCACAGCATCCCATACCACCCCCCAGTACCCCATACCGCCCCACAGCACCTCGCAGCACCCCATACCGCCCCACATCATCACCGCCCAGCACCCCACACCGCCCCACGGCAGCAGCCCGCACCGAGTAGGCGTCCTTCTTGGCAGCCATGGCGGGGTTGCGGTCGCTCCAATCGAAGGCGATCTCCTCCTCCTCGCGGGCGCTCAGCCAGCGCAGCTCCTGCGCCGCCGCAGCCACGAAAGCCTGCAGCTCCTCCAGCCGGCGCAACCGCTGCTGCGACAGCGTCTGGGGGGGGGGAGGGGAGACAGGGCAGCACCGTCACCCGCGCTGCACATATTGCAGCCCCACAGCCCCACGTAGCAGCCCCACCGCCCCACGCTGCACATATTGCAGCACTGCAGCACCATACTGCACATACTGCACCCCTACAGCCCCATAATGCACATACTGCAGCCCTATAGCCCACATAGCAGCCCTACAGCCCCACGCTGCACATACTGCAGCACTGCAGCACCATACCGCACATATTGCACCCCTACAGCTCCACACTGCACATATTGCAGCCCTACAGCCCCATAATGCACATATTGCAGTCCTGCAGCACCATAATGCACATATTGCAGCCCTACAGCTCCACAATGCACATATTGCAGCCCTACAGCCCCACACTGCACATATTGCAGCCCTACAGCCCCATAATGCACATATTGCAGTCCTGCAGCACCATAATGCACATATTGCAGCCCTACAGCTCCACAATGCACATATTGCAGCCCTACAGCCCCACAATGCACATATTGCAGCCCTACAGCCCCACGCTGCACATATTGCAGCCCTACAGCCCCACTCTGCAGCCCTACAGCCCCACATTGAAGTCTTACAGCCCCCCTGCAGTCCTACAGCCCCATACTGCTCCATATTGCAGCCTCAGTGACCCACACTGCAGCCCCACACTGCAGTCCTCCAGCCCCACATCACAGCCCCACATCACAGCCCCACACAGCCCCATGCCCCCTCCCCACATCCCCTGGGCCTCACGCCCAAAACCTGCACACATCCCCCCATCCCCATATCCCTGTGCCCCCCCCACATCCCCATCCTCACCCCCCCCACGTCCCCACATCTCCATGCCCCCACCCCCCCATCCCCATTCCCCTCCCATGCCCCCATGTCCCCCCATCCCCATGTCCCTGACCCCCCCCACATCCCCATCCCCCCATGTCCCCATGTCCCTGTCCCCCCCCATGTGATTGTCCTCCCCATGTCTCCATGTCCCCCCGTCCCCATGTCCCTGTCCCCCCTACAATTCCCCCCCTATGTCCCCACATCCTCACCCCCCCCATGTCCCCCCATTCCCAAGTCCCTGTCTTCCTTCCATGTCCACCTCACCCCCACATCCCCACATCTCCATGCCCCCACCCCCCCATCCCCATCCCCCTCCCATGCCCCCATATCCCCCCATCCCCATGTCCCTGACTCCCCCCACATCCCCATCCCCCCCATGTCCCCGTGTCCCTGTCCTCCCCGCATGTGATCGTCCTCCTCATGTCTCCATGTTCCTCCATCCCCATATCCCTGTCTCTCCCCACATCCTCATCACCCCCCATGTCCCCATCCCTCCCCACATCCCCACATCTCCACGTCCCCACCCCCCCGACCCTCATCCCCCTCCCATGCGGCCATGTCCCCACATTCCCATGTTCCCATCCCCTCCTTCACATCCCCATCCCCCCACATCCCCATTCCCCCCATGCCCCCCATGTCCCTGTCCCCTCCCACATCCCCATCACCCCCCATGTCCCCATCCCCCCCCATCCCCACATCTCCATGTCCCCACCCCCCCGACCCCCATCCTCCCCATGCCCCCATGTCCCCCCATCCTCACGTCTCCATCCCCTCCTCCACATCCCCATCCCCCCCACGCCCCCATATCCCCGTCCCCCCCCACATCCCCATCACCCCCCACGTCCCCACAACCCCAGCCCTCCCCATGTCCCCATCCCCCCCCACATCCCCACATCTCCATGTCCCCACCCCCCATCCCCATCCCCCTCCCATGCCCCCACGTCCCCACTCCCCCCCCGTCCCCATGTCCCTGTCCCCCCCCACATCCCCACATCCCCACCCCCACACCCCCATCCCCCCCCATGCCCCCATGTCCCCCCATCCCCATGTCTGCATCCTCTCCTCCACATCCCCATCCCCCCCACGCCCCCATGTCCCTGTCCCCCCCCCATCCCCACATCCCCATGTCCCCAACCCCACACCCCCACCCCCCCCCCATGCCCCCATGTCCCCCCATCCCCATGTCCCCATCCCCTCCTTCATATCCCCATCCCCCCCACGCCCCCACGTCCCTGTCCCCCCCCGCCGTGTGTCCATCCCCCCATCCCCCCCACCCCTCCGACGCCCCCCACCCCCAGCCCCCCCTCACCAGCAGGGTGCTGTACTGCAGCTCCACTTTCTCCAGGCTCTCCCGGTAGGAGCTGCGCTGCCCCACCGACAGCTGAGCCTGGGGGGCAAACAGCGTCCTTACTGTGGGGCTGGGGGGGGCAGGGGGCCATGGGGGGGAACACGGGGGTACCAGGGGGGCAATGAGGGGTAACACAAAGGTACCAGGGGGGCAATGGGAGGAAACACAGAGGTACCAGGGGGGCAATAGGGGTACCAGGGGGTATCAGGGGGGCAATATGGGGGTACCAGGGGGACAATGAGGGGTAACATGGGGGGACCACGGGGGAAATGAGGGGTAACAGGGGGGGACCAGAGGGGCAATGGGGGGATACCAGGGGGGTACCAGGGGGGCAATATAGGTGGTAACATGGACATACCAGGGGAGCAATAAGGGGGTACCAGGGGGGCAATGGGGAGTAACATGGAGGTACCAGGGGGGCAATGAGGGGTAACAGGGGGGGAGCCAGGGGGGCAATATAGGAAGTAACACGGAGGTACCAGGGGGGCAATATGGGGTACCAGGGAGGTACCAGGGGGGCAAAATGGAGGGTATCAGGGGTTACCGGAGGGGCAATATAGGGGGTAACACGGAGGTACCAGGGGGACAATATAGGGGGTAACACGGGGGTACCAGGGGGGCAATGGGGGGTAACATTGGGGTACCAGGGGGGAAATGTAGGGGTACCAGGGGGGCAATGGGGGGGTAACATGGGGGTACCAGGGGGGAAATGAGGGGTAACAGGGGGGTACCAGGGGGGCAATATAGGAGGTACCAGGGGGGCAATATGGGGTACCAGGGGGATACCAGGGGGGCAATATGGAGGGTATCAGGGGTTACTGGGGGGACAATATAGGGGGTAACACGGGGGGTACCAGGGGGGCAATATGGGGTACCAGGGGGGCAATGGGGGGCAATACGGGGGGTACCAGGGGGGCAATATGGGGGGTAACATGGGAGTACCAGGAGGAAAAGGGGGGGTAACATGGGGGTACCAGGGGGGCAATGGGGGGTAACATGGGTGGGGGTACCAGGGGGGCAATACGGGGGGTAACATGAGGGTACCAGGGGGGCAATATGGGGGTAATGCAGTGTGTCTGCACTGTGTCTCAGTGTTGCTGCACGGTGACAGTGTTGCTGCACTGTGTCTCAGCATTGCTGCATTGTGTCTCAGCGTTGCTGCATTGTGTCTCAGCGTTGCTGCACTACGTTTCAGCGTTGCTGCATGGTGTCAGTGATGCTGCATTGTCTCAGCATTGCTGCCTTGTGACTCAGTGTTGCTGCACTGTGTCTCAGTGTTGCTGCATTGTGTCTCAGCATTGCTGCACTGTGTCTCAGCGTTGCTGCATGGTGTCAGTGATGCTGCATTGTCTCAGCACTGCTGCATGGTGTCAACATTGCTGCATGGCGTCAGTGTTGCTGCACTGTGTCTCAGTGCTGCTGCACTATGTTTAAGTGTTGCTGCACGGTGTCAGTGATGCTGCATTGTCTCAGCACTGCTGCATGGCGTCAGTGTTGCTGCACCGTGTCTCAGCGTTGCTGCCCGCTGCGAGCACTGACCTCGTCGCTGCGCGCGCGCTCGATCTTGGCCTTGAAATCTCTGACGTCGCGATGCAGCCCGCGTTGCATTTCCAGCTGCGCCTCCACGCCGGGCGCGTCCGCCCCCCACTCAGCCGTTTCCATGCGGCGCAGGTTCTCCTCCACCCAGCGCTGCAATTCCTGCAGGTACCGCAGCGCCGCCGCCTCCTCCTGCTCGGCCCGCGTGCGCAGCGTGGCGGCGGCGGCGGTGGCGTGCAACGCGTGCTCGGAGCGCAGGGCCACGAGGCGCTCGTGCAGGCGGTAGACGCGGCGGTACATCTGCTCGCCCTGCGGGTGCCGCCCGTCCTTCAGCGCCTGCACGTCCGCGAACAGCGCCCGCAGCATGGCGTCCGCCTGCTCCAGGTCGCGCTGCAGCTCCGCCGTGCGCTGCGCCGCCTTCCCGGCCGCGTGCAGACGCAGCTCCTGCAACGGGAACGCCAGCGGGGGGTCAGGTAGAGCTGCGTGGTGCAGAGCCGCGTAGTGCACAGCTGCATGGCGTAAAGCTGCACGGTGCCGAGCTGCATGGTGTAAAGCTGCACGGTGCAGAGCCGCGTGGCGCAAAACTGCGTGGTGCGGAGCTGCATGGTGCAGAACCGCGTAGTGCAGGGTTGCACGGTGCAAAGCTGCATAGTGCAGAGCTGCATGGTGCAGAGTTGCACGGTGCAAAGCTGCATGGTGCAGAACTGCGTAGTGCAGAGTTGCATGGTGCAAAACTGCGTGGTGCAGAGCTGCATGGTGTAAAGCTGCATGGTGCAGAGCTGCGTAGTGCAGAGCTGCACGGTGTAAAGCTGCACAGTGCAGAGCTGCATGGTGCAGAGTTACATGGTGCAAAGCTGCATGGTGCAGAACTGCGTAGTGCAGAGTTGCATGGTGCAAAGCTGCATGGTGCAGAGCTGCACGGTGCAGAGCTGCACGGTGCACAGTTGCACAGTGCAAAGCTGCACGGTGCAGAAGTGCATGGTGCAGAACTGCGTGTTGCTGTGTTGCATTGCACTGAGCAGCATTAGCTTGGGCAGCGTTGCTTTGTGCAGCACTGCACTGTGCAGCATTACATCACGCTGCATTACATAGTGCAACAATGCATTGTGCAAAATCACACTGTGCAGCACCATGTTGTGTGCACTGTGTTGCACCGTGCATCATGATGATACCACACAGCACTGCATTGTGCTGCAAAGTGCTGCACTACGTTGCACTGTGCTGTGTTGCACTGTGCTGCATTGCACTGTGCTGCATTGCATTGGGCAGCACTGTGGTGTGCTGTGCTGCATAGCGCTGTGCTGCATTGTGCTATGTTGCATTGAGCTGCACTGCACTGCGCTGTGCTGCATCACGATGCACAGCGCCACGATGCATTACATGGCGCAGCATCGCACCGTGCAACACTGCATTCCATTGCACCACACTGCAACACACACCGCACCCCAACACACCGCTGCACTGCACCGCCCCAGCCATGCACTGCAATGCAGCTCCCTGTGCTGCAATGCACTGCCCCACCCCTGCGCTGCACTGCACCTCCATGTGCTGCAATACACCACCCCATCCATGCACTGCAATGCACCTCCCTGCGCTGCAATGCATCACCCCATCCCTGTGATCCACCTCCCTGCACTGTAATGCACCGCCCCATCCATGCACTGCAATGCACCTCCCTGCGCTGCAATGCACCGTCCCATCCCATCCCTGCACTGCACTGCACCTCTCTGCACTGCAATGCACCACCCATCCATGCACTGCAATGCACCACCCCATCCCTGCACTGCAATGCACCACCCCATCCCTGCGCTGCAATGCACCTCTCTGCACTGTAATGCACCGCCCCACCCCTGCACTGCAACGCATCTCTCTGCACTGCATCTCTCTGCACTGCAATGCACCGCCCCACCCCTGCACTGCAACGCATCTCTCTGCACTGCATCTCTCTGCACTGCAATGCACCGCCCCATCCCTGCACTGCAATGCACCTCCCTGCGCTGCAATGCACCGCCCCATCCCTGTGCTGCACTGCACCTCCCTGTGCTGCAATGCATCACCCCACCCCTGCCCTGCAATGCACCTCCCTGCGCTGCAATGCACCTCTCTGCACTGCACCATCCCATCCCATCCCTGCACTGCAATGCACCTCCCTGTGCTCCCCACGCAACTCCGCACCACGCAGCACTGCACCACACACTGCACCATGCAGCGCACCACGCATTGCTGCCCCGCCGCCAGCACTCACCGCCTGCAGCAGCGCGTCGGCCTGGTTGAGCTGCTCCTCGCACAGCCCCGCCTCCGTCTGCAGCTTCGTCACGATGCGCTGCAGCCGCTCCAACCTGCGCGGATGCAACCAACGGGGGCGATGCACCGCAGTGCACCTCCCTGTGCCGCACTGCACCACCCCATCCATGCACTGCAATGCATCTCCCGGCATTGAAATGCACCGCCCCATCCATGTAGTGCAATGCACCCCCCTGTGCTGCACTGCACCTCTGCACTGCAATGCGCCGCCCCACCCATGCACTGCACTGCATCTCCCGGCACTGAAATGCACCGCCCCATCCCTGCACTGCACCTCCCTGCGCTGCGCTGCACCGCCCCACCCCTGCACTGCACTGCACTGCTCCCTCGTATGCTGTACTGCCCAACCCTGCACTGCACTGCTGCGCTGTACCACTCATCCCTGCACTGCACTGCCCTTTCCTGCACTGCACTACCCCACCCATGCACTGCACTGCACCGGCTCTCCATGCACTGCACTGCACTGCACTGCACTGCACTGCACTGCACTACCCCATCTCTGCACTGCACTCTCCGTCCCTGCAATGCACCACCCAGCCCTGCGCTGCACTGCGACCTGTCACACTGCACGCAGCCCCCCCCAGTGCAGTGCCCCCCCACTGCAGTGCCCCCCCTGCAGTGTTCCCCAACGCAGTGCCCCCAATGCAGCACCCCCCAATCTGTCACACAGCACGCAGCCCCCCCCAATGCAATGCCCCCCATGCAGTGCCCCCCCACGCAGTGCACCCCATTGCACCCCCCCCATGCAGTGTCCCCAACCTGTCACACTGCACGCAGCCCCCCCACTGCAGTGCCCCCCACTGCAGTGCCCCCCCACTGCAGCGCCCCCAACCTATCACACGGCACGCAGGCCCCCACTGCAGTGCCCCCCACTGCAGCGCCCCCCATGCAGCCCCCCCACTGCAGCGTCCCCCACGCAGTGCCCCCCAACGCAGTGCCCCCACTGCAGAGCCCCCCACGCAGCCACCCCAATGCAGTGCCCCAATGCAGTGCCCCCCCACAGTGCCCCCACTGCAGCACCCCCAACCTGTCACACTGCACGCAGCCCCCCCCACTGCAGTGCCCCCCATTGCAGTGCCCTCCCCCTCCATGCAATGCCCCCCCCTCCCCCACCTGTCGCATTCCTGCCTCAGCAGCCGCTCCCGCTGCAGCAGCGCCGCATGCAGCTCCCCCCACTCCTTCTCCACATCCAGAGGGTGAAACCCGGGGGGCACCTGCAGCCGCCCCGACTGCACCGCGCTCTGCACACAACACCGCCGTCACCGGGGGGGGGGGGGGGGGGGAGGAAAGGGGACCCCCCCACTGCCCCCCGTGACCCCCCAGGACTCCCAGTGCCCCCCCCCGTGCCCCCCAGATCCTCCCATGACCCCCCCAGTGTCTCTCGGTGCCCCCCATGTCCCTCGGTGCCCCTCATGACCCCCCCAGGACGCCCAGTACCAATCATGCCCCCCAGTGCCCCCCCCCGTGCCCCCCCGATCCTCCCATGACCCCCCCAGTGTCCCTCGGTGCCCCCAGTGTCCCTTGGTGCCCCCTATGACACCCCCAGGACCCCCAGTGCCCCCATGTCCCTCAGTGCCCCATGACCCCCAGTGCCCCCAGTGCCCTCCATGACCCCCAGTGTCCCATGACCCCCAGTGCCCCCAGTGCCCCCAGTACCCCCCATGCCCATCAGTGCCCCCAGTGCCCCCCATGACCCCCAGTGCCCCATGCCCCCCAGTGCCCCCAGTGCCCCCCATGACCCGCAGTGTCCCATGACCCCCAGTGCTCCCAGTGCCCCCCATGATCCCCAGTACCCACCAAGCCCACCAGTGCCCCTTGACCCCCAGTGCCCCCCAGTGCCCCCAGTGCCCCCCATGACCCCTGGTGCCCCCCATGACCCCATGACCCCCAGTACCCTCCCTGCCCCCTGGTACCTCATTACCCCCAGTGCCCCCCATGACCCCCAGTGCCTCCAGTGCCCCCCATGATTCCATGACCTCCAATGTCACCCATGACCCCCAGTGCCCCCCGTGATCCCCAGTACCCCCCAAGCCCACCAGTGTCCCATGACTCCCAGTGCCCCCCAGTGCCCCCCATGCCCCCCAGTGCCCCCCATGCCCACCAGTGCCCCATGACCCCCAGTGCCCCCCAGTGCCCCCCATGACCCCCAGTGCCCCCCATGACCCCATGACCCCCAGTACTCTCCATTCCCCCCGGTGCCTCATTACCCCCAGTGCCCCCCATGACCCCCAGTGCCCCCCATGATCCCATGGCCCCCAATGTCACCCATGACCCCATGACCCCCAGTGCCCCCCATGATCCCATGGCCCCCAATGTCGCCCATGACCCCATGACCCCCAATGCCCCCCATGACCCCCAGTACCCCCCAAGCCCACCAGTGCCTCATGAACCCCAGTGTCCCCCAGTGCCCCCCATGACCCCATGACCCCCAGTACCCTCCATGCCCCCCGGTGCCCCATTACCCCCAGTGCCTCCCATGACCCCCAGTGCCCCCAGTGCCCCCATGACCCCATGCCCCCCAGTGTCCCCCATGCCCCCCGGTGCCCCCTGCCCCATTCCCCCCCCACGCCCCCCCCTCGCCCACCTCCAGCGCCTGGAACTGGGCCCTGGCTCGCTCCTTATCCGCGTCCTTGGCCGGCAGCTCCGTCTCCTTCAGCCGCAGGAACTGCCGCCACAGCACCTGGGGGGGCAAGGGGGGGGCAAGGGGGGGAAAGAGGGGGGGGAAGGGGCAGATGGGGGGTCAGGAGGGGCGGGGGGGCAAATGGGGGGATCAGGAGGGGCAGGGGGGGGAGGTGGGGGGGTCAGGAGGGGAGGGGGAGCAGGTGGGGGGGGAATGGGGCAGATGGGGGTCAGGAGGGGCGGGGGGGGCAAGTGGGGGGGTCAGGAGGGGAGGGGGGACAGTGGGGGGGGAAGGGGCAGATTGGGAGTCAGGAGGGGCAGGGAGGGCGAATGGGGGGGGAAGGGGCAGATGGGAGGGCAGGGGGGGATGGGGGGGCAGATGGGGGGCAGGTGGGGGCATCAGGAAGGACAGGACGGTAGGTGGGGGGGATCAGAAGGGGCAGAAGGGCAGATGGGGGGGTCAGCAGGGGCAGGGGGGGCAAAGGGGGGGGTCAGGAGGGGCAGAGGGGGCAGGTGGGGGGGTCAGGAGGGGGGAGCAGGTGGGGGGGCAGGTAGGGGGGGTCAAGAAGGGTGGGGGGGCAGAAGAGGGGGGTCAGGAGGGGCAGGGAGGGCAGATGGGGGGAAAGGGGCAGATGGGGGGGGTCAGAAGGGGCAGGGAGGGTGGGGGGGAAGGGGCAGATGGGGAGGTCAGGAGGGGTGGGGGGCCAGATGGGGGGCAGGGGAGTGGGGGGGCAGGTGGGGGCGCCAGGAAGGACAGGGGGACGGGTGGGGGGGGTCAGAAGGGGCAGAAGGGCGGAAGAGGGGGATCAGGAGGGGCAGGAAGGGCAGGTGGGGGGGAAAGGGGCAAACGGGGGGGCAGGTGGGGGGGGCAGGGGGGTGGAGGGGTCAGGAGCCCCCCCCGTTGCTCCCCACTGTCCCCCATCGCCCTCCAGCCCCCCAGCCCCCCCCCCGCCCCCCGGTGCCTCCAACTGCCCCCCAGCCTCCCCCAGACTTCCGATTGCCCCCCCCGGGCCCCCATCGCCCACCTCCACCTCCTCGTGGCTGCCGGGCAGGCGCTGCTCCAGGAACATGGCGGTGTGGTGCCGCATCCACTGCAGCAGCAGCGTCACCGCGCTGTAGTACTGCTGCCAGCGCAGCTGCAGCTCCTGCAACGCGTGAGACCACGGGATGCGGCCACGGGATGCGCCAATGGGACGCAACCGTGGGATGCAGCAAGGGAATGCAGCAATGGGATGCAGCAATGGGGTGCAACCACGGGATGCAGCAATAGGATTCAACGAAGGGATGCAACAATAAGGTGCAGCAATGGGATGCAACAAAGGGATGCAACAATGGAACGCAACAAAGGGATGCAACAACGGGATGCAGCAATGGGATGCAACAAAGGGATGCACAATGGGGTGCAACAAAGGGATGCAACAATAGGGTGCAGCAATTGGATGCAGCAACGGGATGCCGCAATGGGATGCAACAATGGGATGCACGCACAGGATGCAACAAAGGAATGCAATCACGGGACGCAGCCACGGGATGCAACAATGGGAAACAAGCATGGGATGCAGCCATGGGCTGCAACAAATGCATGCAGCAACGGGATGCAACGAAGGCATGCAGCAATGGAACTCAACAATGGGATGCAACAGGGGACTGCAAGAAAAGGATGCAGCCGTGGGATGCAGCCGTGCAACGCAACAATGCAAAAACAACCACAGAATGCAGCCACAGGATGCAGCCACGGGATGCAGCAATTGCACGTAACCACGGGATGCAGCCATGCAACACTGCAAGGGCGCACAACAGCGGGACTGCTATGGGGCTGACCCCCCCGCTATGGGGCTGACCCCCCCGCTATGGGGCTGATCCCCCACTATGGGACTGAGCTCAGTGCTATGGGGCAGAGCTGTGGGTCTGACCTCCCCTGCAATGGGTCTGCTCCTCCGCTATGGGGCTGAATGCAGTTCTATGGGTCTGCCCCCCTGCTATGGGGCTGAATGCAGTGTTATGGGTCTGACCCCCCCAGCTATGGGGCCTGACCCCCCCTGCTATGGGTCTGACCTCCCTGCTATGGGGCTGAACATAGTGCTATGGGTCTGCCCCCCCCCGCTATGGGGCTGAGCTCGGCGCTACGGGTCAGCCCCCCCCGCTATGGAGCTGAATGCGGTTCTATGGGTCTGCCCCCCCCGCTATGGGGCGGAGCTCAGTGCTACGGGTCTGCCCCCCCACTATGGTTCTGACCCCCCTGCTATGGGTCTGCCCCCCCCCCCCCAAATGGGGCTGAGCTCAGCGCTGTGGGTCTGCCCCCCCGCTATGGGGCAGAGCTCAGCAGTATGGGTCAGCCCACCCCTCTATGGGTCTGCCCCCCCCCCCCCAAATGGGGCTGAGCTCAGCGCTATGGGTCAGCCCCCCCTTGCTGTGGTTCTGAGCCCCCCAGTATGGGTCTGCCCCCCCCACTATGGGGCTGAACTCAGTGCTATGGGTCAGCTCCCCCCCCCGCTATGGTTTTGACCCCCCCGCTATGGGTCAGCCCCCCCCGCTACGGGGCTGAGCTCGGTGCTACGGGACAGCTTCCCCCCCCCCCCGCTGTGGGTCTGCCCCCCCCGCCACGGGGCAGAGCTGGGCGCTGTGGGGCAGCCCCCCGTCCCCACTCACGTCGGTGCCGTCGCCGCGGTCGCCGTGTCGCGGCAGGGCGTCGTACAGCGAGGACACGTAGGTGATGATGGATTTCTCGTCCGGCTGCGCCACCGCCACGTCTGCAGCGCCAGCGCCGCTCAAAGCCCGACCCACGGCCGCCCCACGGCCGCCCCACCGCCTGACCCACGGCTGCCCCACGGCCGCCCCACCGCCACCCCACGGCCGCCCCACTGCTGCTCCACGGCTGCCCCACTGCCTGACCCACGGCCGCCCCACGGCCGCCCCACGGCTGCCCCACTGCCTGACCCACTGCCTGACCCACGGCCGCCCCACGGCCGCCCCACGGTTGCCCCACTGCCTGACCCACTGCCTGACCCACGGCCGCCCCACGGCTGCCCCACGGTTGCCCCACTGCCTGACCCACTGCTTGACCCACGGCTGCCCCACTGCCTGACCCATGACTGCCACCCCCTTGCCACCCCACTGCTACCCATTGCCACCCCAGGGCCACCCCACGGCTGCCCCACTGCCGCCCCACTGCCTGAGCCACTGCCACCCCACTGCCACCCCACTGCCACCCCACTGCCGCCCCACTGCCCCACAGCCACCCCACTGCCACACCACTGCCACCCCACTGCTGCCCCGTTGCCACCCCACGATTGCCCCACAGCTGCCCCACAGCTGCCCCACATCCACCCCACATCTGCCACCCATCCGCCCCACACCTGCCTCACCTGCCCCACATCAGCCCATTTTGTTTGCCCCATCTGCCCCACGTCCACCCCACAGCTGCCCCACAACCTCCCCACAGCTGCCCCATATCAGTCCCACCTCTGCCCCACATCCACCCCAAATCCACCCCACGGCTGCCCCACATCCACCCCACGGCTGCCCCACATCCACCCCACATGTGCCCCACTACTGCCCCATATCTGCCCCACAGCTGCCTCAGGGCTGCCCCACATCTCCACATCCACCCCACATCCCACTGTCCCCCATCTGCCCCACATCCGCCCCACTGCTGCCCATCTGGCCTTCTGCTGCCCCACAGCTGCCCCACAGCTGCCCCATGGTTGCCCCACATCAGCCCTTCTGCCCCACGGCTGCCACCCTCCTGCCCCCACTGGGGGGCGCTCTGCCCCACCACTGCCCCCCATCCGCCCCCCATCCGCCCCCCATGTGGGTCGGGTACCCTCAGGGTCGAGCAGCTGCGTGACCCCCAGCTCTGCCCCACATCTGCCCCACATCTGCCCCCACTTCCCCCCCTCTGCCCCCGTGTGGTGCAGCCATGTGACCCCCAGCTCTGCCCCACACCTACCCCCCATCTGCCCCATATCTACCCCACATCCTGCCCCACACCTGCCCCGCACCTGCCCCACACCTGTCCCCCCATCTGCCCCACATCGGCCCCACACGTGCCTCCCATCCACCCCCCATCTCCCCCCATCTCCCCCCCATGTGGGTCCTTGGGGTCCAGCAGCCTGGTGACCCCCAGCTCTGCCCCACACCTGCCCCACTCCTGCCCCACATCTGCCCCATATCTGCTCCACACCTGCCCCCTATCTGTCCCATATCTGCCCCACACCTGCCCCCTATCTGTCCCATATCTGCCCCACACCTGCCTCCCATCTGTCCCATATCTGCCCCACACCTGCCCCCTATCTGTCCCATATCTGCCCCACACCTGCCTCCCATCTGTCCCATATCTGCCCCACACCTGCCCCACACCTACCCCCCATCTGCCCCATACCTGCCCCACACCTGCCCCATATCTGCCCCCCATCTGCCCCACACCTGCCCCACATCCTGCCCCCATCTCCCCCCATCTCCCCCCCCGTGGTGCCGTACCCTCGGGGTCCAGCAGCCTGGTGACCCCCAGCTCGGTCTCTGCGACGCTGAACGCCTGCTCCAGGTTCTGCAGGCTGCTCTGCTGCTGCACCCGCCCCATGTCCACCAAATGCGGCCTGCGGGGGGGCACGGGGGGCACGGGGGGGTTGTGGGGGGGGGGCGGTGTGGGGGGAGATGGGGGGACGTGTGGGGGGGGACGTGGGGGGGACGCGGGGGAAAGAGGTGGGGGGATACGGGGGGCAGAGGGGGGAACAGTGGGGGGATACGGGGATGGGGGGGGCACAGTGGAGGGCGGGATGGGGGGCGTGGGGGGGGAAGGGGAGAGAGTGGGGACGTGGGGGGCACAGGGGGGGCACAGGGGGGCACATAGGGGGGCACATAGGGCACAAAAGGGGACAAGGAAGGTGGGGAGGGCACAGGGGGCACATGGGGGCACAGGGGGGCACATGGGGGGCACATAGGACACAAAAAGGGACAAGGAGGGCGGGGGGGCACAGGGGGGATAAAGGGGGACATGGGGGGACGTGGGGGGCACATGGGGCACAAAAGGGGACAAGGAGGGCATGGGGGGCACAGGGGGGATAAAGGGGGACATGGGGGGACGTGGGGGGCGCATGGGGCACAAAAGGGGACAAGGAGGGCGGGGGGGCACAGGGGGGATAAAGGGGGACATGGGGGGCACATCGGGGGCACATGGGGGCACATGGGGGGCACACATGGCACGGAAGGGGACAAAAAGGGCATGGGGGGCACAGAGCGGAAAAAGGAGGACATGGGGGGCACAGGGCGGGACATGGGGGGCACACAGGGCGCGAAGGGGACAAAGAGGGGATGGGGGGCACGGGGGGAACATGGGGGACATATAGGGCACAAAAGGGGACAAGGAGAGCATGGGGGTACAGGGAGGATAAAGGGGCGCATGGGGGGCACAGGGGGGCACGGGAGGGGACACGGGGAGACATAGGGGGCACAGAGGGGATAAAGGGGGACGTGGGGGGCAGATGGGGGGCGCGGGGGGGAGAGAGGGGGGGCACATGGGGCGCACAGAGGGGGATATGAGGGGCACAGGGGGGCACAGAGCTCAGTGAGCTGCTGCGACACTGAGCTGCAGCGGGGGGCTGACCCACACGTGTGGGGCACGCGATCTATGGGGCACGGCCAGGATCTATGGGGCACAGCACGGCCCCCATGAGATCTATGGGACAGAGCCAGGATCTATGGGGCACAGCACGGCCCACATGAGATCTATGGGGCACGGCCAGGATCTATGGGGCACAGCACGGCCCACATGAGATCTATGGGACAGAGCCAGGATCTATGGGGCACAGCACGGCCCACATGAGATCTATGGGGCACGGCCAGGATCTATGGGGCACAGCACGGCCCACATGAGATCTATGGGGCAGAGCCCCACGGCATGACCCCACAGCCCCACAGCACCATCTCACAGTGTGACCCCATAGCGCAGCCCCATAGCAAAGAAAGCCCCATGGGACAACCCCACAGCACAACACAGCCCCATAGCCCAGCCCCATAGCGCAGCCCTATAGCGCAGCACTATAGCACGGCCCCATAGCACGGCCCCATAGCACAGCCCTATAGCACAACCCCATAACACAGCCCCATAGCACAGCCCTATAGCACGGCCCCATAGCACGGCCCCATAGCACAGCCCCATAGCACAGCCCCACAGCGCAGCCCTATAGCACAGCCCTATAGCACAGCCCCACAGCCCAGCCCCATAGCACAGCCCCATAGCACAACCCCATAGCACAGCCCTATAGCACGGCCCCATAGCACAGCCCCATAGCACGGCCCCATAGCACGGCCCCATAGCACAGCCCTATAGCACAGCCCCATAGCACGGCCCCATAGCACGGCCCCATAGCACAGCCCCACTGCACAGCCCCATAGCACAGCCCCACAGCGCAGCCCTATAGCACAGCCCTATAGCACAGCCCCACAGCCCAGCCCCATAGCACAGCCCCATAGCACAACCCCATAGCACAGCCCTATAGCACGGCCCCATAGCACAGCCCCATAGCACAACCCCATAGCATGGCCCCATAGCACGGCCCCACTGCACAGCCCCATAGCACAGCCCCACAGCACGGCCCCATAGCACAGCCCTATAGCACAACCCCATAGCACAGCCCCATAACACAGCCCCACAGCGCAGCCCCACAGCGCAGCCCTATAACACGGCCCCATTGCACAGCCCCACAGACCAACCCCATAGCACAGCCCTATAGCACAACCCCATAGCACAGCCCTATAGTACAGTCCCACAGCCCAGCCCTACAGCCCAGCCCCATAGCACAGCCCTATAGCACAGCCCACAGAACAACCCTATAGCGCAGCCCCACAGCCCAACCCTATAGCACGGCCCCATACCACCGCCCCATAGCACAGCCCCATAGCACGACCCTTTAATATGGCCCCATAGCACAGCCCTATAGCACAGCCCTATAGCACAGCCCCATAGCACAGCCCTATAGCACAGCCCCATAGCACGGCCCCATAGCACAGCCCCATAGCACGGCCCCATAGCACAGCCCCATAGCACGGCCCCACAGCACGGCCCCACAGCACGGCCCTTTAATATGGCCCCATAGCACGGCCCCATAGCACAGCCCTATAGCACAGCCCCATAGCACGGCCCCATAGCACGGCCCCATAGCACGGCCCCATAGCACAGCCCTCCATCTCCCCCCATTCCCCCCATCGGCCCCCATTGGCCCTCATCTTCCCCCATCCCCCCCATCTCCCCATCGCCCCCCATCTCCCCCCATCTCTCCCCATCTCCCCCCATCCTCCCCCATCTCCCCCCATCCCCCCCATCTCCCCATCGCCCCCCATCTCCCCATCGGCCCCCATCTCCCCCCATCTCTCCCAATCCCCCCATCCCGTCCCATCTCCCCCCATCTCCCCCCACAGCCCCCCCCCCCGTACCGATGCCTGTGGATGATGGCGTTGAAGAGGCGGCCGTCCCTCCAGCAGCTGCTGAAGTTGTCGCAGCGCAGCCCCGGGTAGTGCTGCACCGCCCGCTGCGCCCACAGCAGCAGCTTCTCCTTGGCCGTCATGTCCTCCGACTGCCCCGACACCTGGATGTCCGAGATCTGCAGCGCGGCGCCGCGTTACTGCACTGCGATGCATTACTGCACTGCGATGCATTACTGCACTGCGACGCACGGCGCTGCGCGGCACTGCGCTGCCCCGGCACCTGGGTGTCTGAGATCTGCAGCGCAGCGCCGCATTACTGCACTGCGACACATGGCGCTGCACGGCACTGCGCTGCCCCGGCACCTGGATGTCCGAGATCTGCAGCGCAGCGCCGCGTTACTGCACTGCGATGCATTACTGCACTGCGATGCACAGCGCTGCACGGCACTGCGCTGCCCCGGCACCTGGGTGTCCGAGATCTGCGGCGCAGCGCCGCGTTACTGCACTGCGATGCATGGGGCTGCACTGCCCTGACACCTGGGTGTCTGGCATCTGCAACACAGCGCTGCATTACTGCACTGCAATGCATGGCACTGCGTGGGGCTGCACTGCCCCAACACCTGGATGTCCGAGATCTGCAGCGCAGCGCCGCATTACTGCACTGCAATGTATTCCTGCACTGCACTGCACGGCACTGCACGGCACTGCGTTGCCCCGACACCTGGATGCCAGATCCGCAACATGCAGCGCTGCGTTACTGCACTGCGATGCGTGGAGCTTCGTGACCCTGCATGGCACTGCGCTGCCCCGACACCTGGATGTCTGAGGTCTGCAACGCAGCGCTGCATTACTGCACTGCAATGCGTTACTGCACCGCGATGCATGGCGCTGCGTGGCGCTGCATGGGGCTGCACTGCCCTGACACCTGGATGTCTGAGATCTGAAATGCAGTACTGCATTACTGCACTGCGATGCATTACTGCGTGGCGCTGCACTGCCCTGACACCTGGGTGTCTGAGATCTGCAGTGCAGAGCTGCATTACTGCACTGCAATGCATTGCTGCATGGGGCTGTGCTGCCCTGACACCTGGATGTCTGAGATCTGCAACGCAGCGCTGCATTACTGCACTGTGATACATTACTGCATGGGGCTGTGCTGCCCCGACACCTGGATGTCTGAGATCAGCAATGCAGCACTGCATTACTGCACTGCAATGCATTACTGCGTGGCGCTGCACTGCCCTGACACCTGGGTGTCTGAGATCTGCAGTGCAGAGCTGCATTACTGCACTGCAATGCATTGCTGCATGGCGCTGCACTGCCCTGACACCTGGGTGTCTGAGATCTGCAGTGCAGAGCTGCATTACTGCACTGCAATGCATTGCTGCATGGGGCTGTGCTGCCCTGACACCTGGATGTCTGAGATCTGCAGCGCAGCGCTGCATTACTGCACTGCAATGCGTTACTGCGTGGCGCTGCACTGCCCCGACACCTGGGTGTCTGAGATCTGCAGCGCAGAGCTGCATTACTGCAGTGCAATGCATTGCTGCATGGGGCTGTGCTGCCCTGACACCTGGATGTCTGAGATCTGCAGCGCAGCGCTGCATTACTGCACTGCACTGCGTTACTGCACCGCGATGCATGGCGCTGCGTGGCGCTGCATGGGGCTGCACTGCCCTGACACCTGGATGTCTGAGATCTGAAACGCAGCACTGCATCACTGCACTGCAAAGCATGGCACTGCATGGGGCTGCGCTGACCCGACACCTGGATGTTCGAGATCTGCAACATGCAGTGCTGCATTACTGCACTGCAATGCATGGCGCTGCATGACCCTGCATGGCACTGCGCTGCCCCAACACCTCAATGTCTGAGATCTGCAACACAGCGCTGCATTACTGCACTGCATTGCTGCGCTGCGCTGCACTGCACGGGGCTGCACTGCCCCCCCCCCCCCCCCCCCCCCCCCCCCCCCCCAACACCTGGATGTCTGATATTTGTCACATGCAGGACTGCATTACTGCACTGCAATGCATCATGCTGCATGGCGCTGCACTGCCTCGACACCTGGATGTCTGACGTCTGCAACGCAGCGCTGCATTACTGCACTGCACTGCACTGTGCTGCATGGTGCTGCGCTGCCCCGACACCTGGATGTCTGAGATCTGCAACATGCAGCGCTGCATTACTGCACTGTGCTGCACGGTGCTGCACGGCGCTGCGCTGCCCTGACACCTGGATGGTTGAGATCTGCAATGCAGCGTTGCATTACTGCGCTGCATTACTGCACTGCACTGCACGGCACTGCACGGCACTGCGTTGCCCCGACACCTGGATGCCAGATCCGCAACATGCAGCGCTGCGTTACTGCACTGCACCCACAACGCACCCACAGCGCTGCAGCTGCTCTGCAGCAGCACTGCAGCACCGCTGCACCCCTCAACGCACCACCCGGGCACAGTCACTGCATTGGCGCTGCACCACCACTGCAGCCCCGCTGCATTGGGTGCTGCAACTGCACTGCAACTGCACTGTGCCCACACTGCAGCCCCACTGCAGCTTCACTGCACCCACGCTGCGCTGGGTGCTGCAACAGCGCTGCAACTGCACTGCACTGCACCCATTCTGCTGCTGCACCACCGCAGCCCCCCTGCACCCACACTGCAGCCCCATCACAGCCCCAGTGCAGAGAGCACTGCAGCCCCAGTGCAGCCCTGCAGCAGTAGAATGCTGCACTGGGTGCTGCAACAGCACTGCAGCCACCCTGCAGCACCACACTGCACTGGGTGCTGCAACATCCCTGCAACCACCCTGCACAGAGCCCATTCTGCAGCACCACTGCAGCCCCACTGCACCCACACTGCAATGGGTGCTGCAACAGCACTGCAGCCAGCCTGCAGGCACCCTGCAGCCCCACTGCAGCCCTATTGCACAGAGCACTGCAGCCCCACCGCACCCACGCTGTGCTGGGTGCTGCAACATCCTTGCAGCCGCACTGCACTGCTCCCACTCTACTGCACCCCTGCAGCCCCACCACAGCCCCACTGCAGCCCCTCTGCAGCCCCACGCTGCGCTGGGTGCTGCAACAGCACTGCAGCCACTCTGCACTGTCACTGCAGCCATCCTGCAGCCCCACCGCAGCCCCACTGCACAGAGCACTGCAGCCCCACTGCAGCCCCGCTGCAGCCCCGCTGCACCCTGCACTCACACTGTGCTGGGTGCTGCAACAGCACTGCAGCCGCACTGTACTGCACTGCCCCACCGCAGCCCTGCTGCAGCCCCACTGCACAGAGCACTGCAGCCCCACTGCAGCGCTACTGCACGCACGCTGTGCTGGTTGCTGCAACAGCACTGCAGCCACCCTGCACCCCCACTGCAACCCCCCTGCAGCCCCTCGCTGCATCCGGTGCTGCAACATCCCTGCAGCCACACTGCACCGCGTCCACTCTGCAGCCCCACTGCAGCCTCACTGCAGCCCCACTGCAGAGCACTGCAGCCCCACCGCAGCCCCACAGCAGCCCCGCTGCACAGAGCACTGCAGCCCCACTGCAGCCCCACCGCAGCCCTGCTGCAGAGAGCACTGCAGCCCCACCGCAGCCCCACAGCAGCCCCACTGCACAGAGCACTGCAGCCCCACCGCAGCCCCGCCGCAGCCCCACCGCAGCCCTGCTGCAGAGAGCACTGCAGCCCCACCGCAGCCCCACAGCAGCCCCACTGCACAGAGCACTGCAGCCCCACCGCAGCCCCGCCGCAGCCCCGCGCAGCACCTGGAAGTGCAGGATGATGGTCCAGATGAGGCCCAGCGTCAGCTTGGGATTCCCGTCGGCGATGTCGTCATTGCGGATGTTCACCAGCTTCACCTGCGGGGGGCGGCGCTATGGGGCGGCGCTATGGGGCGGCGCTATGGGGCGCCTATGGGGCGGCTATTGGGCGGCTATGGGGCAGCTATGGGGTGGCTCAATGGGGCAGCTATGGGACAGCTATGGGGCAGCTAAGGGACAGCTACGGTGCAACTATAGGGCAGCTATAGGGCAGCTATGGAGCAGCTATGAGACAGCTATGGTGCAGCTATGGGGTGGCGCTATGGGGCAGCTATGGGGTGGCTCAATGGGGCAGCTATGTGACAGCTATGGGGCAGCTATGGGGCAGCTATGGGGCGGCTATGGGGCAGCTATGGGGCAGCTATGGGGCGGCTATGGGGCAGCTATGGGGCACCTATGGGGCGGCTACGGGGCAACTATGGGGTGGCTCAATGGGGCAGCTATGGGGCAGCTATGGGGTGACTCTATGGGGCAACTATGGGGCGGCGCTATGGGGCGGCACTATGGGGCAGCTATGGGGCAGCGCTATGGGGCAGCTATGGGGTGACTCTATGGGGCAACTATGGGGCAGTGCTATGGGACGGCCCTATGGAACAACTATAAGGCAGTTATGGGGCAACTATAGGGCAGCTATGGGGTGGCTCAATGGGGCAGCTATAAGGGCAGCTATGGGGCAGATATTGGGTGGCTCTATAGGGCAGCTATGACGCGGCTATGGGGCAGCTATGGGGCAGCTATAGGGCAGCTATGGGGCAGCTATGGGGCGACTATGGGGCAGTGCTATGGGGCAGCTATGGGGTGGCTCAATGGAGCAGCTATGGGGCAGTGCTATGGTGCAGCTATAGGGCAGCTATGGGGCAGCCATGGGGTGACTCAATGGGGCAGCTATGGGGCAGCTATAGGGCAGCTATGGGGCAGCTATGGGGTGACTCAATGGGGCAGCTATGGTGCAGCTATAGGGCAGCTATGGGGCAGCCATGGGGTGACTCAATGGGGCAGCTATGGGGCAGCTATAGGGCAGCTATGGGGCAGCTATGGGGTGACTCAATGGGGCAGCTATGGGGCAGCTATGGGGCAGCCATGGGGTGGCTCAATGGGGCAGCTATGGGGCAGCTATGGGGCAGTACTATGAGGGGGCCCTGCAGGGCAGCTATAGGGCTGTGCTATGGGGCAGCGCTATGGGGCAGCGCTATGGGGCCGTGCTATGGGGTGGCGCTATGGGGCAGAGCAATGGGGCAGCTATGGGGCAATGCTATGGGGCACAGCTGTGGGGCAGTGCTACGGGGCAGACCCACAAGTGCCCCTCCTGGCCCCCTAACTGCCCCCCCGGGGCCCCCCAAGTGCCCCCCCCAGCCCCCCAGATTCTTCCCCAGCCCCCCAAGTGCCACCCCCGCCCTCCAAGTGCTCCCTCTGCCCCCCAAGTGCCCCCCCGCTCCCCCAAGCACTTTCCCCAGCCCCCCAAGTGCCCTCCCACCCCCCAGCTGCCCCCCAGCCCCCCAAGTGCCCCCTCTGCCCCCCAAGTGACCCCCTACCCCCAAGCTGCCCCCCAGCCCCCCAATGCCCCCTCAGCCCCACAAGTGCCCCCCCCTACCCCCAGGTGCCCTCCAGCCCCCCCCCAGCCCCCCAGGTGCCCCACAGCCTCCCAAGTACCCCCCCATCCCCCCAAGCACCCCCCCCAGTTCCCAGCTGCCCCCCATCCCCCCAACTGCCCTCCCTACCCCGCAGCTGCCCCCCAGCCCCCCGAGTATCCCCCCGGCCCCCCAAATGCCCCCCCATCGCCCCTGCTGCCCCTCAGCCCCAGCTGCCCCCCATCTCCCCCCAATTGCCCCCCCGACCCCCCAGCTGCCCCCCAGCCCCCCAAGTATCCCTCCAGCCCCCCAAGTGCCCCCCCGTCCCCCCAAACACCCCCCACCCAACTGCCCCCTCCAGCCCCCCAAGTGCCCCTCCCCCGTCCCCCCCATCCCCCAAGTTGCCCCCCCAGCTCCCCAAGTGCCCCCCCGTCCCCCGAACACCCCCCCACCCCCCAGCTGCCCCCCAGCCCCCCAAGCGCCCCCCATCACCCCAAGCGCCCCCCATCACCCCAAGCAATCCCTCCAGCCCCCCAAGTGGCCCCCCGTCCCCCCTGCTGCCCCCCACCCCCCAGCTGCCCCCCCATCCCCTCAGTTGCCCCCTCCAGTCCCCCAAGTGCCCCCCCAGGCCCCCAATCTCCCCTCCCAGCCCAAGTGCCCCCTCATACCCCCACGTGCCCCCCAGCCCCCCAGCTGCCCCCCAGCCCCCAGTTGCCCCCCCGCCCCCCAAGTGCCCCCCAGCCCCCCAATTGCCCTTCCCAGCCCAAGTGCCCCCCTCATACCCCCACGCGCCCCTCCCCCATCCCCGCAATTGCTCCCTCCAGCCCCCCAGCTGCCCCCCGTCCCCCCAGTTGCCCCCTCCAGCCCCCCAAGTGCCCCCCCAGGCCCCCAATCGCCCCTCCCAGCCCAAGTGCCCCCTCATACCCCCACGTGCCCCCCAGCCCCCAAGTGCCCCCCCAGCCCCCCAGTTGCCCCTCCCAGCCCAAGTGCCCCCCTCATACCCCCACGCGCCCCTCCCCCATCCCCGCAATTGCCCCCCCAGCCCCCCAAGTGCCCCCCCAGCCCCGGTTGCCCCCGGCAGCGCAGCCCCACCTGGCGGTGCCGCAGGTAATCCAGCGCGATCTGCACGTTCTGCAGTTTGTGGAAGCGCATGCGGCCCTTCTCGCGGGGCTGCGGGGAGAACGGAGGCTGAGCGCCGCCCCACGGCGCCGCCCCACAGAGCTGCCCCATAGAGCAGCCCCATGACACCGCCCCATAGAGCAGCCCCGTAACACCGCCCCACGGCGCCGCCCCACAGAGCTGCCCCATAGAGCAGCCCCATGACACCGCCCCATAGAGCAGCCCCGTAACACCGCCCCACGGCGCCGCCCCATAGAGCTGCCCCATAGAGCAGCCCCATGACACCGCCCCGTACCACCGCCCCATAGAGCTGCCCCATAGAGCAGCCCCATAACACCGCCCCATAGAGCTGCCCCATAGAGCAGCCCCATGACACCGCCCCATACCACCGCCCCACAGAGCTGCCCCATAGAGCAGCCCCATAACACCGCCCCACGGCGCCGCCCCATAGAGCTGCCCCATAGAGCAGCCCCATAACACCGCCCCGTACCACCGCCCCATAGAGCTGCCCCATAGAGCAGCCCCATAACACCGCCCCATAGGCCGCCCCATACCGCCACCCCATAGAGCAGCTCCATAACACTGCCCCATAGGGCCGCCCCACAGCGCCGCCCCGTAGAGCAGCCCCATAACACCGCTCCAGGGCGCCGCCCCATAGGGATGTCCCATAACACCGCCCCATAGGGCTGCCCCATAGCATCAACCCATACCACCGCCCCGTAGCACCGACCCACAGCGCTGCCCCATAGGGCCGCCCCACAGCACCGCCCCACAGCACCAACCCACATCACTGCCCCATAGCACCGACCCATAGCACTGACCCACATCGCTGCCCCATAGGGCCGCCCCATAGCACCGCCCCACAGCACCAACCCACATCACTGCCCCATAGCACCGCCCCATAGCACTGACCCACACTGCTGCCCCATAGGGCCGCCCCATAGTACCACCCAATAGGGCTGCCCCATAGCACCAACCCATAGCGCTGCCCCACAGCGCCACCCCATAGCACCGCCCCATAGCACCGCCCAATAGGGCCACCCCATTGCACCAACCCATAGCGCTGACCCGCAGCACCACCCCATAGCGCTGCCCCATAGCACCACCCCATAGCACCAACCCACAGTGCTGCCCCACAGAACCGTCCCATAGCGCCAACCCACAGTGCTGCTCCACGGGGCTGCCCCACAGAGCTGCCCCACAGCGCTGCCCCATAGGGCTGCCCCATAGCACCGACCCATAGCGCCAACCCACAGCACTGCCCCATAGCGCCAACCCACAGTGCTGCCCCGTAGGGCCACCCCATAGCAGCAATCCATAGCACTGCCCCATAGCACCACCCCATAGCGCCAACCCACACCACTGCCCCATAGGGCTGCCCCATAGCGCCGACCAACAGCGCTGCCCAATAGGGCTGCCCCATAGCACCAACCCACAGCGCCAACCCACACTGCCAACCCATACGGACCCATGGAATGACCCCACACAGACCCCATGGAATGGCCCCATACAGACCCCAATGATTGACCCCATACAGACGCATGGAATGACCCCATAGAACGGCCCTATGGCACCGCCCCATGGACCAGCCCTATAGCACCACCCCATAGAACGGCCCTATGGTGTGCCCCACAGCACCGCCCCATGGCACCACCCCTTGCCATGGCCCTATGGTGTGCCCCACAGCACTGCCCCATACAATGGCCCTATGGCACGGCCCTATAGCACCACCCCATAGAACGGCCCTATGGAATGGCCCCATAGAATGGCCCTATGGCACCACCCCACAGCACTGCCCCATGGAATGACCCCATAGAACAGCCCCATGGCACCACCCCATAGAATGGCCCTATGGTGTGCCCCACAGCTCTGCCCCATGGAATGACCCCATAGAACGGCCCCATGGCACCACCCCATAGAACGGCCCTATGCCACTGCCCCATATCACCGCCCCATGGCACCACCCCCTGCCTTGGCCCTATGGTGTGCCCCACAGCACTGCCCCATACAATGGCCCTATGGCACGGCCCTATAGCACCACCCCATAGAACGGCCCTATGGCACCACCCCACAGCACTGCCCCATGGAATGACCCCATAGAACAGCCCCATGGCACCACCCCATAGAACGGCCCTATGGCACCGCCCCACAACAGTGCCCCATGGAATGACCCCATAGAATGGCCCTATGGTGTGCCCCACAGCTCTGCCCCATGGAATGACCCCACAGAACGGCCCCATGGCACCACCCCATAGAACGGCCCTATGGCACCGCCCCACAGCTCTGCCCCATGGAATGACCCCATAGAACGGCCCCATGGCACCACCCCATAGAACGGCCCTATGCCACTGCCCCATATCACCGCCCCATGGCACCACCCCCTGCCTTGGCCCTATGGTGTGCCCCACAGCACTGCCCCATACAATGGCCCTATGGCACGGCCCTATAGCACCACCCCATAGAACGGCCCTATGGTGTGCCCCACAGCACCGCCCCATGGAGTGACCCCATAGAACGGCCCTATAACGCCACCCCATAGAATGGCCCTATGGCACCACCCCACAGCACTGCCCCATGGCATGGCCCCATAGAACAGCCCTATGGCACCGCCCCACAGCTCTGCCCCATGGAATGACCCCAAAGAACGGCCCTATGGCACCACCCCATAAAACGGCCCTATGGCACGGCCCTATATGACAGACTGCGGCCCTACAGCAATGCCATGGGGCGGAGCCATGGGGCAGCGCTATGGGGCAGCGCTATGGGGCAGGGCTATGGGGCAGAGCCATAGGGACAATGCAATGGGGCAGGGCTATGGGGCAGGGCTATGGGGAAGAGCCATAGCAGTGATGCCATGGGGCAGCGCTACGGGGCAGTGCTATGGGGCAGAGGCAGAATGGGGCAATTCTATGGGGCAGTTCTATGGGGCAGCCCTATGGGGCAGCCGTATGGGGCAGCTGCATGGGGCAGTTTTATGGGGCAGTTCTATGAGGCGGCTCTATGGGGCAGTTCTATGGGGCAGCCCTAGGGGGCAGCTCTATGGGGCAGAAGCAGAATGGGGCAGTCCTATGGGGCAGCCCTATGGGGCAGCTCTATGGGGCAGAGGCAGAATGGGGCAGTCCTATGGGGCAGCCCTATGGGGCAGTTCTATGGGGCAACTCTATGGGGCAGTTCTATAGGGCAGCCCTATGGGGCAGAGGCAGGAGGGGCGGCGCGGCGCCCCACACTCACCAGGCGTAACCTCCTGATGACGTCGCGCTCCCGGGGCTGCCCCACATGGAGCGGGGGGGGGGGGGAACAGAGAGAGAGGGAGAAAGGGTCAGAGACAGCAGCTATGGGGCACAGAGCGGCTATAGGGCACAGAGCGGCTATAGGGCAGAGACAGCAGCTATGGGGCACAGAGCGGCTATAGGGCAGAGACAGCAGCTATGGGGCACAGAGCGGCTATAGGGCACAGAGCGGCTATAGGGCACAGAGCAGCTATAGGGCAGAGAGCAGCTATAGGGCACAGAGCAGCCATAGGGCAGAGACAGTGGCTACAGGGAAGAGAGAGCGGCTATGGGGCAGAGAGCAGCTATAGGGCACAGAGAGCAGCTATAGGGCACGGAGAGCGGCTATGGGGCAGAGAGCAGCTATAGGGCAGAGGGTCAGAGTGCAGTTATGGGGCACAGAGGGGATCAGAGAGAGGTTATGGGGCACAGAGAGCAGCTATGGGGCAGAGGGTCACAAAGAGGCTGTAGGACAGAAAAGGTCAGAGGGTGGCTATGGGGCAGAGGATTAGAGCGCAGCTGTGGGGCACAGAGGGTCAGAGTGCAGCTATGGGGCAGAGGTCAGAGAGAGGCTATGGGGCAGAGAAGGTCAGAAAGTGGCTATGGGGCAGAGGCTCAGAGTGCAGCTATGGGGCACAGAGGGTCGGAGAGAGGCTACGGGGCAGAGAGGGTCAGAAAGTGGTTATGGGGCAGAGGGTCAGAGCGCAGCTATGGGGCACAGAGGATCAGAGTGCAGCTATGGGGCAGAGAAGGTCAGAGAGAGGCTATGGGGCACAGAGAGGGTTGGAGTGCAGTCATGGGGCACAGAGGGTCAGAGTGCAGCTATGGGGCAGAGGATCACAGAGAGGCTATAGAGCAGAGAAGGTCAGAGAGTGGCTATGGGGCAGAGAGGGTCAGAGAGTGGTTATGGGGCAGAGGGTCAGAGTGCAGCTATGGGGCACAGAGGGGGTCAGAGAGAGGCTATGGGGCACAGAAAGCAGCTATGGGGCAGAGGGTCACAGAGAGGCTATGGGGCAGAGGGTCAGAGCGCAGATATAGGGCACGGAGGGCCAGAGTGCAGCTATAGGGCAGAGAAGGTCAGAAAGTGGTTATGGGGCAAAGGGTCAGAGCACAGCTATGGGGCACAGAGGGTCAGAGAGGGGCTATGGGGCACAGAGCGCAGCTATAGGGCACAGAGGGTCAGAGTGCAGTTATGGGGCACGGAGGGGATCAGAGAGAAACTATGGGGCACAGAGCGCAGCTATGGGGCAGAGAGGGGCAGAGAGAGGCTATGGGGCAGAGGGTCAGAAAGAGGTTATGGGGCAGAGAAGGTCAGAAAGTGGTTATGGGGCAGAGGATCAGAGCGCAGCTATGGGGCAGAGAGGATCAGAGCGCAGTTATGGGGCACAGAGGGGGTCAGAGAGAGGCTATGGGGCAGAGGGTCAGAGCGCAGCTATGGGGCACAGAGGAGGATGGGGTCCGGGTGGAGAGTCGCTACGGGGCACGGCGGGGGTCTCTATGGGACACGGGGGGGGGGGTCTCTATGGGGCACTGAGGGGGTCGCTACGGGGCGGGGGGGTCGCTATGGGGCACGGAGGGTCGCTATGGGGCGGGGGGGTCGCTATGGGGCACCCACCAGCGTGTCCCCCGAGAGCACCTCCAGCAGCGAGATGAGGTTGTGGCCGTCCCGCAGGTCCTCGTACAGATCCTGAACGTGGCGCTGCGCCTGCGGGGAAACGGCGCCGTGGGGGGGGGCGGGGGGTTGGGGGGTGGGTTGTGGGGTGGGTTTTGGGGGGTGGGTTTTGGGAGGTGGGTTTTGGGGCTGGGCGATGGGGAACGTTGGGTGGGGGCGGGTTATGGGGTGCTTTGGTTGGGGGACAGGTTGGTTGGGGGGTGGGTTTTGGGGTGGGTGATGGGGGGTGGGTTTTGGCGGTGGGTGATGGGGAACGTTGGGTGGGGGCGGGTTATGGGGTGCTTTGGTTGGGGGGTGGGTTATGGGGGTGGGTTTTGGGGGGTGGGTTTTGGGGTGGGTGATGGAGAACGTTGGGTGGGGGTGGGTGATGGGGTCCTTGTTGGGGGGCTGGTTGGTTGGGGGGTGGGTTGTGGGGGGCGGGTTTTGGGGGGTGGGTTTTAGGGGGTGGGTTTTGGGGCTGGGCGATGGGGAACGTTGGGTGGGGGTGGGTGATGAGGTGCTTCGGGTGGGGGGTGGGTGATGGGGTCCTTGTTGGGGGGCGGGTTGGTCGGGGGGTGGGTTTTGGGGGGTGGGTTTTGGGGGTGGGTGATGGGAAACGTTGGGTGGGGGTGGGTTATGGGGCGCTTTGGGTGGGGGCTGGCTTTGGGGGTGGGTTTTGGGGGCTGGGTTTTGGGGGTGGGTGATGGGGAACGTTGGGTGGGGGTGGGTGATGGGGTGCTTTGGGTGGGGGGCGCTTTGTCGGGGGGCACATTGGTTGGGGGGCACACTGGTCGGGGGAGTGGCTGATGGGGTGTTTGCTGGGGGGTGGGCGATGGGGTGCTTCGGTTGGGGGGCAGATTGGTTTGGGGGTGGGTTACGGGGGGGCGGGTTTTGGGGGTGGGTTATGGGGAACGTTGGGTGGGGGTGGGTTGGGGGGCACTTTGGTTGGGGGGTGGGTTACGGGGTCTTTGTTGGGGGGCACGTTGTTGGGGGGTGGGTTATGGGGTGCTTTGGTTGGGGGGCACGATGGGTGGGGGGTGGGTTGTGGGGGGCGTTGGTTGGGGGGCATCGGTTGGGGGGTGGGTTATGGGGGTGGGTTGGTTGGGGGGCACGACGGGTGGGGGCTGAGCTGATCGGGGGGCGCAACGGTTGGGGGGCATCGGTTGGGGGTCATTTGTTGGGGGGCACAACGGTTGGGGGGCACAACAGTTGGGGGGCACAACGGTTGGGGGGCACAAGGGTTGGGTGTGCATCAGTTGTGGGGCACAACGGTTGGGGGGTGGGAGAGTTGTGGGGCGGGCCTGTAGGATGGCGTTGTGTGGGACCCCCTGCCCCACTGCAACCCCTCCCAGCAGCCTGACCCATAGAGCCCCCACTGCGCCCCACAGAGCCCGGTGTGCCCCACAGATCCCACTGACCCCATAGATCCCACTGTGCCCCACAGAGCCCCCGGTGTGCCCCATAGATCCCACTGAGCCTCCAGTGTGCCCCACAGATCCCACTGTGCCCCACAGATTCCAGTGTGCCCCACAGATCCCACTGAGCCCCATAGATCCCAGTGTGCCCCACATATCCCAATGTGCCCCACAGATCCCAGTGTGCCCCATAAACTCCTGGTATGCCCCACAGATCCCAGTTTGCCCCACAGATCCCAGCGTGCCCCACAGAGCCCCCGGTGTGCCCCATAGATCCCACTGAGCCTCCAGTGTGCCCCACAGATCCCACTGAGCCCCACAGATTCCAGTGTGCCCCACAGAGGCCATTGAGCCCCACAGATCTCAGTGTGCCCCACAGAGTCCCTGCTGTGCCCCACAGATCCCACTGAGCCTCCAGTGTGCCCCACAGACCCCAGTGTGCCCCACAGATCCCAGTGTGCCCCACAAATCCCATCGAGCCCCATAGAGCCCGGTGTGCCCCATAGACCCCTGGTATGCCCCATAGATCCCATTGAGTGTCACAGATCCCTCTGTGCCCCACAGAGCCCCCAGCGTGCCCCACAGATCCCAGCGTGCCCCACAGAACCCAGTGTGCCCCACAGATCCCATTGAGTTCCATAGATCCCAGTGTGCCCCACCGATCCCGATGTGCCCCACAGATTCCAGTGTGCCCCATAGATCCCATTGAGCCCCATAAATTTCAATGTGCCCCACAGATCCCGGTGTGCCACACAGACCCCATTGAGCCCCATAGATCCCAGTGTGCCCCACAGATTCCCGTAGATCCCATCGAGCCCCATAGAGCCCCCGGTGTGCCCCACAGATCCCAGTGTGCCCCACTGAGCTCACTGAGCCCCATAGATTTCAGTGTGCCCCACAGATCCCATGGAGCCCCACAGATCCCATTGAGCCCCACAGATCCCAGTGTGCCCCACAGATCCCATGGAGCCCCACAGATCCCAGTGTGCCCCACAGATCCCACTGAGCCCCACAGATCCCAGTGTGCCCCACAGATCCCATGGAGCCCCACAGATCCCAGTGTGCCCCACAGATCCCACTGAGCCCCACAGATCCCAGTGTGCCCCACAGATCCCATGGAGCCCCACAGATCCCAGTGTGCCCCACAGATCCCACTGAGCCCCACAGATCCCAGTGTGCCCCACAGATCCCATGGAGCCCCACAGATCCCAGTGTGCCCCACAGATCCCATGGAGCCCCACAGATCCCAGTGTGCCCCACAGATCCCATGGAGCCCCACAGATCCCAGTGTGCCCCACAGCCGCCCGTACTGTAGTGCAGGGTGAGGTGTGACATGGGGGCGCACGCACACTCACACATGTGCACACCTACATGCGCACTCACATACGTGTGCGCTCACACACACGCACACACGTGTGCGCTCACAGGTGCACTCACACACACGTGTGCGCTCACATGCATGTACAGACGCATGCACTCACACGCACACATGTGCACACACGCGGATGGGTACTCGCACACGTGTGTACACTCACACACATGCACTCACGTGCACTCAGACACGCATTCACACCCACGCAGACACACATGCACTCACACACACGTGCTCTCACACACATGCACTCACACGCATAGACTCACACACTCACATATGTGCACCCCCACACACGTGCACTCACACACACGTACTCTTACACACGTGCTCTCACACGTGCACTCACACACACGCTCTCACACACACGTGCTCTCACACACGTGCAGACACGTGCTCACACACACACGCTCACACACGTGCATTCACACACGTGTGCACTCACGTGCTCTCCCACACACGTGCTTTTACACACACGTACACTCAGACACACGTGCACTCACGCACATGTGCTGTCACACACGTGCAATTAGACACACGTCCTCACACACACACGCACGCTCTTACACACACGCGCTCTCACACGCGTGCACCCACACCCACCTTTTTGCACCAGTGCTGTGGAGGGGAGAGAGGAGAGAGGTCAGGGGGGCAACACGGAACCGTGCACGGAACCGTGCACACGGAATGGTGTGGAACGGTGCACACAGAACGGTGCACATGGAACACTGCATGGAACGGTGCACACGGAACGGTGCACATGGAACACTGCATGGAATGGTGCACATGGAACGGTGCACACGGAGTGGTGCACACGGAGTGGTGTGCATGGAACGGTACACATGGAATGGTGCACGTGGAATGGTACACATGGAATGGTGCATGGAATGGTGCATGGAACGGTGCACACGGAATGGTGCACACGGAATGGTGCACACGGAATGGTGCACACGGAACGGTGCACACGGAATGGTGCATGAAACGGTGCACACTGGTGCACATGGAACGGTGCATGAACAGTGCATGGAATGGTGCACACGGAATGGTGCACGTGGAATGGTGCACATGGAACACTGCATGGAATGGTGCACATGGAACGGTGCACACGGAGTGGTGCACATGGAATGGTGCACACGGAATGGTGCTTGAAACGGTGCACACTGGTGCACATGGAACGGTGCATGAACAGTGCATGGAACGGTGCACACGGAATGGCGCGCGTGGAACGGTACGCACGGAATGGTGCATGGAATGGTGCACGTGGAATGGTGTGTGGAGCAGCACACAGAAGAGTGCACATGGAATGGTGCACATGGAACGGTGCATGGAACAGTGCATGGAACGGTGCACACTGAATGGTGTACATGGAATGGTGCATGGAATGGTGCACATGGAACAGTGCATGGAACGGTGCATGGAACGGTGCATGGAACGGTGCACATGGAATGGTGCACGGAACGGTGCATGGAATGGTGCACACGGAACGGTGCGTGGAGCAGCACCCAGAAGAGCGCACACGGAATGGCGCACGGCACACGGAACAGCACACGCGTGTGGCACACGGAACGGTGCGTGGGGAAATGCACGTGGAACGGTGCACGGAGCAGCATGTGGGGAAATGCACATGGAACGGCACACGGATCTGCGTGTCACACGCAGCACACGGCACAGCACACGGCACAGCACGCTGCACACGGCGCACGGCACACGGCACACGGCACGCAGCACGCAATGCATGGCGTGCAGCACGCAACACGCAACACACGGCACACGGGTGTTGTGGCACGCAGCACACGGCGCACGACACACGACGCACAACACGCGGCACATGGTGCAACGCGGCACGCGGCACACGGAACACAGAACGTGGCACACAGAACATGGCATGATGCATGGCACATGTAACACAGCATGATGCATGGCATGCAGCACTTGGCACGCAGCACACGGCACACAGAACATGACATGATGCATGCATGCAGCACTTGGCATATAGAACACGGCACACAGAACGTGGCATGATGCATGGCACGAAGCACATGGCACACAGAACGAGGCACAAAGCACATGGCACGCAAAACATGGCACACAGAACATGGCACGGTGCATGGCATGCGGCACACAACATACAACATAGCATGACGCATGGCACACAGCACATGGCACACCACACACAGCACGCAGAACATGGCATGACGCACAGCACGCAGCACGTATAACATAGCATGATGCATGGCACGCAGCACATGGCACACAGAACGTGGCACGCAGAACATGGCATGGTGCATGACACACGGCACACAACATACAACATAGCATGACGCATGGCACGCAGCACATGGCACACCACACACGGCACGCAGAACATGGCATGACGCATGACATGCAGCACACGGCACACAGAACATAGCATGATACGTGGCACGCAGCACATGGCACACCACACACGGCACACAGAACATGGCATGACGCAAGGCACGCAGCACACAACATACAACATAGCATGACGCATGGCACACAGCACATGTCACGGTGCATGGCACACGGCACACAGCACATACAACACGGCATGCTGCATGGCACGCGGCACGCGGCACAAAGCACACAGAACATGGCACGATGCATGGCACGCAGCACACGGCACACACAGCAGCATGCACGGAGCGCCCAGCGCATGGCATGCAGCACACCTTGCAGCACACGTTGCAGCACACGCAGCACGTGACATGCAGCCCGTGTTGTGACACGCAGCACACACGTGACGTGCGGCACACGACACGCAGCAGGGCGTGCACCGCAACATGCGGCACACGCGTGGCACACGGCACACGGCATGACGCACGGCACGCGGCACACGCGGGTGCCATGCAGCACACAGCACGGCATGCAGCGCGGCATGCAGCACACGCGTGGCACACGCAGCACGTGGCACACAGCAACGCATGGCATGTGGCACACGCTGTGACACGCAGCACACGCAGCACACGCCGTAACATGCAGCACACGCTGTGACATGCAGCACATGGCACCCGCAACACACATGTGACACGCAGCACATGGCACACGCACCACGCACAGTGACATGGGACACGCAGCTCACATGTATGATGCACGGCACACGCAGCACACACACGACATGCAGCACATGGCACACGCAGCACAGACGTGACATAGCACACGGTGATGCACGGCGTGCAGCACACGCGTGACACGCAGCACGTGGCATGCAGCACATGGCACACGGTGATGCACAGCACGTGGCACACGCTGTGACACACAGCACACGGCACACGCAGCACACACGTGACACGCAGCACACGGTGATGATGCACGGCACACGCAGCACACGCTGTGACATGCAGC
Source organism: Lophura swinhoii (assembly GCA_030408155.1). Lineage (NCBI taxonomy): Eukaryota > Metazoa > Chordata > Aves > Galliformes > Phasianidae > Lophura > Lophura swinhoii. The sequence goes on along the minus strand of CM059456.1, from coordinate 98,374,234 downwards.
ACACGGCAGACGCAGCACACACGTGACACGCAGCACACGGCACACGCAGCACACACAGCACACGCTGTGACACGCAGCTCACACCGATGATGCACGGCACATGCAGCACGCATGTGACACGCAGCACACGCCACATGCAGCACACACGTGACACACAGCACACGCTGTGATGTGCAGCACACGTGACACGCAGCACACACGTGACACGCAGCACATGCTGTGACACGGCACACACGTGACACAGCACACGTGGATGATGCCTGACACACGCAGAACACACTGTGACACAGCACACACGTGGCACGCCGCACATACGTGACACGCAGCACACGGTGATGATGCACGGCACACGCAGCACACGCTGTGACATGCAGCACACAGCACACGCCACGCACACGTGACACGCAGCACACGGCACACGCAGCACACACGTGACACGCCGCACACACGTGACACGCCGCACACACGTGACACGCAGCGCATGCTGTGACATGCAGCACACTCATGACACACAGCACACATGGGACACGCCGCACACATGTGACACGCAGCACACGCTGTGACATGCAGCACACGGCACACACAGCACACATGTGACACGCCGCACACATGTGACACGCAGTACACGCTGTGACATGCAGCACACACGTGACACGCTACACACACGTGACACGCAGCACACGCTGTGACATGCAGCATACGGCACGCACAGCACACACGTGACACACTGCACACATGTGACACGCAGCACACGCGTGACGCGCCGCACACACGTGACACACAGCACACGCTGTGACACGCAGCATACGGCACACACATGACACACAGCACACACGTGACACAGCACACACGTGACACGCAGCACACGCTGTGACATGCAGCACACAGCACACGCAGCACACACGTGACACGCAGCACACGCTGTGACACGCAGCATACGGCACACACATGACACACAGCACACACGTGACACAGCACACACGTGACACGCCGCACACGCTGTGACATGCAGCACACGGCACACGCAGCACACACGTGACGCAGCACACACGTGACACGCCGCACACACGTGACACGCCCGCAGCACACGCTGTGACACGCGGCCCTGGCAGCAGCGCGTGGCAATGAGAACAAATGGGAGGGAAGGGGGGGGGGGGGGACAGGAAGGGGGGGTTGAGGGCGGGGGGGGGGAGGGGGATGACGGGGGGGGAGGGGGGGACACGGGATTGGGGGGTGGGGGGGGATGTGGGGGGATATGGGGGGGTATGGGGGGGATACGGAGGGGATATGGGGGATGTGGGGGGATGTGGGGGGACGTGAGGGGATATGGGGGGATGTGGGGGGATGTAGGGGATATGGGGGGGATATGGGGGGATGTGGGGGGATATGGGGGGGATATGGAGAGATGTGGGGGGGGGATGTGGGGGAGTATGGGGGGCATATGGGGGGGATATGGGGGAATGTGGGGGGATGTGGGGGGGATATGGGAAGGATGCGGGGGGATATGAGGGGATATAGGGGGGATATGGGGGGGGGTGTGGGGGGATATGGGGGGATGTGGGGGGGATATGGGAAGGATGTGGGGGGATATGAGGGGATATAAGGGGGACGTGGGGGGGGTGTGTGGGGAGATGTGGGGGGGTATGAGGGAGTATGGGGGGGATGTGGGGGGGATGTGGGGGGACGTGGGAAGATATGGGGGGGATGTGGGGGGACGTGGGGATATGGGGGGACAGGGGGATGGGGGAGGACTGAGAGGACGTGGGGGATGGGGGGGTGTGGGGCACTGGGAGGTGGGGGGCACAGCAATGTGGGGCACAGAGACGCTGTGGGGCACGATGTGGGGCACAATGTGGGGCACAGTGTGAGGCACAATGAAGATGTGGGGCACAACGTGGGGCACAGTGACGCTGTGGGGCGCAATGTGGGGCACAACAAAGATGTGGGGCACAACAAAGATGTGGGGCGCAATGACGCTGTGGGGCACAATGTGAGGCACGGTGATACCGTGGGGCGCAATAAAGATGTGGGGCACAATGTGGGCACAATGACGCTGTGGGGCACAATGACGCTGTGGGGCACAACGTGGGGCACAATGAAGGTGTGGGGCACAATGTGGGGCACAGTGAAGATGTGGGGCACAACGTGGGGCACAATGTGGGGCACAGTGATACCGTGGGGCACAATAAAGATGTGGGGCGCTGTGGGGCACAGTGGGGCACAGTGAGGTGCAGCGGGGCGCTATGGGGCACTATGGGGCACAGTGGGGCGGTATGTGGTGTTATGGGGTGCAGTGGGACGCTATGGGGCACAGTGAGGCGCTATGGGGTGAAGTGGGGTGCAGTGGGGTGTTATGGGGTGCTATGGGGCGCTATGGGCTGTTATGGGGTGTTATGGGGCACTATGGGGTGCAGTGGGGCACAGTGGAGCGCTATAGGGTGTTATGGGGCGCTATGGGGCACAGTGGGGCACTATGGGGCGCTATGGGGTGCAGTGGGGCACAGTGGGGCGCTATGGGGTGCTATGGGGCACAGTGGGACGCAGTGGGGCGTTATGGGGTGCTATGGGGTGTTATGGGGCACTATGGGGCACTATGGGGTGCAGTGGGGCACAGTGGGGCGCTATGGGGTGTTATGGGGCGCAGTGGGGCGCTATGGGGTGTTATGGGGTGCTATGGAATGCAGTGGGACTGGGTGGGTGCTATGGGGTGTTATGGGGCACTATGGGGCGCTATGGGGTGCAGTGGGGTGCAGTGGGGCACGGTGGGGCACAGTGGGGTGCTATGGGTTGTTATGGGGCGCAGTGGGGTGCGGTGGGGCACTATGGGGTGCTATGGGGTGCAGTGGGGCGCAGTGGGGTGCTATGGGGTGTTATGGGGTGCAGTGGGGCGCTATGGGGTCTTACGGGGCACAACGGAGCGTTATGGGGTGCTATGGGGTGCTATGGGGCGCAGTGGGGCGCAGTGGGGCATTATGGGGCGCTATGGGGTGCTATGGGGCACAGTGGGACGCAGTGGGGCGTTATGGGGTGCTATGGGGTGTTACGGGGCACTATGGGGCACTATGGGGTGCAGTGGGGCACAGTGGGGCGCTATGGGGTGTTATGGGGCGCAGTGGGGCGCTATGGGGTGTTATGGGGTGCTATGGAATGCAGTGGGACTGGGTGGGCGCTATGGGGTGTTATGGGGCACTATGGGCGCTATGGGGTGCAGTGGGGCGCAGTGGGGCGCTATGGGGTGTTATGGGGTGCTATGGAATACAGTGGGACTGGGTGGGTGCTATGGGGTGTTATGGGGCACTATGGGGCGCTATGGGGTGTTATGGGGCGCAGTGGGGCGCTATGGGGTGTTATGGGGTGCTATGGAATACAGTGGGACTGGGTGGGTGCTATGGGGTGTTATGGGGCACTATGGGGCGCTATGGGGTGCAGTGGGGTGCAGTGGGGCACGGTGGGGCACAGTGGGGTGCTATGGGTTGTTATGGGGCGCAGTGGGGTGCGGTGGGGCACTATGGGGTGCTATGGGGTGCAGTGGGGCGCAGTGGGGTGCTATGGGGTGTTATGGGGTGCAGTGGGGCGCTATGGGGTCTTACGGGGCACAACGGAGCGTTATGGGGTGCTACGGGGTGCTATGGGGCGCAGTGGGGCGCAGTGGGGCATTATGGGGCGCTATGGGGTGCTATGGGGCACAGTGGGACGCAGTGGGGCGTTATGGGGTGCTATGGGGTGTTATGGGGCACTATGGGGCACTATGGGGTGCAGTGGGGCACAGTGGGGCGCTATGGGGTGTTATGGGGCGCAGTGGGGCGCTATGGGGTGTTATGGGGTGCTATGGAATGCAGTGGGACTGGGTGGGCGCTATGGGGTGTTACGGGGCACTATGGGCGCTATGGGGTGCAGTGGGGCGCAGTGGGGCGCGGTGGGGCGTTATGGGGTGCAGTGGGGTGCAGTGGGGCACAGTGGGGTGCTATGGGTTGTTGTGGGGCACTATGGGGTGCTATGGGGTGCAGTGGGGCGCAGTGGGGCACTGTGGGGCGCTATGGAGTGTTATGGGGCGCAGTGGGATGCAGTGGGGCGCAGCGGGGCACAGCGGGGCACAGTGGGGTGTTATGGGGTGTCATGGGGCACTATGGAGTGTTATGGGCGCTATGGGGCGCAGTGGGGCGCAGCGGGGCACAGCGGGGCATTATGGGGTGTTATGGGGCACTATGGAGTGTTATGGGCGCAGTGGGGCGCTATGGGGCGCAGTGGGGCGCAGCGGGGCACAGTGGGGCATTATGGGGTGTTATGGGGCGCAGCGGGGCGCTATGGGGCGGTACCTTGAGGAGGTGCTTGTTGACCCATTTGGTGAAGGTTTTCTTCTGCACGCGGTCGCGCTCGTCTGCAACACAAAGGGGGGCGGGTCAGCGGGATGCGGGGGCCGGGGGCGCCGGGGGGGGCCGTGGGGGGCGATGGGGGTGATGGGGGTGATGGGGGGCGATGTGGGGCTGTGGGAGGCGATGGGGGCTGATGGGGGGCAGTGGGGGGCAATGGGGGGTGATGGGGGGCGATGGGGGGCGATGGGGGGTAATGGGGGCGATGGGGGGCTGTGGGGGGGATGGGGGGCGATGGGAGGCGATGGGGGGTGATGGGGGGCAATGTGGGGTTGTGGGGGGCGATGGGGGGCTGTGGGGGGTGATGGGGGGCAGTGGGGGGCGATGGGGGTGATGGGAAATGGGGGGCGATGGGGGTGATGGGGGGCGATGGGGGGCTGTGGGGGGCGATGGGGGGGCGATGGGAGCAGTGGGGGGGGTGATGGGGGGCACGGTGTGGGGCACCACGGGGGCAGCGGGGGCACAGTGGGGGGCAGCGGTGGGGCTGCGGTGTGGGGTGCGGTGCGGGGTGCTATGGGGCAGCGCTATGGGGCAGCGCTATGGGGCACGATGTGGGGCACGATGTGGAGCAGAGCTGTGAGGCAAAGCTGTGGGGCGGTGCTATGGGGTGGTGCTATGGGGCAGCGCTATGGGGCACGATGTGGGGCAGTGCTATGGGGCAGCGCTATGGGGCGGCACTATGGGGCGGCACTATGGGGCAAGATGTGGGGCAGCGCTATGGGGCACGATGTGGGGCAGTGCTATGGGGCGGCACTATGGGGCAGCACTATGGGGCAGCACTATGGGGCAAGATGTGGGGCAGAGCTGTGGGGCAGCGCTATGGGGCACGATGTGGGGCAGAGCTGTGGGGTGGCGCTATGGGGCAGCGCTATGGGGCAAGATGTGGGGCAGAGCTGTGGGGCGGCGCTATGGGGCGGCGCTATGGGGCACGATGTGGGGCGGTGGCCGTCCCGCAGTGGCACCGGAAGCGCCGCAGGGAAAAACCGCCGGTGACTCACGGCGCCGGAACGCGGCGGGGAGCGCCGCTCAGAGCCGCCCCATAGCGCCGCCCCATAGCGCCGCCCCATAGCGCCGCCCCATAGCGCCGCCCCATAGCGCCGCCCCATAGCGCCGCCCCACAGCGCCGCCCCACAGCACAGACCCATACAGCCGCCCCATAGCGCTGCCCCATAGGGTTGCCCCATAGAGCCGCCCCATAGCGCCGCCCCACAGCGCCGCCCCACAGCGCCGCCCCATGGCACAGCCCCATAGAGACACCCCACAGAGCCGCCCCATAGAGCCGCCCCATGGCACAGCCCCATAGCACCACCCCATAGCACCGCTCCACAGCGCTGCCCCATGGCACAGCCCCATAGAGCTGCCCCATAAAGCCGCTCCATAGAGCCGCCCCACAGAGCTGCCCCATGGAGCCACTTCATACCACTGCCCCATAGCGCTGCCCCATAGCGCCGCCCCATGGCACAGCCCCATAGAACCGCCCCATAGAGCCGCCCCACAGCACAGCCCCACAGCGCTGCCCCATGGCACAGCCCCATAGAACCGCCCCATACCACTGCCCCATAGCGCTGCCCCATAGAGCCGCCCCATGGCACAACCCCATAAAGCCGCCCCGTAGCGCTGCCCCACAGCGCTGCCCCACATCAGAGCCATGGGCGGCTCTGCCCCATAGCGCCGCCCCACAAGCCATGCAATGGGGAGCTCTGCTCCATAGTGCAGCCCCACATCACCGCCCCACAGCGCCGCCCCATAACGTTGCCCCACATGATTGCCCCATAGGTCCGCCCCACATCCCCACCCCATAGCGCTACCCCACATCCCCGCCCCACAGCGTTAACCCAACTCCCCGCCCCACATCCCCGCCCCATAGCGTAACCCACATCCACGCCCCACATCCCCACCCTACCCCCCCGCCCCACACCCCGCCCCACACCCCGCGGGCACAGTTTCCCATTTCCCCCCCCCCCGCTGAGCCACCGCCCTTCCGCTGCGGCGACGGGAGCGGCACCGCGGGCACCGCTGCCCCGTAACTCCTGCTGCCCCATAAGTGCCTGCAATACCGCCCCATAAGTGCTGCCCCATAAGTGCTGCCCCGTAACTCCTGCTGCCCCATAAGTGCCTGCAATACCGCCCCATAAGTGCTGCCCCATAAGTGCCTGCAATACCGCCCCATAAGTGCTGCCCCATAAGTGCCTGCAATACCGCCCCATAAGTGCTGCCCCATAAGTGCCTGCAATACCGCCCCATAAGTGCTGCCCCATAAGTGCTGCCCCGTAACTCCTGCTGCCCCATAAGTGCCTGCAATACCGCCCCATAAGTGCCTGCAATACCGCCCCATAAGTGCTGCCCCATAAGTGCTGCCCCGTAACTCCTGCTGCCCCATAAGTGCCTGCAATACCGCCCCATAAGTGCTGCCCCATAAGTGCCTGCAATACCGCCCCATAAGTGCTGCCCCATAAGTGCCTGCAATACCGCCCCATAAGTTCTGCCCCATAAGTGCTGCCCCGTAACTCCTGCTGCCCCATAAGTGCCTGCAATACCGCCCCATAAGTCCTGCCCCATAAGTCCTGCCCCATAAGTGCTGCCCCGTAACTCCTGCTGCCCCATAAGTGCCTGCAATACCGCCCCATAAGTGCTGCCCCATAAGTGCTGCCCCATAACTACTGCTGCCCCATAAGTGTTGCCCCATAAGTGCTGCCCCACACATCCCAGCCATGGGCACCCGCCCTACACCGCCCCACTGACCCCAACACCGCACAGCTCCGTTACGACTCTCACCCCACACAGCCCCATAAGTGCCCCACGGCATAGACCCCATAAGTGCCCGCCCCATAACACAGCCCCATAAGTGTCCCCACAGCACAGCCCCATAAGTGCCCTCCCCATAACACAGCCCCATAAGTGCCCACCCCACAGCACAGACCCCATAAGTGCCCACCCCATAACACAGCCTCATAAATGCTCACCCCACAGCACAGCCCCATAAGTGCCCCATAGCACGGCCCCCTAAGTGCCCGCCCCATAGCACAGCCCCATAAGTGCCCGCCCCATAACACAGCCCCATAAGTGCCCCACAGCACAGCCCCATAAGTGCCCCACGGCATAGACCCCATAAGTGCCTGCCCTACACAGCCCCATAAGTGCCCACCAACCACAGCCCCATAAGTGCTTCCATAGCACGGCCCCGTAAGCGCCCCATGGGAAGCCCCATAAGTGCCCATCAAACACGGCACTGCCCCATAAGTGCCCACCAACCACAGCCCCCGAAGTGCCGCCCCATAGCAGAGACCCCATAAGTCCCGCCCCACACATCCCGGCCCTGTGCAGTCGCAGCGCACTGCAGCACGATGCATGGCTTGCAGCACAGACTGCAGCACGGCTGCATGCACTGCAGCACAGGTTGCAGCACGGCTGCATGCACTGCAGCACAGATTGCAGCACGGCTGCATGCACTGCAGCACAAACTGCAGCACGGCTGCGTGGAGCACGGCACGGCTGCATGCACTGCAGCACAGCACGGCTGCATGGACTGCAGCACGAATTGCAGCACAGCTGCATGGAGCACGGCGCGGTTGCATGCATTGCAGCACAGGTTTGCAGCACGGCTGCACGCACTGCAGCACAGCACGCAGCACAGCTTGCAGCCCGTCGCATGAACTGCAGCATGGCTGCATTGGGTGGGATCGCAGCACGCTGCATGGACCACCACACGTTGCATGGGTTGCAGCGTGCCGCATGGCTCGCAGCACGTTGCATGGGTGGCAGCGCGCTGCATGGCTCGCAGCACGCTGCATGGGTTGCAGCACGTTTCGTGGATCGCAGCACCTTGTATGAAATGCCGCACAGGATGCAGCACAGCTGCGTGGGTTGGATCACAGCACGTCATGCTGTGCTGCATGGGTTGCAGCACAGCCACACGGGTTGCAGCACGCGCATCCCAATCACCGACAGACACACAGCTGTGCGTGCAATGCACGGGGCTGTGATGCACGGGGCTGCGATGCACGGGGCTGCGATGCACGGGGCTGCGATGCATGGGGGTGTGATGCACGGGGATGCGATGCACGTGGGTGCCGTGCATGGGGGTGTGACGGACGGGGATGTGATGCACAGGGGTGCAACGCACGTGGGCACCATGCACATGGATGCGATGCACAGGAATGCAATGCATGGGATGCAACCCGCAGGGAATGCAATGCACAGGAATGCAACGCACAGGGGTGCGATCTGCAGGGAGTGCAATGCACGGGGATGAGATGCACAGGGGTGTGATGCCCGGGGGTGTGATGCACGGGGGTGCAATCTGCAGGGAATGCAATGCATGGGTGCAATCTGCAGGGAATGCAATGCACGAAGATGAGACGCATAGCAATGCAATGCACGGGGATGCGATGCACAGCAATGCAACGCATGGGGGTGCAATCTGCAGGGAATGCAATGCACGGGGATGTGATGCACAGGAATGCAGCGCATTGGGTGCAATCTGCAGGGAATGCGATGCACGGGGATGCGATGCATGCGGGTGTGATGCACAGGGATGCAACGCACAGGGGTGTGATCCACGGGAGTGGAATGATTGGATGCAATCTGCAGGGAATGCAATGCATGGGGATGCGATGCAGAGGAATGCAGCGCACGGGGCACCATGAGGACAGATGCGGCGCACGGGGATGTGAGGTGCACGGGCGCAGCGGTGCGCGGGGATGCGTGATGCAGCGTGATGCAGCGGGATGCATGGGGATGCATGGGGATGCATGGGGATGCCACGCAGGAGGACACAACACGGGGACACCATGAAATGCACAGCGCTGTGGTGCACGGCGGCGCATCGCACGAGGACGCACTGCACGGGATCACAATGTGCAGGAATGCATTGCACAGGGATGCATTGCAGGGGATCACAATGCGCAGAGATGCATTGCACGGGATCACAATGCGCAGACACGCATTGCACGAGGATGCACTGCACGGGGACGCGTTGCATGGGATCACAATGCACAGGAGCATCACACGAGGCCGTGCTGCACAGGGATGAATCACGCAGGGATCACAATGCACAGGGATGCATTGCACGAGGACGCACTGCACGGAATCACAATGCACAGGGATGCACTGCACAGGGATGCATTGCATGGGGACACGCTGCATGGGATCACGATGCACAGGAGCATCACACGAGGCTGTGTTGCACAGGGATGAATCACACAGGGATGCACCGCATGGGGATGCATCACGCAGGATCACAATGCATTGCACAGGGACACATTGCACAGGAATGCATTGCATTGCATGGGGATGCATTGCACAGGATCACGATGCACAGGGATATGTTGCACAGAGCTGCATTGCACGGGGACGCATCGCACAGGATCTCAATGCACAGGGACGCATCACGAGGGGCTGCACTGCACAGGGATTCCTTGCACTGGGGCGCAATGCATGGGGCTGCCGTGCACGAGGACACAACGCACAAAGACACCACGGAATGCACGGGGCTGCATCGCACGGGGCCGCACTGCACGGGGCTGCACTGCACGCAGACGCATTGCACGGGGATGCATTGCACGAGGCCGCGTTGCACGGTGACGCGTTGCACGGGGCTGCATCGCACGGGGCTGCACTGAAAGGAGCTGTAATGCACGGGGACGCATTCGTTGCACGGTGCTGCACAGCACGGTGCTGCGTGGCACAGGACAGCACTGCATGGCACACAGCACTGCATGGCATCGCATGGCGCACTGCGCTGCACGGCGCTGCATGGCACGGCGCTGCATGGCACGCTGCACCGCATGGCACTGCATGGTGCGCTGCACCGCATGGCACCGCACGGCACCGCATAGCGCACAGCACTGCATGGCGCTGCGTGGCATGCCGCACTGCACTGCACAGCACTACACAATGCTGCTTTGGTGCACCGCACTGCACAGCACTGCACGGCGCACGGCGCGGCACTGCACGGCACTGCACTGCACAGTGCTGCATGGCACGCAGCACTGCATGGCGCTGCATGGTGCACAGCACAGCATAACGCACAGCACTGCGTGACACTGCATGGCACTGCACTGCACACAGCACTGCATGGCACGGCACGGCACGGCGCACAGCACTGCACTGCACTGCACAGTGCTGCACGGCAGACAGCACTGCATGGCACGGCACGGCACTGCACAGCACACGGCGCTGCGTGGCGCTGCATGGCACAACACTGCACGGCGCTGCACTGCATGGCACCACGTGGTGCTGCGTGGTGCTGCTGCATGGCTCTGCATGGTGCTGTATCGTTCTGCATGGTGCTGCGTGGTGCCGCATGCCGCTGCATGGTGTTGTGTGGTGTTGTGTGGTTCCGCATGGTGCTGCATGGCGCTGTGTGGTGCTGCGTGGCAACACATGGTGCTGCGTGGTGCTGCATGGCACCATGTGGTGCTGCATGGTTCTGCATGGCGCTGCATGGCATCACATGGTGCTGCATGGTGTTGCGTGGTGCTGCGTGGCATCACATGGTGCTGCATGGTTCTGCATGGTTCTGCATGGTGCTGCGTGGTGCTGCGTGGTGCTGCATGGCACCACACGGTGCTGCGTGGTGTTGTGTGGTTCTGCATGGTGCTGCATCGTTCTGCATGGTGCTGCGTGGTGTTATGTTGTGCTGCGTGGCACCACATGGTGCTGAATGGTGCTGCATGGTTCTGCATGGAGCTGCGTGGTGCTGCATGGCATCACATGGTGCTGCATGGTGCTGCGTGATGTTGCGTGGTTCTGCATGGTGCTACGTGGTGCTGCATGGAGCTGCGTGGTGCTGCATGGTTCTGCATGGTGCTGTGTGGTGCTGCATGGTGCTGCGTGGTGCTGCATGGCACCACATGTGCTGCATGGTGCTGCGTGGTGTTATATGGTTCTGCATGGTGCTGCGTGGTGCTGCGTGGTGCTGCGTGGTGCTGCGTGGTGCTGCATGGCACCACATAGTGCTGCGTGGTGCTGCATGGTGCTGCGTGGTGCTGCGTGGTTCTGCATGGCACCACATGTGCTGCATGGTGCTGCGTGGTGCTGCATGGTGCTGCATGGCACCACATGTGCTGCATGGTGCTGCGTGGTGCTGCATGGTGCTGCATGGTGCTGCATGGCACCACATGGTGCTGCGTGGTGCTGCGTGGTGCTGCGTGGTGCTGCATGGCACCACATGGTGCTGCGTGGCGCTGCGTGGTGCTGCGTGGTGCTGCATGGCACCACATGGTGCTGCGTGGCGCTGCGTGGTGCTGCGTGGTGCTGCATGGCACCACATGGTGCTGCGTGGTGCTGCGTGGTGCTGCGTGGTGCTGCATGGCACCACATGGTGCTGCGTGGCGCTGCGTGGTGCTGCGTGGTGCTGCGTGGTGCTGCATGGCACCACATGGTGCTGCGTGGCGCTGCGTGGCGCTGCGTGGTGCTGCGTGGTGCTGCGTGGTGCTGCATGGCACCACATGGTGCTGCGTGGTGCTGCGTGGTGCTGCGTGGTGCTGCATGGCACCACATGGTGCTGCGTGGCGCTGCGTGGCGCTGCGTGGTGCTGCGTGGTGCTGCGTGGTGCTGCATGGCACCACATGGTGCTGCGTGGTGCTGCGTGGTGCTGCATGGCACCACATGGTGCTGCGTGGCGCCGCGTGGCACTGCGTGGTGTTGTGTGGTTCCGCATGGAGCTGCGTGGTGCCGCCTGGCACCGCATGGCGCTGCATGCCATGTGGGCGCGGCGCAGCCGTGGGCGGAAGGAATTGCGGCGCCGTGGGGCAGCGCCGGCACCCAATGGGGCGGAGCTTGGCTGCGTGGGGCGGCTCTGCCCCATAGAGCTGCCCCACAGCCCTGCCCCACAGCCCTGCCCCATAGCTCTGCCACACAGTGCAACACAGCGACCGCGCCCTATGGGGGAATCTGCCCCATAGCAGTGGGTCCGCCCCACAGCACTGCAGCTGTCCTATAGTGCTGTCTCCCCATAGCAGGGGGTCTGACCCATAGCACTGCCCTATAGTGCTCTCTGCCCCCTAGCAGTGGGTCTGCCCCACAGCACTGCAGCTGCCCTATAGTGCTGTCTCCCCATAGCACTGGGTCTGACCCATAGCACTGCCCTATAGTGCTCTCTGCCCCATAGCAGTGGGTCTGCCCCATAGCACTGCAGCTGCCCTTTAGTGCTGCCAGCCCCGTATCGGTGGCTCTGCCCCACAGCACTACCTGGGGATAGCATCCCATACAGGGGCCTGCCCCATAGCAGTGCCTCTGCCCCACAGCACTGGGTGCGACCCATAAGCGCTGCATCTGTCCTACAGCATTGGGTCCGCCCCATAGAATTGGGTCTGCCCCATAGCGCTGGGTCTGCCCCATAGCGCTGGGTCTGCCCCACACTGTGCCCTGGGGACAACGCCCCATAGGGGGGGTCTGCCCCATAGAGTCGTGTCTGCCCCATAGCACTATGCGGGTACGCTGTCCCGTAGAGCGGTCTGCCCCATGGCTCTGGGTCTGCCCCATAGAATTGGCTCTGCGCCACAGCATTGGCTCTGCCCCATAGAATCACCTGGGGACGCCGCTCTATGGGGCACTCTGCCCCATAGCTGCCCCATAACTTATCCAAGAGACTCCACCCCACTACGGGCTCTGCCCCACAACTACCCGTATGTGGAGTCTGCCCCATAACTGTACCATGGGAACCCACCGCGCTATGGGTCTGCCCCATAACTGTACCATGGGAACCCACCGCGCTATGGGTCTGCCCCATAACTGTACCATGGGAACCCACCGCACTATGGGTCTGCCCCATAACTGTACCATGGGAACCCACCGCACTATGGGTCTGCCCCATAACTCCGCAATGTGGGGCTCTGCCCCATAACTTAACTGTGGGAGCCCACCATGCTATGGCTCTGCCCCATAACCTCCAAAGTGTGGGGCCCTGCCCCATAACTGCACCATAGGAACCAACCGCACTATGGGTCTGCCCCATAACCTCCAAACTGTGGGGCTCTGCCCCATAACTTAACCATGGGAGCCCACCATGCTATGGCTCTGCCCCATAACCTCAGCAATGTGGGGCCCTGCCCCATAACTTCACCATGGGATCCCACCACGCTATGGGTCCGCCCCATAACCTTCGCAATGTGGGGCTCTGCCCCACTGGCAGCCCTGCCCCACAGCGCTGACCCACCGGCCCCACAATCCCATGGAGCTCAGCCCCATAACGGCCCTATGTGGGGCTCAGCCCCATAACTGCCCCTATGTGGGGCTCAGCCCCACAGCATAACGGAGACCCACAGCCGCACAGCAGGGCCGAGCCCCACATCCGTGCACCGCCCCACACGGACTCTGCCCCATAACCCAACCCGAGGACGACACCCCACATCCCGACCCACAGCCATCAATCTATGGGGCTCGGCCCCACATCCCGACCCACAGCCGTCACGCTATGGGGCTCAGCCCCACAACTGAACCAAAGAACGTCGCCGCTGACCGCCGCACGTGGCCTCTGCCCCGCATCGTGGCCTCCCTGCCCCACAGCGCAGCCCTCTGCCCCACACGGCAGCGCTCTGCCCCACACCGTGGCCTCCCTGCCCCACATTACGGCGCTCTGCCCCACATGGCAGCCCTCCGCCCCACACTCCACCCCCCCACACATCACGCCACACATCACAGCCCCACACATCGCCCCCCCACCCCAAACACCGCCCCACACATTACAGCCCCCACCCCACACGTTACCCCCCCACACCCCACACATTACCCCACACTGCCCCCCACATCACCCTCCCACCCCACACATCCCTCCCCAACCCCCCCACCCCACACAGCCCCCCACTGACCTCCACCCCACACATCACACAACCCCACACATCCTCCCCATTGCCCCCCCCACCCCACATCACCCCCCCACACCCTACATTCCCCCCCCACCGCCCCACACATCACCCCCCCCACCCCACACATCGCCCCATCCCACCCCACACATCCTGCCCCCATTGCTGCCCCCCACCCCACACATCACCCCCCCTCCCACCCCACACATTGCCCCATCCTGCCCCACACATCCTGCCCCCATTGCCGCCCCCACCCCACACATTACCCCCCCCACCCCCATCCCCCCCCGCACCTTTCCGTCCCTCGGCGGCTCTCAGCACCGCACCCCACACGTTCTCCTCGGATCCGCTCAGCCCCATAGCGAGGGCTGCCCCCCCCTCGCGGGACATCGAGCTGCTATGGGGCTGCTATGGGGCGCCGCTATGGGGCTGCTATAGGGCTGCTATAGGGCGCCGCTATGGGGCTGCTATGGGGAGCTGCGCCGCTATGGGGCGCCGCTATGGGGCTGCTATGCGGCTGCTATAGGGCTGCTATGGGGCTGCTATGGGGCACCGGTATGGGGCTGCTATGGGGCTCTGCGTCGCTATGGGGCTGCTATAGGGCTGCTATAGGGCTGCTACGGGGCTGCTACGGGGCTCTGCGCCGCTATGGGGCGCCGCTATGGGGCCGCTATGGGGCTGCTATGGGGCGCTGCTATGGGGCGCTGGTGCGGTGTGGGGCCGAGGCGGAGCGGCTCCTCCCGGCCGAGGTGCGCGGGGCGGAGCCCCCCCCACCCACAGGAATTCCCCTTAACCCCTTCGGGGCCGCCCCACAGCTCCGCCCCATAGCGGCGGTCATGGGGGGGGACACCCGGCCCCGCACTTATGGGGCACGGCACCCATAGGACCCACGCTTAGGGGGCACGGCACCCATAAGACTCACAATTATGGGGCTCAGCACCCACAGGACCCACACTTATGGGGCACAGCACCCACAGGACCCACACTTAAGGGCTCAGCACCCACAGGACCCACACTTATGGGGCACAGCACCCACAGGACCCACACTTAAGGGCTCAGCACCCACAGGACCCACACTTATGGGGCACAGCACCCACAGGACCCACACTTATGGGGCACAGCACCCACAGGACCCACACTTAAGGGCTCAGCACCCACAGGACCCACACTTATGGGGCACAGCACCCACAGGACCCACACTTATGGGGCACAACACCCACAGGACCCACACTTATGGGGCTCAGCACCCACAGGACCCAAACCTAGGGGGCTCAGCACCCACAGGATTCACACTTAAGGGGCTCAGCACCCACAGGACCCACACTTAGGGGGCTCAGCACCCACAGGACCCACACTTATGGGGCTCAGCACCCACAGGATTCACACTTAAGGGCTCAGCACCCACAGGACCCACACTTATGGCGCCCAGCACCCACAGGACCCACAATTATGGGGTTCAGCACCCACAGGACCCACACTTATGGCGCCCAGCACCCACAGGACCCACAATTATGGGGTTCAGCACCCACAGGACCCACACTTATGGCGCCCAGCACCCACAGGACCCACACTTAAGGGCTCAGCACCCACAGGACCCACACTTATGGCGCCCAGCACCCACAGGACCCACACTTATGGGGCTCAGCACCCGCAGCGCCACGGGGGGGGCACCGCCCTATAAGTGGATTGGGGGCACGGCCCTATGGGGGCTACGAGTGGCTCCATCACGCACATCCCCCCCCCCGCCCCATAGCGACCGACCCCCCCCCAGCCCCATAGCGACCCATCTCTTCCCCCCCCCAACAACGCGACCCCAAAGGACCCCCAGCCGCCCCCCCTCCCCCCACCGCGTGGCACGGCGGCGCTTCCGCGGCACGGGGGCGTGGCCTAAAAGGAGTGGGCGTGGCCTAAAGGTGTGGGCGTGGTCTCAAAACGAGTGGGCGTGGCCTCGGTCTTGGCAGTTTCTCCCTCCAAGGGGCGTGGCCTCCAGATGTGGGCGTGGCCTTAACGGCGGCGCGGCTCCACGGGGGGCGTGGCCTCCGGGAGGTGGGCGTGGCCTAAGAGGGCGGTGCGCTCTGCCCCATAACCTCCGCAGCGTGGGGCTCTGCCCCATAACTTCAGCATGGCTGCACGCTGTGCTGCGGGCTCTGCCCCATAACCTCCACAACGCGGGGCTCTGCCCCATAACCTCGAGACTCCACCACGCTACGGGCTCTGCCCCATAACCACCTTTATATGAATGCTGCCCCATAACTGCCCCCACGTGGGGCTCAGCCCCATAACTTAATAAAAGGACCCCATCACATCATGGGCTCAGCCCCATAACGTCCCCTATGTGGGGCTCAGCCCCATAACTGCTCCTATGTGGGGCTCAGCCCCATAACTGCCCCTATGTGGGGCTCAGCCCCATAACTGCTCCTATGTGGGGCTCAGCCCCATAACGGCCCCAATGGCGGCACACAGGGCCGTGCCCCACATCCTGCCTGCTGTGCCCCGCCCCACACGGACTTTGCCCCATAACCCAACCCGGCTCACAGCCCAGAGGGCTCAGCCCCACATCCCGACCCACAGCCATCACGCCATGGGGCTCAGCCCCACAACTGAATCAAAGAACGTCGCCGCTGACCGCCCCACGTGGCTTCTGCCCCGCATCGTGGCCTCCCTGCCCCACAGCGCAGCCCCACACAGCGACCCTGTGCTCCATATCGCAGCCCTCTGCCCCACATCTCCGTGCTCCGCCCCACATCCCCGTGCTCTGCCCCACACGGCAGCGCTCTGCCCCCCATTACCGCCCACCCCACACTAGGGGGCGTGGCCACACGGAGGTGGGCGTGGCTTCAACCGCGGCGCCGCTCCCGAGGGGGCGTGGCCTCGACGAAAGTGGGCGGGGCCCAAGCGCGTCTCGGCTCCGCCCTCAGCCCCCGTTGCCCCCCCCAGCTCCCCGTTCCCCGACCCCGCACGGCCCCGCACCGCCCCGCCGCCGCCCCTCCTCGCCCCCCATCCCCGCACCCACCCGCACAGCAGAGCCGCCCGCTCAGATCCCTCCGCCGCCGCTCGAGGAGCTCCATCCGCACCGCGCCGCTCCCGCACCGCCCGCGCCGCTCCGCCTCCCCGGGGCCACGCCCACTCCCAGCCGAGGCCACGCCCGCCGCCCGTTAGGCCACGCCCACCGCCGCGGGAAACGCTCGCCGCCGGTTTCCGCCCCGGTCGGCCACGCCCACCGCTCCCAGGTCCCGCCCACGGCCCCTTAGGCCGCGCCCACGGCCAATAGGAAACGCCCGCCGGCCTCGTTAGGCCGCGCCCGTCTCCTCCCGGCCACGCCCGTCATCACCTTAAGCCACGCCCACCGCCCCTGGGGCCCGACCCACAGCGGCCGCCCCACAACCAACGGCACCGCCCCACAACCCACACTGCTGCCCCACAGCGGCCGCCCCACAACCAACAGCGCCGCCCCATAGCGGCTGCCCCACATCCACTGTATTCAATGGCTCTGCCCCATAGCGGCCACCCCACAACCAACAGCGCTGCCCGATACGCTGCCCCACAACCAACAGTGCTGCCCCATAGCACTGCCCCATAGCACTGCCCCACAGCACTGCCCTACAGCTCTGCCCTACATCTCTGCCCCACAGCACTGTCCTACAGCTCTGCCCCATAGCTCTGCCCCACAGCTCTGCCCCACAGCACTGCCCCACAGCACTGCCCTACAGCTCTGCCCCATAGCTCTGCCCATAGCTCTGCCCTACAGCTCTGCCCCATAGCTCTGCCCTACAGCTCTGCCCCACAGCACTGCCCCACAGCACTGCCCTATAGCTCTGCCCCATAGCTCTGCCCATAGCTCTGCCCTACAGCTCTGCCCCATAGCTCTGCCCCATAGCTCTGCCCCATAGATGACGCTCAGCCCCACACATCCCCACCCCAGTCCCCCGCCCCACTGCTGCCCCATAACACTGCCCCAAAATACTGCCCCACAGCTCTGCCCCACAGCACTGCTTCACGACGCTGCCCCACACATCCCCACCCCAGTCCCCCGCCCCACTGCTGCCCCATAGCACAGCCCCACAGCGCTGCCCCATAGCACAGCCCCACAGCGCTGCCCCACACCCCCGTCTGCTCAGCAGAGATAAGGGGTGGGGCCCTGTGGGGCTGCTGGCATCTGTGGGGAAGGCAGCGTCGATGTGGGGCGGGGACGCCATGGGGCAGCCTCACCGCACCCCATAGCAGAGCTGTGCCCCATAGCACAGAGCTGTGCCCCATAGCAAACCATGGGCTCGATGCCCCATAGCACAGCTGTGCCCCATAGCACAACATGGGCTAAGTGCCCACAGCACAGAGCCGTGCCCCATAGCACAGAGCTGTGCCCCATAGCACACCATGGGCACAGTGCCCCATAGCTCAGCTGTGCCCCATAACAGAGCCGTGCCCCATAGCACGGCCGTGCCCCATAGCAGAGAGCTGTGCCCCATAGCACAACATGGGCTCAATGCCCCATAGCACAGAGCCGTGCCCCATAGCACACCACGGGTTCAGTGCCCCGTAACAGAGCTGTGCCCCACAGCACAGAGCTCTGCCCCATAGCGCAGAGCTGTGCCCCATAGCACAGCACAGCCGTGCCCCATAACAGAGCCGTGCCCCACAGCACAGAGCTGTGCCCCATAGCACAGCTGTGCCCCATAGCAGAGCTGTGCCCCATAGCACTGAGCCGTGCCCCATAACAGCTGTGCCCCATAGCACAGAGCTGTGCCCCATAGCAGAGCTGTGCCCCATAGCACTGAGCCGTGCCCCATAACAGCTGTGCCCCACAGCACAGAGCTGTGCCCCATAACAGAGCCGTGCCCCATAACAGAGCCGTGCCCCATAGCAGAGCCGTGCCCCACAGCACAGAGCTCTGCCCCACAGCACAGAGCTCTACCCCACAGCGCACCATGGGCTCAATGCCCCACAGCACAGAGCTGCGCCCCATAACAGAGCCGTGCCCCACAGCACGACGTGGGCTCAATGCCCCATAGCAGAGCCGTGCCCCATAGCAGAGCCGTGCCCCACAGCACGACGTGGGCTCAATGCCCCATAGCAGAGCCGTGCCCCACAGCACGACATGGGCTCAATGCCCCATAGCAGAGCCGTGCCCCATAGCAGAGCCGCGCCCCACAGCATGCCACGTGCTCGGTGCCCCCCAGCAGAGCCTTGGCGCGGTTCCCCATAGCGGAGGGCCGTTCCCCCCCCCCCCCCATTCCGGATTCCCCACGGCTGAGTCTCCCCCCGGCGGCGCTTCCTTTGGGCCGTGACTCATCGCCCCCCCCCCCCCCCCCATCCCCGCCCCACAAACCGCGGCGCCGTGGAAAGAATGAGTGGGGATTTGGGGGGGGATGGGGGGGGATGGAGGGGGGGGGGCCGTGGCAACGGCGGGGAAACAAACAGGGATGGGAGGGGGGGAAATGAGTCACTGCCAGCCACACCGAAACGGGGCCGAAATGGAACCGAAATGGGGCTGAAATGGGGCCAAAATGGCACCGAAACGGGACTGAAATGGGACTGAAATGGGACCGAAATGGGGCTGAAATGGGGCCGAAATGGGACTGAAATGGGACCGAAATGGGACTGAAATGGCACCGAAACAGGGCAGAAGTGGGACCAAAACGGGACTGAAATGGGACCAAAATGGGGCTGAAATGGGGCTGAAATGGGGCAGAAATGGGTCTAAAATCGCACCAAAATGGGGCAGAAATGGGGCTGAAATGGGGCTGAAATTGGGGCCAAAACTGGGCCAAAATGGGGCTAAAATTGCACCAAAATGGGGCCGAAATGGGGCTGAAATGGGACCGAAATGGGGCTGAAATGAGACCGGAATGGGGCTGAAATGGGGCTGAAATGGAGTTGGAATGGGACCAAAATGGCTCTGAAACAGCACCAAAATGGCACCAAAATGGCACCAAAATGGCACCGAAACTGCACTAAAGTGGCCCTGAAACAGTGACTGAAAAGCACCAAAACGGCACTAAAATGGCACCAAAATGGCACCAAAACTGTGCCAGAACAGCACCAAAATGGCTCCCAAACACCTCTGAAATGGCGCTGAAATGACACCAAAACTGTGCCAAAATAGCACCAAAACGGCACTGAAACAGTGCCAGGAAAGCACCAACGTGGCACCAAAACCACAACAAAATCAGTGGCACCAAAACGGCACCAAGGCTGCACCAAAATGGCACTGAAAGCTGGGCCACAACAGAACCAAAAGGGCACCAAAACAGCACTGAAATGGCAGCAAAGTAACACCAAAATGGCACCAAAACTGCGCCAGAACAGAACCGAAAGGCACCAAAAGCACAACAAAATCAGTGGCACCAAAGCAGCACCAAAAGGGCACCAAAATAATGCCAGAACTGCACCAAAATGGCACCAGAACGGCTCCGAAGTAACAGCTCGCAAATGGCACTGAAACAACTGCAAACTGCACCAAAATGGCACTAAAATAGCACCAAAATGGCAGAGCAGAACCAAAACGGCACCAAAATGGCGCCAAACTGTCAGAGCAGAACCAAAATGGCACCGAAATAACATCAAAATGGCATCAAACTGTCACAACAGAACCAAAATGGCACCAAATGGCACCAAAATAACACCAAAAGGGCACCAAACTGTCAGAGCAGAACCAAAACGGCACCGAAACGACACCAAAATTGCACAGAAATGGCTCCAAAGTCACACCAAAATGGCAGTGAAACTGTCAGAACAGAACTAAAATGGCACCAAATAGCTCCAAAATTACACTAAAATAGCACCAAACTGTCAGAGCAGAACCTAAATGGCACCAAATGGCACCAAAATAACACCAAAATGATGCCAAACTGTCAGAGCAGAACCAAAATGGCACCTAAATGGCACCAAAATAGCACAGAAATGGCACCAAAATAACACCAGGAGGGAACCAAACTGTCAGAGCAGAACCGAAATGGCACCAAATGGCACCAAAACGTCCCCAGAGCAGCTGCCGCAGAACGGCCCCATCGGCACACAGCCCCAAAATGCCCCCAAATGCCCCCAAATGCCCCCAAATGCCCCCAAATGAACCACTGCTACACCGCGCTGCTGGGGCTGGGATTGGGGCGGGAATGGGATGGGATTAGGATTGGGATTGGGATTGGGATGGGAATGGGGTTGGATTAGCATGGGATGGGATTGGGAGAAGATTAGGATTTGGGATGGGAATGGGAATGGATTAGGATGGGTTTGGAATGGGAATGGGATTGGATAGGACTAGGATTAGGATTACAGTGGGATGGGATTGGGATGGGATTAGATTAGGATTTGGGATGGGAATGGATTAGGATTAGGATGGGATGGAACTGCGAGTGGGATGGGAATTGGATTGGGATTCGGATAGGAATAGGATTGATTATGAGTAGGATGGGATGGGATTAGGATTGAGATGGGAATGGGATGGGATTGGGACTGGGATAGGAATGCGATTGGATTGGGATTAGGATGGGATGGGATCGGGAATAGGAATGGGATGGGGATGGGATGGGATTGGGACTGGGATTAGGATGAGGTGTGATGGGGATGGGATTGGGAATAGGAATGGGATGGGGATTGAGATGGGGTGGGATGCAGAGGGGGATGGAGATGGGATTGGAGAATGATTGGAATTAGAAATGGGATTGGGATCGGGATGGGCTGGAGGGAAATGGGATGGGAATGGGAATGGGATTGGGATGGGATTGGGATTAGGATGGAGACGGGATGGCAGTGGGATGGAGGTGGGATTTGGAATAGGAACGGGAATGGAATGGGACTGGGAATGGGATGGAGATGGGATGGGGTGGGATTGGGAATAAGAATGGGAACGAGGTTGGGATGGGATTGGGGTTAAAATGGAAATAGGATGGGGGTGGGATGGAAATGGGATTTGGAATAGGAATGGGATGGGATTGGGATTAGGATGGAGATGAGATGGGGTGGGATGTGGGTGGGAATGGGATTGAGAATAGGAATGGGATTGGGATGGAGATAGGACTCAGAATGAAAATGGGAACGGGATTGGGAATGAGATTGGGATGGGAACGGGAATGGGATGGGGATGGGACGGGATTGGGATAAAGGTGAGAAGGGGTGGAGTTGGGATTTGGAATAGAAATGAGAGTGGGACTGGGATGGGATTGGGATTAGGATGGAAATGGGATGGGGTGGGGTGGGGGTTGGGATTGAAATGGGGTGGGATTAGGATGAGATTAGGATGGGATTGGGATGGGGTTCAAATGGGGTTGGGATGGGGATTGGGATTAGGATGGGGTTGGGATGGGGGATGGAATTGGGACGGGGATGGGATTGGGATTGGATTGGGGTGGGGCTGGGATTGGGATGGGGTTGGGATGGGGGGTGGGATTGGGATTGGGATGGGGTTGGGATGGGGTGGGAGTTGGGACTGGGATGGGATTGGAGTTGGGATGGGATTGGGAGAGGGTGGGGGTTGGGACTGGGATGGGGTTGAGATGGGGTGGGAGTTGGGACTGGGATGGGATGGGATTGGGGTGGGATGGGATTGGGATGGGGTTGGGATTGGGATTGGGTTGAGATGGAGTGGGATTGGAGTTGGGATGGGATTGGGACTGGGATGGGGTGGGGGTTGGGATGGAGGTTGGGACGGAGCCGTCCGGACCCCCCCTGCAGCCCCCCCATCCCCACCCCCGGCTGTGACACCTGCGGCATTTGGCGCCTATGGGGCCGTTTTGGGGGGGGACGACGGGGCAGTGCGGGGACACGGGGGGACACGGGGGGGGGAGGGGACAGCATGGGGGTATGGGGGGATGTGGGGAGATACGGGGAGATATAAGGGGGATACGGGGGGATACGGGGGGGCACTGAGTGTCACACGGAGGGCAGCACGGGGACGCTGCGGGGCGGGGGGGGCGCCGGGGGGGGGACAGCGCAGGGATACGGGGGAACACGGGGGGGCACGGGGGGAGGGACAGCATGGGGATACGGGGGGATAAGAGCGGATATGGGGGGATACGGGGGGGACGCAGCATCGGGATATGGGGGGGGGAACCGCGGGGACCTCCCCACCACCCCCCCTCCCATCCCCACGCCGCGGAGGGGCGGAGCCGCGGATCCGGGTGGGGGAGGGGCCGAGGGGGGGAGGGGCCGAGGGGGGGTCCCGCCCCGCACTCACCTTCACCCCCCCCGCCCTGAGAGCGGCTCCGCCACCGCCACGCCAGAGCGAGGGACGCGGCGTGACCCGCGGCCACGAGGGACGGGAACAGCGCCCCGGGCTCCGACATGCCTCGGCTCGGCTCGGCTCGGCCCGGCTCGGCTCGGCTCGGCTCGGCTCGGCTCGGCCCGGCTCGGCTCGGCCCGGCTCAACTCGGCCCGGCTCGGCTCGGCTCGGCACGGCTCGGCCCCGCCCTCCTGTGTCCCCGCCCCCCCGCTGTAACCCCTCCCGGCCCGGCTCGGCTCAGTTCGGCCCGACTCGGCTCGGCTCGGCCCCGCTCCGCTCGTAGCCCCGCCCCCTCCCCCGCAACCCCTCCCGGTTCGGTTCGGCTCGGCTCTGCCCGGTTCCGCCTCTCGGCCCCCTTTCAGACTGCAAACAGACCCCCGTTCGGTTCGGTTCGGTTCGGTTCGGCCCGGTTCCGCCCTTTTACTACAAACCCTCCCTGTTCGGTTCGGTTCCGCCCCCAGCGCCGCTCCCGCTCCGATTTAACTCCTTCCAGCCCGGTTCGGCCCGGTTCCGGAATTAATCTCCCCGACTTGGCTCGGCCCGGTTCGGCCCAACTCGGGCTCCATCCCCGGCCATAACCACCGCACCCGGTTCGGCCCAACTCGGCCCCGGGATTAACCCCCCCGGCCCGGTTCGGCTCGGCCCGGTTCGGCCCAACTGGTTAACCCCCCGGTTCGGTTCGTCCCAATTCAGGCTCCGCCCCCGGTTTAAGTCCCCCCGGTTCGGCTCGGCCCGGCTCCGCTCCGCCCCGTTAGCCCCTCGGTTCGGCTCGGTTCGGCTCGGCTCGGTTCGGTTCGGCTCACCTCCAACCCCCGGTTAACCCTCCCGGCCCGGCCCGGCTCGGCTCCGCTCGGCCCGGTTCGGCTCCGCCCCCGGTTAAGCCCCCCGGTTCGGCCCGGCTCCAACCCCGGTAAAGCCCCCCGGCCCGGTTCGGCTCGGCCCGGTTCGGCCCACGTACCCGGAACCACCTTCATGGGCGCTGCGCTGCGGGGCGGCAGCGGGTGGAACCGGCGCTATTAATAGGGGGGGGGGGGGGGGGGAAGGGGGGATCGCGGGGGGCGACGGGGGGGAAAGGGGGGAAGGGGGGAAGGGGAGGAAGGGGGGGAAATGGGGGGAAGGGGGGAAATGGGGGGAAATGGGGGGAAGGGGAGCAAAGGGGGGAAATGGGGGGAAGGGGAGCAAAGGGGGAGAAGGGGGGAAAGGGGGGAAATGGGGGCAGTGGGGGGGGTTCAATGGGAGGCAATGAGGGGCAACGGGAAGCAGACAATGGGATCAGTGGGAGTCAATGGGATCTATGGGAGTCAATGGGAGTCAGCGGGATCAATGGGAGTCAATGGGATCAATGGGATCAGTGGGAGTCAATGGGATCAATGGGAGTCAATGGGAGTCAATGGGATCAATGGGATCAGTGGGAGTCAATGGGATCTATGGGAGTCAATGGGAGTCAGTGGGATCAATGGGATCAGTGGGAGTCAATGGGATCTATGGGAGTCAATGGGAGTCAGCGGGATCAATGGGAGTCAATGGGATCAGTGGGAGTCAATGGGATCAATGGGAGTCAATGGGATCAATGGGATCAGTGGGAGTCAATGGGATCTATGGGAGTCAATGGGAGTCAGTGGGATCAATGGGATCTATGGGAGTCAATGGGATCTATGGGAGTCAATGGGAGTCAGTGGGATCAATGGGAGTCAATGGGATCTATGGGAGTCAATGGGATCAATGGGATCAGTGGGAGTCAGTGGGATCAATGGGATCAGTGGGATCAATGGGAGTCAATAGGATCAGTGGGAGGCAATGGGATCAGTGGGATCAATGGGATCCATGGGAGTCAGTGGGATCAATGGGATCAGTGGGATCAGTGGGATCGATGTGGGGGTGGGATTCAATGGGAGCCAATAGGGGTTCAATGGTAGTTAATGGGGGGTCAATGAGATTCAGTGGGATCAATGGGGACATGGGGACATGGGGACAGCAATGGGGACAGAGATGAGGAAATGGGGACATGGGGGACATGGGGACATGGGGATATGGGGACATGGGGGACATGGGGACATGGGGATATGGGGGATATGGGGGATATGGGGACATGGGGATATGGGGACATGGGGGACATGGGGGATATGGGGACATGGGGACATGGGGATATGGGGGACATGGGGGATATGGGGATATGGGGGACATGGGGATATGGGGACATGGGGGACATGGGGACATGGGGATATGGGGATATGGAGGATATGGGGGACATGGGGACATGGAGGACATGGGGATATGGGGGATATGGGGACATGGGGACATGGGGATATGGAAGATATGGGGGATATGGGGGACATGGGGACATGGGGATATGGGGGATATGGGGACATGGGGACATGGGGACATGGGGATATGGGGGATATGGGGGACATGGGGACATGGGGATATGGGGACATGGGGACATGGGAGACATGGGGACATGGGGACTCACTGGGGTGGCAGTGGGGTGGCAGTGGGCAGAGATGGGGCGCGGGGTCGGTGGGGTCACCAATGGGACGCAGCGGGAGCCGTTTCCCCCCCACACACCGTGCCCCCCCAGCAGCTGCCGCTGTCCGTCCGTCCGTCCTTGTCCGTCCGTCCGTCCCCGTCCGTCTGTCCCCGTCCGTCACCCGATGCCATCCCCACCCCCGTCCCCGCGTGTCCCCGCGTCCGTCCATCCGTCCCTGCGTCCGTCTGTCCCCGGCCGTGTCCGTCTGTCCGTCCCCGTCCACCCCTCCGTCCTCACGCGTGTCCGTCTGTCCCTGTCTGGGTCTGTCCGTCCCTATCTGTCCGTCTGTCCCCATCCACGTCTGTCCGTCTGCCCCCGTCCGTCTGTCCCGCTCTGCCCGCGCGTCCCCCTCTGTCCGTCCCTTCCCCTGTCTGTCTGTCCCCATCCCTGTCTGTCTGTCCTTCTCTGTCCCTACCTCTGTCCGTCCATCCCCAGCTGCGTCTGCCTGTCCCTGTCTGCCCGTGTCCGTCTGTCCCCGTCCCCATCCGTGTCCATCTGTCTGTCCCCCTCCATCTGTCCCTCCCTCCGCCTGTCCTCATCTGTGTCCGTCTGTCCCCTGTCCCCATGCACATCTGTCTGTCCCTCCCCCTGTCCATCCATCTGTCCCCATCTCTCTGTCCCCGTCCCCACCGCCATCCGGCCGGCCCCATCTGTCCGTCTGTCCGCCTGTGTCCGTCTGTCCCACTCCGTCCCCATCTCTCCGTCCCTATCGCCGTCTGCCCGCCCGTCCCCATCTGCGTCCGTCTGTCCCAATCTCTGTCTGTCCATCTGTCCTCATCTGTGTCCATCTGTCCCCATCCTTCCGTCTGTCTGTCCCCATCAGTCCCCATCTGTCCCCATTCGTGTCCGTCTGTCCGTCCCCATGTCTGCCTCTCTGTCCATCTGTCCGTCTGTCCCCATCCTTCTGTCCCTGCCTCCGTCCGTGTCTGCCTGTCCCCATCTGCCAGCATCCACGTCCGTCTGTCCGTCTGCCTCCGTCCATCCCTCCGTCCCTGTCCGTGTCTCTGTCTGTCCCCGTCCACGTCCGTCTGTCTGCCTGTCCCTAAAATCGCAGCCCTCTGCCCCACATCCCCACCCCACATCGCACCCCACATCGCAGCCCCACACATCGCAACCCTCAACCCCACATTGCAGCCCCACAGCAGTCCTCAGCCCCACATCTCTGCCCCACACATCGCAGCCCCCAGCCCCACATCGCAGCCCCACATCTCCGCCCCACATATCGCAGCCCTCAGCCCCCAACATCGCAGCCCTCAGCCCCACACTGCAGCCCCACAGCAGTCCTCAGCCCCACATCGCAACCCCACACATCGCAGCCCTCAGCCCCACATCCCCACCCCCCATCGCAGCCCCACGTCTCTGCCCCACATCACAGCTCTCAGCCTCCAACATCGCAGGCTCCCATCACAGCCTCCCATCTCTGCCCCCCACATCTCTGCCCCACACATCGCAGCCCTCAGCCCCACACTGCAGCCCCACAGCAGTCCTCAACCCCACATCGTAGCCCGACATCTCCGCCCCACACATCGCAGCCCTCAGCCCCACATCCCCACCCCACATCACAGCCCCACGTCTCTGCCCCACACATCGCAGCCATCAGCCCCCAACATCGCAGCCTCCCATCACAGCCCCACAGCACAGTCCCACATCGCAGCCCCACATCTCTGCCCCTCACATCGCAGCCCTCAGCCCCACATCGCAGCCCCACAGCAGCCCTCTGCCCCACATCTCTGCCCCACATCTCCACCCCACATCGCAGCCCCACATCGCATCTCCCCACATCACATCTCCCCACATCGCAGCCCTCAGCCCCCAACATCCCCACCCCACATCACATCCCCACATCTCCGCCCCACACATCGCAGCCCTCAGCCCCCAACATCTCCGCCCCACATCGCAGCCGTCAGCCCCACACTGCAGTCCTCAACCCCCCCCATCACAGCCTCACATCACAGCCCCACACATCGCAGCCCTCTGCCCCACATCTCCACCCCACACCGCAGCCCCACACATCGTAGACCTCAGCCCCCCATCGCAGCCCCACACTTTGCAGCCCTCCGCCCCACATCACAAGTGGGGGGGGCCGCAGAGCCCCCGGTGCAGCGGGTTCCCCCACATCCCCCCACCCCACATCTCATCTCCCCACAGAGGTACCTGCACTGGGGCCGGGCTGGGGGGGCTCAGCCCCCTCCTCGCTGTGGGGCAGCGCTGGGCCGGGGGGATCCGTGTGGGGCTGAGCTGCATCCTCGCTATGGGGCTGAGCCGCGTCCTCGCTATGGGGCTGAGCCACATCCTTGTTATGGGGCTGAACTGCGTCCTTGTTATGGGGCTCAGCCGTGTCCTTGTTATAGGGCTGAGCCATTTCCTTGTTATAGGGCTGAGCCATTTCCTCACTATGGGGCTGAGCTGCGTCCTTGTTATGGGGCTGAGGTGCGTCCTTGTTATGGGGCTGAGCCATTTCCTCGCTGTGGGGCTGAGCCGCATCCTTGTTATGGGGCTGAGCCATTTCCTCACTATGGGGCTGAGCTGTTTTCTTGCTATGGGGCTGAGCCGTGTCCACGCTGTGGGGCAGCTGGGACTTGGGGGGCTGAGCCCCGTTCTTGCTGTGGTGCAGCTGGGATCCATGGGTCTTCATGTGGGTCTGAGCCCCATCTTTGCTATGGGGCAGCCGGGATGGGGGGAGCTCCTCTGTGCCGCAGCTCTTGGGATGAGTGGGGGGCAGGGATTTATGGGGCAGGGAGGCGGCGGGTGGGTCACCGTGGGGCACGGACTTATGGGGCAGGGACTTTGTGTGGGCCGGGTCACTATGGGGCAGGGACGTGTGGGGCAGGGACTTTGCGTGGGCCGGGTCGCTATGGGGCAAGGACTTATGGGGCAGGGGCTCTGTGTGGGGCAGGGGCTTTGTGTGGGGCAGGGGCTTGTGGGGCAGGGGCTGTGTGCGGGCCGGGTCCCCGCGGGGCAGGGATGTGTGGGGCACGGACTTATGGGGCACAGACCTACGGGCCGGGTCACTATGGGGCAGGGACTTATGGGGCAGGGACGTGTGGGGCGGGGGCTGTGCACGGGGCAGGGGTTCTGCGCGGGTCGGGTCGCTATGGGGCAGGGACTTATGGGGCACAGACCTATAGGCCGGGTCGCTATGGGACAGGGGTTCTGCACGGGCCGGGTCGCTATGGGGCAGGGACTTATGGGGCAGGGACTTATGGGGCACAGACCTACGGGCCGGGTCGCTATGGGGCAGGGGCTCCGCGCGGGCCGGGTCGCTGTGGGGCAGGGACTTGTGGGGCAGGGACCTGTGGGGCACGGCGCTACGGGCCGGGTCCCCGCGGGGCAGCCAGGTGCGGGGCAGCGCGGCGTCGGGCAGGCGGAGCTGCGCCCGCAGGACGGCGAGGCCGCGCTCGGTGAGGAAGCTGTAGCGGTGCCGCCAGCAGTGCCGCTCCCGCACGGCGCCCCGCGAGCGCAGCGACCGCAGCGCCCGGCACACGCGCCACCGCGGCACGCCGGGCACCGGGGGGGGGGGCGCGGGGCAGCGGCGCCGGGCGGGGGGCCGGCGGGGGGCGCGGGGGGCCGCGGGGCGACTCGCAAACCAGGACGCCGTCGCGGAACAGCGCCCACAGCACCGCCCGCACGTCCGGGGGCAGCGGCGAGCTGCCGGAAACCATCGGGGCCGGGGGGCGCCGGCGGGGGGGCGGTTGGGGTCGAGGGTGGGTTGGGGTCGGGGCGGGGGTCGGAGGGGGATCGGGGCGGGGGTCGGGGCGGGGGTCGGGGTGGGTTGCGTTGGGGGTCAGAGGGGTGAGGGTAGGGTCTGTTGGGGGCGGGAGGCGGGGGCTTTGGGGTCGAGGGTGGGTTGGGGTCGAGTTGGGGGTCAGAGGGGGAGTGGGGTGGGGGTCAGAGGGGGTGGGGGTCTGTTGGGGGGAGGGGGTCGGGTCGGAGTTGAGGTTGGGTTGGGGATGAGTTGGGGGTCAGAGGGGGATTGGGGTGGGGGTTGGGGTGGGGATCAATGGGGATTGGGGTGGGGGTTGGGTTGGGTTGGGGGTCAGAGGGGGTGGGAGTCTGTCGGGGGGTGGGGGCTTTGGGGTCGAGGGTGGGTTGGGGTCGAGTTGGGGGTCAGAGGGGGATTGGGGTGGGGGTCGGGGTGGGGATCAGTGGGGATTGAGGTGGGGGTCGGGTTGGAGTTGGGTTGGGGGTCGGAGGGGGTGGGGGTCTGTTGGGGGGTGGGGGTCGGGTCGGAGTTGAGGTTGGGTTGGGGCCGGGTTGGGGGTCAGAGGGGATCGGGGTGGGGTCGGGTTGGAGTTGGGGTGGGGGTCTGGGGTTGGGTTGGGTTGGGTTGAGTTGGGGGTCGGTGGGGGATGGGGGTGGGGGTCGGGTTGGGTTGGGGGTCTGTTGGGGTCGGGCTGGGGGTCAGCTGGGGTTGAGGAGGGGCGGGGGTCAGGTCGGGTCGGGCTGGGGGTTGAATTGGGGGCAGCTGGGGGTCGGATCTGTGGGGTGGGGGCAGCTGGGAACGGATCGGATCAGGCGGGAATGGATTGGACCGGACCGGATCAGGCTGGGTCGGTTCGGATGGGGTCGGATCGGATCAGACTGGATCAGATCGGATTGGGTCGGATCAGGTTGGAACAAACTGGATTGGGTCGGATCAGATCAGCTCAGATTGGGTCGGATCGGATCGGGTTGATCAGGTCAGATCGGATCGGGTCGGATCAGTGGGAACAGATCGGATCAAGTTGGATTGGATCGGATCCGGTGAGAGCAGCGGGATCGGCTCCGCTCAGCTCAGGTGGGATCGGGTCGGGTCGGGTCGGATGGGATCGGCTGAGATCGGGTCGGATCAGAACAGATGGGATCGGCTCCGCTTGGATCCAACCGGACCGGGTCAGCTCAGATGGGATCAGCTCGGATCGGATTGGATCGGGTCAGACTGGGTCAGATGGGATCGGCTCTGCTGGGATCGGGCCGGGTCGGATCGGGTCGGATCGGATGGGATCGGCTCCACTTGGGTCGGGTCGGACCGGGTCAGCTCAGATGGGATCGGCTCCACTTGGGTCGGGTCGGACCGGGTCAGCTCAGATGGGATCGGATCCACTCGGATCAGACGGGGTTGGATCAGATCAGATCAGGTTGGATTGGATCAGCTCCGCTCGGATCGGGTCAGACGGGATCGGCTCAGCTCAGCTTGGATCGGGTCGGGTCGGGTCAGCTCAGATCGGGTCAGATCGGATCCGCTCAGCTCAGATGGGATGGGATCCACTCAGATTGGATCGGGTCGGGTCAGCTGGGATCAGTTCCGCTCAGATCGGGTCGGACGGGATCCGCTCTGCTCTGCTCAGCCCGGATCGGATCCAGTCGCACCGGGTCGGCTCAGGTGAGTTTGGTGCAGCTCAGCTCAGCTGGGATCAGTTTGGGTCGGATCGGATGGGATCGGGTTGGAGCGGCTCGGCTCGGCTCAGCACGGATCGCGGCGGGTTGGACCGGATGGGATCGGATCGGACCGGGTCAGATCGGGTCAGCTCAGATGGGATCGGTTCCGCTCAGCTCAGATTGGATCGGATCAGATGGAATCGGATCAGATGGGATCAGATGGGATCAGATCAGCTCAGATTGGATCAGATCAGATGGAATCAGATCAGCTCAGATGGGATCAGATGGGATCGGATCGGCCCAGTTCAGATGGAATCAGCTCAGATTGGATCGGATCAGATGGGATCAGATCAGCCGGGATCGGATCAGCCGGGATCAGCTGAGCTCACCCAGGACCCAACAGCGCAGCTCCAATGGACGGAACCGCGCCCGCTCAGCCCCGACGGCGCGGCTCGGCCCGGCTCTCTGGATCACCCGGCCCGGATCGGCCCCGATGGAGCGGCTCCACCCGAACCGGGACCGGACCGGCGCCGCTCCGGCTCCCCGGCGCCCGGCTCCTCCCGGCACAGCCCCACCCGGCTCAGCACGGTTCGGCTCGGCTCCCCCCGGCACGGCCCGGCCCGGTTCGGCCCGGTTCAGCTCGGATCCCCCCAGCACAGCTCAGCACGGTTTGCCTCAGCTTCCCGCGGCACAGCCCGGCTCGGCACGGCACGGCACGGCTCGGCCCGGCTCCCCCAGGCTCAGCCCGGTTCGGTTCGGCTCGGCCCGGTTCGGCTCGGCCGAGCTTCCCCCGGCACGGCCCCACCCGACCCAGCCCGGCTCGGCGCGGCACGGCGCGGCACGGCTCGGCTCCTCCCGGCACAGCCCCACCCGGCTCGGCCCGGTTCGGTTCGGCTCGGGTACCCCCGGCCCGGTTCGGCCCGGTTCGGCTCCCCCCGGTACAAGCACAGCCCCACCCGGCCCGGCTCGGAACGGTTCGGAGCGGATCGGAGCGAAGCGAAACAGTTCGGAGCGGATCGGAACCGATCGGAGCGGATCGGAACAGTCCGGAGCGGAGCGAAACCGTCCGGATCGGATCGGAGCAGATCGGAACAGATCGGCCCCCCCCGGCTCTCGGCGCGCTCAGCTCCGGCCCCGCCCGTCCGGAATGGGGGGGGGGGGGGGCTGGGGGGGAACCGCGCCCCATAGAGACGTCATCGACCCCCCCCCCCCCGACCCCCCCAATGGGACGTGGCCGCAGCGCTGCCCCCCCCAGGACAGAGATGGGGGAGGGGGGAGGAACGGGGGGGGTAATGGCGGGGGGAGGGAGGGGGGAATAAAGGGAGAGGGGGGCGGGGGGGCACTGGGATGGGGGAGGGGATGGGGGGGCACCGAGAGGCACGGGGGGGGGCACACTGGGACGGGGGGGATTTGGGGATGAGGGGGAATATTGGGATGGGGGGGGTTTGGGATGGGGGGGAATATTGGGATGGGGGGGGCACTGGGAATTGGGAGGAAAAATGGGGTGGGGCGGCACTGGGATGGGGGGGGTACTGGGAAGAACTGGGATGGGGGCACCGGAATGGGAGGGGCACTGGGATGGGGGGGGCACTGGGAGGAACTGGGATGGGGGCACAGGGATGGGGGGGCACTGGGGCCATTGGGGCCACGTGGCACTGCCCGCGTTATGGGGCGGAGCGACCGCAGCCCCACGGCCGCCTTCGCACCGCGGCCCCATAGGGTGCGGCACGGCCCCATAGCGACAGCACGGCCCCATAGCGACAGCACGGCCCTATAGGGACAGCACTGCCCTACAGGGTGTGGCACGGCCCCAAAGGAACCACACTGCCCCATAGACAAAGCACGGCCCCATACGGACAGCACGGCCCTATAGGGACAGCACTGCCCTATAGCGACAGTACTGCCCCATAGCGACAGCACGGCCCCATAGGAACAACACTGCCCCATAGGGACAGCACTGCTCCATAGGAACAGCACGGCCCCATAGCGACAGCACGGCCCTATAGAGACAGCACGGCCCCATAGGGTGTGGCACGGCCCTATAGGGTGCGGCACGGCCCCATAGGGACAGCACGGCCCTATAGAGTGTAGCACAGCCCTACAGAGATGGCACAGCCCCATAGGGTGTGATGTTGCCCCATAACGACAGCACTGCCCGTAGGGTGCGGCACCACCCTATAGGGTTTGCACGGCCCCATAGCACACTGCCCCATAGAGTATGACACGGCCCCATAGGGCACGGCACAGCCCCATAACTCACGGCCCCATAGGGCACAGCCCCATAACTCACAGCCCCATAGAGCATGGCATGGCCCCATATGGCACAGCCCCATAGGGCACGGCCCCATAGGATAGGGCACGGCCCCATAGGATATGGCACAGCCCCATAGAGCATGGCATGGCCCCATACGGCACGGCCCCATAGGATATGGCACAGTCCTATAGCATATGGCACAGCACACAGCCCCATAGAGTACAGCACGGCCCTATAGCATACGGCCCCATAGGGCACAGCCCCATAGGATACGGCACAGCACAGAGCCCCACAGAGTACAGCACGGCCCCATAGAGCACGGCCCCATAGGGCACAGCCCCATAGAATATGGCACAGCCCCATAGCGTATGGCACGGCCCCATAGAGTATGGCACGGCCCCATAAAGTATGGCCCGGCCCCATAGGGCATGGCCCCATAGAATATGGCACAGCCCCATAACTTACAGCCCCACAGAGTACAGCACGGCCCTATAGCGCACGGCCCCATAGGGCACAGCCCCATAGAATATGGCACAGCCCCATAGCGTATGGCACGGCCCCATAGCGTATGGCACGGCCCCATAGAGCGTGGCCCCATAGAGTATGGCACAGCCCCACAGGGCACAGCCCCATAGGGCATGGCACAGCCCCATAACTTACAGCCCCATAGAGTACAGCACGGCCCTATAGTGTACGGCCCCATAGGGCACGGCCCCATAGGATATGGCACGGCCCCATGGGACATGGCACAGCACACAGTCCCATAGAGTACAGCACGGCCCTATAGCACACAGCCCCATAGGGCACAGCCCCATAGGATATGGCACGGCCCCATAGAGTATGGCACGGCCCCATAGAGTATGGCACGGCCCCACAGAGCATGGAATGGCCCCATAGGGCACAGCCCCATAGGATATGGCACGGCCCCATAGAGTATAGCACGGCCCTATAGCACACAGCCCCATAGAGCACGGCCCCATAGGATATGGCACAGCCCCATAGGATATGGCACGGCCCCATAGGACACAGCCCCATAGGATATGGCATGGCCTCATAGGGCACAGCACGGCCCCATAAAGTACAGCACGGCCCTATAGGGAATGGCCCCATAGGATATGGCACAGCCCCATAGCGTATGGCACGGCCCCATAGAGCATGGCAGAGCCCCATAGGACACAGCCCCATAGGGCACGGCCCCATAAGGTATGGCACAGCCCCATAGGGTGTGACACGGCCCCATAGGGCACAGCCCTATAGGGTACGGCACAGCACCCCGGGGCACGGCCCCATAACACGCAGCCCCATATGTTGACACGGCCCCATACGCTGCAGCGCGGCCCTATAGAGCACAGCCCCACTGATTTGGCACAGCCCCATAGGGCACAGAGTGGCCCCACAGGGGGTGGCACGGCCCCAAAGCGCGCGGCCCCATAGGGTGCAGCAGTTCTATAGGGTCTAACAGCCCTATAGGATTCAACAGCCCTATAGGATACAACACAGCCCCATAGGGTACAACACAGCCCTATAGGGTACAACACACCCTGTAGGTACAGCAGCCCCATAGGATACAACACAGCCCTATAGGATCTAACAGCCCCATAGGGTACAACACAGCCCTATAGGGTACAACACACCCTGTAGGTACAGCAGCCCCACAGCACGCAGCGCAGCCCCATAACTTCCCCCACCCCACACAGCGCCCCAGGGACGCCGACCCCCCCTCAGCCCCACGGCGCTATGGGGCAGCGAGGGCTGGGAAGCGGCACGGGCCCCACGGCACCACCCGCCCCATAGCGCCCACCCCACAGCGCCCACCCCACGGCACCACCCGCCCCATAGCGCCCACCCCACAGCGCCCACCCCACAGCGCCCACCCCACAGCAGCATCCACCCCACAGCGCCCACCCCATAGTGTCCACCCCATAGCGCCCACCCCACAGCAGCATCCATCCTATAGCACCCATCCCACATCAGCACCCACCCCACAGCACCCACCCCACAGCAGCACCCGCTCCACAGCACCCGCCCCATAGCACCCGCCCCCATAGCGCCCCCCCCACAGCAGCACCCACCCCGTAGCACCCCGTAGCGTCCACCCCATAGCGCCCACCCCACAGCGCACAACCTGCCCAATAGCAGCACCTGCCCCACAGCACACACCCCATAGCGCCCACCCCACAGCAGCACCCACCCCATAGCGCCCACCCCACAGAATTCACTGGCCCCACAGCATCGCCTGCCCCACACATCCTGCCCCATAGCACACCCTACCCCATCTACCCCATAGTGCACACCCTGCCCCACAGCACACATCCTGCCCCACACATCCCGCCCCATAGCACACACCCTGCCCCATCTGCCCCTTAGTGCACACCCTGCCCCGCATGTCCTGCCCCATAGCGCACATCCTGCCCCACACATCCTGCCCCACAGGACACATCCTGCCCCACATATCCTGCCCCATAGCGCTTCCTACCCCACACATCCTGCCCCAGAGCGCACAGCTGACCCATAGAGCATAGCTGACCCCGGCCCCATAGCACACACCCTGCCCCACACATCCTGCCCCACAGCACACTCTGCCCCACACATACTGCCCCATTGCACACCCTGCCCCATCTGCCCCATAGCTCACATCCTGCCCCATAGCACACATCCTGCCCCACACATCCTGCCCCATAGCGCACAGCTGACCCCTGCCCCACAGCACAAATCCTGCCCCACGCATCCTGCCCCATAGCACACACCCTACCCCATCTGCCCCAGAGTGCACACCCTGCCCCACATACCCTGCCCCATTGTGCATCCTGCCCCACACATCCTGCCCCGCAGCATGCAGCCTGCTCCATCTGCCCCATAGTGCACATCCTGCCCCACAGCGTGCACCTGCCCCATAGCGCACACCCTGCCCCACACATCCTGCCCTACAGCACACAGCTGATCCCTGCCCCACAGCACAAGTCCTGCCCACACATCCTGCCCCATAGCACACACCATACGCCATCTGCCCCATAGCGCGCATCCTGCCCCACACATCCTGCCCCATAGCACACACCATACGCCATCTGCCCCATAGCGCGCATCCTGCCCCACACCATGTACATTCTGCCCCATAGAACACAGCCTGCCCCACACATCCTGCCCCACAGCACACAGCTGATCCATCTGCCCCATAGCACAAATCCTGCCCCACACATCCTGCCCCATAGTGCACACCTGGCCCCATCTGCCCCATAGTGCACAGCCTGCCCCGCATATCCTGCCCCATAGCGCACATCCTGCCCCACAGCACGTACATTCTGCCCCATAGGACACATCCTGCCCCACACATCCTGCCCCACAGCGCACAGCTGACCCATAGAGCACAGCTGACCCCTGCCCCACAGCACACTCTGCCCCACACATCCTGCCCCATAGCACACCCTACCTCATCTGCCCCATAGTGCACACCCTGCCCCACAGCACATAGCCTGCCCCACACACCCTGCCCCATAGCACACAGCTGACCCCTGCCCCACAGCACAAATCCTGCCCCACGTATCCTGCCCCATAGCACACAGCCCACCCCACAGATCCTGCCCCACACATCCTGCCCCATAGCACACATCCTGCCCCATCTGCCCCATAGCACACAGCCCGCCCCACAGATCCTCCCCCCACTCATCCTGCCCCACACATCCTGCCCCACAGCGCACGGCGTACACCCGTGGCTGCCCCACAGCGCTATGGGGCAGTGGCGGGGGGAGGATGGGAGCAGTGGGGCAGTGCCCCCCCCCCCCCCCCCCCCCAGCTCAGCCCCGTGGAGGGGGGGGAGGGGGGCCCAGAGTGCAGGGACTGCATGGGGGGCATCACTGACACTGCACTGCACTGGGGGCTCTGCAGCGCTGCGCTGCACTGCATGGCGCTCATTGCATGGCGCTGCGTGGCGCTGCGTGGTGCTGCACTGCGTTGCATGGTGCTGCATGGTGCTGCATTGCGTGGCATTGCGTGGTGCTGCATTGCGTTGCATTGCACTGTGTGGCGCCACATTGCGCTGCATGGTGCTGTGCTGCACTGCATTGCACTGCATGGTGCTGCACTGCATTGTGTGGGGCTGCACGGTGCTGCATTGCACTGCACGGTGCTGCATGGGGCCGCATTGCATTGCGTGGTGCTGCACTCCGTTGCATTGCACTGCATGGTGCTGCACGGGGCCGCACGGTGCTGCGCTGCATTGCGTTGCATCGCATTGCGCTGAGTGGCGCTGCATTGCATTGCATTTGCGCTGCATGGTGCTGCGCTGCATTGCATGGGGCCGCACGGTGCTGCGCTGCATTGCACTGCGGCTGCATGGGGGCGCGTGGTGCTGCGCTGCACGATGCTGCGCTGCGCTGCACGGCGCTGCGCTGCATTGCACTGCACGGAGTGGCGCTGCACTGCATTGCACGGTGCTGCGTGGCGCTGCGCTGCATGGCACAGCACTGCATGGCGCTGCATCACAGCACAGCAGCGCGCTACACGGTGTGGCGCTGCACGGCACCACGCAACACTGCAGGACTGCAGCACTGCGTGGCGCTGCATCACAGCCCCACAGGTGACGCTCAGCCCCACAGCGCCCCCCAGCCCCACTGCAGCCCCCCGACAGACCACAAAGCCCCACAACTCCCCCCCCAGCTCCGTTTCATCCCCCCAGCCCCACTGCAGCCCCCCTAGATGACAGCCCCCCCCCAGACCCACTGAAACCCCCCCAGGATGGCACAGAGCCCCACAACCCCCCCCCCTCCAGCCCCACATCCCCCCCAGCCCCACTGCAGACCCTCCTGGATGACACGGACCCCCCCCAGCCCTATATCTCTCCCCCCCCCCTCCAGCCCCATTGTGGACCCCCCCCAGGATGACACAGAGCCCCACCGCAGACCCCCCCCGGGATGATGCTGTGCCCCACAGCCCCCTCCCCAGCCCCACAACTCCGCCCCCCAGCCCCACTGCAGCCCCCCCCAGGATGACGCTGTGCCCTGCACCCCCCCCCCCAGCCCCACTGCGATCCTCCTGGATAACAAAGACCCCCCCCAGCCCCACTGCGCCCCCCCCCCAGATGACACAGCCTCCTCCCCACCCCCCCAGCCCCACTGCAGATGCCTCTGGGATGACTCAGAGCCCCCCAGCCCCCCCAGCCCCATATCTCCCCCCCCCAACCCCACTGGCCCCCCCCCAGGATGACACAGAACTTTACATCCCCCCCCCCAGCCCCACCGCGGACCCCCCCGAGATGACACAGAGCCCCAGCCCCCCCCCAGCCCCACTTCAGGCCCCCCCCCAGGATGACGCTGTGCCCCACATCCCCCCCCGGCCCCACTACAGACCCCCCCGGATGACACAGAACTTTACATCCCCCCCCAGCCCCATATCTCCCCGCCCCCAGCCCCACTGCGCCCCCCCCAGGATGACACAGAGCCCCATCCCCCCCAGCCCCACTTCAGCCCCCCCCCAGGATGACACAGAGCCCCATCCCCCCCAGCCCCACTTCAGCCCCCCCCAGGATGACACAGAGCCCCATCCCCCCCAGCCCCACTTCAGCCCCCCCCCCAGGATGACGCTGTACCCTGCATCCCCCCCCCCCAGCCCCACTGCGATCCTCCTGGATGACACAGACCCCCCCCGCCTCACTGCAGCCCCCCCCGGGATGTCAAAGAGCCCCATCCCCCCCCAGCCCCATTTCACCCCCCCCCAGGATGGCGCTGTGCCCCACATCCTCCCCCAACCCCACTACGGATCCCCCAGGATGACAGCACCCCCCCAACCCCCCCCAGCCCCACTGCAGACCCCCCCCGGAATGACACAGAACTTTGCATTTGCCCCCCCCCAGCCCCATATCACCCCCCCAGCCCCACCGCGGGCCCCCCCAAGATGACACAGAGCCCCAGCCCCCCCCCAGCCCCACTTCAGGCCCCCCCCCAGGATGATGCTGTGCCCCACATCCCCCCCCCCAGCCCCGTATCTTCCCCCCAGCCCCACTGCAGACCCCCCCAGGATGACGCTGAGCCTCACATCCCCCCCCCTGCCCCACTGCGGCCCCCCCCAGGATGACACAGAACTTTACATCCCCCCCCAGCCCCATATCACCCCCCCAGCCCCACTGCAGACCCCCCCAGGATGACGCTGTGCCCCACATCCCCCCCCCCAGCCCCACTGCAGACCCCCCCAGGATGACGCTGTGCCCCACATCCCCCCCCCAGCCCCACTTCACCCCCCCCCAGGATGAGGCCGTGCCCCACATCCCCCCCCTCACCCCCACATCCCCCCCCAGCCCCACTTCAGCCCCCCAGGATGACGCTGTGCCCATCCCCCCTCCCCCACTCCCACATCACCCCCCCCAGCCCCACTACGGACCCCCCCGGATGACACAGAGCTCCATCCACCCCCGCCCCACTTCAGCCCCCCCCAGGATGACGCCGTGCCCCACATCCCCCCCCCAGCCCCACATCTCCCCCCCCAGGATGACACAGAGCTTTGTATTCCCCCCCCAGCCCCACTGCGGACCCCCCGGCTGACTCAGTGCCCCCCCAGCCCCCCATTTCCCCCCCCACCTTTTAGGGAGGAGATCTCGTGGTGGATGGAGCGCTCCGTGTCCATGGCTGCGCACTGCGCCCCCCCCCGGCTCCCCCCGGCCGCTTTTGGGACGGCCGCAGCCAATCAGCGTCGCCGTCCACGCCCCGCCCCCTCGGTTGCCCCGCCCCATTCATGGCGAACCCCCCCCCCCCTTTCGTGACCCCCCCCACGTAATGACCCACTTTACAGCGACCTCCCCATAGTGCCCCCCCCATAGTGACCATCCCATAATAACCCCCCATAGTGCCCCCCCCATAGTGCCCCCCCATAATAACCCACTCCATACAGCCCCCCCCATAATGACCATCCCATAATAATCCCCCATAGTGCCCCCCCATAATAACCCACCCCATAGTGCCCCCCCCATAGTGCCCATCCCATAATAATCCCCCATAGCGCTCCCTCCATAGTGCCCATCCCATAATAACCCCCCCATAGCGAACCCCCCCAGTGCCCCCCCCAGTGCCCCACTTCATGGTGACTCCCCATAGTGAACCCCCCACAGACACCCCTGGTAGCGACCCCCCCCCACAGTGACCCCCCCGTAACGACCCCCTATTAGTGAGCCCCCCCCATAGTACCCCCCCCCAGAGACCCCTCCCCAATGACCCACTTTATGGTGACACCCCATAGTGAACCCCCCCCAGAGACCCCCAGTAGCGACCCCCCCACAGTGACCCCCCCGTAACGATCCACTTTTCAGTGACCCCCCCATAGTGACCCCCCCATAGTGACCCCCCCATATTGAACCCCATCACAGAGACCCCCAGCAGCGACCCCCCCATAGCCACCCCCTATCAGTGAGCCCCCCAAAGTCCCCCCCACAGGGACCCCCCCGTAACGACCCACTTTTCAGTGACCCCCCCATAGTGACCCCCCCATATTGAACCCCATCACAGAGACCCCCAGTAGCGACCCCCCCCAGTGACCCACTTTTCAGTGACCCCCCCATAACGACCCCCTATTAGTGAACCCCCCCACAGTGACCCCCCATAACGACCCACTTTTCAGTGACCCCCCCAATAAACCCCAATAGCGAACCCCACAGTGACCCCCCCATAACGGCCCCCTATCAGTGAACCCCCCCACAGCGCCCCCCATAGC
The DNA here is from genome assembly GCA_030408155.1 of Lophura swinhoii. Lineage (NCBI taxonomy): Eukaryota > Metazoa > Chordata > Aves > Galliformes > Phasianidae > Lophura > Lophura swinhoii. The sequence continues at coordinate 98,333,010 of CM059456.1, read as the reverse complement.
GACCCCCCCATAGGGACTCCTGTAACCCCAACCCCAATCCCACCGCAGCCCCCCCCTTCCCGCATCCCCCCCCGCAGTGACGCCTCGCGGTGCCGAAGTGCCAACACCGCATCGCTGCAGCTGCACGGCCACGGCTGCGGCAACAGCTGCACCTGCAGCCACTGCAACGGCACCACTGCGGCACCTGCAAACACTGCAGCCACTGCAAACACTGCGGCACCTGCACCCACTGCATCACCTGCACCCACTGCATCACCTGCCCCCACTGCATCACCTGCCCCCACTGCATCACCTGCACCCACTGCATCACCTGCACCCACTGCATCACCTGCAGCCACTGCATCAGTGCAGCCACTGCATCACCTGCACCCACTGCATCACCTGCCCCCACTGCATCACCTGCCCCCACTGCATCACCTGCACCCACTGCATCACCTGCACCCACTGCATCACCTGCCCCCACTGCATCAGTGCAGCCACTGCATCACCTGCACCCACTGCATCACCTGCCCCCACTGCATCACCTGCCCCCACTGCATCACCTGCACCCACTGCATCACCTGCAAACACTGCACCAACAGCACCTACTGCATCACCTGCAACCAATGCACCTACTGCACCCACTGCACCCACTGCAGCACCTGCACCCACTGCACCAACAGCACCCACTGCATCACCTGCAACCAATGCACCCACTGCACCCACAGCATCACCTGCACCCACTGCACCCACAGCACCCACAGCACCAACTGCACCCACTGCATCACCTGCAACCAATGCACCCACTGCATGCACTGCATCCACCGCATCACCTGCAAACACGGCACCAACGGCATGACTTGCCAACACTGCAACCAATGCACCCACTGCACCCGCAGCATCACCTGCAACCAAACACTGCACCCACTGCACCAACAGCAACCAATGCACCCACTGCACCCGCAGCATCACCTGCACCCACCGCATAACTGCATGCACAGCACCCACTGCACCCACTGACCTCACTGCATCACCTGCCAACACTGCAGCCACTGCAACCACTCTACCCACTGCAAACACTGCACCCACTGCACCCACTGCACCCACTGCACCAACAGCATCACCTGCACCCACTGCACCCACTACACCCATAGCATCACCTGCAATCAATGCACCCACTGCACCCACAGCATCACCTGCAACCAATGCACCCTCTGCACCCACAGCATCACCTGCACCCACTGCACCCGCAGCATCACCTGCACCCACCGCATAACTGCATGCACAGCAGCCACAGCACCCACTGACCTCACTGCATCACCTGCCAACACTGCAGCCACTGCAACCACTCTACCCACTGCAAACACTGCACCCACTGCACCCACAGCATCACCTGCAATCAATGCACCCACTGCACCCACTGCACCACTTACAAACACTGCACCAACAGCACCCACTGCATCACCTGCAACCAATGCGCCCACTGCATCACCAGCAAACACTGCAACCACTGCATCACCTGCACCCACTGCGCCCACAGCATCCACTGCACGCACTGCATCCACCACATCACCTGCAAACACTGCACCCACAGCACCCACTGCATCACCTGCACCAACACCCACAGCACCGCACCCACAGCACCGCAGTGCCCCCTTAGTGGTGCTGTGGCAGCCATTGGGGAGGGGACACCATGGGGTGACACCGAGGGTGAGGGGACAGCAGGAGTTGGGGACAGCAGCGGCAGTGCCACCAACTGTTGGGGACGCCGGGAAGGGGGGGGGGGACGCCCAGAGCGGGGTGACACCGCACGCAGGGACACCGAGCGCTGGGGACAGCGGGAGGAGGGAGGACACCCGGACCGGGCGCTGCTGGGACACCAGGACTGGCGGTGACACCAAACACGGGGGGACGCCGCGTGAAGGGACGCCGCGTGAGGGGAGGTGACACTGAGCACGGGGTGACGCTGTCCCCAAACGCCACCTCCCCCCCCTCTGTGCCACCGTCCCCCGATGCCGCTGTCCCCCGATGCCGCTGACCACAAAGTGCCACTGTCCCCCAAAGCGCCACTGCCCCCACAGTACCACTGTCCCCAATGTCCCTGTCCCCAAAGCGCCACTGCCCCCACAGTACCACTGTCCCCAATGTCCCTGTCCCCAAAGTGCCACTGCCCCCACAGTACCACTGTCCCCAATGTCCCTGTCCCCAAAGTGCCACTGCCCCCACAGTACCACTGTCCCCAATGTCCCTGTCCCCAAAGTGCCACTGCCCCCAATGCCACTGTACCCAAATGCCACCCCCCCTCAGTGCCACTGCTCCCAAATGCCACTGTCCCCTGATGCCACTGTCCCCTGATGCCACTGTACCCAAAGTGCCACTGTCCCCAAAGTGCCACTGCCCCCAATGCCACTGTCCCCAAAATACCACTACTCCCAATGTCCCTGTCCCCACAATGCCGCTGTCCCCCAATGCCACTGTCCCCAAAGTGCCACTCTCCGAAAGTGACACTGTCCCCCCAAAGTGCCACTGCCCCCCAAATGCCACTGTCCCCAAAATGCCACTGCCCCCAATGTCACTGCCTCCAAAGTGCCACCGTCCTCACAGTGCCACTGTCCCCAAATACCACTGTCCCCAAAATGCCACAGCCCACCAATGCCACCGTCCCCAAAAGCCACTGTCCCCAAAGTGCCACTGTCCCCCAAATGCCACTGTCCCCAAATGCCACTGTCCCCAAATGCCACTGTCCCCAAAATGCCACTGCCCCCAATGTCACTGCCCCCAAAGTGCCACTGTCCCCCAAAGTGCCGTTATCCCCAAAATGCCACCGTCCCCAAAGTGCCACCGTCCTCACATTGCCACTGCCCCCAGTGCCACTGTGCCCCAAAGGGCCACTGTCCCCCCAAATGCCACTGTCCCCACAGTGCCACTGCTCCCCAATGCCACTGCTCCCCAATGCCACTGTCCCCAAAATGCCACTGTCCCCCCAAAGTGCCACTGTCCCCAAGATGCCACTGCCTTCAATGCCACTGTCCCCAAATGCCACTGTCCCTACAGTACCGGTGCCCCCACAGTGCCACCGCTCCCAATGCCACCATGTCCAAAGTGACATTGTCCCCAAAATGCCACTGTCCCCAAAGTGCCACTGCCCCAAATGCCACTGCCCCCCAAAGTGACATTGTCCCCAAAATGCCACTGCCCCCAATGCCACTGTCCCCAAAGTGCCACTCTCCCAAAGTGACACTGTCTCCCAAAGCGCCACTGTCCCCAAAATGCCACTGCCCCCACTGTGCCACTGTCCCCAAATGCCACTGTCCCCAAAATGCCACTGCCCTCAAAGTGCCGCTGACCCCCAAAGTGCCACTGCCCTCACAGTACCACTGTCCCCCAATGCCACTGTCCCCAAAGTGCCACTGCCCCCAAAGTGCCACTGCCTCCCAAATGCCACTGTCCCCAATGTCCCTGCCACCAAAGTGCCACTATCCCCCAAAGTGCCATTGTCCCCAAATGCCACTGCCCCCCAATGCCACTGTCCCCAAAGTGCCACTGTCACCAAAATGCCTCTGCCCCCCACAGTGCCACTGCCCCCAATACCGCTGCCCCTCAAAGTGCCATCGTCCCCAAAATGCCACCATCCCCACGGTGCCACTGTCCCCCAACGCCACTGCCCCCAAAGTGCCGCAGTCCCCCACCTCCATCTGCCCCCCACCCCCCACAATCCCTCTGAGACCCCCAGACCCGTCTGTCGCCCCCCCCAGCCCCCCCATCCCTGCACCCCCACCCCCTCTGCCTTCCCCCGGACGCCCCCACGCCAGACCCCCCCCGGACCCCCTGCACATCCCCCCTACCCCCACTGGGACCCCCAAACCCCCCCCATTCCCCCCCCAGTGCCCCACGGACCCCCCCCCCCCCCCACGCTCCCCACCCTCTCCCAGACCCCCTCATCCCCCTGGACCCTCAGGACCCCCCTGGGACTCCCCGAGACCCCCCCCACCCCCCATCCTCCTTCAGACCCCCTCGGGGACCCCCATATCTCCCCTTCCTCTCCTAAGACCCCCCCAGACCCCCTCATCCCTGCCCCCCAGATCCCCACCTTCCCCCCCCAAAAGCCCTCCATCCCCCCCCTTGCCCCCCCGGACCACCCTAAACCACCCCGTGACCCCACAGGCCCCCCCCTCATTCCCCCACCCTCTCCAGGACCCCCCCCCTGGAACCCTGTGTCTCCCTAACCCCCCCCCACCTCCCCAGACCCTTTCTGCCCCCCTGGGACCCCCCCCAGGGCCCCCCCATCTCTGTTTCCCCCCCCTTGAGACCCCCATGCCCCCCCCGTGCCCCACAGACACCCCCTCCCACCCCCAAGGACCCCCCCCCAAGACTCCTTCGGCTCCCCCACTCCCCCCCCTCATTGAACCCCCCCATGCTCCCCAGATGCCCCTCTGGGTCTCCCCAGACCCCCCCCCCCCACCGTGCCCTCCGCCCCCCCCAGGACCTTTCCATCCCTGTTCCCCCCCCCAGACTGTGGTTCCCACACCCCCAGGGCCCTGCAGACCCCCCCGAGACCCCCCCATCCCTCCCCCGGGCCCCTCCAAGGACCCCCCCCTTCCCCAAAACAACTCTTCTGATTCTCCCTCTCACCCCCCCTCCCCCCGCCCGTGCCCCCAGCAGCCCCAGCCAGGACACCCAGACCCCCCCAGGACCCATCCCACCCCTGTCCCCTCCCATCCCTGCTCCCCCCCCTCAGACTTCCAGAATCCCCCCATCCCCCCCTGGACCCCTCCAAGGACCCCCCCCCGCTTCCCCAAAATGACTTTTCCGCCTCCCTCTCTCATCCCCCCCCCACTCCCCCATGAAGCCCCCCTCCCCCCCCCCCCCAGTGCTCCCAGCAGCCCCAGCCAGGACACCCACACCCCCCCCCAGCAGCCCCCACCCCCTCCCCTCCTTGGGAGCCCAAGAATCCCCCCACACCCCCCCAATACCCCACAGACACCCCCCCCCAAAACCCCCACCCCTGGACCCCCCCAAGGACTCCTCCCCCCCCCCAAACTCCTTCAGTTCTGCCAAACCCCCCACATCCCCCACTCCCCCACTCTCCCCCCCCCAAGGACCCGCAGACCCCCCCGTTCCCCTCCCTGCCCCCCCGTGACCCCCCATCCCCCTCCCCATTCCCCGCGACCCCCCAGGACCCCCAGACCCCCCCCGTTCCCCTCCCTGCCCCCCCGCGACCCCCCATTCCCCCCCCCCGTTCCCCCCGGCCCCCCCCAGGACCCCCCCATTCCCACCCCCCCCCGCGGTGCGGCCGCGGCTCTCCGCCCCATTTATGGCCATGGCGACTCAGCGCGGCGCTTCGCGGCTTCAAGGACCGGCGGGGGGGGGGGGGGGGGGGCGTGGGGGGTCCGTGGGTCCGTCCGTGCCCCCCCTCAACAACCCACGCGTGATCCCCACCCCACAAGCCCACCTCCAAACCCCCCGCACCGACCCGGACCTACAGAGCCCCGCACAGCACGGGGGAGGGTCTCAATGTCACCGCTGTCCCCGTGCCCCCCCCCACGCCCCCCCCACGTTACACCCACACGAAACACGCGTGGATCCCCCACTGCGACCACCACCCCCCTCCCCCCCCCCTTCTCAGACCCCTTCACGTCCCCACGGCGCCCCACTTCAGGGGGGGTCCCAAAGTCACCGCTGCCCCCACTCTGCCCCCATCGCGTCCCAATGCTGACCCCACGCAAAACACGCGTGGGTATCCTGCAATGCCACCGCCCCCCCCCCCAACAAGCCGACCCCACGACCCCATAGAGCCCCACTGCGCCCCACGCGGGGGTCCCGACGTCAACGCAGACCCCACACTGACCCCATGCTGTCTCCAATCACCCCCCCACGCTAACCCCACGCAAAACACGCGTGGGTACCCAGCACAGACCCCCCCCCTCGGACCCCCTGTTGTAGCCTCCACGGTCCCAGCGACCCCACAGTGCCCCCCACCAGGGGGGTCCCGATGTCACCACAGCCCCCACGCAGCCCCCACGCGGTCCCCGTACGCCCCCCACTGACCCCACGCAAAACACGCGTGGGCGCTCCACAAGGCCCCCCCTCCCCAAAAACCCACCCTCCCCAAAAGACAACGCCGCGGCCGCACAGAGCCCCGCAGCGCCCCACACCGGGGGGGTCCCGATGTCACCACAGCCCCCACGCTGTCCCCACACCCACCCACGCTGACCCCACGCGGAACACGCGTGGGCACCCCGCAGTAATGCCCCCCCTCCCATGTGACCTCACAGAGCCCCACGGCACCCCACACGGGGGGGGGTCCCGACGCCCCCACTGACCCCGCACCGCACCCTCCCCCCCCCCCACGCACACCCCTCGCAAAACACGCGTGGGGAAACACAATGACACCCCCCCCATTTCCCCCCAGCATGACCTCACAGAGCTCCACAGCGCCCCACAGCGCCCCACACTGGGGGGTCCCGAGGTCACCACTGACCTCCCCACCCCCCCCTCACCCCACGCAGACCCACTCAAGACACGCGTGGACTCCTCACAGTTAACCCCCCTCCCGTGCCCCCGATCAAAAGCCCCCGCGGCCCCACAAAGCACCACCGCTCCCCACGCCGGGGGTCCCGATGTCCCCACAGCCCCCACGCCGCCTCAACGCTGACCTCCGACCCCCCACGCTGACCCGCACGCGAAACACGCGTGGGACCACCCCCCCACAGCGACCCACCCTAAACCTCCCCTCACAACCCGAGGCCCCACAGAGCCCCTCAGTGCTCCCACACCCGGGGATCCCGATGGCACCGCAGCCCCCACGCTGCTCCCCGACGACCCCACGCTGACCCACGCAAAACACGCGTGGGTAACCAGCAGTGCTTCCCCCCCCACACCGCAATCACGACGAACCCACGGCCCCACGGGGCCCCACAGCACCCCACAGCAGGGGTCCCGACGTCACCGCAGCCCCCTCACCGCTCCCCACCCCCCCGCTGACCCCACGCAAAACACGCGTGGGACCTCCCCCCACGACAACCCACCCGCAACCTCCCTCCACAACCCCACGGCCCCACAGAGCCCCTCACACCCCACAGCAGGGGGTCCGATGGCACCGCAGCCCCCTCACCGCTCCCCGACCCCCGCTGACCCCGTGCAAAAAAACACGCGTGGGTACCCAGCTGTGCTCCCCCCTCCCCTCCCACCATCACGACGACCCCACGGCCCCACGGAGCCCCACAGCGGGGGGTCCCGATGTCACCGCAGCCCCCTCACCGCTCTCCACCCCCCCCCCGCTGACCCCACGCAAAACACGCGTGGGCGCCCCGCACCTTTATAGCGCTCCCGCACGTCCTCATAGGCCTGGATGAAATCCTGCTCCTCGGGCTCGGGGGGCAAACGGCCCAGCTCGTAGCTCGCCATGGGGAGGGGGGGGGGCGGGGGGGTCACGGGTCCGTGGGGCGACCCCGTGGGGTGGGGGGGGGGTCGCGTGTCCGTGGGGTGGCCGAGGGAGGGGGGTGGGGGTCAGCGGGGCGCTCTGGAAGGGGGCAAAGAGGGAGGGGAGGGGGCGCGGGGGTCGCGTGTCCGTGGGGCGGTCGGTGGGGGTCTGCGGTGCGGCCCCCGGGGGGGGGGCGTGGGGGTCGCGTGTCCGTGGGGCGGCCCAGGGGAGGGGGCGTGGGGGGGGTGGGGGGGCGTCGGGCAGCGTCCCGCCGCGCGGCCGCACCGTGGAGGCTCGTGGAGCTGCGGGGGGGTGGGGGGGGGGCGGGGGGGGAGGAGGAGGACCGCCCCGCCTTAAAGGGACCGCGGCGCGGCGCGGCGGGGGGGGGGAGGATGCGATGCGGGGGGGGAAGGGGGGCAGGCGAAGGGGTGCGGATATGGGGGGGGGCTGGGTTATGGGATGAGGGAGTGGGGTTATGGGGCGGGGGGTGCGGTTATGGGATGGGGGGTGCGGTTATGGGGCGGGGGAGTTATGGGGTGGGGGGGGATATGGGGAGGAGGAGTGGGGTTATGGGGTGGGGGGGACATGGGATGGGGGGGTAGGGTTATGGGGTGGGGGAGTGCAGTTATAGAGTGGGGGGGGGATATGGGATGGGGGGGTGCGGTTATGGGATGGGGGGCGGTTATGGGGCGAGGGGGGGATATGGGATGGGGAGTGCGGTTATGGGGTGGGGGGATATGGGGTGGGGGGGATATGGGATGAGGGGATGGGGTTAGGAGGTGGGGGGGTGGGGTTATAGGTGGGGGGGGATATGGGGTGGGTTGGTGGGGTTATGGGGTGGGGAGGGATATGGGGTGGGGGGGATATGGGATGGGGGGGCAGGCTTATGGGTGGTGGGGATATGAGGTGGGAGGGTGGGGTTCTGGGTGGGGGGGATGCGGGGTATGGGGGTATGGGGTGGGTGGAGTTATGGGGTGGGGTGAGGATGAGGGGGTGGGGATGTGGGAACGGGGGGTAGGGGGTGCAGAGTGGGGGGGGTTGGGGTGGGAGGATGGGGAAACGAGGATGGGGGGCTGTGGGGTGGGGGGGGGATGGGGAAATGGGGTGGGAGTGGGATGAGAGTGGGATTGGGAACAGTGGGAGTGGATTGGGATGGGATTGGGATGGGGAGAGGATGGGATGGGATTCAGATGGAAGGGATGGGAACAACGGGATTGGGGTGGGATTGGGGGTGGGGGTGGGGTGGGATTAGGAACAATGGGATCGGGATGGGATTAGGAACATGGGATCGGATGGGATCGGGATTGGAGTAGGATTGCAATGGGGATGGGATTGGAGTAGGATTGAGATGGGATGGGATTGGGATGGAATTGGAAACAATGGGATTGGGATGGGATTGGGAACAATGGGATTGGGATGGGATCGGGATTGGGATTGGGACAGAGACAGGGATGGGATTCAGACACAGAATGGGAACGGGATTGAGATGAGTTGGAATAGGAACAATAGGATTGGGATGGGATTGGGAACAATGAGATTGGGATGGGGGTGGGATGGGATTGGGAACAGTGGGATTAGGATTGGGATGGGAATGGGACTGAGATGAGTTGGAATAGGAACAATGGGATTGGGATGGGGATTGGGAACAATGGGATTGGGATTGAAATGGGATTGAGATGGGATTGGGAACAATGGGATTGGGATGGGATTGGGATTGAGGTGAGGATGGGATTCAGACAGGGACAGGATAGGAACGGGAATGAGATGAGTTGGAATAGGAACAACAGGATTGGGATGGGATTGGGATTGAGGTGGGATTGGGAACAATGGGATTGGGATGGGATAGGGAACAGTGGGATCAGGATTGAGGTGGGAACGGGATTCAAACAGGGACAGGATAGGAACGGGAATGAGATGAGTTGCAACAGGAAGAACGGGATTGGGCTGGGGACGGAAATAGGACTGAAATAGGATTGGGATGGGATTGGGATGGGATGGGGAAAAATGGGATTGGGATGAGATGGGATTCAGGCAGGGACAGGATGGGAACGGGAATGAGATGAGTTGGAATAGGAGCAGTAGGGTGAGATGGGAACAACGGGATTGGGGTGGAATTGGGATTGAAACGGGATCGGGACGGGATTGGGATGGGGGGGTACGGAAGGGGCCGCGGAGCCAGCTGGCAGCCGGTGGGGCTGGGATGGGGGGCGGGGGGGGGGTGACATCCAGGGGAGGCGGCCATCGCGGTCCACCCCCCCCCAGGCTCTGGGGACACCCGTAGGGACCCCCCCTGAAGGACCCCCCCCCACGAGGACCCCCCCGGGGGTCGGCCCCGCGGCGCCGCGGCACGGCTGAGCGCACGCGCTATTTATAGCGCAGCGCGGAACGGACCCCCCCCACCTCTGTGTCCCCCCATGTCACCTCTGTGCCCCCATGTCCCCCCCCATCACCTCTGTGCCCCCATGTCCCCCCCACGTCACCTCTGCACCCCCATGTCCCCCACGTCACCTCTGCGCCCCCATGTCCCCCCCCGTCACCTCTGTGCCCCCATGTCCCCCCCCGTCACCTCTGTGCCCCCATGTCCCCCCCACGTCACCTCTGTGCCCCCCATGTCCCCCACATCACCTCTGTGCCCCCCATGTCCCCCCCCCGTCACCTCTGTGCCCCCATGTCCCCCCCCGTCACCTCTGTGCCCCCCATGTCCCCCCCCACGTCACCTCTGTGCCCCCCATGTCCCCCCCGTCATCTCTGTGCCCCCATGTCCCCCCCCGTCACCTCTGTGCCCCCCATGTCCCCCCCACGTCACCTCTGTGCCCCCCATGTCCCCCCCATGTCACCTCCGTGCCCCCATGTCCCCCCCATGTCACCTCTGTGCCCCCATGTCCCCCCCTTCACCTCTGCGCCCCCATGTCCCCCCCATGTCACCTCTGTGCCCCCATGTCCCCCTGTCACCTCTGTGCCCCCATGTCCCCCCCACGTCACCTCTGTGCCCCCCATGTCCCCCCCATGTCACCTCTGTGCCCCCCATGTCCCCCCCCACGTCACCTCTGTGCCCCCATGTCCCTCCATGTCACCTCTGTGCCCCCATGTCTCCCCCTTCACCTCTGTGCCCCCATGTCCCTCCATGTCACCTCTGTGCCCCCCATGTCCCCCCCCACGTCACCTCTGTGCCCCCATGTCCCCCCCTTCACCTCTGTGCCCCCATGTCCCCCCCCGTCACCTCTGCACCCCCATGCTCCCCCCACGTCACTTCTGTGCCCCCATGTCCCCCCCACGTCACCTCTGTGCCCCCATGTCCCCCCCATGTCACCTCTGTGCCCCCATGTCCCCCTGTCACCTCTGTGCCCCCCATGTCCCCCCACGTCACCTCTGTGCCCCCATGTCCCCCCCTTCACCTCTGTGCCCCCATGTCCCCCCCCGTCACCTCTGCACCCCCATGCTCCCCCCATGTCACTTCTGTGCCCCCATGTCCCCCCCACGTCACCTCTGTGCCCCCCCATGTCCCCCCCACATCACTTCCATGCCCCCCACGTCCCCTCTGTGCCCCCCGTGTCCCCCTGTCCCCCCATGTCCCTGCTGTGCCCCCCATGTCATCCCATGTCCCCCCTTGTCCCCCCCTCCCTCCACGACACCCCATGTCCTCTCGTGTCCCCCCCGTCACCTCTATGCTCCGCATGTCCCCCCCATGTCCCCTCCGTGTCCGTCTGTGCCCCCCATGCCCCCCCATGTCCCCTCCGTGTCCGTCTGTGCCCCCCATGCCCCCCCATGTCACCTCCGTGTCCCCCCACGTCCCCTCATCCCGTGTCCCCCCATGCCCTCACAGTGTCCCTCCCTGTCCCCCCTGTGTCCCCCCATGTCCCCACAGTGTCCTGTCACCCCTGTGTCCCCATGTCCCCCGTGTCCCCCATGACACCCCACGTCCCCCCCCACGTCCCATCTGTGTCCCCCCATGACACCCCATGTCCTCCTGTGTCCCCCATGTCACCTCCGTGTCCCCCACATCCCCCCCGTGTCCCCTCCGTGTCCCTCCGTGCCCCCACGTCCCCCCCCACGTCCCCCCATATCCCCCCATGACATCCCACGTCACCCCATGCCCCCCCGTCCCTCTACGTCCCCCCACGACACCCCTCGTCCCCTCAGTGTCCCCCCTGTCCCCCCCCGTCCCCCCCATGTCTCTCCCCCAAGTCCCCTCCATGTCCCTGTCCCCCCCCAAGTCCCCCCCATGCCCCCACACGACATCCCGTGTCGCCCCTCAGCGTCCCCCCCGTGTCCCCCCCAAGTCCCCCCCCGTGTCCCCCTGTGTGCCCCCCGGTGTCCCCCCCAAGTCCCTCTGTGTCCCCCCATGTCCCCCTGTGTCCCTCTGGGAGCACTGGGAGCTGGGGGGGGAACTGGGAGCAAACTGGGAGGGAGTACTGGGAGCTGGGGGGGCACTGGCGGGGGAACTGGGGGGGGGAAGTGGGGGAACTGGGAGAACTGGGAGGAGGGGGAACTGGGCGAGCACTGGGAATGGGGGCGGTGAACTGGGAGGGAACTGGGATGGAAGTGGGAGGGGAACTGGGAGCAAACTGGGAGGGAGTACTGGGAGCTGGGGGGGCGCCGGTGGGGAACTGGGAGGAGGGGGAACTGGGAAGAAACTGGGAACTGGGGGGGGTGAACTGGGGGGAAGCACTGGGAACTGGGGGGAACTGGGAGAACTGGGGGGGTGGGAACTGGGAGGAACTGGGAGGCACTGGGGGGTCCCACACGTGTCGTCCCCCCGCTCCACCCTGTGACTCAGTGGCCACCAGCACCGGCGTCCCCACTGCTGTCCCCAGTGTCCCCAATGTTGTCCTCGATGTCCCCGATCCCCCGCTGCTGTCCCCAATGTCCCCACTGCTGTCCCCAGTGATGTCCCCAATGTTGTCCCCAATGTCCCCGATGCCCCCACTGCTGTCCCCAGTGTCCCCAGTGCTGTCCCCAACGTCCCCAGTGCCACCACCAGTGTCCCCACTGCCGTCCCCAGTGCCACCACCAGCGCTGCTGACCCCGATGACGACGATGTCCCCAAACCGCTGTCCCCAACGATGTCCCCAAGGGGTGACCCCAAGCAGTGTCCCCAGTGACGTCCCCACTGATGTCCCCAAGGGGTGACCCCAAAACCGGTGTCCCTGAGCGCCTCCCCACTGATGTCCCCAAGGGGTGACATCCAAATGGCTGTCCCCAAATGGGTGTCCCCAAAAGTGTCCCCAAATGGGTGTCCCCAGTGATGTCCCCAATAACGTCACCAAGGGATGTCCCCAATGATGTCCCCAAAACTGGTGTCCCTGAGTGCATCCCCTCTGATGTCCCCAAGGGGTGACATCCAAATGGGTGTCCCCGATGATGTCACCAAGGGATGTCCCAATGACGTCCCCATTGATGTCCCCAAGGGGTGACATCCAAACGGCTGTCCCCAAATGGGTGTCCCCAAAGGTGTCCCCAGTGGTGTCACCAAGGGATGTCCCCAATGATGTCCCCAAAGCTGGTGTCCCTGAGCGCGTCCCCTCTGATGTCCCCAAGGGGTGACATCCGAATGGCTGTCCCCAAATGGGTGTCCCCAAAAGTGTCCCCAATGATGTCCCCAAGGGGTGACCCCAAAACAGGTGTCCCTGAGTGCGTCCCCACTGATGTCCCCAAGGGGTGACCCCAAAACGGGTGTCCCCAGTGACGTCACCAAGGGATGTCCCCAATGACGTCCCCACTGAAGTCCCCCCCCCCGGGTCGCTCCGCTGGCCGCCGGAGGCACTGCGGAGATTGGGGGGGGGGGGGGAGGGGACAGCGCCGAGTGACAGAGCGTGTCACGTGACGCCGCCGGGGGGACACCGACGTGTGACGGCGTCACGTGACACCGCTGCGCGATAACGTCACGTGACGCCGCCGGGGGACACCGCCGGGCGATGACGTCACGTGACGCCGCCGGGGGACACCCCCGTGTCACCTCCGAATGTCACCGTGCCCCACAGCGCCGCCACTCTGCCCCATAGCACGTTCCTTCTGCCCCATAGCGCCGTCACCGTGCCCCACAGCGCCGTCACCGTGCCCCATAGCACGTTCCTTCTGCCCCATAGCGCCGTCACCGTGCCCCACAGCACTGCCACTGCGCCCCATAGCACGTTCCTTCTGCCCCATAGCGCCGTCACTGTGCCCCATAGCATTGCCACTGTGCCCCATAGCACGTTCCTTCTGCCCCATAGCACCGCCACTGTGCCCCATAGTGCCTTCTTCCTGCCCCATAGCTCTCTGTGCCCCACAGTGCCATCCTTCTGCCCCACAGCACCACCACTGTGCCCCATAGCACGTTCCTTCTGCCCCATAGCGCCGTCACTGTGCCCCATAGCACCACCCCTGTGCCCCATAGCGGTGTCACTGTGCCCCATAGCGCCTTCCTTCTGCCCCATAACTCTATCTCTGTGCCCCCTAGCACCATTCCTCTGCCCCATAACGCCACCACTGTGCCCCATAGCTCTGTCTCTGTGCCCCACAGCGCCATCCTTCTGCCCTGTATTGATGCCTCTGTGCCCCATAGTGCCATCCTGTGCCCCATAGCGGTGTCACTCTGCCCCATAGTGCCATCCTGTGCCCCATAGCGGTGTCACTCTGCCCCATAGCGCCATCCTGTGCCCCATAGCATTGTCACTCTGTGCCCCATAACTCTGTCACTGTGCCCCACAGCGCCATCCTTCTGCCCCGTATCGATGTCTCTGTGCCCCATAGAACCGTCTCTGTGCCCCCCAACGCCTTCCTTGTGCCCCATAGCGCCATCCCTGTGCCCCACAGCAGTGTCACTCTGCCCCATAGCACCATCCCTGTACCCCATAGCATTGTCACTCTGTGCCCCACAGCGCCATCCTTCTGCCCCACAGCGCCAGCCCTGTGCCCCACAGCGTCATCTCTGTGCCCCACAACATCCTTCCACTCCATAGCACCGCGTGCCCCACAGCTTCACGTGCCCCACAGCGCTGTGCCCCACAGCGCTGTCCGTGTGCCCCCCAGCATGGCACCCCACACCCCACAGCAGCGTCCACGTGCCCCATAGCACCGTGCCCCACGGCACCCACCCCACACCCCACGGTGCCAACATCGTGCCTCATAGCGCTGTGCCCCACAGCACCAAGTGCCCCATAGCGCTGTCCATGTGCCCCATAGCGCTGTTCTTGTGCCCCATAGCGCTGTCCATGTGCCCCATAGCGCTGTTCTTGTGCCCCATAGCGCTGTCCATGTGCCCCATAGCGCTGTTCTTGTGCCCCATAGCGCTGACCACCTGCCCCACAGCACCCACCCCACACTGCCATCCTTGAGCCCCACAGCACTGTGCGCCCCATAGCGCTGCCTGCGTGCCCCATAGTGCCCACCCCACGGCACCAAGTGCCCCATAGCGCTGCCATGTGCCCCACAGCACGGCACCCCACACCCCACAGCACCGTCTACGTGCCCCATAGCACCGTGCCCCACGGCACCCACCCCATAGCACCACGGTGCCAACATCGTGCCCCACAGCATCGTGTGCCCCATAGCACTGCCATGCGCCCCATAGCGCTGACCAGCTGCCCCACAGCACCCACCCCATAGCGCCATCCTTGAGCCCCACAGCGCCCACCCCACAGCGCCAAGTGCCCCATGGCACTGCCATGTGCCCCACAGCATCGCACCCCACAGCACGATCCTTCTGCCCCACAGCGCAGTGCCCCATAGCGCTGTCCGTGCACCCCACAGCATCACACCCCACAGCACCGTCCACGTGCCCCATAGCACCGTGCCCCCCGGCACCCACCCCACGGTGCCAACATCGTGCCCCACAGCATCGTGTGCCCCACAGCACTGCCACGTGCCCCATAGCGCTGTCCATGTGCCCCACAAGTGCCCCATAGCACTATGTGCCCCATGGGGCACAATATTGGCACCGTGGGGTGTGGGGTGGGTGCCGTGGGGCACGGTGCTATGGGGCACGTGGACGGTGCTGTGGGGTGTGGGGTGCCGTGCTGTGGGGCACGTGGACAGCGCTGTGGGGCACAGCGCTGTGGGGCACAAGGATGGTGCTGTGGGGTGCGATCCCATGCAGCACCAAGTGCCCCATAGCGCTGTCCATGTGACCCACAGTGCCGTTCTTGTGCCCCACAGCGCTGACCACCTGCCCCACAGCACCCACCCCACAGCAGCACCTGCAATGCGCCCACCCACAAAACCCACCCCATAGCACCCACCCCACAGCGCCCGCCCCACAGCGGTACCTACGATGCATCCAACCCCCACCCACAGCACCCACCCCATAGAGCCCACTCCATAGAGCCCACCCCACAGCGCCCACCCCACGGCAGTGCCTGCAACGCACCCATCTCACAGCACCCATCCACGGCGCCCGCCCCGCGGCGCCCGCCCCACAGCGCCCGCCCCACAGCGGTACCTGCAACGCACCCATCCACAGCGCCCACCCCACGACACCCACCCCATAGCAATTCCTCCCCCACGGCAGTACCTGCAATGCATCCGCCCACGGCGCCCGCCCACGGCGCCCGCCCACAGCCCGCCCCCCGCCCGCCCCGCAGCGCGGCCCGGTACCGGCGATGCGGATGACGGCGCGCTCGGCGGGATCCAGGACGCCGCCGTTGCCGGAGCCCGAGGCGCCGCGCCGCCGCTGCTGCCGGCCCAAATTCCAGGGCAGGGTGGACCCGGCACCGCCGCCGTCGCCGCCGTCGCCCGCGGCGCCGGCGTCGCCGACGGCACCGACGTCGCCCACGGCGCCGCCGCCGTCGGGGCGCCGCTCCGCCATCGCCTCAGCGCCTGCGGGTGGGAAGGGGGTCAGGGAGGGAGCGGGGCGCCCGTGGGGCGCACATAGGGGGCGCCCAGATCCCAAACAGCGCCCACGGGGCTCCCAGATCCCATACGGCACCCACAGGGCTCCCATAGGGCTCCCAGATCCCATACGGCACCCATAGGGCTCCCATAGGGCACCCAGATCCCATACAGCACCCATAGGGCTCCCATAGGGCTCCCAGATCCCATACGGCACCCACAGGGCTCCCATAGGGCTCCCAGATCCCATACGGCACCCATAGGGCACCCAGATCCCATACAGCACCCATAGGGCTCCCATAGGGCTCCCAGATCCCATACAGCACCCATAGGGCTCCCATAGGGCTCCCAGATCCCATACGGCACCCATAGGGCTCCCATAGGGCTCCCAGATCCCATACGGCACCCATAGGGCACCCAGATCCCATACAGCACCCATAGGGCTCCCATAGGGCTCCCAGATCCCATACAGCACCCATAGGGCTCCCATAGGGCTCCCAGATCCCATACGGCACCCATAGGGCTCCCATAGGGCTCCCAGATCCCATACGGCACCCACAGGGCTCCCATAGGGCTCCCAGATCCCATACGGCACCCACAGGGCTCCCATAGGGCTCCCATAGGGCTCCCATAGGGCTCCCAGATCCCATACGGCACCCACAGGGCTCCCATAGGGCTCCCAGATCCCATACGGCACCCATAGGGCTCCCATAGGGCCTCCCAGATCCCATACAGCACCCATAGGGCTCCCATAGGGCTCCCAGATCCCATACAGCACCCATAGGGCACCCAGATCCCATACAGCACCCATAGGGCTCCCATAGGGCACCCAGATCCCATACAGCACCCATAGGGCTCCCATAGGGCTCCCAGATCCCATACAGCACCCATAGGGCTCCCATAGGGCTCCCAGATCCCATACGGCACCCACAGGGCTCCCATAGGGCTCCCAGATCCCATACGGCACCCACAGGGCTCCCATAGGGCACCCAGATCCCATACGGCACCCACAGGGCTCCCATAGGGCTCCCAGATCCCATACAGCACCCATAGGGCTCCCATAGGGCACCCAGATCCCATACAGCACCCATAGGGCTCCCATAGGGCTCCCAGATCCCATACGGCACCCACAGGGCTCCCATAGGGCTCCCAGATCCCATACAGCACCCATAGGGCACCCAGATCCCATACAGCACCCATAGGGCTCCCATAGGGCTCCCAGATCCCATACAGCACCCATAGGGCACCCAGATCCCATACAGCACCCATAGGGCTCCCATAGGGCTCCCAGATCCCATACAGCACCCATAGGGCACCCAGATCCCATACGGCACCCACAGGGCTCCCATAGGGCTCCCAGATCCCATACAGCGCCCACAGGGCTCCCAGATCCCATACAGCGCCCACGGGGCACCCACACCCCATAGAGCACCCATGGGGCACCTATAGGGCACACATAGGGCACCCACACCCCATAGAGCACCCATGGGGCTCCCACACGCCATGGGGCACCCCATAGGGCACCGGCACCCCAAAGGGCACCCACACCCCATGGTGCACCAAACAGCACCCTAGAGAGCACCCACAAGCAATAGAACACCCCATACAGCACCCATGGGGCACCCCACAGAGCGCCCGCATCCCATAGAGCACCCATAGGGTGCCTCATAGAGCACCCACACCCCATAAAAAACCCATAGGGCACCCATGGGGCGCCCCATAGAGCACCCACATCCCATAGAGCACCCATTGGGTGCCCAAAGCACACCCACACCCCACAGGGCACCCCATAGTGTAAGCACACCCCACACAGCACCCCACAGAGCTCCCCATAGGGCACTCACGTCGCATAGAGCACCCTATAGAAAACCCCACAGAGCATCCAAACCCCACAAAGCCCCCTGTATGGGGCACCCATGGGGCACTGCCACCCCGTAGGGGACCCCACAGAGCACCCCACATGGCACCCTCTAAGGCACTCAACCCTACAGGGCACCCCATAGGCCACTGACAACCCATAGGGCACCCCATAGGGCACCCACACCCTACAGAGCACCCCACAGAGCACCCCCTAAGGCACTGGTACCCTATAGGGCACCCCACATGACACTGGCACCCCACAGAGCACTCCACACGGCACCCACACCCCACACAGCACCCCATAGGGCTCCCCAAACGGCACACACGCACACCCCATATGGCACCCTATAGGGCACCCACAGGGCACCGGCACCCCATAGGGCGCCCATAGGGCACAGCCACCCCATAGTATACTCAATGTGACACTGGCACCCCATAGGGCACCCACACCCCATGGAGCACCCCATAGAGCACCCCACATAGCACTGGCACCCCATAGGGTCCCCACACCCCATAGAACACCCCATAGAGCACCCACACCCCACAGGGCACCTCGTAAGGCTCCCACACCCCATAGGGCACCCTCAGCCCATAGGGTGCCCCATAGAGCACCCGTAGGGCGCCCATAGGACACCCCATAGCGCACCCACACCCCATAGAGCACCCCACAGCGCATCCATAGGGCACCCCAGAGGGCATCCATTAAGCATCCATAGGGCTCCCACACCCCATAGAGCGCCCATAGGGACCCCATAGTGCACCCACATCCCATAAACCACCCACACCCCATAAAGCACCCATAGGCATCCCATAAGGCACCCCTTAGGGCACCCACACCCCATACAGCACCCATAGGGCATCCCATAGGGCACCCACACCCGATAGGGGCCCCATAGTGCAGTCCCACCCCATAGAGCACCCACAGCACATCCCATAGGGCACCTCATAGGGCTCCCACACCCCATAGAGCACCTGTAGGGCACCTCATAGAGCACCCACACCCCATAGGGCTCCCCACATGGACCCCATAGTGCACCCAGACCCCATAGAGCACCCATAGGACACCCACACCCCATACAGCACCCATAGGGCACCCCATAGGGCTCCCACACCCCATACAGCACCCATAGGGCACCCACACCTCATAGGGCACCCCATAGCGCACCCCATAGGGCTCCCACACTCCATACAGCACCCACAGAGCATCCATAGGGCACCCTATAGGGCTCCCACACCCCATACAGCACCCATAGGGACCCCATACTGCACCCATAGGGACCCCATACTGCACCCAGACCCCACAGCGCACCCATAGGGCACGCACACTCCACAGAGCACCCCATAGTGCACCCATAGGGCACCCCATACAGCACCCCATAGGGACCTCATAGTGCATCCGGACCCCATTGAGCACCCACACCCCATAGAACACCCATAGGGCATCCCATAGTGGACCCCATAAGGCTCCCACACCCCATACAGGACCCCATAGGACATCCCATAGAGCACCCCATAAGGCTCCCACACCCCATACAGGACCCCATAGGACATCCCATAGAGCACCGCATGAGGCTCCCACACCCCATACAGGACCCCATAGGGCTCCCACACCCCATAGAGCACCCCATAGGGACCTCATACTGCACCCAGACCCCATAGAGCACCCATAGGGCATCCCATAGAGCACCCCATAGGGCTTCCCTAGTGCACCTAGACCCCATAGAGCACCCATAGGGCATCCCACAGAGCACCCCATAGGGCTCCCACACCCCATACAGCACCCATTGAGCATCCCATAGTGCACCCATACTGCACCCCCACCCCATAGAGCACCCATAGGGCATCCCATAGGGTTCCCACACCCCATACAGCACACATAGGGCATCCCATAGGGCTCCCATAGTGCACCCAGACCCCATAGAGCACCCATAGGGCATCCCATAGTGCACCCCATAGGGCTCCCATAGTGCACCCAGACCCCATAGAGCACCCCACCCCATAGAGCACAAGCGCATAGGGCACCCACACCCCGTAGGGCACCCACAGAGCACCCCCCCCACACAGAGCACCCGCACCCCATAACCCCCCGCCCCATAACCCCCCCACCCCATAACCCCGCACCCCACAACCCCCCGCCCCTCCCCCATCGCCGCCGTCGCCGCTCCGTCCCCGCAGCGCCGCCCCCACAGCGCGCCAGCGCGGCCCCCCCACGGGCCGCCACCCACACGTGGCACCCGCACACGGCGCTATGGGGCGGCTATGGGGCGCAGCCCCACAGCGCAGCACCTGCCCCATAGCACTGCCCCATAGCGCAGCTCCTGCCCCATAGCACTGCCCCATAGCGCAGCTCCTGCCCCATAGCACTGCCCCATAGCGCAGCCCCATAGCACAGCGCAGCCCCACAGCGCAGCCCCACAGCGCAGCCCCACAGCGCAGCCCCACAGCGCAGCCCCACAGCGCAGCCCCACAGCGCAGCACAACCCCATAGCGCAGCACCTGCCCCATAGCGCAGCACCTGCCCCATAGCGCAGTCCCATAGCGCAGTCCTACAGCACAGCCCCTCAGCACTGCCCCTGCCCCATAGTGCAGCCCCACAGCACTGCCCTACAGCGCTGCCCTACAGCGCAGTCCCACAGTGCAGACCAACAGCGCAGCCCCACATCAGGACGCACAGCGCAGCTTCTGCCCCCTATCCTGACCCATAGCACGGCCCCAACCCCATCATGCACAGCCCCATAGAGCAGCCTCCGCCCCATACGCTGACCCGTAGCTCAGCCCCCACCCCACACGCTGACCCATAACGCAGCCCCATAACGCAGCCCCAATAGCACATCCCCCACCCCACATGATGACCCATCACACAGCCCCATAGCTCAGCCCCTGCCCCACGTCCTGCCCTATAGCTCAGCCCCATAGCTCAGCTCCTGCCCCACAGCACGTCCAGCCCCATAGCTCAACCCCGTAGCACTGCCCCATAGCACGTTCAGCTCCATAGCTCAGCGCCTGCCCCACGTCCAACTCCATAGCACTGCCCCATAGCACTGCCCCATAGCACATCCAGCCCCATAGCTCAGCTCATGCCCCATAGCACATCCAGCCCCATTGCTCAGCTCCTGCCCCATAGCACATCCAGCCCCATAGCCCAGCCCCATAGCGCACCCCCACCCATCCCCCCCCCGCACCCACCGCGGTCTCCGTGCGCGCTCCCGTGGGCTCATGGCGCACCGCGCGCCACCGCCTTCCGCTCCGCAGAGTGGGCGGGGCCTGATTGGACGATACCCCCAACTGGGCGGGACCTGAACGGGGGCGGGGCTTAAATGGGTGGGGTCTGATTGGACGATATCCCAAACGGGGCGGGGCCTGAGCGGGGGGCGGGGCCTAATTAGATGAAGCCGCAAACTGGGCGCGGTGAGACAAATGGGCGGAGCTTAAAAGGGCGGTGCCTGATTGGACGTTGCCGCAAACTGGGCGGGGCCCGAATGGGGGGGGCTTAACGGGGCGGTGCCCCATTGGACTTTATCAGCCCAAACTGGGAGGGGCCTGACCGAGGGGCGGGGCCTGATTGGACGTTACCGCAAACTGGGCGGGGTTGAAGTAACGGGCCGCTCCTGATCGGGGGCGGGGCCTGATCGGACATTGCTGCAAACTGGGCGGGGCCAAAACGGGGAGGGGCGGGGCCTAACCGGGAGCGGGACCTGATTGGACGATGCCTCAAAATGGGCGGGGCCAGTATGGGGGGCGGAGCCGGATTGGACTTTGCTGCAAACTGGGCGGGGCCCGAGCTGGGGCGGGGCTTAAGAGGGGTGGCCTGATTGGACGTTGCCCCAAACTGGGTGGGACCTGAAGGGGGCGGGGCCTGAAGGGGGCGGGGCCTGAAGGGGGCGTGCACACGCTTGCACACGCAGACACACACACACACACGTATGCATCCATGTGTGTGCACAGACAGGGGCGTGCGCTCACACAGCGCTCCCAGTGCTTCCAGTATCACCACCAGTACCACCAGTATCACGATCACTATCACCAGTAACAGCACCAGTATCGCCAGTATCACGATCACTATCACCAGTACCACCGGTAGCACCACCAGTATCACCAGTAACAGCACCAGTATCGCCAGTATCACGATCAGTATCACCAGTACCACCAGTATCACCAGTATCACCAGTACCACCAGTATCACCACCAGTATCGCCAGTATCACCACCAGTGCCACCAGTATGACCAGTATCACAATCCATACCACCAGTATCACCAGCGCCTCCCAGTGCCACCTGTGCCACCAGTACCACCAATGCCACCAATATGACCAGTATCACCAGTATCACCAGTACCACCAGTGCCACCAGTGCCACCAGTACCCACCAGTGCCCCCCAGTCCCTCCCAGTGCCCCCAATGCTCCCATCCCCTCCCAGTTCTCCCAGTGCCCCCAGTCCCTCCCAGTGCCCCCAATGCTCCCATCCCCTCCCAGTTCTCCCAGTACCCCCAGTCCTTCCCAGTGCCCCCAGTGCCCCATCCCTTCCATTGCTCCCACTGCTCCCAGTTTTCCCCATTCCCTCCAGTTCCCCCAGTTCCCCCAGTATCCCCACTGCCCCCAGCTTCCCCATCTCCCCAGTGCCCCCCAGTGTCCCCTGTGCCCCCCAGTGCCCCCAGTGCTCTCCATTCCTCCCAGTGCCCCCAGTGCCCCCAATACCCCCAGTGCCCCATCCCTTCCATCGCTCCCAGTTTTCCCCATTCCCTCCAGTGCCCCCAGTGCTCCCAGTTCCCCCAGTGCCCCCAGCGCTCCCAGTTTCCCGAGTATCCCCACTGCCCCCAGCTTCCCCATCTCCCCAGTGCCCCCAGTGCCCCCAGTACCCCCAGTGCCCGCCATTCCTCCCAGTGCCCCCAGTGCCCCATTCCTTCCATTGCTCCCAGTGCTCCCAGTCTTCCCCATCCCCTCCAGTGCTCCCAGTGCCCCCAGTGCTCCCAGTTCCCCCAGTGCCCCCAGTGCCCC
Source organism: Lophura swinhoii (assembly GCA_030408155.1). NCBI lineage: Eukaryota > Metazoa > Chordata > Aves > Galliformes > Phasianidae > Lophura > Lophura swinhoii. The sequence continues at coordinate 98,309,946 of CM059456.1, read as the reverse complement.
CAGTTCCCCCAGTATCCGCACTGCCCCCAGCTTCCCCATCTCCCCAGTGCCCCCCAGTGCCCCCAGTGCCACCAGTGCCCCCAGTGCCCCCCATTCCTCTCAGCGCCCCCAGTGCCCCCCATTCCTCTCAGTGCCCCCAGTGCCCCCCATTCCTCCCAGTGCTCCCAGCGCCCCATCCCTTCCATTCCTCTCGGTGCTCCCAGTGCTCCCAGTTCTCCCAGTCCCCCCCCAGTCCCCCCCCTCACCTTTCCGCTCCGTGTCCCGCAGCTCCGCCGTCCCCGCGTTGCCACCCCCCCCAATACCCCCCAGTGCTCCCAGTGCTCCCAGTGCCCTCCCAGTTCCCCCCCCTTAAGATGCACACAAAAGCCCCATTGAAGCCCAGGGGACAAAGTTCCCCTGCGGTGCCACCGCCGGAACCGCGGGGCCTCACGGAGGGGGGGAGCGTGGGGGGGGACCCACGGGGGGGGAGGGGCACGAGTGGGGGCCCACGGTGGAGGGGGGGAGGGGGGTCCCATGGATGGGGGGTGGAGGGGGAGGGAACGGGGGGGGACCCACGGGAAAGGGGGCACGAGTGGGGACCGACAGAGGGGAGAAAAGGGGGGGGGCAGGGGGGAGTCCCACGGGTGGGGGGGACACGAGTGGGGGCTCATAGGGGGTGATGTGGGGGGGGGCACGGATGGAAGGGAGGGGGGGCAAAGGGGGGTTAAACAGATGGAGGGGGAGGGGGGACACGAGTGGGGGCCCACGGAGGGGGGGAAGGGAGGGGAGACCCACGGAAGGGCGGGGAACAACTTGGGGGGGGGGAGGGGTCAGGGGGGAGTTCCACGGGTGGGGGTGGGGGGGGCACGAGTGGGGGCCCACGGAGGGGGGGAAGAAGGGCAAAGCCGTGGAGGAGGGGAACCCACAGAAGGGGGGGGGGGCACGAGTGGGGGCCCACGGAGGGGAGATAAGGGTGGGGGACAGGGGGGAGTCCCACGGGTGGGGGGACACGAGTGGGGGCCCACGAAGGGGAGGGGGGGGATGGGGTCCCATGGATGGGGGGTGAAGGAGGAGGGAACGGGGGGGGACCCACGGGAGGGGGGCGCGAGTGGGGACCCACGGATTTGGGGGGGGAAGAGGGGACCCACGGGGGGTGGACACGGATGGGGGACCCGGAAGGGGGGGAAATAGGGGAGGACCCATGGAGGGGGGGGATCCGGGGGGGCACGAGTGGGGACCCACGGGGGGGGTGGAGGGGAGGGCAGCGGGGGGGGAGTATGGCGGGGGGGGACACTGAGAGTGACCCACGGAAGGAGGGACACGAGTGGGGACCCACGGAGGGGGGTGGGGGGTTTCTAAGGAGTGGGGGGGGCGCGGGGGGCTCACGGAAGGAGGAGACGGGGGGGCACGAGTGGGAGTCCACGGAGGGGGGATGGGGGGGGACCTACAGGGGGGGTCACGCGTGGGGCAGCCACGGAGGGGAGGTTATGGGGGGAACTGCGGTGGGGGGGGGATTTTGGGGGGGGCCAATGGGGGGGGTTCATGGAGGGGGAGGGGCACAGCGGAGACGTGGAAGGACCTGTGGGGGGGTCACGCGTGGGGGAGCCACGGAGGGGAGGTTATGGGGGGAACTGCGGTGGGGGGGGGGGGATTTTGGGAGGGCCCAATGGGGGGTTCCACGGGGGGGGGGGCGGCACAGGGGAGACGTGGGGGGACCTGGAGGGGGTCACGTGTGGGGGAGCCACGGAGAGGAGGTTATGGGGGGAACTGCGGTGGGGGGGGGATTTTGGGGGGGCCCAATGGGGGGGGGGGGTCCACGGAGTGGGGGATTGGAGGGGGCCTACTGGGGGGGGACACGCGTGGGGGAGCCACGGAGGAGAGGTTAAGGGGGGAACTGCGGTGGGGAGGGGGACTTTGGGGGGCACAATGGGGGATCGTGGGGAGGACACGCGTGGGGGCTTTTTGGGAGGGGGGGGGGGAAAGCGGTCACGGGATGCTGTTGGGATCTGGCGCCACCTGGTGGCAGCTGCTGGAATTTGGGGGCACCCGGTGGGATTCAATGAGATCCGGGATGTTTGGTGGCACCTGCTGGAATCTGCTGGGATCTGGTGGCACCTGGGGACATTTGGTGGCATCTGATGGGACCTGAAGGGTCCTGGTGGGATTCAATGGCACCTGGGTGGCATCTGATGGGACCTGGTGAGCTCTGCTGTCACCTGGGGACATTTGCTGACACCTGCTGGGATCTGCTGGGATCTGGTGGCACCTGGGGACATTTGGTGGCATCTGATGGGACCTGATGGGTCTGGTGAGATTCAATGGCACCTGAGGCCATTTGGTGGCATCTGATGGGACCTGGTGAGCTCCGGTGTCACCTGGGGACATTTGCTGAGACCTGATGGGATTTGCTGGGATCTGGTGGCACTTGATGGCATTTCGTGGCATCTGCTGGGATCTGGTGGCACCTCGTGGCATTTGGTGGGGTTCGATGGGAAGAGGTGGGATCTGGGGGCACCTGGTGGGACCTGGTGAGATTCCATGGGACCTGGGGACATTTGGTGGCATCCGGTGGGACCTGATGGGATCTGCTGGGATCTGATGGCACCTGAGGGGACATGGGGACAACTGGTGGCAGCTGATGGCACTTGGTGGCACCTGGTGGGATCTGATGGGACACACTGGGTTCTGGTGGCACCTGAGGGGACAGTGGGACAAATGATGGGGGCACCTGGGGGCGTTTGGTGGCACCTGATGGGATTCTGGCTGCACCTGGTGGGATCTGGCAGCTTCCGGTCAGATCTGGTGGCACCTGATGGGGCACGGTGGGATCCAGTGGCACCTGGTGGCACCTGGGGACATCTGGTGGCACCGGATGGGACTCAATGGGATCTGATGGGACCTGGGGGAACCTGGGGACATTTGGTGCCATCAGATGGGATCAGATGGGATCAGATGGGATCTGATGGGACCTGGGGCACCTGGGGACATTTGGTGGCATCAGATGGGATCTGGTGGCACTGGTGGGATGCAGTGGGATTCAATGGGACCTGGGGACACTTGGTGGCACCTGGTGGGATCTGATGGGATCTGATGAGATCTGGTGGCACCTGGTGGCATCTGGTGGCTGTCACATATCCACGTGTCACATCCCCGCACGTGTCACATCCCCATGTGTCACATCCCCATGTGTCACATCCCCACACATGTCACATCCCCACAGGTGTCACATATCCTGTGTCACATCCCCACACGTGTCACATCCTCATATGTATCACAATCCATGTGTCACATCCCCACAGGTGTCACATACCCTGTGTCACATCCCCACACGTGTCACATATCCATGTGTCACATCCCCACGTCACATCCCCACGTGTCACATCCCCACACGTGTCACATATCCACGTGTCACATCCCCACGTCACAACTCCACACGTGTCACATATCCATGTGTCAAATATCCATGTGTCACATCCCCACGTGTCACATATCCATGTGTCAAATATCCATGTGTCACATCCCCACGTGTCACATATCCATGTGTCACACCCCCACACGTGTCACATCCCCACGTCCCCACACGTCATATCCCCCCGCATGTCACAGCATCACATGTATTACATCTGCACATGCCATGTCCCCACGCGTCGTATGCCCACACGTCATACCGCCATGCATGTTATACCCCCACGTATGTTATACCCCATACGTGTTATACCCCACACATGTAATATCCCCACACATGTCCTATCCCCACGTTACGTCCCCACGCGTGTCATATCTTCACGTGTCACACTTCATACGTGTTGTTCCCACACGTTATTCCCCCACACGCATCATACCTCATACATGCACTGTTCCCATACATGTTACATCCCCACACGTATCATGTCTCACACGTGTCATATCCACACACGTCACACCATCACACGTGTCACACCACACGTTGTGTCCCCATACGTGTTACATCCTCACACGCGTCACACCCCACACGTGTTGTGTCCCTACACGTGTTATGTCCTCACACGTGTCATACCTCATACATGTTACATCCCCACACGTGTCCCCCTCTCACACGTGTTGTGTCCCCACACACGTCACACCCCACACGTGTGTTGTGTCCCCATACGTGTTACACCCAACACGTGTTGTATCCCCACACACGTCACACCCCACACGTTGTGTCCCCACACGTGTTATGTCCTCACATGTGTCACGCCTCATACATGTTACATCCCCACACGTGTCTCCCTCTCACACGTGTTGTGTCCCCACACGCATCACACCCCGCAAATATTGTATCCCCACACATGTCACACCCCACACGTGTTGTGTCCCCACACATGTCACATCCCACATGTTGTATCCCCACACGTCACACCCCACACGTGTTGTGTCCCCACACGTGTTAAATCCTCACACTTGACATACCTCATACATGTTATATCCCCACACACATCCCACTCTCACACATGTTGTGTCCCCACACGCATCACACCCCACACGTTGTGTCCCCACACGTGTTATATCCTCACACGTGTCATACCTCATACGTGTTACATCCCCACACGTGTCACACCCCACCCGCGTTGTGTCCCCACACGTGTTATGTCTTCACACGTGTTATACCTCATACATGTTACATCCCCACACGTGTCCCCCTCTCACACGTGTTGTGTCCCCACGTGTCACACCCCACACACGTGTTGTGTCCCCACACGTGTCACACCCCACACGCCACACCCCCACCCGTGTCCCCAGACGAGCCGCGTCCCCACAGATGCCACACGTGTGGATGGAGACGCGTGTGGCCGCAGCCTGGCACTCACGGTGAGCTCACGGCACATGGCACAGCCTGGCACTCACGGCAAGTCCATGGCACAGCACCACCGTGAGCCACGGTGAGCTCCCGGCACAGCGCTGTGTTTCCTGGTGAGCTCCCGGCACAGCGCTGTGCCCGCAGTAGCAGCCGGCACACGGCACACGGCAAAACACGGCATTCTTGGCCGGCGCACAGCACGGCACCGCGTGGCACACACCGCACTCCCGGTAAGCCCGCGGCGCACGGCCCGTGGCACACGGCGCACACGCTGCTCGTGGTAAGGACGTGGCACACGGCACACAGTTCGTGGCTCGTGGCACAGCACCGCGCTCACGGTTAGCCCATGGCACGTGGTGCACGGCTCGTGGCACGGCACGGCACTCATGGTTAGCCCACGGCACACGGCTCGTGGCACAGCATGGCACTGGTTCACAGCTCACGGCTCACGGCACAGCATGGCACACAGCTCGTGGCACAGCACTGCATTCATGGTAAGCCCGTGGTACATGGCTCATGGCACAGCATGGCACAGCATGGCACGCATGGTAAGCCCATCTCCCCACACATGGCACAGCATGGCACAGCACGGCACACATGGTAAGCCCATGGCACACAGCTCATGGCACAGCATGGCACTAACAGTAAGTCCATGGCACACTGCTCACGGCTCGTGGCACAGCATGGCAGACACGGTAAGTCCATGGCACAGCATGGCACTAACAGTAAGTCCATGGCACACAGCTCATGGCACAACATGGCACTCATGGTAAGTCCATGGCACACAGCTCACGGCTGACATGGCACAGCATGGCACACACGGTAAGCCCATGGCACACAGCTCATGGCACAGCATGGCACACACGGTAAGTCCACGGCTCACAGCTCATGGCACAGCACTGCATTCATGGTAAGCCCATGGCACACGGCTCATGGCACAGCATGGCACTCACAGTAAGTCCATGGTTCACAGCTCACGGCTCATGGCACAGCATGGCACACAGCTCATGGCTTATGGCACAGCATGGCACACACGGTAAGCCCATGGCACACGGCTCATGGCATAGCATGGCACACACGGTAAGCCCATGTCCCCACACATGGCACAGCATGGCACACACAGTAAGTCTATGGCACACAGCTCATGGCACAGCACTGCATTCATGGTAAGCCCATGGCACACAGTTCACGGCTCGTGGTACAGCACGGCACACACGGTAAGTCCATGGCACAGCATGGCACAGCACGGCACACACGGTAAGCCCATGGCACACGGCTCATGGCACAGCATGGCACCAACAGTAAGTCCATGGCACACAGCTCACGGCTCATGGCACAGCACGGCACACACGGTAAGTCCACGGCACGCAGCCCACGGCTCACAGCTGGTGGCACAGCCGCGCCCACGGCACACGGCACAGCCGGCCTCAGGCCGTGCCGAGGCGCCGGCAGGTGAGCAGGTAGAGCGGATAGGCGTCCTCGGCACTGAAGATGCGGAGCGCCGGGCGCCGGCTGCGGTCCAACGCGGGGCTCCCGGTCAGAACTTTGGCCACCAAAATGCATTTGGTGCCATCGGCAGAAGTGGGCGAATGGAGCTCCTGGGCCGCCAGCGCCGCCGTCACCGCGAAGGGAACGCCGCGGCACCGGGGGGGGCCTGCGGGGACAAAGTCACGCGTGGCACCGGGTGGGCGACGGTGCCAACGGTGCCACACGGCTCGTGGTGTCACCAGTGGCACCCATGGCATCAATGGCACCAATGTCATTTGGGGCTCACAGTCTCACCAATGTCACCAAATGTGGCTTGTGGCGTCACCAATGTCACCAATGGCTTCAATGGCACCCATGGCATCAGCACCACATGGGGTTCATGGTGTCACCAATGGCACCAATGCCATCAATGGCACCAATGGCTTCAATGTCATTTGGGCTCGTGGTGTCACCAATGGCACCAATGGCACCAATGGCACCAATGGCACCAGCACCATATGGGGCTCGTGGTGTCACCAATGGCACCAATGGCACCAGCACCACATGGGGCTCACAGTGTCACCAATGGCACCAATGTCATTTGGGGTTCGTGATGTCACCAGTGCCACCAACGGCACCAATGTCACCAGTGCCAAATGGGGCTCGTGGTGTCACCAATGGCACCAATGGCACCAATGGCCCCAATGGCCCCAATGGCACCAGCACCACATGGGGCTCACGGTGTCACCAATGGCACCAATGGCACCAATGGCATTTGGGGCTCATGGCGTCACCAACGCCACCAATGGCACCAATGGCACCAGCACCACATGGGGCTCACAGTGGCACCAGTGGCACCAAAGGCACCAATGACCAATGTCATTTGGGGTTCGTGATGTCACCAGTGCCACCAACGCCACCAATGTCACCAGTGCCAAATGGGGCTCGTGGCGTCACCAACGCCACCAATGGCACCAATGGCATCAGTGGCACCAATATCATTTGGGGCTCGTGGTGTCACCAATGGCACTAATGGCATCAATGGCATCAATGTCATTTGGGGCTCGTGGTGTCACCAATGGCACCAATGGCACTAATGGCATCAGTGTCATTTGGGGCTCATGGTGTCACCAATGGCACCCATGGCAGCAGCACCACATGGGGCTCGTGGCATCACCAATGGCACCAATGTCATTTGGGGCTCATGGTGTCACCAACCCCACCAACGTCACCAGTGCCAAATGGGGCTCACGGTGTCACCAATGGCACCAATGGCACGAATGACACCAATGTCATTTTGGGGCTTGTGGTGTCACCAGTGCCACCAACGTCACCAATGTCACCAGTGCCAAATGGGGCTCATGGTGCCACCAATGCCACCAATGTCACCAGTGCCAAATGGGGCTCGCAGTGTCACCAATGGCTGCAATGGCACCAATGGCACCAGTGCCAAATGGGGCTCGTGGCGTCACCAGTGTCACCAATGCCACCAACATCAGCAGTGCCATATGGGGCTTGTGGTGTCACCAATGCCACCCATGTCACCAGTGCCATATGGGGCTCGTGGTGTCACCAGTGTCACCAATGGCACCAACATCAGCAGTGCCATCTGGGGGCTCACGGTGTCACCAATGGCACCAACGCCACCAATGTCACCAGTGCCAAATGGGGCTCGTGGTGTCACCAACGCCACCCATGTCACCAGTGCCACCGGTGCCACGTGAGTCGCAGTGTCACCAGTACCAGCAGTGCCACCAGATCCATACGTCACCCGCAGTGTCACCAACGTCACCGGTGCCACGTGCGACTCACGGCGCCACCAGCGTCACCAATGTCACCAGTGTCACCAGCGTCACCACCGTCACCAGCGCCAGGTGTGAGTCGCGGTGTCACCAATGTCACTCAGCAGTGTCACCGCTGCCATCCGTGACTCATTGTGCCACCAGTGTCACCAGTGCCATCATGGTGTCACCAGCACCACCGCTGTCACCAGCGCCACGTGTGAAGCCCGGTGTCACCAAAGCCAGGCACGCCCCACGGTGTCACCAACAGGGGTCCCCAAAAGTGGGCAGGGGTCCCCCAATGGGGTCTCCAAAAGTGGGTGGGGGTCCCCCAATGGGGGTGGGAGTCTCGAAAAGTGGGCGGGGGTCCCCCAATGGGGTCCCCAAAAGTGGGTGGGGGTCCCCCAATTGGAGTGGAAGACTCCAAAAGTGGGTAGGGGTCCCCGAATAGGGGTGGAAGACTCCAAAAGTGGGTGGGGGTCCCCCAATGGGGGTGGGGGTCTCCAAAAGTGGGCGGGGGTCCCCCAGTGGGGTCCCCAAAAGTGAGTAGGAGTCCCCAAATGGGGGAGGGGGTCTCCAAAAGTGGGTGGGGGTCCCCCAATGGGGGTGGAAGACTCCAAAAGTGGGCGGGGGTCCCCCAATTAGGTCTCCAAAAGTGGGTGGGGGTCCCTGAATGGGGGTGGGGGTCCCCAAAAGTGGGTGGGGTCCCTCAATGGGGTCCTCAAATAGGGGTGGGGGGGGGTCTCCAAATGGAGGAGGGGTCCCCAAATGGAAATGTGGGTCTGGTGGTCCCCAAATGGGGGCGGGGGTCCCCAAGAAGAGCGGTTCTGGGGGTCCCACAATGGGGTCAGGGGGCCAAAATTGGGGCTGGGGGTCCTCAAATGTGGATGGAAGGGTCTCCAAAAGTGGGTGGGGGTCTCCCAATTGAGGAGGGGTCCCCAAAAGCTGAGGATCCTCAAATAGGGGTGGGGGTCTCCAAATGGGGGTGGGGTCTCCAAATGGGGTCAGAGCCTCCCAAAATTGGGTGGGGGGTCTCCCAACTGAGGAGGGGTCCCCCAGCAGGGTTCGGGGCCCCTAAATGGGGCCGGGGGTCCCCAAAAGGAGCGGGTCTGGGGGTTCCCCAACGCGTCCCACGCGGACCCTCGGATCGGGCCCCTCCCCAAATTGCGCCCGGGGACCCCCGTGTCGCCCCCTCCCCTCCCCTCCCCCACTCACCGCGGAAGCCGTGCAGGCAGACCGCGCGCCCGCGGGGGGCGGTGGTGCCGTGGAACAGCAGCTGTTCCCCCGAAGCGCCTTCCCCCCTCCGCTCCAGCTCCGCTCGGCGCCGCCGGAAGTGGCCGTAAAGCCGCGGGTGGATCAACTGCTCCGCCTGCAGGGGGGGGGCGTCAGGAGACCCCAGACCCAATTCGGGACCCCAGACCCAATTCGGGACCCCAGACCCCATTGCGGACCCCAGACCCAACTGGGGACCCCCGACCCTGTATAGAGAACTCGGGAGCTCAGCCCCAATTAGGGACGTCCGCTCCCATCGGTGACCTCAGACCCAGCTGGGGACCCCCGACCCAATTCGGGACCCCAGACCCAATTCGGGACCCTCGCCCCCATCGGTCACCCCAGACCCTGATCTCATTTGGAGACCCCACCCCACGTTGGGGCCCCCAGACTCAATTGTGGACCTCAGACCCCGTATGGAGACCTGGGGTCTCCAGTCCCAATTGAAGACCCCTGACCCCATATGGAGACCCCAGACCCAATTTGGATCCCACTGACCCCATTCAGAAACCACTGGACCCCACTTGAAGACCCCCAGCCCCATTTGGAGACCCCAGACCCCATCTGGAGACCCCCAATCCCCTCAGGAGATCCCTCGATCCCATTTGGAGACCCCCAACCCCATACAGAGACCCCCCCAACTCCGTTTGGAGACCCCAGACTCCGCTTGGAGACTCCCAACCCCATTTGGGGATCCCCTGACCCCAGTTGGAGACCCCAGACCCACTTTGGATACCATCAACCCCACCCACAGACCTCTTGCCCCCCCTTGGAGACCTCCCAACCCACCTGGAGACCTCCCGACCCAACTGGAGACCCCCAACCCCCATTGGGAGACCCCCAGACCCAATTCAGACAACCCTGGACCCAATTTGGAGACCCCAGACCCCCCTTGGAGACCTCCCGATCCCACCTGGAGACTCCAGGACCCAACTGGAGACCCCCAACCCCCACCTGGAGACCTCCAGACCCTACTGGGAGACCCCCAACCCCATTCCGACACCCCCAGACCCCACTAGGAGACAGCCCGACCCCATTCAGAGACCCCCAATCCCAACTGGAGACCCCCCAGCCCCATTTGGGATCCCTCAGACCCCACTTTGAGACCCCAGACCCACTTTGGATACCTCCAGCCCAATCCAGAGACCTCTTGCCCCCCCTTGGAGACCTCCCAACCCACCTGGAGACCCCAGGACCCAACTGGAGACCCCCAACTCCCAATAGGAGACCCCCAACCCCTATTGGCAGACCCCCGATCCCATTCCGACACCCCCAGACCCCACTCGGGGACACCCCGACCCCATTCAGAGACTCCCAACCCCCTCTGGGAGACTCCCAGGCCCCACTGGGAGACCCCAGACCCATTCAGACAATCCTGGACCCAATTTGGAGACCCCAGACCCACTTTGGATACCACCAACCCCACCCACACACCTCTTGCCCCCCCTTGGAGACCTCCCGACCCCACCTGGAGACCCCAGGACCCAACTGGAGACCCCCAGCCCCCATTGGGAGACCCCCAGTCCCCATTCAGAGACCCCCAGCCCCCATTCCGACACCCCCAGACCCCACTCGGGGTCACCCCGACCCCATTCACAGATCCCCAACCCCCCCCTTGGAGACCCCCAGACCCCATTCAGAGACCCCCAGACCCACTTTGGATACCACCAACCCCACCTGGAGACCCCAGGACCCAACTGGAGACCCCCAGCCCCCACTGGGAGACCCCCAACCCCTATTGGCAGACTCCCAGCCCCCATTCCGACACCCCCAGACCCCACTTGGAGTCACCCCGATCCCATTCATAGATCCCCAACCCCCCAACTTGGAGACCTCCAGACCCCATTGGGAGACCCCCAGACCCCATTCAGACAAACCAGGACCCAATTTGGAGACCCCAGCCCCCCCCTTGGAGACCTCCCGATCCCACCTGCAGACCCCAGGACCCAACTGGAGACCCCCAACCCCCACCAGGAGACCCCCAGACCCTATCTGGAAACCCCCAGGCTCCATTCAGAGACCCCCAGACCCCATTCAGACAACCATGGACCCAATTTGGAGACCCCAGACCCACTTTGGATACCACCAACCCCACCTGGAGACCCCAGGACCCAACTGGAGACTCCCAGCACCCACTGGGAGACCCCCAACCCCTATTGGCAGCCCCCCAGCCCCCATTCCGACACCCCCAAACCCCACTTGGAGTCACCCCGACCCCATTCACAGATCCCCAACCCCCCAACTCGGAGACCCCCAGACCCCATCGGGAGACCCCCAACCCCTATTGGCGGACCCCCAACCCCATTCTGACAGCCCCAGACCCCACCGGGAGACCACAAATCCCACTCGGAGCCCCCCCCCGCCCCCACGGGGAGACCCCCGGCCCCAGGCGGGACCCCCGCCCCGCAGCCCACCCTGACGACGCGGATGTGGCCGCGCAGCTCCCGCAGGGTGCCGTAAAAGAGCCGCACGGCGTCGCCGAACTCCGCGCTGCCCTCCGCCAACGGCAGCAACCGCACCGCCTCCGCCGCACCCACCGCCAACGGGGCTGCGGGGCAGCAGGGGGGTCAGCGGGGTGGGAATGGGATCAGTGGGGTCAGTGGGGTCAGTGGGGTGGGAATGGGATCAGTGGGGTCAGTGGGGTGGGAATGGGATCAGTGGGGTGAGCAGGGTGGGAATGGGATCAGTGGGGTCAGTGGGGTGGGAATGGGATCAGAGGGGTGGGAATGGGATCAATGGGGGCAGTGGGGCGGGAATGGGATGGGATGGGATGGGGTGGGGTGGGGTGGGATGAGGATGGGATGAGGATGGGAGGGGATGGGGATGGGGATGGGGATGGGGATGGGATGGGATGGGATTTGGATGGGATTTGGATGGGATGGGAGAGGATGGGATGGGATGGGGATGGGGATAGGATGGAGATGGGATGAGATGGGGATGGGATGGGATGGGGATGAGGATGGGTTGGAATGGGACGGGACGGGATGGGATGGGATGGGGTGGGGATGGGATGGGATGGGATGGGAGGGGAGGGGAGGGGATGGGAGGGGAGGGGGATGGGAGGGGATGGGGATGGGGATGGGGATGGGATGGGATGGGAGGGGAGGGGATGGGAGGGGAGGGGATGGGATTTGGATGGGATTTGGATGGGATTTGGATGGGATGGGATGGGAGGGGATGGGGGTGGGATGGGGATGGGGATGGGATGGGATGGGATGGGGACGGGATGGATGTGATGGGCCAGCAGTGGGACGTGGCACAGCGGCCCGCTTCCTGCTGAGCCACACCCGCACCGAGCAGCGGCGGTGCGCAGCGGGTCAGCACCGCCACCGCGCCGGCGCCGTCGCGCTCCTCCATCCGCTGCAGGTCGACGGTGACGCGGCGGCCGCCCAGCACCGCCGGCACCCGGCGCTCCCCGCGCCGCCACAGCGCCTCCAGCACCGCGCCGTCCTCCGCGCCGTACGGCACCGCCGTGCCGCAGGGCAACCAGCGCGCCCAGCACCAGCGCGGGGCCGCGGGGGGAACGAGGAGCTCTGCGGGGCCGTGAGTGGCGCTCAGTGGGCACTTAATGACGACTTAACGAGCACTTAATGAGCACTCAGTGGGCACTCAGTGGGCACTCAGTGGGCACTCAATGGGCCCTAAAAGGGCACTCAATGGGCACTCAATGAGCACTCAGTGGGCACTGAGTGGGCACTCAGTGGGCACTCAATGAGCACTCAGTGGGCACTGAGTGGGCACTCAGTGGGCACTCAATGAGCACTCAGTGGGCACTCAGTGGGCACTCATTGGGCACTGAGTGGGCACTCATTCAGCACTTAATGAGCACTTAATGAGCGCTCAGTGGACATTCAATGGGCACTCAGTGGGCACTCAATGAGCACTCAGTGGGCACTCAGTGGGCACTCATTGGGCACTGAGTGGGCACTCATTCAGCACTTAATGAGCACTTAATGAGCGCTCAGTGGACATTCAATGGGCACTCAGTGGGCACTCAAAGGGCACACAGTGGGCACTCAATGAGCATTCAGTGGGCACTCAGCTGGCACTCAGTGGGCACCCGTTAAGCACTGAGTGGGCACTCAATTGGCCACTCAGTGGGCACCCAGTGGGCACTCAGTGGGCACTCAATTGGGCACTGAGTGGGCACTCAACGGGGACTTAATGACCACTTAATGAGCACTCAGTGGGCACTCAGTGGGCACTCAATGTCCACTCAATGTCCACTCAATGTCCACTCAATGGGCACTCAATGGGCACTCAATGACCGCTCATTGAGCACTGAGTGGGCACTCAGTGGGCACTCAAAGGGCACTCATTGAGCACTCAGTGGGCACTCAGTGGGCACTCAATGAGCACACAATGGGCACTCAGTGAACACTCAATAAGCACTCAATGGGCACTCAATGACCACTCATTGAGCACTCAATGGGCACTCAATGGCCACTCAATGGGCACTCAGTGGGCACTGAGTGGGCACTCATTGGCCACTCAATGAGCACTCAGTGGGCACTCAGTGGGCACTCAATGGGCACTCAGTGGGCACTGAGTGGGCACTCATTGGCCACTCAATGAGCACTCATTGGCCACTCAGTGGGCACTCAGTGGGCACTCAATGTCCACTCAATAATCACTCAGTGGGCACTCAATGAACACTCAATGACCACTCAGTGGGCACTCATTGACCACTCACTGCACACTCAGTGGGCACTCAGTGAGAACTCAGTGAGCACTCAATGGGCACTCAGTGGGCACTCAGTGGGCACTCAATGAGCACTGAGTGTGCACTCCCTGTGCCCTGCGTTGCCTTCCCCCCCCCCACACTCACCCGTGCCCCGATCTCCGTGCCGTTCCCCGTCGCTCAGCATCTCCCTCAGCTCCCGCTCGGCGTCGCCGACGAACTCCGCAAATCCTCTCAGCGTGGCGCCGCAGCCCCGGATCCGCAGCTGCACCGCGTGCCGGCGCCGCAGCATCGCCACGCGTCCATCCGGCAGCGCCGGCAGCGCCGCGTCCTGCAGCCTCACCGCCTTCAGCTCCGCTGCCAGCGCCCGCCGCAGCGCCGCCGCCGCCGTTCCAGCATCGCGCCGCGACGCCGCGAAAACCCGCAGCTCCGCCACGTCCTGCGGGGGGCGGCTCTGCCCTGCCGCGCTGCGGGGAGGGGAGGCTGCAGGGCGGCGCTGCAGCGCCAGCTGTGCTTCATCCTCCTCCTCCTCCTCTTCCTCCTCCTCCTCCTCATCCTCCTCCTCCTCCATAGAGCACCGCAGTGCCAGTGCCAGCTGTGCTTCATCCTCCTCTTCCTCTTTTTTCTCCTTCATGGATCGCTGCAGTGCTATTGCCAGCTGTGCTTCCTCCTCCTCTTCCTCCTTCATGGATCGCTGCAGTGCCAGTGCCAGCTGCGCTTCCTCGTCCTCTTCTTCTTCCTCCTCTTCCTCCTCTTCCTCCTTCATGGATCGCTGCAGCGCCAGTGCCAGCTGTGCTTCCTCCTCCTCTTCCTCCTTCACGGAATGCTGCAGTGCCAGTGCCAGCTGTGCTTCCTCCTCCTCTTCCTCTTTCATGGATCGCTGCAGCGCCAGTGCCAGCTGTGCTTCCTCCTCCTCTTCCTCCTTCATGGATCGCTGCAGCGCCAGTGCCAGCTGCGCTTCCTCCTCCTCTTCCTCCTCTTTCTTCTCCTCCATGGAGCACTGCAGTGCTATGGCCAGCTGTGCTTCCTCCTCCTCTTCCTCCTCCTCCTCTTTCTCCTTCATGGATCGCTGCAGCGCCAATACCAGCTGTGCTTCATCCTCCTCTTCCTCCTTCTTCTCCTTCATGGATCGCTGCAGCGCCAGTGTCATCTGTGCTTCCTCTTCCTCCTCCTCCTCCATGGATCGCTGCAGCGCCATTACCAGCTGTGCTTCCTCCTCCTCTTCTTCCTCCTTCTTTTTCTCCTTCATGGATCGCTGCAGCGCCAGTGCCAGCTGTGCTTCCTCCTCTTCTTCCTCCCTTTTCTTCTCCTCCATCGAGCACCGCAGTGCCAACGCCAGCTCTGCTTCCTCCCCCTCCTCCTCCTCCTCCTCCCCGGCAGTGCCGGTGCCGCGGCGTGGCACCGTGGATCCACCACCACTCAGTGCTGCCAGCAGCGCTGCCGCCTCCTCTGTGGGGCAGAGGGGCGGTCGAGGGGCGGGCAGTGGGACCACGCCGTGGGGAGACCCCCCCCCCAACCTCCCCATTCCCATTTGGGGACCCCCAACCCTATTTGAAGCCCCCCAGCCCCACTCAACCCCAATTAGGAAAACCCAATTTAGGAACCCTCAACCCCGATTTGGAAAACTCCCAGCCCCACTCATATTGAGGCCCCCAACCCCATTTGGGGACCCCCCAGCCTTACTCACCTTTGGGACCCCCAGCCCCATTTGTGGTGCCCCCAACCACATTGGGAACCCTCAACCCCCATTTGGGGACCCCCAACCCTATTTGGAGCCCCCCAGCCCCATTTGGGGACCCCCAACCCCATTTGGAGTCCCCCAGCCCCACTCAACCCCAATTTGGAAAACCCAATTTGGGAACTTTCAACCCCAACTTGGAGAACTCCCAGCCCCACTCATATCGAGGCCCCCCGACCCCATTTGGGGACCCCCAACCCCATTTGGAGCCCCCCAGCCCCATTTGGGGACCCCCAACCCCATTTGGAGTCCCCCAGCCCCACTCAACCCCAATTTGGAAAACCCAATTTGGGAACTTTCAACCCCAATTTGGAAAACTCCCAGCCCCACTCATATCAAGGGCCCCCAACCCCATCTGGGGACCCCCCAGCCTTACTCACCTTTGGGACCCCCGGCCCCATTTGTGGTGCCCCCAGCCCCAACCACATCGGGAACGCTCAACCCCCATTTGGGGACCCCCAGCCCCACTCACACCGAGGACCTCCAACCCCATTATGTGACCCCCTCGACCCCACTGTAGGGGGACCCCCATTTGGGGACCCCTGCAACTCCATTGGAGACCCTTGGTGCTATTTGGGGACCCCCAACCCCATTTAGGGACCCCCTCCATCCCCATTTGAGACCCTGACCCCATTTAGGGACCTCCTCCATCCCCATTTGAGACCCCGACCCCATTTGGAGACCCCCCCACTCCATCCCAGGACCCTTCACCCCTCCCCACCTTTGCCACGGTCACCACACGGCACAGCGCTGTCACCACACAGCTGTGCCGCGGCGTCACCACGTCCCACACCGGCATCGCCACTCAGCTCCGGGCGCCGGCTGCTGTTGAGCAGCTCTGCCGGCTGCAGCTGTGGCACAGAGGGACGCGGTGGCACCACGGTGTCCCCACGGCACAGTATGGCACAGCTCAGCCCCATGGCACAGCACAGCCCCAAGGCATCCCCATGGCACAGCTCAGCCCCACGGCATCCCCATGGCACAGCTCAGCCCCATGGCATCTCTACGGCACAGCTCAGTCCCATGGCATCCCTGTGGCACAGCTCAGCCCCATGGCATCCCCATGGCACAGCTCAACCCCATGGCACAGCACAGCCCCATGGCATCCCTGTGGCACAGCTCAGCCCCATGGCATCCCTGTGGCACAGCACATCTCTCCAGTGTCCCCACGGCACAATACGGCACAGCCCCACAGCACCCCTACGGCACAGCACAGCTCTATGGCATCCCCACAGCATCCCCATGGCACAACTCAGCCCCACAGCATCCCCACGGCACAGCACAGCCCCACGGCATCCCCATGGCACAGCTCAGCCCCATGGCACCCCTATGGCACAGCATGGCACAACCCCACAGCATCCCCATGGCACAGCACAGCCTCACAGCACCCCTAACAGCACAGCACAGCTCTATGGCATCCCATGGCACAGCTCAGCCCCATGGCATCCCTACGGCACAGCTCAGCCCCATGGCATCCCCATGGCACAGCTCAGCACCACGGCATCCCTATGGCACAGTTCAGCCCCACAGCATCCCCGTGGCACAGCTCAGCCCCACGGCATCCCCATGGCACAGCGCAGGACTACGGTGTTCCCATGGTACAACACAGCACAACCCCACGAAATCCCCATGGCACAGCACAGCCGCACGGCACGGCACAGCCCTATGGCATCCCTATGGCACAGCTCAGCCCCATGGCGTCCCCATGGCGTCCCCATGGCACAGCACAGCCCCATGGCATCCCTATGGCACAGTTCAGCCCCACAGCATCCCTGCGGCACAGCTCAGTCCCATGGCATTCCTATGGCACAGCACAGCCCCACGGCATCCCCATGGCACAGCTCAGCCCCACGGCATCCCTACGGCACAGCTCCGCCCCATGGCGTCCCTGTGGCACAGCTCAGCCCCACGGCATCCCTGTGGCACAGATCAGCTCCACGGCATCCCCATGGCACAGCACAGCCCCATGGAATCCCTACGGCACACCACAGCCCCACGGCATCTCTACGGCACAGCTCAGTCCCACGGCATCCCCATGGCACAGCTCAGCCCCACGGCATCCCCATGGCACAGCACATCTCTCCGGTGTCCCCACGGCACAGCGCAGCACAGCCGCAGAGCTCCCAAGGCCGACCCCGCCGCACCCCCCCCCCGCGATACCTGCGGTTCCGGGGGGTCCCAGCGCACGGCGCGGGGCTCCAAGACGCAGCGGTGCCGTTTCTCCAGGCGGCGCAGCAGGCGGCGCCCGGCGTCGGTCAGCAGGAATCGGGCGACGCCGGGGAAGCGCAGACGCACCGTGCGGGAGCTCACCGCGTCCGCGACGCTCCGCAGGAACTCGGCGGCGGCGCGGCACCGCGACGGATCTCCGCGGAGCTGCGGGACGGGATCGTCAGCGCCGAGCGGAGCGGCGCCGCACACGGCAGCACCGCACCCAGCAGAGCAGCACCGAGCGGAGCGGCACCAAACAGAGAAGCACCGGGCAGAGCGGCACCGAGCGGAGCGGCACCGCACCGAACAGAGCAGCACCACACAGCGCCGGCAGCACCGAGCGGAGCAGCACAGAGTGGAGCGGCACCGAGCAGAACCGCAACGAGCAGAGCAGCACCGCACCCAGCAGCACCGCACCCAGCAGCACCGAGCGGAGCAGCACCGCACCCAGCAGCACCGCACCCAGCAGCACCGAGCGGAGCAGCACCGCACCCAGCAGAGCGGCACCGAGCGGAGCAGCGCCGAGCAGAGCAGCACCGAGCGGAGCAGCACCGCACCGAGCAGAGCGGTACCGAGCAGAGCGGCACCGAGCGGAGCGGCACCGAGCAGAGCGGCATCAAACACAGCGGCACCGAGCAGAGCGGCACCGCACAGCACAGCACCGCACAGCACCGTCAGCACCGAGCGGAGCAGCACCGCACCGAGCAGAGCGGCACCGAGCGGAGCGGCACCGAGTGGAGCGGCACCAAGCGGAGCGGCACCGCACCAAACAGAGCAGCACCGCACCGCGCCGGCAGCACCGAGCGGAGCAGCACCGCACCGAGCAGAGCGGCACCGAGCGGAGCAGCACCGAGCGGAGCAGCACCGCACCAAACAGAGCGGCACCGAGCGGAGCGGCACCGAGCGGAGCGGCATCGAGTGGAGCGGCGCCGAACGCAGCGGCGCCGGGCGGAGCGGCACCGAGAGGAGCAGCGCCGAGCGGAGCAGCACCGCACCGCACTGCACAGCACCGCACCGAGCAGAGCAGCAGCGAGCGGAGCAGCACCGCACCGAGCGGAGCGGCTCCGAGCGGAGCGGCACCGAGCGGAGCGGCACCAAACAGGGCAGCACGGAGTGGAGCAGCACCGAACGGAGCAGCACCGCACCGAACGGAGCAGCACCGCACCGCGCCGGCAGCACCGAGCGGAGCAGCGTCGAGCGGAGCGGCACCGAGTGAAGCAGCACCGAGCGAAGCAGAACCGCCCCCAGCAGCACCGCACAGCACCGCACAGCACCGTCAGCACCAAGTGGAGCAGCACCGAGTGGAGCAGCACCGCACCGAGCGGAGCGGCACCGAGCGGAGCGGCACCAAACAGAGCAGCACCGAGCGGAGCGGCACCGAGTGGAGCAGCACCGAGCGGAGCGGCACCGAGCAGAGCAGCACCGCCCCGCCCCGCCCCGCGCTCACCCGCAGGGCGCAGCCGTCGGATCCTCCGAGCGGCAGCACGGAGACGTCGCCGACGGCGGCCAGCAGAGCCCGGCGCCGCTCCTGCAGGAAGCGCAGGGCGCCCGCGGCCATCGGAACCACCGCCTCCGCCAGCGCCGCGCCGGGAGCGGCTGCGGGGTCCGCGGAGGGGGCCGGGCCGGGCCGCCAATCGGCGTCCGCGGTGGGATCCGCGATGGGATCCGCGATGGGATCCACATTGGTTTCCATGATGGGCCGTGAATTGGGATCTCTGCTGGGTTCCACGTTGGGCCGTGAATTGGGATCTCTGTTGGGACCCAGGATGGGCCACAAATTGGGATCGGCGTTGGGATCCACGTTGGGTTCCACGTTGGGCCATGAGTTGGGATCTCCGTTGGGATCCAGGATGGGCCACGAATTGGGATCTCCGTTGGGATTCACGTTGGGATCCACGTTGGGCCATGAGTTGGGATCTCCGTCGGGTTCCAGGTTGAGCCACGAGTTGGGATCTCCGTCGGGATCCACACTGCGTCCTTCGCGGGGCCGCACGGCGGGATCTGCGTTGGGATCGACAGCGGGTTCCAGTCAGAACCGGGCGACGCCGGGAGGTTCGCACGTTGTGGATCCCAATGGGGAAATCCAGGCTGGGAAATCCCTGGATCCGCAGCGGGATCTGCGGTGGGATCCATGTTGGGATCCGGGTTGGTCACCACATGGGGCACCTGATGGGGATCCACTTTGCTCACCACATTGGGATTCACACTGGGATCCACGCTGGGATCCGTGTTGGGATCCATATTGGGATCTCTGTTGCGATATGTTAGGATCCACACTGGGATCCATATTGGGATCCATGTTGGGATCTATATTGGGATCTGTGTTGGGATCTATACTGGGCACCACGTGGGGATCCACACCGAGATCTGTATAGGGATCCACATTGGGACCTATACTGGGATCCATGTAGGGATCCACATTGGGATCTGTGTTGGGATCACCCACATTGAGATCTATATTGGGATCTGTGTTGGGATCTGTTAGGATCCACACTGGGATCCATGTTGGGATCTATACTGGGATCCATTAGGGATCCACATCGAGATCCATATTGGGATCCGTGTTGGGATCCACATTGAGACCTATATTGGGATCCATGTTGGGACCTATACTGGGATCCATGTAGGAATCCACATTGGGATCTATATTGGGATCTCTGTTGGGATCAACATTAAGATCTATATTGGGATCTGTCCTGGGATCTATATTGGGATCCATGTAGGGATCTATACTGGGATCTGTGTTGGGATCCACACTGTGATCCGTATTGGGATCCATATTGGGATCTGTGTTGGGATCTGTGTTGGGATCTATACTGGGCACCACGTGGGGATCCACACCGAGATCTACATAGGGATCCACATTGGGATCTATACTGGGATCCACATAGGGATCCACATTGAAATCTGTGTTGGGATCCATACTGGGATCTGTGTTGGGATCTATACTGGGATCACATCGAGATCCATACCGTGATCCGCGCTGGGATCCACACTGAGAAGACCTACATTGGGATCCACTTCGGGATCCACGCCGGGCTCCCCCTCCGTGCGGCTCACCTGCACCCACCGTGGGATCCCCGCCGCCATCCACGCCGTGCCGCCGCTCACCGCCGGGATCCACCCCGCCGGGATCCACTCTGCTGGGATCCACCCCGCCGGGATCCACACCACCGGGATCCACCCCGCCGGGATCCACGCCGCCGGGATCCACGCCGCCGCCCCCCCGCACGGCGTCCCGCACGCGGCGCCGGTTCTCCTCCTCCATGCCGCGCAGGGTCAGGCCCTGCACCCAGCGCCCGTCCGCGCTCCGCCGCACCGCGCAGCACCGCAGCCGCCGCCAGCACGGCGACCCCGGCCCCGGCACGCGGCACCGCGGCGGCACCTCCACGGCGAAGGCGCCCAGCGCGTCCTGCAGGCGCCGCGCGGCACGGCGGGCGTCCGCGGGGCTGGGGGCCGTCAGCAGCACCGTGCCGCCCACCACGGCGTACGGCGCGGTGCCGGACAGCCGAGCGCGGACGTCGGCGCGGCGCAGGAATTGCAGCGTCGCTTCCGGCAGCACCACGCGCTCCTGCGCCGGTGATGGCGGTGGCGGCGCCGCGCAGGGGTCCGGGGTGGTCCCACCTGGCGTCAGCGTGGGGTCTTGGGGGGTCGTCTCTGGTGTCGCCGGAGGGACGTGGATCGTCCTCTTTGGTGTCACCATGAGGTTACGGGTGCTCCCTGATGTCACCATGGGGTCCTCGGTGGTCCCTCCTGGTGTCACCAGAGGGTCCTGGGTCGTCTTCTTTGGTGTCACCATGGGGTCTTGGGGGGCTTTCGTTGGCGTCACCGGTGGGTTCTGGGTCCTCCCTGGTGTCACCGGGGGGTTCTGGGTGCCCCCTGGTGTCACCAGAGGGTCCTGGGTCGTCTTTGGCGTCACCATGAGGTTCTGGTTCCCCTCTGGTGTCACCATGGGGTCCTCGGTGGTCCTCCCTGGGTCCTGGGCCATCCGTGGTGTCACCATGGGGTCCTGGGGGGTCTTCTTTGGTGTCACCGGTGGGTTCTGTGTCCTCCATAGTGTCACCAGAGGGTCCTGGGTCATCCGTGGTGTCACCGTGGGGTTCTGGGTGCCCCCTGGTGTCACCATGGGGTCCTCGGTGGTCCTCCCTGGTGTCACCACCACGGGGTCTCGGCTTGTCCCTTTTGGCGTCACCACGGGGTCCCAGGTCGTCCATGGTGGCATCACCAGAGAGTCCGCAGCCGGCAGCTCCGTGCGCAGCTGCGAGGTGCTGGTGGCTGCCAGATCCGACGGATCTACACCACCTGGTGCCGGATCTGTGCCATCTCCCGGTGCCGGATCGGCACCATCCAGCTCCAGGGCCTGGTAGTACGGCACCACACGCAGCTCCACGTCCTGCAGCCGATGCGTCCGGCGCAGCACCCGCGGCACCACTGCATGGAGGCACCCGCTGCACCGGCGCTGTGTGCGGGTGGGAGCCCCCCCACAGCCCCGCAGACACCCCCCCAAAATGAAGGGGTGACACCAGGACCCCCAAAGTGGGGTGAGGACACCGACACCCCCAAATTTGCGGCGCTGACACCGGGACGCCCCAAAATGGGGCAGGACGCCGGGACACCGCGGTGCTGACGCTGGCACCCCCAAAACCGGACAGGGACACCGGGACCCCCGACACCACGGAGGTGACACTGGGACCCCCAAAGTGGGGCGGGGACATCGGGACCCCCCGGATTGGGACACCGGCATCGGGACCCCCAACCCGTGGTGATGACAGTGGGACGCCCCAACCCACACTGGTGGCACTGGGATCCCCAAAACCATACTGGTGAAACTGGGACTCCCAAACTGGGACCCCCAACCCACACTGGTGCCACTGGGACCCCCAAAACCACACTGGTGAAACTGGGACCCCCAAACTGGGACCCCCAACCCACACTGGTGGCACTGGTGGCACTGGGACCCCCAAATCACATCGGTGACACCGGAATCCCCAAACTGGGACCCTCAAATTTGGGACAATGACACCAGGACCCCCAAACTGGGACCCCCAAAGCGGGACTCCCAAAGCGGGACCCCCAAGTGGGACCCCCAGAGTGGGACCCCCAAATTTGGGACAATGACACCAGGACTCCCAAAGCGGGACCCCCAGAGAGGGACCCCCAAACTGGGACCCTCAAACTGGGACCCACAGAGTGGGACCCCCAAACTGGGGCCCTCAAACTGGGACCCCCAAACTGGGACCCCCAAACTGGGACCCTCAAACTGGGACCCACAGAGTGGGACCCACAGAGTGGGACCCCCAAATTTGGGACAATGACACCAGGACTCCCAAAGTGGAACCCCCAAAGTGGGACCCCCAGAGTGGGACCCCCAAATTTGGGACAATGACACCAGGACTCCCAAACTGGGACCCCCAGAGTGGGACTGGGACCCCCAATCCCCGGTGGTGGCACTAGGACCCCCAAAACCACACTGGTGAAACTGGGACCCCCAAACTGGGACCCCCAACCCACACTGGTGGCACTGGGAGCCCCAAAACCACGGAGGACACGCTGAAACCCCCAAGTTTTGGTGGTGACACCGGGACCCCCAAACTGGGACCCCCAAATTTGGGACAATGACACCAAGACCCCCAAACTGGGACCCCCAGAGTTGGACCCCCAAAGTGGGTCCCCCAAAGTGGGACCCCCAAAGCGAGACCCCCAAACTGGGATCCCCAAAGTGGGACCCCTAAACTGGGACCCCCAAATTTGGGACAATGACACCAGGACCCCCAAACTGGGACTCCCAAAGTGGGACCACCAAGTGGGACCCCCAAAATAGGACTCCCAAACTGGGACCCCCAGAGTGGGACCCCCAAATTTGGGACAATGACATGAAGACCACCAAAGTGGGACCCCCAAAGTGGGACCCCCAGAGCGGGACCCCCAACCCACACTGGTGGCACTGGGACCCCCAAAAGCACAAAGGTGAAACTGGGACCCCCAAACTGGGACCCCCAAATTTGCGACAATGACACCAGGACTCCCAAAACGAGACCCCCAAAGTGGGACCCTCAAACTGGGACCCCCAAAGTGAGACCCCCCGATGGCGGCGGTGGCAGCGGCCCCCCTTGTCTCATTGGTTCCTCACCATCGGGGTCCCGGAAGGTGACGACGGCGGCCCCGTCCCGGCGCAGCCTCACGGCGCCCACTTTGCCGCCGGCGCTGCGGCGGTTCTCGAAGTAGAGCTCCAGGAGGTCGCAGGGCGCCGACGGCGGCAGCACCAAAACGGCGCCGGACTGCGGCAGGCGCTGCAGCACCGCGGCTCCCGGCAGCGCCGAGCGCAGCCGCTGCAGCTCTGCGGGAAACGGGGGCACAACACCGATATGGGGCTACCAGCCCAGCTGTGGGGCAACCAGCCAAGCTATGGGGCTACCAACCCAGCTATGGGGCAACCAGCCCAGCTGTGGGACTACCAACCCATCTATGGGGCACACAGACCATCTATGGGGCACCCAGTGCTGATCTATGGGGCGCCCAATTGTGACCCATGAGGACCCCAAATCCTGAGCGCCCATCCTGACCCACGGGAACCCAACCCTGACCCACAGGGACACGAAATGGACCCCAAACCCCGACCCATGGAACCCCACCCCATAGGGACCCCAAACCCCGACCCATGGGGGCCTCATGAGGAGTCGGGAGCCGGACCCACACAGACCCCAGACCCCACCCCATAGAGACCCCAAACCCCACCCTATGGGGGACCCCAAACCCAGACCCATAGGGACCTCATGAGGAGTCCAGACCCCAGACCCACAGAGACCCCAAACTCCGACCCATAGGGGCCCCATGAAGAGACTGCAGCTGGACCCACAGAGACCCCAGACCCTACCCTGTTGGGACCCCAAACCCCGACCCATAGGGGCCTCACAAGCAGTCCAGAGCCAGACCCATAGAGACCCCAGACCCCACCCCACAGAGACCCCAAACCCCACCCTATAGGGGGACCCCAAACCCCGAGCCATAGAGAACTCATGAGGAGTCCAGACCCCAGACCCCACCCCATAGGGACCCCAAACCCCGACCCATAGAGGCCCCATGAGGAGTCTGGTTCCAGACCCACAGTGACCCCAGCCCCCACCCCATAGAGACCCCAGACCCCGACCCATAGGGACCCCAAACCCCACCTCCGCGGCGCCCCCCACAGAGACCCCAACCCCCACAACCGCCCCCCCAAACCCACCTTGCTCCCCCACAGGCCGGGCCAGCAGCAGGACGGTGCCCCCCCCCATGGGGTGGGAGCTGCAGACGGAGCCGTGGGGCAGGAGGGGCAGCAGCGCTTCGGGGGGGGCCCCTAAAAGCAGCAGCGCCGTGGGGTCCCAGGGGGGGGCGCGGCGCAGCCGCAGCTCGGAGCCCCACGGCCGGTGGGGGGCGCGAGACAGGACGCCCTGCAGGGCTGGGGGGTTGGGGGGGGTCAGCGTCTGCCCCACAGCGCGGCCCACGGCCCCACAGCACCGCCTGCCCCACATCCCACCCCACAGCCCCATAGCACCACCTGCTCCACATTTTGTCCCACAGCCCCATAGCACCGCCTGCCCCACATCCCACAGCCCCATAGCACCGCCTGCCCCACATCCCGTCCCACAGCCCCATAGCACCGCCTGCCCCACATCCCACCCCACAGCCCCATAGCACCACCTGCTCCACATTTTGTCCCACAGCCCCATAGCACCGCCTGCCCCACATCCCACAGCCCCATAGCACCGCCTGCCCCACATCCCGTCCCACAGCCCCATAGCACCGCCTGCCCCACATCCCACCCCACAGCCCCATAGCACCGCCTGCCCCATAGCCACTCCTGCCCCACACCACTCCCTCCCAGTGCCCCCCCATAACCCCTCCCAGTGCTCCCAGTTGGCATCGAGCCCCCCTTTACCTGCCTCCCAGTGCTCCCAGTGCCCCCCCATTTCCCCCTCCCAGTGCTCCCAGTTTGCATCGAGCTCCCTATAGCCGCCTCCCAGTGCTCCCAGTGCCCCCCCATAACCCCTCCCAGTGCTCCCAGTTTGCATCGAGCCCCTCTTTACCCGCCTCCCAGTGCTTCCAGTGCCCCCCCATGCCCCCCTCCCAGCGCTCCCAGTTTGCACCGAGCCCCCCTTTACCCGCCTCCCAGTGCTCCCAGTGCCCCCCCCATGACCCCTCCCAGTGCTCCCAGTGCCCCCCTCACCGCTGTGGCTGTGGAAGGTGACGTAGAGGACCCCCCCCAGTCGCTCCCAGTTCCGCACTGGGCCGCCCCCGGAGCGCCGCGTGTTCTCCAGGTAGAGCAGCAGCGCCTGGTCCTCCGCGCCGCTGGGGGCGCCGCTCACCTCCAGCACCGCCTCCATCCGTGGGGCTGGGGGGAGGGGGGGCAGCGCTGACCCACTGAGCTCCGACCCACATCTGCCCCCCAGCCCCATAACCCCGACCCTATAACCCCCCCAGCCCCACAGCTCTCCCAGCCCCATAACCCCGACCCCATAACCCCCCCAGCCCCACAGCTCCCCCAGCCCTATAACCCCGACCCCATAACCCCGACCCCATAACGCCCCCAGCCCCATAACCCCGACCCCATAACCCCGACCCCATAACGCCCCCAGCCCCATAACCCCGACCCCATAACCCCGACCCCATAACGCCCCCAGCCCCATAACCCCGACCCCATAACGCCCCCAGCCCCATAACCCCGATCCCATAACCCCGATCCCATAACGCCCCCAGCCCCATAACCCCGACCCCATAACCCCGACCCCATAACCCCGATCCCATAACGCCCCCAGCCCCATAACCCCGACCCCATAACGCCCCCAGCCCGATAACCCCGACCCCATAACCCCGACCCCATAACGCCCCCAGCCCCATAACCCCGACCCCATAACCCCGACCCCATAACGCCCCCAGCCCCATAACCCCGACCCCATAACCCCGACCCCATAACGCCCCCAGCCCCATAACCCCGATCCCATAACCCCGATCCCATAACGCCCCCAGCCCCATAACCCCGACCCCATAACCCCGACCCCATAACCCCGATCCCATAACGCCCCCAGCCCCATAACCCCGACCCCATAACCCGGACCCATACCCCCCCAGCCCACCCCGCACCGCTCGTCTCCCGCAGCGAAACGAAACCAAAACCGAACCCAACGCGGAAAGGTGGGGTGGGCGTGGCCTCGCATAAACCCCGCCCACTGCAGGCCACGCCTCCTCATCGAGCCACGCCCCCCTCAGGCACCGCCTCTGCGGTTGGCCTAACGGCGTAGGCCACGCCCTCCGCAAAAAAGCCACGCCCCCATTTAGGCCTCGCCCCTTCAGCCCCGATTCCCGTTGGTCCATCTCGGCTTTGGCCCCGCCCCCCGCTTTAGGCCCCGCCCCCTTTCATGTCCCACATCTGCCTCCGCGCAGGCCACGCCCTCCCTTTAGGCCACGCCCCCTTTAAAGCCCCGCCTCTGCGGTCGGGCCTCCTTTCCGTAGACTCCGCCCCCCGCTTTAGGCCCCGCCCCCTTCTGTGCCCGACTCCTCCGCTGATTCGCCTCCGCTTCGGCCCCGCCCCCTACGTCGGCCCCGCCCCCTACGTCGACCCCGCCGCTCGCGTCGGCCCCGCCTCCATTCAGGCCCCGCCCACTGCGCGGAGCGGAGCGGCGCTGAGCGGTGAGCGGTGAGCGGCTGCGGGCCGGCGGTTCGTTGTGGGGCCGGCGGCTCCTTATGGGGCGGCGGTTCGTTGTGGGGTCGGCGGTTCGTTATGGGGCGGCGGTTCGTTATGGGGCCGGCGGCTCGTTGTGGGGCAGCGGCTCCCTATGGGGCTGGCGGCTCCTTATGGGGCTGGCGGCTCCCTATGGGGTCGGCGGCTCGTTATGGGGCCGGCGGTTCGTTATGGGGCCGGCGGCTCCTTATGGGGCGGCCCCACAGTCGGGCGCGGCGCCGCAGCGCGGATCCCCTGAGCGGCGGTGCGTTGGGAGGCGGCGCCCCGCGGGGGTCGGGCGGCCGTTCGTCCCCGCCTCGGGCGCCCCGCTCCGGGCGGCGCCGCTACGCGAGGCCGGGGATCGGGGGGGGTGCGGGCCGCGCGTGGGCCGCGGGGATTTACGGGCAAAGCGGATTAAACGCAGCCCCCACCACAACACCCCCCCCCCCCGCCCAGCCCCCACCGGGCGCGCGGCGCCGCACCGCGTGACGATGCGGGGGGGAGGGGATGCGATGGGGGTGAGGCTGCGGTACGTGGGGGTGCGGTGGGGGGCAGGAATGGGGGCTGGCGGCTGAGACGGGGGCTGAGATGGGTCCTGAGATGGGCGGCTGAGATGGGCTGGCGGCTGACGTGGGGGGCTGACGTGGGGGGCTGAGGGCTGAGATGTGGGGCTGAGTTGTGGGGCTGGGGGCTGAGATGTGGGCTGAGATGGGGGCTGAAATGTGGGGCTGAGAGCTGCGATGTGGGGCTGAGATGGGGGCTGAGAGATAAGATGGGGGGCTGAGATGGGGGCTGAGGGATAAGATGGGGGGCTGAGATGGGGGCTGCGATGTGGGGCTGTGATACAAGGTTGGGATGTGGGGCTGCGATGTGGGGCTGTGATACAAGGTTGGGATGTGGGGCTGGGGGCTACGATGTGGGGCTGTGATACGTGGTTGGGATGTGGGGCTGGGATGTGAGGCTGGGAGCTGCAATGTGGGGCTGCGCTGTGGGATTGTGATACGTGGTTGGGATGTGGGGCTGGGATGTGGGGCTGCGATGTGAGGTTGGGATGTGGGGCTGCACCGTGGGGGCTGTGATGTGAGGTTGGGATGTGGGGCTGGGGGCTGCGCTGTGGGGCTGCGCTGTGGGGCTGCAGTGCAGGGCCATTTAAGGAGAGGTGGCTGTGGGGCAGGGCTGTGCGGTGCGCTGTGGGGCGTGAGGCTGCGCTATGGGGCTGTGGTGCGAGATTAGGATGTGGGGCTGCGCTGTGAGGTTGGGATGTGGGGCTGCAATGTGGTGCTGTGATACGAGTTTGGGATGTGGGGCTGCGCTGTGGGGCTGCAATGTGAGGTTGGAATGTGGGGCTGGGGGCTGTGATGTGGGGCTGCGTTGTGGGGCTGGGGGCTGCGATGTGGGGTGGCGCTGCAGGGACGTTAAATGAAGGCGTTCTATGGGGCAGGGCTATGGGGTGCCCTGTGGGGCAGATCTGTGGGGTGTGGGGCTGCGCTGTGGGGACGTTCCATGAAGGGTTCTATGGGGCAGTGCTTATGGGGCTGCGCTGCGCTATGGGGCTGCGCTGCGCTATGGGGCTGCGCTGTGCTGATGGTGGGGCAGCTGTGGGGTGAGATGTGGGGCTGCCAAAGGAATGAGATTGTGGGGCAGTGGGATGTGGGGCAGTGCTGTGTGGGGCAGGGTGTGGGGCTGTGGGATGTGGGGCGGGATATAGGGCTGTGTGGGGCAGTGGGATGTGGGGCAGGATGTGGGGCTCTGTGGGGCAGTGCGATGTGGGGCGGGATGTGGGGCAGGATGTGGGGCTGTGTGGGGCAGTGGGATGTGGGGCAGGATGTGGGGCTCTGTGGGGCAGTGGGATGTGGGGCGGGTTGTGGGGTGGAGCATGAGAGGAGCTATAGGATGCCTATGGGGTTCTGATTTGGGGCGCCAATGGGGCCGTGCTGTGGGGCCATGCTATGGGGCAGCGTGGGGCCGTGCTATGGGGCAGCGTGGGGTGATGGGGATGGGGATGAGGTGTGGGGCGGGATGTGGGGCGGGTTGTGGGGCTGCGCAGAGGGCTGATTTGGGGTTGGTGGGGGGCGATGATGGGGGGCAGTTATGGGGCAGCATGGGGTGATGGGGGGCCGCGGCTATGGGGCTGTGGTGGGGGATATGGGGTTTGGGGGGCAGTTATGGGGCGCTGTGGGGTGTGCTGGGGCTTTGTACGCGTCAGTGAGGCCCTATGGGGATCTGTGGGGCTGTGTGGGGCCCTATGGGGATCTGTGGGGCCCTATAGAGATCAGTGGAGTCGTGTGGGGCTCTATGGGGATCAGTGGGGCCGTGTGGGGCTCTGTAGGGTCCTGTGGGGTTTAGTGGGGCTTTGTAGGAATCAATGGGGCCTTATGGGGCCGTGTGGGTCCCTGTGGGGCTGTGTGGGTCTCAGTGGGGCTCTGTGAGGCTCTATAGGGCTTTATGGGGCCGTGTGTGTTTCTATGGGACACTGTGGGGCTCTGTGGGGCCATATGGGTCCCTATGGGGTTGTATGGGGCTGTGTGGATCCCTATGGGAATCTATAGGGCCCTGTGGGGCTCTGTGGGTCCCTATGGGGCTGTGTGGGGCTCTGTAGAGATCTGTGGGGCCGTGTGGGGCCCTATGGGAGTCTATAGAGCCCTATGGGACTATGTGGGTGTTTATGGTCTCTATGGGGCCTTATGGGGCCATGTGGGTCTCTATGGGTTTTTATGGGGCCATGTGATGGGGCGCTATGGGGTTCTGTGGGGCCCTGTGGGTCTCTATGGGGCCCTGTGGGGCTCTGTAGCGCCCTATGGGGTTCTGTGGGGCCTTGTAGGTCTCTATGGGGTCTCTGTGGGTCTCTGTGGGGCCCTGTGTCTCTCTATGGGGTTCTGCAGGGCCCTGTGGGGCTCTATGGGGTCCTGTGGGGCTCTGTGGTGCTGTGTGGGTCCCTATGGGAATCTATAGGGCCCTATGGCACCATGCGGGTCTCTGTGGGGCCCTGTGGGGCTCTGTGGGTCTCTATGGGATTCTATGGGTCCCTGTGGGGCCCTGTGGGTCTCTATGGGGTTCTGTAGGTCTCTATGGGTCTCTATGGGGCCCTGTGGGTCTCTATGGGGCTCTATGGGTCTCTGTGGGGGCATGTGGGGCCATGTGAGTCTCTATGGACTCTATGGGGTTCTGTGGGTCTCTATAGGGCTCTGTAGGGCCGGGTGGGGCCCTATGGGAGTCTATAGGGCCCTATGGGACCATGTGGGAGTCTGTGGTCTCTATGGGGCTTTACGGGGCCGTGTGGGTCTCTGTGGGCTCTGTGGGGATCTGTGAGGCTCTATGGGGCCGTGTGGGGCCCTATGAGAATCTATAGGGCCCTATGGGACCATGAGGGAGTCTATGGTCTCTATGGGGCCCTGTGAGGCTCTGTGGGTCTCTATGGGCCCTATGGGGCCATGTGATGGGGCTCTGTGGGGCCGTGTGGGGCCGTGTGGGGCCATGTGGGCTCTATGGGGTTCTGTGAGGCTCTATGGGGCTCTGTGGGGCCGTGTGGGTCCCTATGAGAATCTATAGGGCCGTATGGGACCATGAGGGAGTCTATGGTCTCTATGGAGCCCTGTGGGGCTCTGTGGGTCTCTATGGGCCCTATGGGGCCATGTGATGGGGCTCTGTGGGGCCGTGTGGGGCCCTATGGGAGTCTATAGGGCCCTATGGGACCATGTGGGTCTCTATGGTTTTTATAGGGCTTTACGGGGCCATGTGATGGGGCTCTGTGGGGCCGTGTGGGTCCCTATGGGACCGTGTGGGTGTCTATGGTCTCTATGGGGTCTTATGGGGCCCTGTGGAGCCATGTGGGTCTCTGTGGGGCCCTGTGGGGCTCTATGGGTCTCTATGGGGTCTTTGTGGGGCTCTATGGGTTCTGTGGGTCTCTATGGGCCCTGTGGGGCTCTGTAGGGCCCTATGGGTCCCTGTGGGTCTCCTTGGGTGTCTGCGGTCTCTATGGGGTGCTATGGGGCCGCGTGGGTCCCTGTGGGGTCCCTATGGGTCCCTGTGGGGCCGTTGCTGGAAGGGGGCGGGGGGGGGTGAGGGCAGAAGCGCTGTCGCCATGACAACGGCGCCGCGCAGCCGCCATCTTGTACGCCAGCGCCCCCTGGCGCCCGCAGCGCGGCATTGCGCCCATAGCGCGGCATTGCGCCCATAGCGCCCCCTAGCGCCCGCAGCGCGGCATTGCGCGCATAGCGCCCCCTAGCGGCCCGAAACTGCCCAGAGCTCCCCATAGGGCCCAGAGCTGCCCCATAGCTCCCCATAGCGCCCCGTATCGCCCGTAGCTGCCCCATAGCTTCCCATAGGGCCCATATCTCCCCCTAGCACCCATAGGGCCCATAGTCCCCCTAGCGTCCATAGGGCCCATAGCTCCCCATAGCTCCCCATATCACCCGTAGCGCCCCATAGGCCCCCTAGCACCCTTAGCTGCCCCATAGCTTCCCATAGGGCCCACAGCTCCGTGTAGCGCCCCCTAGCGCCCACAGGGCCCTTAGCGCCTCCTTGGGCCCCATAGCGCCCCCTAGCGCCCATAGCTGCCCCCTAGCGCCCACAGGGCCCATAGCACCCATATGCCCCATAGCTCCCCATGGCGCCCCCTAGGGCTCCCTAACGCCCATAGGGCTCATAGGGCCCATAGCTCCCTATATCACCCATAGTGCCCATAGCTCCCCATAGCTGCCTCCTAGCGCCCATAGCTGCCCCATAGCTCCCCATATCGCCCCATAGGGCCCATAGCTCCCCATATCGCCCCATAGCTGCCCACTAGTGCCCGTAGGGCCCCATAGCTGCCCATAGCGCCCCCTAGGGCCCCACAGGGCCCATAGCTGCCCATAGCGTCCCCTAGCGCCCACAGGGTCCATAGCTGCCCCTAGTGCCCCATAGCGCCCATAGGGCCCACAGCTCCCCATATCTGCCCATAGCGCCCCCTAGCGCCCAAGGGCCCGTAGCTCCCCATAGGGCCCATAGCTGCCTATAGTGCCCACCGGGCCTATAGCGCCTCCTAGCGCCCATAGCTCCCCATAGCACCTCCTAGCGCCCATAGCTCCCCATAGGGCCCATAGCTCCCCATAGCGCCCATAGCTGCCCACAGCGCCCCCTAGCGCCCATATTGCCTATAGGGCCCATAGCTCCCCATAGGGCCCATAGCTGCCCATAGCGCTACCTAGCGCCCATATCACCCATAGCTGCCCATAGCGCCACCTAGCGCCCATAGCTCCCCATAGGGCCCATAGCGCCCCCTAGCGCCCATAGGGCCCATAGCGCTCCATATCA
The DNA here is from genome assembly GCA_030408155.1 of Lophura swinhoii. Taxonomy (NCBI): domain Eukaryota; kingdom Metazoa; phylum Chordata; class Aves; order Galliformes; family Phasianidae; genus Lophura; species Lophura swinhoii. Next base: position 98,277,012 of record CM059456.1, on the reverse strand, counting down.
CTTATAGCGCCCACAGGGCCCATAGCGCCCCCTAGCGCCCATATCGCCCATAGCTCCCCATAGTGCCCATAGCTGCCCATAGCGCCCCCTAGCGTCCAAGGGCCCATAGCTCCCCATAGTGCCCATAGCTGCCCATAGCGCCCGTATCGCCCATGTCGCCCCCTGACGCGGCGCTGTCCCCGCAGGCGCGATGTCCCACGAGAAGAGCTTCCTGGTGCCGGCCGACGCCCCCCCGCCGCCCCCCCCCGGGCCGTACGCTCCGCCCTACGGCGCCCCCCCGCCCCCCGGCTTCGTGCCGTACCCCCCCCCTCCGGCCCAGTCGGCGGGGCCGTACCCGCCCCCCCCCGGGCCGTACCCCCCCCCGGGGCCGTACCCCCCCCCCGCCGGGCCGTACCCCCCCCCCGGGCCGTACCCGCAGGGACCCTTCGCGCAGCCGCCCTACGCGCAGCCGCGGCCCATGGTGCCCGGAGAGCAGCACTGTGAGTGGGGGGCTTTTGGGGGGGGGGCTGTGGGGGGGCGGGTTATGGGAGGGGCTGTGGGGGGGTCGGGTTATGGGAGGGGGGCTATGAGGGGGGTTATGGGGGGTGGGATTACTGGGGGGGTTATGGAGGGTAGGGTTATGGGAGGGGGGCTGTGGGGGGGGCTATGGGGGGTGGGGTGGTGGTGGATGGGAGGGGGCTGTGGGGGGGGTTACTGGGGGGGTAGGGGAGCAGGGTTATGGGAGGGGGCTTATGGGGGCGCAGTTATTGGGGGGGTAGGGGAGTGGGCTTATTGGGGAGGTATTGGGGGCAGGGTTATGGGGGGGGCTGTGGGGGCTGGGGTTATGGAAGGGGGACTTATTGGGGGTGGGCTTGTTGGGATGGGAGTTATGGGGTTATGGAAGGGGGGCTTATGGGGGGGCTATGGGGGTGGAGTTATTGGGGGAGTAGGGGGGATGCGGTTATTGGGGGGTTATGGGAGGGGGGGCTATGGGGGGGCTATGGGGGGTGGGGTCATGATGGAAGGGGCTTATGGGGTTATGGGAGGGGGGCTTATGGGAGTGGGCTTATTGGGGGGGTAAGAGGGGAGTAGGGGGGTAGGATTATGGGAGGGGGGCTATGGGGGGCTTATGGGGGGTGGGATTTTTGGGATGGGGGTTATGGGGTTATGTGAGGGGGGCTTATGGGGGGTGGGCTTATTGGGGGAGGGTAGGGGGGATGCAGTTATTGGGGGGGTTATGGGGGATATGGTTGTGGGAGGGGGGCTATGGGGGGGCTATGGGGGCTGGGGTCAGGATGGAAGGGGCTTGTGGGGTTATGGGAGGGGGGCTTGTGGGGGGGGGCTTATTGGGGGAGGGTAGGGGGGATGCGGTTATTGGGGGGGCTATAGGGGGTATGGTTATGGGAAGGGGGCTGTGGGGGGGGCTTATGGGGGGTGGGGTTATGGTGGATGGGGGTTCTGGGGTTATGGGAGGGGGGCTTATGGGGGGTGGGCTTATTGGGATGGGGGTTATGGGGTTATAGGAGGGGGGCTATGGGGGGCTTATGGGGGGTGGGGTGGGATTATTGGGGGAGTTATGGAGGGTAGGGTTATGGGGGGGGGCTATGTGAGGGGTTATTGGGAGGGTAGGGGGGATGTGGTTATTGGGATGGGGTTTATGGGGAGGGGGAGTGGGGGGAATTATGGGGGAGCCATGGGAAGGGGGGTGGAGGAGTGGGGTTATGGGGGGTGGGGGTTATTGGGGTGGGGGTCTTGGGGGGTGGGGTTATGGGGAGAGAGAGTAGGGGGTCATTATGGGGAGCTGTGGGAACGGGGGTGGGGAAGTGGGGTTATGGGGGGTGGGGGTTATAGGAGGGGGGTTATTGGGATGGGGTTTATGGGGGTGGGGGTTGTTGGGGGTGGGGTTATGGGAAGAGGGGTTATGGGGGTTGTGGGGTTATGGGGGTTGCAGTCGTTGGGAAAGGAGCTATGGGGGATGGTGTTATTAGGATGGGAGTTATTGAGATAGAGGGTTTGGGGGGTGGGGTTATTGGGGTGGAGGGGGTATGGGGGGGAGTGTGGTTCTGGGGTGTTGGGGTGGGGGGTTGGGCACGTGGGGGTTCCTGGGGGGCCGGGGAGGTGGCATTGGGGAGGGGTCGTGGGGCGGTGTGAAGGGTCGTAGGGTTTGGGGGGGGGAGGGGTCCCAGTGGGGGCACCCGGTGAGTGAGGGGGGGTCGCAGTGGGGGGGTGTGGGCTGGGGGATCCCGGTGGGGGGGTGGGAGGGGCGGGGGGTGGGAGATGGGCCCGACCCGGTGGGGGATGGAGAATCCCAGGAGGGAAGTGGGGGGGGTCCCGCTGGGGGTCCCCGTCCTGCGGCTCGGACTCCGAGCTCCCCCCCGCCCCCCCCGTTTGCAGCCCCCCTGCACAGCGCGTACCACGAGGAGGGCCCCCCCTCCTACTACGAGCCGCAGGATTTCCCCGCCGCGCGATGGGACCGCGCCGTGCGCCAGGCCTTCGTCAGAAAGGTGACCCCCCGCGCCCCCCTCGGGACCCCCCCCATCCGGGACCCCCCGCGGTGTCACCCCCGCGTCACCACCCTGACGTGTCCCCCCCCGTATCGCCGTCCCGATGCCCCCCCAGCCCCCTCCCCCCGAGTTTCCCGCTGTGGTGTTGTACTGTGTCACCCCCCCCCCCCCCACCTATTTCACAACACCCCCATGTTGCGACATACCCCCTATATCGCAACATACCCCCTATATCGCAACACACCCACCATGTTGTGACACCCCCCCCGTGTCACACCCCCCCCTGCCTCTTTCACAATCCCCACCACGTCGCAACATACCCCCTATATCGCGACACCCCCACCGTGTTGTGACACCCCCCCGTGTCACAGCCCCCCACCTATTTCACAACCCCCCCCACGTCGCGACATACCCCCTATATCACAACACCCCCACCGTGTTGTGACACACCGCCCGTGTCATGATATCCCCCCCCATGTTATGGTGCCCCCCGCTGCTCCCCCCCCACCACCACCCCGATGTCCCCCCGCCCCCCCCAGCTGTGCCCCTCCCCCATTGCCCCCGTGTCCCTACTGCGTTGTTCCCCAGTGCCCCCCCATGTCGCAACACCTTCCCATGTTATCGCAGCCCCCCCCATGTCACCATGTCCCCCCGTGTTGTTGTAGCCCCCCCCATGTCGTGACGTGTTGCGACAACCCCAGTGTCGTGGCAGCTGCCGTGTCGTGACCACCCCCTGTTGCGACGCCCCCCTCCCCTATGATCGCTCCTTGTCATGACAAGATCCCCCCTCGTCACGACCTCCATGTTGCAATACCCCCCCCATATCGTGACACACCCCGTACATCACGACCCCATCACATCACCACACCCCCCACGTTGTGACTCTCCCCATATCGCGACATCTCCCCTCCCCTCTCCGTGAGCACTGCTCCAAACGAAAGCTCTCCATTCCGGCCCGCTGCGCCAGCAGCGCTTTATTCCCTATATCGCAACGGTGGCGCTTTATTCCCTATATCGCAATGGCGGCGCCTTATTCATTATATCGCAACGGCGACCCTTTATTCCGTATATCGCAATGACGGCGCTGCGCCCCCTGCCGGCCGGGCGGAGTTTGCGCACGGCCGTGAGCCGCGCCCCCCGTGTCACGTGTTGTGTGCGGCGGGCCGGGCGCTGATTGGCTGCGCGTCTCACGCCGGCGCTGATTGGCCGAGCGTCTCAGCCCGCGGTCTTTCGGTCCGTTCTGTGCGTTTCCATGGAGATGAGAAGGGCGACCCCCCCATGTCGCGACACACCCGCCTATTTCACAATACTTCCCATGTCGCAACATACCCCTATATCACAACACCCCCCACCATGTTGTGACACACTTCCATGTCACGCACCCCCCCATGTCATGACATCCCCCCCCCCCCACATTATGCTGCCCACCCACGTCACAACATTCATCTCATATCACAACACCTCCACCCATCAGAGCCCCCAATGTCAATCCCCCCATGTCACAACACTCCTCCCCATCATGACACCCACCCATGTCGTGACCTCCCCATATCGTGATGCCCCCCTATATCACGTCCATCTCTCCCATATCGCAACCCTCCCATACCGTGACACCCCCCATATCGCAATCATTTCTCCATATCGCAGTCCCCCCATGTTGTGACCATCCCCATATCGCAACCCCCCCACGTCGTGACGATCTTCCCATGTCGTGACCCTCTCCATATCGTGACACCTCCCCCACATCGCGAGCATCTCTCCCATATTGCAACCCCCTATGTCGTGACCATGCTCTCATGTTGTGACCCTCCCCATACCGTGACACCCCCCCGTATCACGACTCCTCCTATGTTGTGATTCTCCTCTCATGTCTTGATCCTCCCCATAATGCGGTCCTCCCTCGCGTATCGTGACCCTTCCGATATCATGACACACCCTCACATCATGACTATCTTTACCATATCACGACCCCGCCCATGTCGTGACCCTTCCCGTATTGTCACACCCCCATATCGCGATCCTCCCTCCCATATCACAAATGTCGTGATGCTCCCCATACCGTGACACCCCCCCATATCACAACCATCTGTCCCGTGTCGCAACCCTCCCATGTCATGGCCATCCCCCCATATCATGACCCCCCCATGTCGTGGCCATCCCCTCATATCGTGACACCGTCCCATATCGCAACCATCCCTCCCACATCGCAACCCTCCCACGTCACGACCATCCCCGTATCGCGACCATCCCTCCCATATCGCGACACCCCATGCGGTGACCCTCCCCGTACCGTGACACCCCCACATCGCGACCGCCCCCGCCGTATCGCCGCCCCGTCCCCCGTGTCGCGACGCCCGTCGTGACGGCCGGCCCGCAGGTGTTCGCGGTGCTGACGCTGCAGCTGCTGGTGACGCTGGGCTTCGTGGCCGCCTTCACGTTCGCGGGCGGCGTGCGCTCGTTCGTGCGGCGCCACGTCTGGTCCTACTACGTCTCCTACGGCGTCTTCTTCGCCTCCCTCATCGCCCTCAGCTGCTGCGGGGAGCTGCGCCGCAAGCACCCCTGGAACATCGTCGCCCTGGTGGTGCCGGCCGCCCAGTGGGGCGCAGCGCGGCACCAAAGTGTGGGGCTGGGGGCGGAGGGGCGAAGCGTGGGGCTGGGGGACAGCACAGCACCCAAGTGTGGGGCTGGGGGCGGTGGGGCACAGCGCATCCCCAAAGTGTGGGGCTGGGGGCAGTGGGGCACAGCACACCCCCAGAGTGTGGGGCTGGGGGCAGCACAGCAGCCAAGTGTGGAGTTGGGGGCAATGGGACACAATGCACCCCCCCAAAGTGTGGGGCTGGGGGGCAGCACAGCACCCAAGTGTGGGGCTGGGGGCGGTGGGGCACAAAGCATCCCCAAAGTGTGGGGCTGGGGGCAGTGGGGCACAGCACACCCCCCAGAGTGTGGGGCTGGGGGCAGCACAGCAGCCAAGTGTGGAGTTGGGGGCAATGGGACACAATGCACCCCCCCAAAGTGTGGGGCTGGGGGGCAGCACAGCACCCAAGTGTGGGGCTGGGGGCAATGGGGCACAGCACACCCCCAAAGTGTGGGGCTGGGGGCGGTGGGGCACAGCGCATCCCCAAAGTGTGGGGCTGGGGCGCAGCACAGCACCCAAGTGTGGGGCTGGGGGCAATGGGACACAATGCACCCCCCCCAAAGTGTGGGGCTGGGGGGGCAGCACAGCACCCAAGTGTGGGGCTGGGGGCGGTGGGGCACAAGGCATCCCCAAAGTGTGGGGCTGGGGGCACAGCACAGCACCCAAGTGTGGGGCTGGGGGCAATGGGGCACAGCACACCCCCAAAGTGTGGGGCTGGGGGCGGTGGGGCACAGCGCATCCCCAAAGTGTGGGGCTGGGGGAACAGCACAGCACCCAAGTGTGGGGCTGGGGGCAATGGGGCACAGCACACCTCCGAAGTGTGGGGCTGGGGGCGGTGGGGCACAGCGCATCCCCAAAGTGTGGGGCTGGGGCGCAGCACAGCACCCAAGTGTGGGGCTGGGGGCAATGGGGCGCAGCACACCTCCGAAGTGTGGGGCTGGGGGCCACAACACACCCCAAAAGCGTGGGGCTGGGGGTGGTGGGGCTCAGCAGACGCAGTGTGGGGCAGTGGGTCCCTACAACCCCCGTGTGTGGGGCTGGGGATGGTCTGGGGGGGTCCCGGTATGGAATGGGGGCACCTGTTGGGGTCTGGGGGTGTCCCAGTATGGAATGGGGGGGTCCCAGTGTGGAATGGGGGCATCTATTGGGTCTGGGGGTGTCCCAGTATGGAATGGGGGTGTCCCAGTATGGAATGGGGGCATCTATTGGGTCTGGTGGTATCCCAGTATGGAATGGGGGGTTCCAGTATGGAATGGGGGGGTCCCAGTGTGGAATGGGGGCACCTATTGGGGGCGTCCCAGTATGGAGTGGGGGCACCTGTTGGGGTCTGGGGTGTCCCAGTATGGAATGGGGGCACCTAATTGGGTCTGGGGTGTCCCAGTACGGATGGTGGTGTCCCAGCACGGAGGTGTCACTGGGGCGGGCAGTGGGGCGCCGGTGGGGGGTCCTGGCGCGGCCTGTGGGTGCCCCCCGCCCTGACCCCCCCTGGCCGCCCGCAGTCGGTGCTGACGCTCAGCCTGTCCTACATGGTGGGGATGATCTCCAGCTTCTACGACACCGACGCCGTCATCATGGCCGTCGGCATCACCGTCGTCGTCTGCTTCACCGTCGTCGTCTTCTCGCTGCAGGTGGGCCGGGCGCCGCCGGGCGCCGTTGGGTTTTGGGCTCCCGGGGGGTGCTGGGGGTGCGGGGGGGGGGGGGGCAGTTGGGTGCCCACAGTTCCCGGTTGGGTACCGGGGGGACCGGTTGGGTTTTGAGGGTCCCGGTTGGGTGTCGGCATCGTGGTTGGGTGCTGGGGGGTCCTGGTAGGGTGCCAGGGGTCCTGGTTGGGTGTTGGAGGTCCTGGTTGTGTGTTGGGGGTCCTGGTTGGGTGTTGGGGGTCCTGGTTGTGTGTTGGAGGTCCCGGTTGGGTGTTGGAGGTCCTGGTTGGGTGTTGGGGGTCCTGGTTGGGTGCTGGGGGGTCCTGGTAGGGTGCCAGGGGTCCTGGTTGGGTGTTGGAGGTCCTGGTTGTGTGTTGGGGGTCCTGGTTGGGTGTTGGGGGTCCTGGTTGTGTGTTGGGGGTCCTGGTTGGGTGTTGGGGGTCCTGGTTGTGTGTTGGAGGTCCTGGTTGTGTGTTGGGGGTCCTGGTTGGGTGTTGGGGGTCCTGGTTGTGTGTTGGAGGTCCCGGTTGTGTGTTGGAGGTCCTGGTTGGGTGTTGGGGGTCCTGGTATAGTGCTGGGGGTCCTGGTTGGGTGTTGGAGATCCTCATTGGGTGCTGGGGGTCCTGGTTGGGTGCTGGGGGTTCTGGTATAGTGCTGGGGATCCCAGTTGGGTGATGGGGGTCCTGGTTGGGTGCTGGGGGTCCCAGTTGAGTGCTGGGGGTCCTGGTATAGTGCTGGGGGTCCTGGTAGGGTGTTGAGGGTCCTGGTTGGGTGTTGGGGATCCCGGTTGGGTGCTGGGGGTCCCGGTTGGGTGCTGGGGGTCCTGGTTGGGTGCTGGGGGCCCTGGTTGGATGCTGGGGATCTCGGTTGGGTGCTGGGCATCATGGTTGGATGCTGGGGGTCCTGGTTGGGTGCTGGGAGGTCCTGGTAGGGTGCCAGGGGTACTGGTTGTGAGTTGGAGGTCCTGGTTAGGTGTTGGGGGTTCTGGTTGGGAGTTGGAGGTCCTGGTTGGGTGTTGGGGGTTCTGGTTGGGAGTTGGAGGTCCTGGTTGGGTGTTGGAGGTCCCGGTTGGGTGTTGGAGGTCCTGGTTGGGTGTTGGGGGTTCTGGTTGTGTGTTGGAGGTCCCGGTTGTGAGATGGAGGTCCTGGTTGGGTGTTGGGGGTTCTGGTTGCGTGTTGGAGATCCCAGTTGGGTGTTGGGGGTCCTGTTGGGTGTTGGAGGTCCTGGTTGGGTATTGAAGGTTCTGGTTGGGTGTTGGAGGTCCTGGTTGGGTGTTGGGGGTTTTGGTTGGGGGTTCCGGTTTGGTGTTGGGGGTCCTGGTTGGGACTTGGAGGTTCTAGTTGGGTGTTGGGGGTTGTGGTTGGGTGTTCAAGGTCCTGGTTGGGTGTTGGGGGTTCCGGTTGGGTGCTGGGGGTTTTGGTTGGGTGTTGGAGGTCCCGGTTGGGTGCTGGGGGTTTTGGTTGGGTGTTGGAGGTCCTGGTTGGGTGTTGGACGTCCTGGTTGTGTGTTGGAGGTCCTGGTTGGGTGTTGGAGGTCCCGGTTGGGTGTTGGATGTCCTGGTTGGGTGTTGGGGGTCCCGGTTGGGTGTTGGGGGTCCCGGTTGGGTGTTGGAGGTCCTGGTTGGGTGTTGGGGGTCCCGGTTGGGTGTTGGAGGTCCTGGTTGGGTGTTGGGGGTCCCGGTTGGGTGTTGGAGGTCCTGGTTGGGTGTTGGGGGTCCCGGTTGGGTGTTGGAGGTCCTGGTTGGGTGTTGGGGGTCCCGGTTGGGTGTTGGAGGTCCTGGTTGGATGCTGGGGACCAACTGGCGCCCTACTGACCTCTCCTCCCCCCAGACCAAGTACGACTTCACGTCGTGCCGCGGCGTGCTGCTGGTCTGCCTCGTGGTCCTCATCCTCTTCTCCATCCTCTGCATCTTCCTCCGCAACCGCATCGTCGACATCGTCTACGCCTCCCTCGGGGCGCTGCTCTTCACCTGCGTGAGTGGCATCGGCTGGGGGGACACCGGGGGGATGTGGGGACATCGGGGGGATGTGGGGACATGGGGACACCGGAGAGATGTGGGGACATCAGGGAGATGTGGGGACATGGAGACACCGGAGAGATGTGGGGACATCAGGGGGATGTGGGGGGACGTGGGGACACTGGAGAGATGTGGGGACGTCAGGGGGATGTGGGGGGACGTGGGGACACCGGGGAGATGTGGGGACATCAGGGGGATGTGGGATCATCAGGGAGACGTGGGGACGTGGGGGGATGTGGGGACACCAGGGAGATGTGGGGACATCGGGGGGACGTGGGGACATGGTGAGAAATGGGGACACCGGGGAGATACAAGGACATGGGGATATTAGGGAGATATGGGGACATCAGGGGGACATGGGGACATGGGGACATCGGGGAGATGTGGGGACATCAGGGGGACAGGGGACACTGGGACAGGGGGACACCGGGGAGATACGAGGACATGGGGACATCAGGGGATGTGGGGACACCGGGGGGGACGTGGGGATGTGTGGGGATTTGGGGTCCTGGGGACACCAGGGAGATAGGGGCATGTCAGAGGACATGGGGACACCAAGGGGACACCAAGGGGACACCATGGGGATATGGGGACACCAAGGGGACAGCAGGAGGGCAGGGGGACACCAAGGGAACACCAGGAGCAAGCAGGGACACTGTGAGGACAGCACAGGGACACTGTAGGGACACCAGGGGGACACAGGGACACTATAGGGACGTTATAGGGACACTATAGGGATACTATAGGGACGTTACAGGGATAGCAGGGAGACATGGGGACACCCGAGGGATGTGGGGACATCGTAGGATATGGGCACACCAGAGGAACTTGGGGTCACCTGGTGAACATGGGGGCACTGAGGGGACATTATGGGGACACGGGGACACCGTGAGGACACCGTGGGTGGGACTCTGGGGGTCCTGGGGACACCGTGAGCATGTGGGGATGTGGGGCTTTGGCACGTGGGGACACGGGGACTTGAGATACGGGACATGGGGACACGGGGACAGAGGGACAAGCAGACATGGGGACACGGAGACAGAGGGGACAAGGGGACATGGGGGTGCAGTGACTTGGGGGTGTGGGGACAAGGGGACACGGGGACATGGGGATGCGTGATGTGGGGACGGGGGGACATGGGGACATGGAGATGTGGGACAGAGGGGACATGAGGACACAGGGACATGGGGACAGAGGGGACACGGGGACATGGAAGTGTGGGGACATGGGGACATGGGGATGCAGAGATGGAGGGGACATGAGGACAAAGATGTCATGGGGACAGAGGGGATATGGGGACGCAGTGACAGAAGGACACAGGACATGGGGACATGGGGGCGTGGGGACACAGGGACTGAGGCATATGGGGGGGCGTGGGGACAAAGGGACAGGGGGACGTGGGGACACAGTGACATGGGGACATAGGGACAGAGGGGACACGGGGACGTGAGGAATACGGGGGGATGTGGGGACACAGCAGTGCGGGGACATGGGGACACAGAGATGGGGGGACATGGGGATGCAGTGACAGAAGGACACAGGACGTGGGGACACGAGGACAAAGGGGACATGGGGACAGAGGGGGCACGGTGACATGGGGACATGTGGATGGAAGGGACGTGAGGACAAAGGTGACGTGGGGACAGAGGGGATGGGGGAACGTGGAGATGGGGGGACGTGGAGGTGTGGGGACGTGGGGATGTGGGGACACGAGAACAAAGGTGACATGGGGACAGAGGGGATGGAGGACATGGGGACGGGGGGGACGTGGAGATGGGGGGATGTTGAGATGTGGGGACATGGGGATGGGAGGACGTGAGAACAAAGGTGACACGGGGACAGAGGGGATGGGGGACGTGGGGATGGGGGGGCGTGGAGGTGTGGGGATGTGAGAATGTGAGGACGTGGGGACACAGGGATGTGGGGATATGGGGACGTGGGGATGTGGTGACGTGGGGCATGGGGACTTGGGGACATGAGAATAAAGGTGACATGGGGACAGAGGGGATGGGAGACATGGGGATGTGGGGATGGGGGGATGTGGGGACATGGGGACACGAGAACAAAGGTGACATGGGGACAGAGGGGATGGGGGACATGGGGATGTGGGGATGGGGGGATGTGGGGACATGGGGACACGAGAACAAAGGTGACACAGGGACAGAGGGGATGGGGGACGTGGAGATGTGGGGACATGGGGGATGGGGGATGTGGGGATGTTGGAAAGTCGAGATGTGGGGATGTGGTGACGTGGGGACATGGGGATGTGCGGACGTGAGAACAAAGGTGACATGGGGACAGAAGAGATGGGGGACATGGGGATGGGGGTTGTGGAGGTGTGGGGACATGGGCACATGGGGACACGGGGATGGGGAATGGGGGACGGGGGAACGTGGTGACGTGGGGACATGGGGACATGAGAACAAAGGTGACATGGGGACAGAGGGGGTGGGGGACGTGGGGATGTTGGGATGGGGGGATGTGGGGACGTGGGGACATGAGAACAAAGGTGACATGGGGACAGAGGGGGTGGGGGACGTGGGGATGTTGGGATGGGGGGATGTGGGGACATGGGGACATGAGAACAAAGGTGACATGGGGACAGGGAGGGTGGGGGACGTGGAGATGGGGGGATGTGCGGATGTGGGGACGTGGGGATGTGGGGATGGGGGGACGTGGGGACGTGGGGACGCGAGAACAAAGGCGACGTGGGGACAGAGGGGATGGGCGACGTGGGGCCGGGGGGGGTCAGAAGGACAGACGGACGGAAGGACAGACGGACGGAAGGACAGACGGACGAGGGGCGGTGCGCCGCGGAGGGCGGGGGCCGCGAGGCGCGGTGCCGACGCGGCGCTGCCCGCAGTTCCTGGCCGTGGACACGCAGCTGACGCTGGGCAGCAAGCAGCTGGCGCTCAGCCCCGAGGAGTTCGTGTTCGCCGCGCTCAACCTCTACACCGACATCATCAACATCTTCCTCTACGTCCTCGCCATCATCGGCCGCGCCAAGGAGTAGGGAACCGCCCCCGCCCCCCCCCCAAACCGCCCCCAGCACGGTGCCCCCCCCCCCACCCGCGTGTTCGAGTCCTTCTCTCCCCCTCTTCTCTCCCCCCCCCCAAAAAAAGCTGTGAATAAGCCGCCCCCCCCCCCATATTGGATGGTTGAACACTGGAAGCACTTTGGCCCAGAGCCCCCCCCCCCCCCCCAGACCCCCAGAAAAGCTGTGAATAAGCCCAACCCCCCCAACTCCCCCCCCCCAAATGTTGGATGGTTGAACACCAGAAACGCTTTGACTCGGAGCCCCCCCCCCCAAAAAAAGAAAAAAGCAGTGAGAAGAGCCCCCCTCCCCCCCCCCCAAACCCCCTCCTTCCCAGTACTGGGGGTTGAAGCACTTTGACCCAGAGGCCCCCCCCATAAAAAAGCTGTGAATGAGCTCAGTTCCCCCCCCCCCCCCCCCCAGTATTGGATGGTTGAATGCTGGAAGCGCTTTGACCCAGAGCCCCCCCTAAAGAAAGCAGTGAAAAGCCCCCCCCCAAAAGCTCCCCCCCAAAAGCTGCCCCTAAATTTTGAGTAGTTGAACACTGGAAGTACTTTGACCTGACCCCCCCCCCCCCCCAAAAAAAAAAAGCTGTGAATACCCCCCCAACTTCCCCCGCCCCCCCCCCCCAGATGTTGGATGCTGAATACTGGAAGCACTTTGACCCGGAGCCCCCCCCAGTTCCCCCCTCCCGCACGTAGCCCCATTGTGCCGGGGGGGTCCTGCAGTACAGCCCCCCCCGTCGTCGTCGTCCCCCCCGGCTCCGGTTCTGCTGTTAATAAAACTCCATTTAGTTCAATCCCAAGGCTTCTGTGTGCCCCCCCCCGGGTTGGCGGCCCCCCCACCTCCTCAGGCTGCTGCTGTCCCCCATTGTGGTGGGGGGAGAGGAATTGGGGAGGGGGGGGTTCCCCATGCCCTGCTCAGGGACTCCCAGTGCTGGGAGGAAGAAGGAGACCCCCCCCTCCCTTTGTCCTTCCCCGACCCCGCCTCCGTCCCCATCCCCCAGCAGAGGAAGAAGACCCCCCCCCAACCTCCCCCCCGATCCTCTCTCCCATCAGACGAGCCCCCCCCCCAACTCCCACCCCCAGGAACGACGGTATGGAACCGAGGTGTGTCTGTGTGGGGGGGGTCACCACCACCAGCCCTTTATTCAGTGCTGTGCCCGCCCTGATGCCCCCCCATCTTCATCCCACATTTTGGAGGAAGGAGAAGACCTCCCCCCCCCCCCATCCTCATCCCATCCTCCCCCCGCGCCCCCCCCCAGAAACAGCCGTACGGAATCCAAGTGGGGTCGGTCACCACCAGCCCTTTATTCAGCGCCGTTCTCCCCCTTCCTCCTCTCCGTGCCCCCCCCGGTGCCCCCCCCATCTTCATCCCACATTTTGGAAGAAGGAGAAGACCCCCCCCTCCCCCCCCCTCCATCCTCATCCTTCAGTGGAGGAGCCGGCCCCCCCCCTCCATCCTCATCCCCCAGCAAAGCGGTGCCCCCCAGCAAAGCGGTGCCCCCCCGCCCCCCCCCATACGGAATACGGGAATCAAAGTGGGTCGGTCACCACCAGCTCTTTATTCAGCGCCATTCTCCCCCTTCCTCCTCTCCGTGCCCCCCCCCGCGCCCGCCCCCCCGGTGCCCCCCACCGCAGCAGCAGCAGCAGCAGCAGCGGCAGAACCTTCCCCCCCCCCCGGGGGGGGCGCAGCGCTGCCTGTCCCTCTCGGCGCGGGCGGCGTCGCGCTGCGCCCGCAGCTCGAAGCTTTTGGTGATGAGCCGCACCGCGTTCATCTCCTGGCAGCGGCGGGGGGGGCCGTGGCGGCTCTGCCGGGGGGGGTCCCGGTGGTGGGGCCGGGGGCGGCTCTCCGGGGGGGTCCGAACGCCGCCCCCCATCTCCGCGCTCTCCGGGTGCTCCCGGTGGCGACGACGCGCCTCTCGCGGTGGCGCCGCGGGGCGACGCAGGCGCAGCCGTGCGGGTGCGCGGGGGGCGGCGGGGGGGGCGGCGTGGCACGGCAGCGCCGGGGGTCTCTGTGGGGAGAGCGGCTGGTGAGACGGCGGGCCTGGGCCGGTGTCCATTGCCGGGGCACGTTTCATGGCGGCGCGTCACCGGGTGCCGGGTACTGTGTGCCGTGTGCCGCCGTGTGCCACCATGTGCCGCCATGTGCCATGTCCTGTGTGCCGTGTGCCGCCGTGTGCCGCCGTGTGCCATCATGTGCCGCCGTGTGCCACCATGTGCCGCCATGTGCCATGTCCTGTGTGCCGTGTGCCACCGTGTGCCGCCGTGTGCCGCCGTGTGCCACCATGTGCCGCCATGTGCCATGTCCTGTGTGCCGTGTGCCGCCGTGTGCCGCCATGTGCCATCATGTGCCGCCGTGTGCCACCATGTGCCGCCATGTGCCATGTCCTGTGTGCCGTGTGCCACCGTGTGCCGCCGTGTGCCGCCGTGTGCCACCATGTGCCGCCATGTGCCATGTCCTGTGTGCCGTGTGCCGCCGTGTGCCGCCATGTGCCATCATGTGCCGCCGTGTGCCACCATGTGCCGCCATGTGCCATGTCCTGTGTGCCGTGTGCCACCGTGTGCCGCCGTGTGCCGCCGTGTGCCACCATGTGCCGCCATGTGCCATGTCCTGTGTGCCGTGTGCCGCCGTGTGCCGCCATGTGCCATCATGTGCCGCCGTGTGCCACCATGTGCCGCCATGTGCCATGTCCTGTGTGCCGTGTGCCACCGTGTGCCGCCGTGTGCCGCCGTGTGCCACCATGTGCCGCCATGTGCCATGTCCTGTGTGCCGTGTGCCGCCGTGTGCCGCCATGTGCCATCATGTGCCGCCGTGTGCCACCATGTGCCGCCATGTGCCATGTCCTGTGTGCCGTGTGCCGCCGTGTGCCACCATGTGCCACTATGTGCCGCCATGTGCCATCATGTGCCATGTGCCACTGTGTGCCACCGTGTGCCACCATGTGCCACCGTGTGCCAGGTCCTGCGTGCCGTGTGCCACCATGTGCCGCCATGTGCCATGTCCTGTGTGCCGTGTGCCGCCGTGTGCCGCCATGTGCCACCGTGTGCCAGGTCTTGTGTGCCATGTGCCACTGTGTGCCATGTGCCACCGTGTGCCACCGTGTGCCACCGTGTACCACCATGTGCCATGTCCTGTATGCCATGTGCCACCGTGTGCCACCGTGTGCCATGTCCTGTGTGCCATGTGCCGTGTGCCACCATGTGCCACCATGCGCCTCCATGTGCCATGTCCTATGTGCCATGTGCCACCATGTGCCACCATGTGCCATGTCCTGTGTGCCATGTGCCACCATGTGCTGGGTCCTGTGTGCCACTATGTGCCACTATGTGCCATGTTATTTGCCGTGTGCCATGTGCCACCATATGCCAGGTCCTGTATGCCATGTGCCACTATGTGCCACCATGTGCTACCATGTGCTGCCATGTGCTGCCATGTCCTGTGTGCCATGTGCCACCATGTGCCACTATGTGCTGCCATGTGCCATGTCCTGTGTGCCATGTGCCACCATGTGTCATGTTATTTGCCGTGTGCCTCCATGTGCCATATCCTGTGTGCCATGTGCTGCCATGTGCTGCCATGTGCCGCCATGTGCCGCGTCCTGCACGCCATGTCCCACACACGGAGTCCCACGCCACGCGCCACGAGCCAGGCACGGAGAGCGGATCGCCAGCCGCCGCGCCCCACGTGCCAAAGCGCGCGTGCCATTGCGAGTGCCGGTTGCCGCATCTCGCGCGCCGTGCTCCACGTGCCAGTGCCGCATTATTTGCCCCCCCCCCAACCCCGCACAGCCTCCGCTCGGTGCCCACCTGCCGTCCCTCGCGGTGCGGCGCTCCTCCGGCTTCGGCCGGGCGGCAGGCGCAGGGCTCGGTGGCGTCCCGGTACCCGCGGCGATGCCGTTCGTCCCGCCGCTCCGGCCGGGCCGGGCAGCCCAGCGCCGCGTTACCGCGGCTCGGCGACGCTCGGAGCCCTCCGTGCTCGGCGCGGATCTCGTCGTCCCCGCGGCGCTCCCGGCGCTCGGCGCCGCTCAGCACCTCGACGGCGGCGCAGCAGCTCCGCACGGCGCGCCACGCCGCCCCCCGGCCCCGCGACCCCGCGGCTCCGTCGCTCGGCCCCGCTCCGTGCCGGCAGCTCCTCCTCCCGCCGGCGGCGGCTCTCATCGCGCCCTCATCGCCGCGCAGCCCGCCCGCATCGCCGTCGCTGCCGTCGCTGCCGCTGCCGCCGCTGTCGGTGCCGCTGCCGCCGTCGGTGTCGGTGCCGGCCGGGCTCGGTGCTCGCGCCGGGCGGTGGCTCAGGAATTCCTCCAGCGTCCGCGCGGCCAACCCGGCGGCGATGAAGGAGCGGTCGATGGCGGAGTCCGGCGCGGCGCCGCCGATGTGACACGACGCCAGCACGGAGCCCAGCGCCTCGGCCACGCCGGGGGGCTCCGAACCGTCCGGAGGCGGCGGGCGGCGGCGGTCGACGGCCGCGCCGCGGGGCTGCGGTGCGGGGCTGCGGCTCGGCGGATCCCGGGGCTGCGGAGCGGCGCCGGTCGCGCGGCAGCTGCAGCAGAACCCGGCGGGCGGCGGCGGGGTTCCTGCGGGGGGCGAACGGGGGGGGTCTGAACGCTGGGACGTCCCGACGGGGGCGAAACAACGGGGGCGGCCCGCCGGGACGCCGCGCCGGGGTCGCCGGGTCGGGGGTGATCCGGCTGGAGTCGCTGCGCCCGGGACGCTGCATGGGGGCGACACTCTGGGGGGCTCTGCTGGGTCACCGCGGTGGGACACCGCGCTGGGGGCACCCCGTTGGGTCACTGTTCTGGGGACGATCCGCTGGGGACGGTTCATTGGGGACAATCCCTTGGGGACACCCTGCTGGGGACGATCCACTGGGGACAGTCCAATGGGGAGAGTCCACTGGGGACAGTCCACTGGGGACAATCCATTGGGGACCCCCCCCGGGACGCCCCATCGGGGTCACTGCACTGGGGACGCCGTGCTGGGGGTGACCTGTTGGGAGCGCTCCGTTAGGGACGCTCCATTGGGACCCTGATAGGAGCACAGTGCCCAAAGCCCCCTGTGCTGTGAGACTCGGGGTCCGCATTCCTGCATCCCCACCCCAACACCCCCACCTCAACATCCCCACCTCAACATCCCCACCCCAACACCCCCATCCCAACACCCCCATCCCAACACCCCAGACTTAACACCCCCATCCCAACATCCCCACCCCAATGCCCCCACCCCAACACCCCCACCCCAACACTCCTATCCCAACGCCCCCACACCAACACTCCCACCCCAACACCCCCACTCTGACACCCCCATCCCAACGCCCCCACCCCGACCTCCCCATCCCAATGCCCCCACCCCGACGTTCTCATCCCAATATCCTCCCCCTAACGTCCCCCCATTACCGCCACCCCCCCGTGCCCACCCCCATCACGGTGTCCATAGGGCTGCCTTCCAGGCCACAGCGCCATGACGCCGCGACGCCCGGAACGTCCCCTCACTGTGACGCCCCGCTCGGAACCCCCTCCCCGTAACACCAGGCGGGGGGGCGGCGATGGCGGCCTCGGGTGGGGGGAGACCCCCGGGGGGGCACGCGGCCGCCGTGCTGCGATGCTACGACCTCCTGCGGGAGGAGATCCAGGCTCTGCTGGCCGAGAACGAGGAGCTGACGCGCATCGTGGCCGCCGTCCGGCACCACCGGCGCTGCCCCCTCCTCACCTCCACCCCCCAGGACCCCCTCGGCTCGTTGCCGTTCGGCGGCGCGGCGTGGGGCTCAGAAGCTCTGCCCGGTGCCGACGGCTCGTCCTCGTGGCGCAGCGGTTCTGGCGGCGGCACCTGGGCGGCGTTGAGGCCGCACAGCAGCTCCGACATCGTGTCCGGGAGGCTCCTGGCACGCAGCGGGAATGAGAGTAAGGGGGACCTGGGACCCCTTTCCATCCCATCCCACCCCGTCCCATCCCATCCCACCCCATCCCATCCCATCCCATCCCATTCCTAACCTCCATCCCATCCCCATCCCTATCCTCATCCTCATCCCCATCCCCATCTCAATCCCAATCCTCATCCCCATCCCAATCCTCGTTCCCATCCCATCCCATTCCCATCCCAATCCCAATCCTAATTTCCACCCCCATCCCATCCCACCCCAATCCCCATCTCATTTTATTTCCTTCCTGCCCCCATCCTCATCGTATTCCAATCCTAATCCCAATCCCATCCGAATCCCCAAAACCCCATCCCAACCACAATCCCACCCCCATCCCATCCAAATCCCAATCCCTATCCCACGCCATCCCCATCCCATTCCAACCCCAATCCTACTACATCCCCACCCCATCCCATCCCAATCCCAATCCAATTCCAATCCAATATCAATCCCATCCCAATCCCAATCCAATCCAATCCCAATCCAATCATAATCCCAACCCCATCCCCATCCCACTCTACCCCCACTCCAATCCCAGTCTCAATTCCAATCCCAATCCCAATCCCACCCCACCTGATCCCAATTCCATTCTACTCCACCCCCACACCACCCCATCCCAATCCCAAACCCGATTTCATCCCCATCCCATTCCAGTCCCACTCCATCCCAGTCCAATCCTAATCCCAATCCCATCCCGTCCCATCCTATCCTAATCCCATCACCATCTCATTCCAATCCCAATCCCAATCAATCCCAATTCCAATCCCATCCCACCCTAACCCAATCCCATACCATTCCAAAGCCTGTCCTGTCCCCATCCTTCCAAATCCCATCCCAGTCCCAATCCCAATCCCAATCCCATCCTATCCCCTGCAAACTCCACTCCCATTCCACCCCACTCCAATCCCAATGCCATCTCAATCCCATCCCAACCTCAATCCCAACCCCAACCCCAACCCCAATCCCAATCCCAATCCCATTTTACTCCAGCCCCTACACCACCCCATCCCAACTCCAACCCCAACCCCAATCCCAATCCCAATCCCATTTTACTCCGGCCCCTACTCCACCCCATCCCATCCCCAACCCCAATCCCAATCCCATCCCAACCCCAACCCCAATCCCATTTTACTCTGGCCCCTACACCACCCTATCCCAATCCCAATCCCAATCCCATTTTACTTCAGCCCCTACACCACCCCATCCCAACCCCAACCCCAACCCCAACCCCAAACGTAATCCCCCCAATCTCAATCCCAATCCCACCCCTTCATAATCCATTCCCAATTCCCCCCATACCAATCCCAATCCTAATCCCCTCCAATCCCAATCCCAATCCCAATCCCATTTTACTCCAGCCCCTACACCACCCCATCCCAACCCCAAACCTAATCCTGCCAATCTCAATCCCAATCCCACCCCTTCATAATCCACTCCCAATCCCCCCCCCATCCCAATCCCAATCCCATTCCCAATCCCCCCCATCCCAATCCCATTCCCAATCCCCCCCATCCCAATCCCAATCCCATTTTACTCCAGCCCCTACACCACCCCATCCCAACCCCAACCCCAACCCTAATCCCGCCAATCCCACTTCCATTCCCAACCCCCCCATCCCACCCCCAATCCCACTCCCACCCCCAGCCCCCCCAAGCTGTTCCCCCACACGCACTGTTTCCCCCCCCCCCAGGCGCCCCCGCCGCGCTCCCCGCGCCGCCCCCTCCGGCCGCCCCCCACGCACGAACTTCGTGCCCCCCCGAGTGGCTCCGCGGCGCCGCGACCCCCCCGGACTCCCCCGACTCCCGCACGGCCGACCCCGCACCGCCCGCGGAGCAGCAGCACCCGCTGGACCTGCGGCTGCCGGAGGCGCTGCGCCGGGACCCCAGCCGGGAACCGAGCCTCGGTGCGGACCGCGACCCGACCGGAGACCCGGACCGCGACCCGAGCCTGGATCCCAGCCGGGACCCGAACCGCGATGCGGACCAGGACTCCGCCTCAGAGGCAGCGTCGGGCTCCGCGCAGCGCGGTACGAGGGTTCGGGGCGGCCCCTGGGTTCGGGTCCCAGTGTCCCCGTGGGTTCGGGTCCGGTGTCCCCGTGGGTTCGGGTCCTGCTGTCCCCGTGGGTTTGGGTCCCAGTGTCCCCGTGGGCTCGGGTCCTGATGTCCCCGTGGGTTCGGGTCCCAGTGTTCCATGGGTTCGGGTCCTGGTATCCCCATGGGTTCGGGTCCTGGTATCCCCGTGGCTTTGGGTCCTGCTGTCCCCGTGGGTTCGGGTCCTGCTGTTCCCATGGGTTCGGGTCCCGGTGTCTCTGTAGGTTCTGGGTCCTGCTGTCCCCGTGGTTTCAGATCCCCATGTCCCCATGGTTTTGGGGTCCCAGTGTCCCCGGGGTTTCTGGGCAGTCCCACTGTCCCCGTGGGTTCGGGTCCCGGTGTCCCCCTGGGTTTGGGGCAGTCCCAGTGTCTCCATGGGTTCTGATCCCAGGCTTTTGGGGTGGTCCCACCACCTCTGTAGGTTTGGGATCCAGATGTCCCTGTGGGTTTGGGGTCCGGATGTCCCTGTGGGTTTCAGTCCCAGTGTCCCCATGGGTTCTGGATCCCTGCGTCCCCATGGCTTCAGGGTCCCAGTGTCCCCATGGGTTCTGTGTCCCGATGTCCCTGTGGGTTCAGGGTGGTCCCCGTATCTCCCTGTCCCCATATCTCCCTGTCGCCATGTCACACCCCCACCCCATCCGTGTCCCCACGTCACACCCCTCGTGATCCCCACCCATGGAACCCACTGACACCGGGGGACAGAATGGGGGCGGAGTGGTGGGGCAGAGGGAGGGGTCACAGAGACAGAAGGACAAAGGATGGCGTCGGGGTGACAGAGGATGGGAGTCATGGTGACAGGGATGGGGTTGGGGTGGCAGGGGGATAAGGGATGGGGTCACATCGGGGTGAAAGACAGACAGGATCGGGGTGACGGACAAGGGATGGGTTTGGGGTGGGGACAGAGGGGTGGGGTGATGGTGGCAGGGATGAGGGACGGCATCAGGGTGGTGACAGAGGGATGGGGTTGGGGTGATGGGGGCAGAGGGACGGGATTGGGGCCACAGTGACAGAGGGGTGGGAGACAAGGTCAGGGTGACAGAGGGACAAGTGATGGGGTCAGGGAACAGAAGGGGGTGGGGTGGGATCATGGGGACGGAAGGGATGGGATGGGGTGGGATGGGATGGGATGGGATGGGATGGGATGGGGTGGGGTGGGATGGGATGGGATAGGGTGGGATGGGATGGGGTGGGGATGGGATGGGATGGGTTGAGATGGGTTGGGGTGACAGTGACAGAGGGAGGAGGGATAGGGTCAGGGGACAGAGGGATGGGGTTGGGGTGATGGGGACAGAGGGACGGAGTTGGGTTGGGATCGCAGCGACAGAGGGACGAGGGATGGGGTTGGGGTGGGGACAGAGGGACGGCATCGGGGTGACAGAGGGACACGGGGCTGGGGTGGGAGTGACGGAGGGTCCACCCCACAGAGCGGCGGCAGTGGGAGCGCCTGGTGGGGGAGGTGGCCTTCCAGCTGGACCGCCGCATCCTCGGCCACGTCTTCCCTGAGCGAGCGCGGCTCTACGGCTTCACCGTCAGCAACATCCCCCAGAAGATCCTGGGGGTGTGTGGGGTGTGTGGGGTGGGATGGGGTGGGATGGGGTGGGATTGGGGTGGGTTGGGGATGGGGATGGGGATGGGGATGGGATGGGATGGCGATGGAGATGAAGATGGGGATGGGATGGAGATGAGGATGGGGATGGGATGGGATGGGGATGGGGATGGGATAGGATGGGATGGGGATGGGATGGGAGGGAATGGAATGGGATGGGATGGGATGGGATGGGATGAGGATGGGGATGGGGATGGGGATGGGGATGGGGATGGGATGAGGATGGGATGGGATGGGATGGGGATGGGGATGGGATGGGATGGGAATGGGGATGGGGATTGGGATTGGGACTGGGACTGGGATTGTAATGGGATGGGATGGAGATGGCGTGTGATTCGTGGAACGGGGCCGGTCTGGACCCTCCACCGACGTCCCTCTCTCCGTCCTGCCCCCACCCCGCGCCCCCTCCCTGCAGTCGGTGCTCAACCCCACGTCCAGCTCCTTCGATGAGCAGCGCTGCGCCGCGCTGAGCCACCGCTACGTCACCCTGATGGAGCGCCTGAAGCTGCTGGGGTACAACCCCGCCGTGCACCCCGCCTTGGCGGAGTCCTTGGTCAACACCTACGGCATCCTCCGCGAGCTGCCCGAGCCCCCCGGCCCCCCGCCCGGCCCCGCTCTGCTGCGGCACGCAATGCTGGCCGTGGTGCCCCCCACGCTGAGGGCCGACGCGCTGGTGCTGCTCGAGTGCCTGCGGGAATTGGCGCGGGAGGACGGCAGGCCGCTCTTCCTGGCCTGAGCCATTAAAGTGCGGGACTGCAGCGGCTGTGCGTGCGGTGCCGCAGGGTGCGGCGCGGGCAGAACTGCAGCCTTGCTGGGGGGGAAGGGGGCTGGTGATGCGGGGCCGCCAGGGACGCGGTGACAACAGGGACGCAGGGATGCAAGGATGCAGGGCTCCAGGGATGCAGGGCTGCAGGGACAAAGGGCAGCCAGAGATGCAGGGCTCCAGGGACGCAGAACTGCAGGGATGCAGTGCGGGCAGGAATGAAGGGCAGCCAGAGATGCAGGGATGCAGTGCAGGCAGGGATGAAGGGCAGCCAGAGATGCAGGGGTGCAGTGCTGCCAGGGACACAATGCTGCCAGGGATGCAGGGCCACCGAGGATGCAGTGCTGCCAGGATTGCAATGCAGCCAGGATTGCAGGGATGCAGCCAGGGATGCAGGGCTCCAGAGATGCAGGGCTGCAGGAATGCAGGGCACAAAGGACGCAGGGCTGCAGGGATTTGGTGTGCGCTGCATGGATGTGATGCCGCCGCACCGCAGTGCCGTGGGGTCGGTGCTGGTGGCGGTGTGTGCTGATGGGGGGCTGTGGGGGGAGGCAGAGATGGCGATGCGTCTGGGTGCGCGCTGAGGAGCTGCACCAAGGGCTCCGTTCCGTTGTGGGCAGAGGGCAGCTGCAGCAGAGTGAGCTGCGGGGTCAAACAGCTGCAGACGCAGAGAGGTGCAGAATTTCAGCTACAGAAACCGCTTCCCTGTGGGTCCGCTGAATTCTTGACTACTTTAAACCACAGTTCTTGTAAAACTCATCCACTGCAAGGCGGAGCTCGGTTTCTTTGGTCTTTTCATAGGATCACAGAATCCTGCACGGCCTGGGCTGCACAGGAGCACAGCGCTCATCAGTCCCAGCCCCTGCTGTGTGCAGGTCGCCAACCAGCAGCCCAGGCTGCCCAGAGCCACATTGTTGGAGACGGGACTGTAGTGAGACTGGAGCTCAGAGACAGGATTGTAGTGAGACTGGAGCTCAGAGACAGGATTGTAGTGAGACTGGAGCTCAGAGACAGGATTGTAGTGAGACTCGAACTCAGCTGTTCGTCGAGGAGCTTTATTAAATCAGACTCTGCTACGACAGCAGGTCGGGTCACTTCTGGCAAGTGTCCCCAGACCCAACACACACACAGGGTATTTATGCGCTTTTTCAGGGGTGACTCCATAGCAGAAAGGGGGACAACAATGCGCTCATCGTCTCGTAGCGATGTGCTCATCGTCTCTTTCGGTTCCTTCCATGACGTGTTGTCCTCGTTCCTCATGCCTCAGGTCATCTCAATTCCTTACCTTAATTCTCTGAAAGGACACGTGCACCTACTCTTATCTAATAGCCAAAATCTCTACTCAAGCATTTCAACACTCATTTCTCATCTACTCTTACCCTGACAATTCTACGAACTTGATTTATTTGTTGATTAGTTCACCTACTGACCCTGCCGTGGTCACGGACGGGGCTCTACAGGGGTAAATGAGCAGCTTCTGTTGCAAACTCAGTGTGAACCTTGCAGTTTCTTTAACACACATCCAGCCTGGCCTTGGATGCCTGCAGGGATGGGGCATCCACAGCCTCCTTGGGCAACCTGTTCCACTGCCTCACCACCTCTGCATGAAAAACTTCCTCCTCACAGCCAACCTCAACCTCCCCTGGCTCACTTTAAAGCCATTCCCCTCGTCCCATCACCACCACCCTCACAAACAGCCGTTCCCCTCCTGTTTATCCGCTCCCTCCAAGCACTGAAGGCCACCATCAGGTCTCCCTGCAGCCTTCTCTTCTCCGAGCCAAACGAGCCCAGCTCCCTCAGCCTTTCCTCATAGCAGAGCAGCTCCAGCCCTCTGAGCATCTCAGTACCCCTGAGCATCTCAGTGCCCCCTGAGCATCTCCGTGATGCTCCTCCGGACTCATTTTCGTGCAGAGCAGAAGAGGCAGCACATTTTCTCCCGACTTTACAATCTGTGCATCTTCCCTGCGTGCCACAGCTCTGCTTTGTGCACATAAAATACACGTAAGGAATTCAAACGCAGCTTTTGCTGCTAAGCTGGGTGCTGCTAAAAGGAGCGATGAGCTGAGGGCAGGGGATGTTCCCCAGCCTTTTTCCGACCGTGCCTGCCCAGGGCCGGCGGCTGCTTTCTGTTCATCGCATCGCACTCGATGTCCCGGCAGGCTGAAGCTGGGCTGATTCCCAATCGGTCGTGTGCTAAAGGCGGCCGAGCTGGCAGCAGGAAGCTTCGCTCCTTCCGCCGCATCCCGCGTGGTTCCCGGGAGAGCAGGACGGCGGCAGCAGCTGAACGCGGCTACAAACGAGCGGAGCCCCGGGCCGGTCCTCGCGCCGGCGCTGCTCACCGTCGTAGCGCTGGGTGTCTGCACAGCCGGACTTCCGAAGTTCTTCACAGCGAGGAATTACCGTGCGGAACCACGAGGGAAGGGAAGAGATTCCTTCAGGACGGCAGCAAAGGGAAGCTGCGGAGATAGGATTTAAATCACTGCGTCGGCACGGATCCGTGCCTGCGCCTGCTGGCTGCTGTTCCTCCGTGATACTGAGCTGGGCTGAAGGCAGGAAAATGCAGCAGGACAGCTTCGGACCAGACGGAGAAAGTCGTGTTTGACCCTGTAAGTGAATGTATACAAACACAGCGCCTGGAACGGCTCAAAGCCAGGAGCGGCAGGGAGGATCCGTCGCAGTGCTAAGCAGCACAGCCTTCTCTTCCCCGCAGCGGAGCAGGGGACCTGAAATGCCGAGGCAGTGCCAGGGCTGGAGGAAGACGCTACAGAATCACGGAAACACCGAGGTTGGAAAAGCCCTACAAGATCACCCAGTCCGACCATCCACCCATCACCAGTCGCTCTCACTAAAGCACATCCAAGCGTCCCCCGAACACCTCCAGGCCCCCGGCTCTCTGTCCACGGCCGGCTTTGTGCAGACGCTGCTTTCCTGCTCCCTACCACTGGCTGTGGTCACGGAGGGCTGAGCAGCACCAGGAGGAGCTCAGTGGTGAGCAGTGATGGGGAGGGGGCCAGCACAGCCCTGCAGAACAGCTGGGAGCTCGGAGCTCGGAGCCAAACCGGGGAGGGGTGCAGCGCCCAGGATGAGGGCAGGGATGGCGGTCGGGCCGGCTGATCTGACACTGGAACAGCTGCCAGAGAGGCTGTGGATGCCCCGTCCATCCCTGGAGGTGTTGAAGGCCAGGTTGGATGGGGCCCTGGGCAGCCTGGGCTGCAGTGAAATGTGGAGGTTGGTGGCCCTGCCTGTGGTGGGGGTTGGAGCTTCGTGATCCTTGAGGTCCCTTCCATCCCTGGCCATTCTGTGATTCTCTGATTCCAACTGCGTCTGCACAGTCCTGAAGATAGAGGAGTTTTATAACAAAAAATACAGCTCAGACACCTCTGTGTGGCAGTGAATGCATCTTTTTCCTCCCGGCACGGAGTTCCCCATCTCTTTTGTAACACAAGGGGAAGGTGGCATTTATGAAAGCTGCCAGCAGACACGTCCAAAATGAAGAACAGCAAGAACATTTCATAAAGTCGATGCAGCTACGCTGGTAGGTTTGCTGCAGCCAAGAAATGAGCAAGATGAGGGAATTTTGATGACCAGCTGTGT
Organism: Lophura swinhoii; assembly: GCA_030408155.1. Taxonomy (NCBI): domain Eukaryota; kingdom Metazoa; phylum Chordata; class Aves; order Galliformes; family Phasianidae; genus Lophura; species Lophura swinhoii. The sequence continues at coordinate 98,251,234 of CM059456.1, read as the reverse complement.
CATGAGGTGTGACAGAGGGAGCCAACATTTGTTTTGAAAGAAAGAGAGCTTCAGAGCTTTAGATTGGAAGTCAGTCGAGGCCCTTCATGTGCAATGTAATTCCTGTAAAGAATTAGTCGAGCTGCTCCTAGAACTGATTACAGCTTTCTTGTCTGTTACAGGGATGCCCCGTCCCTGGAGGTGTTCGAGGCCGGGTTGGATGGGGAGCCTGGGCTGGTATTAAATGTGCAGGTTGGTGGCCTGCGTGTGGCAGGGGGTTGGAGATTCATCATCCTTGAGGTCCCTTCCAGCCCTGGCCGTTCTGTGACGCTGTGACACCGAGCTGGGAGGTGCGGCTGGCACGGTGGAAGGAAGGGATGCCGTTCAGAGGGACCTCAATGGGCTCCAAAGGTGGCCCCGGGTCAACCTGACGAGGGTCAACGCAGCCAAGTGTTGCTGGGCGTCCACAGCCTCCTTGGGCAGCCTGTTCCGGTGCCTCACCACCTCTGGCTGAAAAACGTCCTCCTCGCATCCAACCGAAACCTCCTGCCTCAGTTTAAAGCCATTCCCCACTGTCCTATCAACAAGGGGAGGCAATTCCAGCAGCTTTCCAAAGCACACACAGAAACCTCTTTGCAATGCAGCAGGTAATGCCTCCAAACGAGAAGAGATTCCAATTACAGGAGAAGTAAAACAGCTGCACGAGTTACTGACAAGGTGCTACAAATAAAACCAGTGCCTCCTCAGTTACTGCCTGTGCATCCCTGCAGGCATCCCAGGCCAGGCTGGCTGTGGCTCTGGGCAGCCTGGGCTGCTGGTTGCACACAGCAGGGGTTGGAATCACAGAATCACAGAATCACAGATGGTTGGGTTGGAAGGGACCCCAAGGATGACGAGGTTCCAACCCCCACCAATGCAGGGCCACCAACCTCCACTTTTCACAGCAGCCCAGGCTGCCCAGGGCCCCATCCAACCTGGCCTCCAACACCTCCAGGGATGGACGGGGCATCCACAGCCTCTCTGGGCAGCTGTTCCAGCACCTCACCGCTCTCACAGCAAACAACTTCCCCCTCACATCCAACTGAAATCCGCCCTCCCTCAATTCCAACCATTCCCTCGTCCTGCTGTCATCTCCCCTTCCCAAGAGCTGACTCCCCTCCTGTCTGTAGGCTCCCTTGAGGTGCTGAAGGCTGCAATGATTCACCCCGCAGCTTCTCTTCTCCATGCTGAACGAGCCCAGCTCCCTCAGCCTGTCTTTGCAGGGAGGTGCTGCAGCCCCGCTCATCTCCGTGCTCCTCTGGCCCCTCTCCAGCAGCTCCCCGTCCTTCTTGTCCTGAGGACTCCACACTTGGACGCAGACCTCACAAGAGCAGAGCAGAGGGGCACAATCACCTCCCTGTCCCTGCTGCCACCCCTCTGCTGATGGAGCCCAGGATCCCATTTGCCTTCCGAGCCACAAGGGCACACTGCTGGCTCATGTTCAGGTTTTCATCCATCAAGACCCCCAGGTCCTTCTCCACAGGGCTGCTCTCAAGGCCCGCTCCTTGCAGTCTGTAGGGATGCCTGGGATTCCTCCGGCCCGAGTGCCAAACTCTGCACTTTGCCGTGTTGAACCTCATCAGCTTCACCCAGCCCACGTTTCCAGCTTCTCGAGGTCGCTCTGAATGGCATCCCTTCTTTCAGCTGTGTCGACCGCACCGCTCAGCTTGGTGTCGTCAGCAAATTGCTGAGGGTGCACTCGATTCTGCCATCGATGTCATTGATAGAGATGTTACAGAGCACCGGTCCCAGGACAGACCCCTGGGGGACGCCGCTCGTTACCGGCCTCCACCTGGACACGGAGCCATTGATGACCACCCTCTGTCTGCGGCCTGTCAGCCAATTCCTTATCCATCGAGTGGCCCACCCATCACATCCACATCCCTCCGGTTTGGAGATAAGGATGTGGAGGGGGACCGTGCCAAAGGCCTGCCGAGCGCTGCGCTCCTTTGCAGCCCAGGCCATGCGGGATTCTGTGACTCCACGATTTTCTTCCATCCGTTGTGATTTGCAAAGAGGAGGCTGAGCGCAGAGGTGCAGACACGTGGAGGCAGGCGCTGATTTCCTCGTGGTGTATTTTGGCAGGGCCGGTCTATGCGCCGCGCCAACAAAAAGCACGAACCGCACGGGGAGCAAAGCAGCCCTGGCCGTGCTCTGCCACCTCACGGCGCGCTGCCGCCCTTTCTGGCCAGCTGTGCCACCAAACGGCTTGCAGGGCCGCCGCATGGACCGGGGAACAACTCCAGATGCGAAGGCATTTAAAAGGGAAATGTTATTTGCCGAGACTGAAGGTGCAGTGCGAGGGAGATGGGTGAAATGTTAGGAAGAAATGACCCAGCTGAAAGCAGGACGCACTGCAGGGCACAATAACAGAGCATCTCCATTGCGCAGCGCCCCGGGAAAGGCAGCGACGTTTTTTGTGAGCAGCTGGACAAAACCATGCTGCGTGCAGTCAGGTGTGCAGGGAAACGCAACCTATTCATTTTGCAGTCATTTATTCACATTTTTATTGGCACGGATGGTGAGATGGAAACATGGATCTCAACCAAGGAGACCAATGCATGACGCACCAGAGCTGACAGGAGGAAAACCATCTCACTGAGTCAGCAGGCAGATCTCACCCAAGTCCTGCCTTCAGAATGGAGAAGAGCTGAATTACTGAGCCCTGCCATACCCGAATCTCTTTCTTTCGAGCCCCAGCCCCCCTGAATCACAAGCTGCACACATCAGTTCCATATTAACGCGCTCCCTCAATCTGCCATCGCCACCACTGACTGCGCACACGGCGGTGCTGAGCACTGAGCTGAGCCCTGAGCTGAGCACTGAGCACTGAGCTGAGCCCTGAGCTGAGCACTGAGCTGAGCACTGAGCTGAGCCCTGAGCTGAGCACTGAGCTGAGCCCTGAGCTGAGCACTGAGCTGAGCACTGAGCTGAGCACTGAGCTGAGCCCTGAGCTGAGCACTGAGCTGAGCCCTGAGCTGAGCCTGATGTACGGCCAGCTGCAAACGCAGCTCCAGACAGCAGTGAGGACAGGGGAGCAAAGGGCAAATGGAAAGCAGAGCCCTTCTTCTCAGGTGGGTTTGTTGCTGCTGCCATGGAATCCTAGCACGGCCTGGGCTGCAGAGGAGCACAGCGCTCATCAGTTCCAACCCCCTGCTGCGTGCAGGTCGCCAGCCAGCAGCCCAGGCTGCACAGAGAGCCCACAGGGTGCCATAATGGTCCGCAGGGTGCCATAGGGATCCACAGGGTGCCAAAATCATAGAATCATCAATGAATCACAGAATGGCCTGGGGACCACAATTCTCACCTGGTTCCAACCCCCTGCTGTGTGCAGGTCGCCAACCAGCAGCCCAGGTGCCCAGAGCCACATCCAGCCTGGCCTTGGCTGCCTGCAGGGATGGGGCATCCACAGCCTCCTTGGGCAACCTGTTCCAGTGCCTCACCACCCTCTGGCTGAAAAACTTCCTCCTCACATCCACCCTAAACCTCCCCTGGCTCACTTTAAAGCCATTCCCCTCGTCCCATCACCACCACCCTCACAAACAGCCGTTCCCCTCCTGTTTATCCGCTCCCTCCAAGCACTGAAGGCCACCATCAGGTCTCCCTGCAGCCTTCTCTTCTCCGAGCCAAACGAGCCCAGTTCCCTCAGCCTTTCCTCATAGCGGAGCAGCTCCAGCCCTCTGCTCACGTCCAGCTTCTCGTCCACCCGGACCCCAGTCCTTCTCTGCAGGGCTGCTGTCCAGGAGCTCTTCCCCCAGTCCGTATGGACACCTGGCGTTGCCCGACCCGACGCAGCACCCTGTGCTTGAACCTCACTGGGTTCACCTGGGCCGCTTCCGCAGCCCGTGCAGGTCCCCCTGGGCGGCCTCTTTCATTCTTTTGCAGCACCGAAGTCCCACGGCAGCGGCAGCCGCCTGAGCCGAGCTTTGCTCCTCTCTGCCTCCTTGGTGGATCCCCCGCAGCATCCTGTCATCAGCTGGGATTATCAGCAATCCGGGGCAGCGAGGTTTCCTTCCTATGGGCTCTTTGTTCAAAGGCAATTACAGCATAGAGGAGCCCTGCTGGAGACATTAGTGACAAACAGTAATTATCCAAACGTGTTACAAAATGAAGCCAGTGTGACAATACCTACGTTGTAATTAGAAAAGCAAAGCAAATGCGCGAATGGATGCATCAGCTGAGGCTTCCCTGTAAGTAACCACTATTACCTTGGAAATAAGAAGGAAAAACAAACACCATCAACTTGCAGAATAAAAGATTCTCAGCTTGAAAAGGCGAATCATTTCCAAACTGATTATTACTAATTGTTGATTGGAAACACGCAGGCAAAGTCGTCAGGCTGCAGTGTGACAGTGAAGGGCCATTGCAGACCTCAGAACTGAGATCTCTGCTAGGAATCCTGCTTTATGATCACAACTCCGGGTATTTTTCAGGGGCAGCAGCTCAGGAATGGCCAAACTCACTGGGGGCTGAAGAGCCCTTTGGATGATCACAGAACCACAGAATCACAGATGGTTGGGTTGGATGGGACCCCAAGGATGACGAGGCTCCGACCCCCACCAATGCAGGGCCACCAACCTCCACATTTCACAGCAGCCCGGGCTGCCCAGGGCCCCATCCAACCTGGCCTCCAACACCTCCAGGGATGGACGGGGCATCCACAGCCTCTCTGGGCAGCTGTTCCAGCACCTCACCGCTCTCACACCAAACAACTTCCCCCTCACATCCAACTGAAATCCGCCCTCCCTCAATTCCAGCCATTCCCTCGTCCTGCTGTCATCTCCCCTTCCCAAGAGCTGACTCCCCTCCTGTCTGTAGGCTCCCTTGAGGTGCTGCAGGCTGCAATGATTCACCCCGCAGCTTCTCTTCTCCATGCTGAACGAGCCCAGCTCCCTCAGCCTGTCTTTGCAGGGAGGTGCTGCAGCCCCGCTCATCTCCGTGCTCCTCTGGCCCCTCTCCAGCAGCTCCCCGTCCTTCCTGTCCTGGGACCCCCAGCCCTGGGTGCAGTGCTGCAGACGGGGCCTCAGGAGAGCAGAGCAGAGCGGGACGCTCAGCTCCCTGTCGCTGCTGTCGCCCCCCTGCTGCCGGAGCCCAGGACCCCATTTGCATTCTGAGCTGCAATCACAGCCTGCTGCCTCACGTTCAGCTTTTCACCACTGGACCCCCAGGTCCTTCTGCGCAGGGCTGCTCTCCAGGCCCGCTCCTCGCAGCCGTGTGGACGCCCGGGACGATGCTCTCAGGAGCGCGGTTTGGCCTGCAGGGAGCTGGCCGTGACGGTCACCTTCCAGCCGGGTCTGGTCTGTGATCCCGTGCAATTTCAGCTCAGCCAGGGACGAGCCCCAACCTCGTAACGAAAGTCACTTTTCTTACCGTCATCTTTGGTTCAACGCATCGACCCTGAATCTCCAGACACGGAGTGCCACCCCCACCTGCATTTCACTGTGTTTGGGACAGTGGCTCGGCTCCACAGCTCCCTCTGCCATCAGTGCGGCTCAGCTGCGGTTTATCTTCGTTTCTGAAGGTCTGAATCGCATCCCAGGCTGCACTGACATTGCAAGCTGTTGAAGAACCTGCAAGGTTCACACTGAGTTTGCAACAGAAGCTGCTCATTCACCCCTGTAGAGCCCCGTCCGTGACCACGGCAGGGTCAGTAGGTGAACTAATCAACAAATAAATCAAGTTCGTAGAATTGTCAGGGTAAGAGTAGATGAGAAATGAGTGTTGAAATGCTTGAGTAGAGATTTTGGCTATTAGATAAGAGTAGGTGCACGTGTCCTTTCAGAGAATTAAGGTAAGGAATTGAGATGACCTGAGGCATGAGGAACGAGGACAACACGTCATGGAAGGAACCGAAAGAGACGATGAGCACATCGCTACGAGACGATGAGCGCATTGTTGTCCCCCTTTCTGCTATGGAGTCACCCCTGAAAAAGCGCATAAATACCCTGTGTGTGTGTTGGGTCTGGGGACACTTGCCAGAAGTGACCCGACCTGCTGTCGTAGCAGAGTCTGATTTAATAAAGCTCCTCGATGAACAGCTGAGTTCGAGTCTCACTGCAATCCCGTCTCTGAGCTCCAGTCTCACTTCTCTATCACCAGCCCTCCAGAATCCACCCTGTGGGCATCGGGCGGCTCGCTGTGCTGCAGGCACCGCGTGGAGTCACCCACGTTTGGCTCAATCCATTCTGCCTTAACCGTGCGTGTGGTAACCAAACCGTGTTACCTTATTTGGACCTTAAGTTTCCCTGATAGATGGATTTGTTCAGTGTCCTGAAAGACAGACCATCCCAAAGGTTTAAATGATCAAATCGCGCTCCGCATCCTGTTAGAGAACCAAAGCCATGGATCTGCCCTGCCTTCAGAGAGCTTCTTCCCTCCCTGCCCATGCATTGGCATTTGCCAGCACCCTGCAGCACGAGGTGCAGAAACTGAAGACAGAGTGGCTGCATAAAACAAAATAAAGCTGTACAGCAGTCGACTGTTTGCAAGCACGTTAAAGCCAGGCTTGGGCTTGAGCATCCCTGGGAGGAGGCTGTGGATGCCCCATCCCTGCAGGCAGCCAAGGCCAGGCTGGATGTGGCTCTGGGCACCTGGGCTGCTGGCTGGCGACCTGCACACAGCAGGGGGTTGGAACCAGGTGAGAATTGTGGTCCCCAGGCCATTCTGTGATTCATTGATGATTCTATGATTTTGGCACCCCGTGGATCCCTATGGCACCCTGCGGACCATTATGGCACCCTGTGGGTTCTCTGGGCAGCCTGGGCTGCTGGCTGGCGACCTGCACACAGCAGGGGGTTGGAACTGATGAGCGCTGTGCTCCTTTGCAGCCCAGGCCATGCTAGGAGTGATCTATGGGTCTCTATTTGTCCATAGCACTCTGTGCTCTGGCAAAGACCTTCAGCGTACGCACACAGGATACGCAGAGCACACAACACCCCCCCTTGAGAGGTCCCAAAGTGGCACAGACAGGCTGCGAGCATCCCAGCAGCACAGCAGCGCTTTCTGTGAGTGCAGTTTTGCTCGTGCCTCGCTTCAAAACGCATTTCTTTGGTCTTGCCTTCAGCAAAACAGCCTCCTGCACTTTAAAAGCAAGAACAGAGCATAAAAGCCCTGTCAAAGGAAAATGGTTCAGGCCACACACGATTCTACCCAGGAGAAAAGAAGAAGAGCAGAGATCAGCACCACGATGGTGCGCCGCTGGAGCATCCCTGGGATGGCGCTGCAGCCATTCCAACAGCAGAAATCACTGAAGGATTAAGAAATCACAGATTTAAAATTGTTCCACCTCCACACGTCGCCGTCCAGCTGCACTCCCCAAAGGTGCCGCTCTGCCAGCGAGCACCTAAAGTGAGGGGGTGGGAAATGGAATATTCCCGCTCCAGTTCCCTCCTGCAACGTAGGGATGATGGCCTCATCGCACCCCAGTTGAGTAGCGAGGCGTTAATTGGTGTTTGTGCAGCATTCCAGCAGTGCAGATGGAGGTTAATGGCTCTGTTGGTGCCGTCCCATGCAGGTGGAGAACGATGCCCTGGGCCACGCGGGGACGGACGATTAAAAGCAGCGTTCGCTCACCGGTCACCGCTTCAGTTGCACCTCCTGTCTCGTAGCACCGAGTTAAAGAAGTTCCTAGAGAAGAATATCCCACAGCTACGGAATGCCTGCACCATCTGCCTATTGCCAGGCTCTCGGGGCACCGCCGCCTGACTCCTTGATCATACAATCAGAGAATCATAGGATCATAGGATCATAGGGTCATAGAATCATAGGATCATAGGATCATAGAATCAAAGAATCATAGAATCACAGAATGGCCTGGGTTGAAAAGGACCAGAATGACCCCCTGCTGTGTGCAGGGTGGCCAACCACCAAACCAGGCTGCTCAGAGAACCCATAGGGTGCCATAAGGACCCATAGGGTGCCATAGGGACCCAAAGCAGTGCCATAAGGACCCATAGGGTGCCACAGGGACCCATAGCAGTGCCATAAGGATCCATAGGGTGCCATAGGGACCCATAGCTGTGTCATAAGGATCCATAGGGTGCCACGAGGACCCATAGGGTGCCATAAGGACCCATAGGGTGCCATAGGGACCCATAGCTGTGTCATAAGGACACATAGGGTGCCACGAGGACCCATAGGGTGCCATAGAGACCCATAGCAGTGCCATAAGGACCCATAGGGTGCCATAGGGACCCATGGCAGTGCCATAAGGACCCATAGGATGCCATAAGGGCCCATAGTGTGCCATAAGAATCCATAGGGTGCCATAGGGACCCATAGCAGTGCCATAAGGACCCATAGGGTGCCATAGGGACCCATAGCACTGCCATAAGGATCCATAGGGTGCCATAGGGCCCCTAGTGTGCCATAGGGATCCATAGTGTGCCATAGGGATCCACAGGTTGCCATAAGAACCCGTGGGGTGCCATAAGGATCCACAGGGAGGATGGGTCCCATAAGGAGCCATGATCATACAATCCTAACATGGCCTGGGGACCACAATTCTCACCTGGTTCCAACCCCCTGCTGTGTGCAGGTCGCCAGCCAGCAGCCCAGGTGCCCAGAGCCACATCCAGCCTGGCCTTGGATGCCTGCAGGGATGGGGCATCCACAGCCTCCTTGGGCAACCTGTTCCAGTGCCTCACCACCCTCTGCATGAAAAACTTCCTCCTCACATCCAACCTAAACCTCCCCTGGCTCACTTTAAAGCCATTCCCCTTGTCCTATCGCTTGGACTCAATGATCTTGAAGGTCTTTTCCAACCTGAGCAATTCTGTGACAGTTCAGGTGTGAGGGGAAATGTCTCACAGCAATGCCCAGAGCTGTGTGCGCCCCATCCTTTGGGCTGCCCCGTGCCAGCTTGGGCTCTGCACAGCCTCTGCTGTGTTCAACAGCGCTGTTCTGGGCTGCACTGAAAAAGGGGCGGCAGCAGGGACAGGGAGCTGAGCGTCCCGCTCTGCTCTGCTCTCCTGAGGCCCCGTCTGCAGCGCTGCGTCCTGGGCTGGGGGTCCCAGGAGAAGAAGGACAGGGAGCTGCTGGAGAGGGGCCAGAGGAGGGCACTGAGATGCTCAGGGGCACTGAGATGCTCAGAGGGCACTGAGATGCTTGGGGGCACTGAGATGCTCGGGGGGCACTGAGATGCTCAGAGGGCTGGAGCTGCTCTGCTATGAGGAAAGGCTGAGGGAGCTGGGCTCGTTTGGCTCGGAGAAGAGAAGGCTGCAGGGAGACCTGATGGTGGCCTTCAGTGCTTGGAGGGAGCGGATAAACAGGAGGGGAACGGCTGTTTGTGAGGGTGGTGGTGATGGGACGAGGGGAATGGCTTTAAAGTGAGCCAGGGGAGGTTGAGGTTGGCTGTGAGGAGGAAGTTTTTCATGCAGAGGGTGGTGAGGCACTGGAACAGGTTGCCCAAGGAGGCTGTGGATGCCCCATCCCTGCAGGCATCCAAGGCCAGGCTGGCTGTGGCTCTGGGCACCTGGGCTGCTGGCTGGCGACCTGCACACAGCAGGGGTTGGAACTGATGAGCGCTGTGCTCCTGTGCAGCCCAGGCCGTGCTAGGATTCTGTGTCCTATGGGTCTCTGTGTGTCCCTATGTGGCATCTGTGTGTCCCTATGGGGATCTCTGTGCCCCTACGTGGGATCTGTGGTTCCCTATGGGTATTGATATGTCCCCATGTGGGATCTATGGGTCTCTATGGAGATCTATGGGTCTCTATGTGGATCTCTGTGCCCCTATGTGGGATCTGTGGTTCCCTATGGATATCTACGTGTCCCTATGTGGGATCTATGGGTCTCTATGGGGATCTATAGGTTCCTATGGATATATATGTGTCCCTGTGGGGATCTATGGGTCTCTGTGGGGACCTATGTGTCCCTATGGATATATATGTGTCCCTGTGTGGGATCTATGGATCTCTATGAGGATCTATGGGTATCTATGTGTCCCTATGGGTATCTATGTGTCCCTATGTGGGACCTCTGTGTCCCTATGTGGGATCTATGGGTCTCTATGGGGATCTATAGGTCCCTATGGATATCTATATGTCCCTGCGTGGGATCTATGGGTCCCTATGGGTATCTATGTGTCCCTATGTGGGATCTGTGTATCCCTATGTGGGATCTATGGGTCTCTATGGGGATCTATAGGTCCCTATGGATATCTATATGTCCCTATGTGGGATCTATGTGTCTCTATGTGGGACCTATGGGTCTCTATGGGGATCTACGCGTCCCTATGGGTATCTATGGGTCCCTATGTGGGGTCTATGGGTCTCTCTGGGGATCTGTGGGTCCCTATGATATCTATGTGTCCCTATGGGGATCTATGGGTCTCTATGGGGATCTATGTGTCCCTATGGGGATCTATGGGTCTCTATGGGTCCCTCTGCGTCCCTTGGTGCCGCTGCCCGCCGCAGGGGTTTGGAGCCGGACGAACGCCGCGCTCCTTTCCGACCCAGCCCGTTCCGTGACTCCCCCACCGCCGGCCCCAGCCGCACCCCGCCCCTCCCCTCCCCGCCCCCCGGCCGGCCATAGCGCCCGCCCGGCTCCGCCTCCCCCCCCCCAAGATGGCGGCCCCCACCCCCGCCCTGCCTCCCCCACCCCCCCTCCCCGCCCCCCCCCGCCCCGCCCGCGCCGGGCCGCCCGCCCTGACTCAGCGCCGCTCCGCCTCGCCCTCCCCGCAGCGCGGCACCGCCCGGCACACGGCGGCCGCCGGGTTTTGCCGAGCGGAATGAGGCGAGAGGCGGAACGACAGCGGCCGCCACGCCCGGGGCTGCGGGGAATCTCGCTTAACCCCTGCGATGCCGGCGGGGGGCGGGGGGCACCGGAGCCGCGGGGAGGAGCGGGGCTGCAGCACCTCCGGTGTGCGGCTGCAGCTCGGAGAGCAAACGGGGTCCCGGGCTCCGGCAGCAGCGGGGCGGCAGCGGGGACAGGGAGCTGAGCGTCCCGCTCTGCTCTGCTCTCCTGAGGCCCCGTCTGCAGCGCTGCGCCCGGGGCTGGGGGTCCAGGACAGGAAGGACGGGGAGCTGCTGGAGAGGGGCCAGAGCAGCACGGAGATGAGCGGGGCTGCAGCACCTCCACTGCAAAGACAGGCTGAGGGAGCTGGGCTCGTTCAGCATGGAGAAGAGAAGCTGCGGGGTGAATCATTGCAGCCTGCAGCACCTCAAGGGAGCCTACAGACAGGAGGGGAGTCAGCTCTTGGGAAGGGGAGATGACAGCAGGACGAGGGAATGGCTGGAATTGAGGGAGGGCGGATTTCAGTAGGATGTGAGGGGGAAGTTGTTTGGTGTGAGAGCGGTGAGGTGCTGGAACAGCTGCCCAGAGGGGCTGTGGATGCCCCGTCCATCCCTGGAGGTGTTGGAGGCCAGGTTGGATGGGGCCCTGGGCAGCCCGGGCTGCTGTGAAATGTGGAGGTTGGTGGCCCTGCATTGGTGGGGGTCGGAGCCTCGTCATCCTTGGGGTCCCATCCAACCCAATCTGTGGTCCTGTGATACGGGCTGTGCGTAAGGCTGCTCTGCTGAGGGAGCCTAAGAGCCGGCCCTGCCTTGTGGTGCTGCTCCTGCATCAGCCCAGCTGCGCTCCACGTTTATAGGGCCTTAAGGGGCCTTTGGGGGCAGTCCTGGGGACGTGGGGCTGTGGGTAAGGCACTGGGGACGTGGGGCTGTGGCTGTGGGTAAGGCACTGGGGCTATAGGGCTGTGGCTGTGGGTAAGGCACTGGGGCTATAGGGCTGTGGCTGTGGGTAAGGCACTGGGGCTATAGGGCTGTGGCTGTGGGTAAGGCACTGGGGCTATAGGGCTGTGGCTGTGGGTAAGGCACTGGGGCTATAGGGCTGTGGCTGTGGGTAAGGCACTGGGGCTATAGGGCTGTGGCTGTGGGTAAGGCCTGGGACGCTCAGCGCTCTGCTGAGGGAGGCCTCCCTGTGAGCAGCCCTGCTGTGTGCTGCTGCTCCTGCATCGGCCCGGCTGCGCCGCGCACCGAAGTCCTTCCAGCCTGGAGCCAGAGCGTGGCAAGGCCCTGCCGAGCCCATGCCTGCCATGGTTCCCTGCAGTGCTTCCCTGCAGTGCTTCCCTGCAGTGCTTCCCTGCGTTGGTTCCCTGCGTTGGTTCCCTGCAGTGCTCCCCTGCAGTGCTCCCCTGCGTTGGTTCTCTGCCATGCTTCCCTGCAGTGGTTCCCTGCAGTGGTTCCCTGCAGTGGTTCCCTGCAGTGGTTCCCTGCAGTGGTTCCCTGCGTTGGTTCCCTACATTGGTTCCCTACGTTGGCTCCCTGCCATGGTTCCCTGCAGTGCTCCCCTGCCATGGTTCCCTGCAGTGCTCCCCTGCCATGGTTCCCTGCAGTGCTCCCCTGCCATGGTTCCCTGCAGTGCTCCCCTGCAGTGCTCCCTGCAGTGCTCCCCTGCCATGGTTCCCTGCAGTGCTCCCCTGCCATGGTTCCCTGCAGTGCTCCCCTGCCATGGTTCCCTGCAGTGCTCCCCTGCCATGGTTCCCTGCAGTGCTCCCCTGCCATGGTTCCCTGCCGTGGTTCCCTGCCATGGTTCCCTGCCGTGGTTCCTTGGCTTGGTTCCCTGCCGTGGTTCCCAGGCCCGCTCGCAGCGCCAGGCCCGAGCAGGTCGGACAGGCTGGGGGCAGACGGAAGGGAGAGGCCGCCCGCGGCTCAGGAATGCGCAGCCCTTATCTCTGGCTCCCCTGCAATCCTGGGGAGGGAACGACTCTCCGGAGTTTGCCTTTCTCTCGCTCTTACTCACCCTCTGCCCTGGGTGGAGCTCGATCCTGCGGCTCGGAGGTGCCCGTGAATCAGGCTGCGGGCACGTCCAGGGCAGCAGAGCCGGCCGGCAGCGCGACCCGCCACCTGCCCGCGCACCTGGGAGGTAGGAGAAGTTCGGAGCTCCGGCCCCAAAGGCGCTGCGAAGGGGCCGGGGGGCTCCGCTTCTGCTCCGCTGCTCTGCGCCGGGCGCTCGGAGGCTGCGGCAGGGATTTTGTGCGGGTGGGAGGTGGCTGCCGGGGGCACGGGGGTTGTGAGGGTCGTGAGAACTGCAGGGGGGCGAGGAGAGTCCCAGGAGGTCGTAGAGTCATCGAAGGGCCTGGGTTGAAAAGGACCGCGGTGATCATTGAGTTCCGATCCCCTGCTGTGTGCGGGGCCGCCAACCAGCAGACCGGGCTGCCATAGGGATCCATAGGGTGCCATAGAGATCCATAGGGTGCCATAGGGATCCATAGGGAGCCATAATCATCGAATCCTAGAATGGCCTGGGTTGAAAAGGACCACGATGATCATTGAGTTCCAACCCCCTGCTGTGTGCAGGGTCCCCAACCAGCAGACCGGGCTGCCCGGAGAACTCATAGGGTGCCATAGGGATCCACGGAATGCTATAGGGATCCACAGGGTGCCATAAGAACCCATAGGGTGCCATAGGGATCCATAGGGAGCCGTAATCATCAAATCCTAGAATGGCCTGGTTTGAGAAGGACCATAATGAACATTGAGTTCCGACCCCCTGCTGTGTGCAGGGCCGCCAACCAGCAGCCCAGGCTGCCCAGAGAACTCATAGGGTGCCATAAGGATCCATAGGGTGCCATAGGATCCACAGGGAGCCGTAATCAGAATCCTAGAATGGCCCGGGTTGAAACGGCCCACGCCGCTCATGCAGTTTCAAGCCGTGCGATGTGCAGGGTCGCCAGTATCGGCGTGTGTGCTGCGGAGCGGGGCAGTGCGTGGTGGCAGGGCTGGACGAGCCCTGCAGGAGGCAAAGAGCCGGGAGCATCTGCTGCGGCTCGCTGCCCCGTGCCTGCTTTGTGCCCACGCCGCGTGCCTGGCTGTGCAGCCGCCTGCCAGCACGGCCCGCGAGCAGCAGCGCAGGCGTTCGTGCACGTACATGCAGAGGCACGGGCAGATGTGTGTGGACGCGTTCAGGTGCACGTATAACTCATTTTTTCCACAGATGTGAGCCTGTCTGACTGAACTCCGGCTTTGTGTGTGTGTGCAGAGAGGAAGGAAGAAGAAGGTTTTGCGTTCTCAGCACTCTGAGTTGACTGCAGTCAGTGGGGTTCAATTACGGCCTTTGTCTGGCCCCGGGACCCAGGTTCTCTATCATCTGCAATGGTTAGAGGTGCTTGGGGAGGGGAAGAAGCGCCTGTAGAAACCTGCTGAAAGCAGTCAGGTTGTGGAAGCTGCAGTCGGCTCAGCTGTGATGGAAGACAAAATGCAAACAGCCCCCGTGCACAGCAGGGACAAATGCAGCGCAGAGCTCTGCTGACCAGCATCGCTTTGCACGAGCTTCAGCGGCGTGTTTCTATTCTGTGATTCTGTGATTCTGTTGGGTGGGAGTAAGGAGACGAGCAGACGAGAAACAAGGTGGCATCCCTTCATCCCATTAGAACTGGCCCAGGCGTGTGGCGTGGGGGCACGGCGTGATTCATTTTCATTTTAGCCCGGCCTCCGTTTATCCCAGGAGCTGCAGAGTTGGGTTGGGGTGATGGAGGGAGGTGTGTCTGCTGTCGTCTGGCAGTGCAAATAGCGGCAGGCTGGGGAAGAAAAAAGTCATGCTCCTCGTGTGGTGTAGGGAAACCTGCACGTCACAGGCAGAGGTGAAAATGTCCCAGCAGAGTATGCTGTAATGGTCCCAGAGTGGGAGCAGGGCTCAGGGGGCAGACATTTACCTGCCCTGTAATGGTCCCAGAGTGGGAGCAGGGCTCAGGGGGCTGACATTTACCTGCCCTGTAATGGTCCCAGAGTGGGAGCAGGGCTCGGAGGCAGATATTTACCTGCCCTGTAATGGTCCCAGAGTGGGAGCAGGGCTCGGAGGCAGACATTTACCTGCCCTGTAATGGTCCCAGAGTGGGAGCAGGGCTCAGGGGGCTGACATTTACCTGCCCTGTAATGGTCCCAGAGTGGGAGCAGGGCTCAGGGGGCTGACATTTACCTGCCCTGTAAAGGTCCCAGAGTGGGAGCAGGGCTCGGAGGCAGACATTTACCTGCCCTGTAAAGGTCCCAGAGTGGGAGCAGGGCTCGGAGGCAGACATTTACCTGCCCTGTAATGGTCCCAGAGTGGGGTCAGGGCTCGGAGGCAGACTGAGCCCTGCCTCGTGGCCCAGGCAATTGTTCTGAACAACTGGAACTCACCAGCAAACCCGTCAGGATTGGACTTCTTTCACTTTCGTGAGTGAGGGGAACACTTCGGGGCTGCTTTTCAGGCCCCATTTGGCAAACGTTGATGAAGAAGAGTTGTTTTCTAAAGCCTCAGTCAGGGTGAGGGGAATCATAAAGGGCCTGGGCTGCATGCAGTTATCCTCCAGATTGCACCACACATTATTGGGCCTTTTCCTGAAGTTACACACGTTCTCAGGAAATAGCAGTCCAAGGGAAGGCACTGAGCGGCGGGCCCAGGTGAACCTCATGAGGTTCAGCAGATCCAAATGCCAGACCTTGCACCTGGGCTGAGGCAGCGCCCATTACCAGCACAAGCTGGAGGATGAAAGGATTGAGTGCAGCCCTGCCAAAAAAGCCCTGGGGGTGATGGTGGATGGGAAGCCGGCGCTGGACGGGAGCCAGCACCGTGCCCTTGCAGCTCAGAAGGCCGACTGGGCTTTGCTGGGCTGCAGGCAAAGCAGATGGAGGGAGGGGACCCTGCCCCTCTGCGCTGTGCCGTGGGGCCTCACCTGGAGGTGAGCTGTCCTCAGCACGGGAGGGACGTGGAGCTGTGGGAGCGCATCCAGAGGAGGCCATGGGAATGGTCCCGGGGATGGAACGGCTCTCCTGGGAGGACAGGCTGAGAGCTGGGCTGTGCAGGGAAGAGAGGAGAGGAGAGGAGAGGAGAGGAGAGGAGAGGAGAGGAGAGGAGAGGAGAGGAGAGGAGAGGAGAGGAGAGGAGAGGAGAGGAGAGGAGAGGAGAGGAGAGGAGAGGAGAGGGGACTGTTGAGCAGGGTCTGTGGTGACAGGGCAAGGGGAGATGGCTTCACGCTCCAAGAGGGGGGATTTAGGTTAGATATAAGGAAAAAATCTTTTGCTGAGGGTGGCGAGGCACTGAACAGGCTGCCCAGTGATGCGGTGGATGCCCCATCCCTGGGGACTTTGGAGGTGAGGCTGGACCCGGCTCTGAGCAGCCTGACGGAGCTGCGGTGTCCCCGTGCACTGCGGGGCACTTGGAGCAGGCGCCTTTGAAGGTCCCCTCCTAAGGATTCTGTGACTCTGTGACTGACCGAAGGAGAGTGAGTTTGGCATAAGCACTGCTTCCTCATCAGGTAACCCCTCTGAGAGGAGAGGACCCGCTTACCTGCAGAATCTCAGTTTTCAGCCCTCAGCACGCAGCTGCAGCTCTGAGTATTGTTGTGCCCCATGCCCGAGCCACTGCGCGCTCTTTATTCTTGCACAAGAGTTAAGAGTGACAAGCTGAAATGCTTTCTCAATAACCACTTCACAGGGAAATTACAACATGTAACTTTTCTTCTCCCTTGCCCTTCCACTGCCCCATAGGAGGATCCTGGACCTTCTGCTGTGAGGAAAGGCTGAGGGAGCTGGGCTTGTTTGGCTCGGAGAAGAGAAGGCTGCAGGGAGACCTGACGGTGGCCTTCAGTGCTTGGAGGGAGCGGATAAACAGGAGGGGAACGGCTGTTTGTGAGGGTGGTGGTGATGGGACGAGGGGAATGGCTTTAAAGTGAGCCAGGGGAGGTTGAGGTTGGCTGTGAGGAGGAAGTTTTTCATGCAGAGGGTGGTGAGGCACTGGAACAGGTTGCCCAAGGAGGCTGTGGATGCCCCATCCCTGCAGGCATCCAAGGCCAGGCTGGATGTGGCTCTGGGCGTTGGGCTGCTGGCTGGCGACCTGCACACAGCAGGGGTTGGAACTGATGAGCGCTGTGCTCCTGTGCAGCCCAGGCCGTGCAGGATTCTGTGATCCTGGATGAATGGTTCGTTTTGATTCTGCAGCAGTTCATGTTTTCAGGGATCCTTTGCACTGACAGGCAGAGGTGAGTGGGAGCGCAGGAGGCATCCAGCAGTGCTGAAAGGTTCCCAGCTCTGCTCTGCCGCTGGCTGGTAGCATGCAGTCTATTTACTGCTCACCTCGGACGTTTTGCCGCTTACATCGGTTCACAAGGTGAACTCAAACGTGTAGTGTGGGAGATGGGGCTGTTATCATCTCTAGGAGTTCAGTGAGTGAACTGAATAAATGAAGCAGTTTATTTTCTGGTGACTGCGACTCCAGGTGAAATGAAGTTCCTAAACCACAGCAGACAGAGGCGGCATCTTTTAGAACGACGGCTGTGATTCGTGTAAAACCACCGGGAGCAAAGAGTGGCTCCCGTCTGCTCGGATGCTCTGGCGTGGGGCTGTCAGCAGGGGCTGAGCAGGTGCCACGTGTGGAAGCCTGGCGTTGCGTTCACACAACGCTGTGACAGGAATAACAGATTTCCTATCGTCGTCTTCCAAATAACAGCAACCCAGGCACTGAGCCTGCAACCGAGAGAAACTCGGGATGAGAGCACTGAGAGACTTAGCAGAGATACGGACGGGAAGATTGGAAGAGGGCAGTGGTGTGGCATCCTCTGCTGTAGCTCTTGTGAAACTTCCATGGCAGTTTGTTACGTCTGCACCAGGAAATAAATGCTGGGGTGCACTGAAAACTGGAGGTTTGGCCTTAAGCTGAGAGATCCTCCCTGGGTAGAATTGAAATCCTTAGTTGAGAATGCATACGGGAGAAGGTCCTGGAAGGGACGAGCGTAGCTGTCGCTGTCAGTGGTCTGCTGCAGCAGGATTAGAAAGCGGCGGCCATCCATCCATTGCACAGTCAGCTCGAGAACCAAACACACCGTAGCCACGTTCCTGGAGACGGATCCGTTCCCACTCTTCTATCTAATGCAGCATTTCCTTGAGAGCAAGCCAGCGTTTTCCATGTCCTGTTACCATGCCAGCCCAGGCAGTTTGAGCGGAGGCATCGCTGTGCTCTCCTAGAAGTTGGGTATGAGCTGCCTGTTCTCCTGTCTTCGATTTTACCAAACCAAAGGCACGTTTTTAAGTTTTAAGTTTCTAAGCTTTGGAGGCTCAGGACATTTTGGGAGCCTGGCAGTCCTTCGCTGCCCACCACGCAGAGCTGTAAGTGATGTCGTTTGACAGGAGCCGGCCGTGGCCGCTCGCTCCTTTGGGATCACAGTGAGAAATCTCTCCTTCCCGCTGCTCTCCAGGCTGTGTCCTTGGTGGCACTCAGGGTCGTTCCGCCTCGCTCCTCCACTGCAGTTTGGCAGCCCTTCGCACGCCGAAAGCACGAAGCGGTCGTGTGGCTGAGCTGGGAGTCTGGCAGGCCAAAGTGAATCATTTTGGGTTGCCCTCTCCTCTTGCTGGTACCCAGGCAACAAAAGCAAGGTGTGTAAGCCCAGGAAGTTGCGCATACTTGCATGTAGGCATGGGGTCTCGGGCAGAGGTCGTTTGCCAAGCAGCATGGAGCAGCCGCTGCTTGTCAGGCCATCCCATCTTGTGCACGGGGTGCTGGGGAAGCCTCAGCTTTTGGGAGTGTCTGAAGCAGAGGAGCAGGTCCGGCCAGGGAAGGCATCGCCTGAGAGAGGCAGAGTGGGAACTCGCTGTGCAGGCAGAACGCGTCACAGCAAGCACTGCATCAGCGCTGCAAAGGTGATAAAGCTGCCCGAGGTGCTGAGGCATCGCCAGGGCTGGCACTAAGCAGCAGCAGATGGAAGGGAAGCATGGAGCCGGTTTCCTTTCGCTTAGGTGGAGAATAGAGTCCATCTCAATTCGGTTTTGATTCAAGCCTGACGTTTCATTCGGAAGAATGAAGAAAAACGCAGGTCTTTTTTGGGTCGTTGTTTAAATGTAGGGCTTTGCGGCCTCATCGCGATCCTCCAGACACCTTTCCTGAGCCCAGAACTTCACGCTGCTCTTCTGGAAATGAAGTGTACCCAGCGGGGCTGCGGACGTCCCCCCTGGAAGCACTGAAGGCCAGGCTGGACGGGGCTGTGAGCAGCCTGGGCTGTGCGGGCTGCCCCTGCCTGCAGCAGGGCTTGGGGCTGCCTGCTCCTAAAGGTCCTTCCAACCCAAAGCATTCCGTGTCTCTGTGCCCGAGGAGCAAATGAAGCACAAGGCAGCATGCTCCGCATACTTGTCTTTAGTTTCTGCTGCTAGTTTTAGTCTAGAGGTAAAACTTTTATGTCTGTCTTCTGTTATTTTCCCCTCCTCTGCCTTAGACGAGACGTTACGGCTGAACGTCTGTCTGCAGATCCGTGCAGCTGTGCCCACATCGCTGAGCTGTTCTGCTGTGGGTGGGCAGCGCTCCCTGGTCTGATGGCTTCAGCGGATCACAGGGCAGAGTGCTTGTGGTGATATCAAACTGATAAAGGTGCTCCCAGCTGCACCCGTTTAACAGAGCCAGGCCTCGGGCTGAGCCAGAGGAAGGTTCCGTAGGAGGCTCCCTCCTCAAAGCAGCCCCTGGTAACTGAATGGAGAGCTGCACGCTGCTTTCTCTCCTCCTGTTTTTCCCCTGCCAATGTAGGGACGAGGGGAATGGCTTTAAAGTGTGCCAGGGGAGGTTTAGGTTGGATGTGAGGAGGAAGTTTTTCAGCCAGAGGGTGGTGAGGCACTGGAACAGGTTGCCCAAGGAGGCTGTGGATGCCCCATCCCTGCAGGCATCCAAGGCCAGGCTGGATGTGGCTCTGGGCAGCCTGGGCTGCTGGCTGGCGACCTGCACACAGCAGGGGGCTGGAACTGATGGGCGCTGTGCTCCTGTGCAGCCCAGGCCATCCCGTGATTCTGTGCTGTGGATGAGGAGGGCAGTGATCACCTCCTTCGCTACCGGGATGAGATCCTGCCTCTCATCAGCCCCTTTTATCTGCTTTCATCTCCCACCTGTCAGGTTTTCAGCAAGCTCCTTCCTGCTTTCCTCTGTCCGCTGCCCCTGAGCATGGGAGGAGTTGTTCAGAAGCAGCTACAAAGTCTGCCTCCTCCTCCAGCTTCTTCCTGCACTGACAGCTGTGCTGTATTGCAACGCTAAGCAGCGACTTCTGAGGAGCAGCGCGTTGGATGCTGCTTTGTGCTGCCCTCTCCTCCCCTGTGTTCATTATCGCCTCTCCTCGTGGGCTGGGAGGAGGAATTTCTTGGGGAAGAGCTCAGATCTGTAGTTTGGGTTCATTCATTACCTGCTATGGAAAGGTTCTAATTAATGAGTGGTGCTTTTGGAAAGCTAGTCTAGAATCTGTGGAACAAGTAAATTCACTGCTGCGTCCTCCTGTTCCACGCGCCCTCAATGGTGGGGCATGATATTCCCAGTGGGACTGCCCATCTGCTGCATGCAAGTTTCTTTTCTCTGGGCATTGTGAGAGTTCTTACGTTACGAAACTCCATCCAAATGTTGTGTTCCCGATCTCCCTGCAGAAGCTGGCCTTCGTACAGCGCTCATGAGCCACCGAATTGCACAGCGGGTGATACGTACGTGCTGAATTCGCACCTCCCTGCTCCTTTGCACCCCTTGGATATCTTTGCTTTCATCTGTTTGCCACGTTTAATGTGGTTCAGATTATGAGGGCTTCTTAAGCAAGGACCAACGTAATGAGAGCTGATACTTCATCTGACTCCCATCCAAAACCTTTTACCGTACCTGAAAATTGAACAAAGCAGCACGGGCATTTGCCTGTCCCCACCTGGGATTCAGGGAAATCGTGGCTTGTTGCCGGGGCAGTTCAGCAACGGGAGAACTGAGAGGAGACTAAAAAGAAAGTAGTGACCCTGCCCTACCCATGAGCAGGATGCTCCCTGCTCCGTGGTAGCCCAAAAGCAAATGGAATGCTCTGACAGGAACAGAGTCACTGTGTGCTGGTGTGCGGCTGCCACAGCGTGAGGAGGACGTGGAATTATCAGCATCCAAATGAAGGCTGCAGAGGTGGTGAGGGTGTGGGGGGGAGATGGATGAGGGGCGGCTGCGGACCCTCAGTGTGTTCAGCCCAGAAGGAGGCTGGGGGGAGGCAGCAGTGAACACAGCCATCGCATCCGTGGCTTCCTCTCGAAGAGGCCGGCAGGGCGAGCGTTGGGAAAAGGCTGCACAGCAGGGGCGTGGAGCAGCTCCGCAGGGCGGGGGGATGCCCTGAGTGCTGCAGCTCGGGGAGCACTGGGGCAGCACTCGGACGTTGGCTTTGGGGTTTTGGTGGTCAGCGTGGGGCCGCGCGCTGGGCTCGGTGAGCCTCGTGGTGTGATGCTGTGGTGGCTGCACCGTGTGGAAAGTATTCTTCTCTCTCACCTTGGAGCTCCGACCCCACAGCTTCCAATCGTGATACAGGAGAAGAGGGAAATTCAGAGGGACTCGAGCAGAGGATTGCAGGAAACACGCAAGAAGCAGCTGGAGGTGATGGTGTCCATCCAGAAGTTGAGTTGATGTGCAATCAGTGCGGCACGCTGAGGTTCTGTAGGCACTGATTTTCCTATCCAAAGCCAAAAAAGAATGGCTAGCAGGCTCCCAAGCAAAGGAGGCTGCTGTTTGAACCTGAACTGTAGAACTTCTGCCTCTGGCTGCTGTAGGTACTGAAATTATAGGTGGATTTGGGGAAACTTTGCGAGTTTATGATAGCAAAATCCTTTGAAGTCATTGAAGCACGCCTGGCTCAGGACGTTGGTGTGCCTCAAGGAGCTAAAATGGAGTGAGGGGAGCTGTGAGGCATTATAAATGCTCGTCCTATCTCTGTGTGTTCTCCAGGTTCTACAGGACTCTTCAGTCCTTTTGGAAGTGGGATTCTGGATACCAGAATATTTGATCTGATCCCATACAGAGCATTTCATGTTCTGTTCTCCCATTTCGGAAGCATGCAGGAAAGTTGGGGTTCAGGCAGTGAGGATGAGCGTTGGGCACTGAACACGCGGGGACTCTGTTTAGAGAGGCCAGAAATAAAGACCTTCAGTGCTACAGAGTCCCGGGTGCAGTGTTCTGCGTGGAATGGGGTTGGGAAAACCTATAATCCTTATGGAGGATTATGACCTAAATCAACATCGTTCGTGTGAGGAAGAGTCATCAGAGCAATTTAATGGGAGAAAATGGCTTGACGTGTGTTATTTCAAATGCAGTTTCAGATTAATGGCCACCCACAAAAGCGCTGTAAGGTGAGGCGTGTCATCACAGAGTGGATATTGCAGGGCTGCCTGTGTGTAAATACCCCGTGCTGAGTGCAGGGCACCGCAGTTCACTTCCATTGCAGAGGTAATTGCCTTTCACTCCTGGCAAGGAAAGCGCTCGGCGGTATTGCCATGAGGTTTCTGCAGACACGGCCGACTTCACACCGGTTGTGTGCTGGGTCCGCACTCCAGCAGCTGTTAGCCGCGTGAGCGTGCGAACATCATTCCAGTCTGTAACAGCAGGTTGCTTTCAGAGGCCATCGAAAAGATGTGTCACAAAAAAAAACACTCGCAGAATCCTAGAATGGCCGAGTTGAAAAGGACCACGATGATCACTGAGTTCCAGCCCCTGCTGTGTGCAGGGTCACCAACCAGCAGACCAGAGAACCCATTGGGTGCCATAGGAATCCACAGGATGCCATAATAACCCATAGGGTGCCATAGGGATCCACAAGATGCCATAATAACCCATAGGGTGCCATAATAACCCATAGGGTGCCATAGGGATCCATAGGGTGCCATAGGGATCCACAGGGTGCCATAAGAATCCATAGGGTGCCATAAAGATCTCCAGGGTGCCATGATCATAGAATCATGATAGAATCATCATAGAATGGCCTGGGTTGCAAAGGCCCACGATGCTCACCTGGTTCCAACCCCCTGCTGTGTGCAGGTCGCCAACCAGCAGCCCAGGCTGCCCAGAGCCACATCCAGCCTGGCCTTGGATGCCTGCAGGGATGGGGCATCCACAGCCTCCTTGGGCAACCTGTTCCCATATAAGTGATAATAAATACTGGAATTATTAAATCCAGAGAGAAATGCAGGTAACTCCGGAACAAAACCTCACCAGCCTGGCTGAAAGGCCAGAACAATGCAAATGAAAGCACGTGCTGCTGGTGCAGGGTGATTCGTACAATTATTTGTCTTTTGGGATTATAAACAGTTTTGGCTGGTGATAGTGTGAGTGTTTTTATTGCAGTAAGGCCAGACTTCCCCAAGTAATCTAAATTGCTGCTTTCTGAAGTGTGATTGGAAATGCTATGTTACATCAGTAGGTTTTCTGTTGGGCTGCTGTCCGTCATTAAAGAGAAGGTATTAATGCTCATTGATAGCAGTGGGTCTGTGCCTGGTGCTGCTCAGGAGGATGCTGAAATGTTCAGGTGGTCATTAAGCAGTCCTGGTAAATTGCAGCGATAGCATAAAGCTGTAGGAAATGGTAAATAGCAGTAGATGAAACGTCCAATCTGATGGAATGTGTGTTAAGGTGGAGAACAGCGTAGCAGAATGCAGGATGGAATCGAACAGCGGGCCATTTTGCTGTGCTGTGCAGCATGAGATAACGGCACTGTTAGGGCACTCTGCCTCGCTCTGGTATACTGGGGCAGAGACAAATGGCATTTTGAGAGGAAGTCCGGAGAGTTCGTCACAAAAAGCCACAGCCATTGCCCAGAGACAAGGAACAGCAGAAGGTGAGCTGGATTTGGCACGGACAGAGCTCCGACGCGATGCACGCTGCACTGGAACAAAGATGTGGCACTGGGTCATCTTCCCACTTTGCTAACGGAGGCAGTGAGACAAAATCGGAGGGTGAAGATTAATTTGACTTTGAAATGAGGTTCAGTGGCACTGAGCAGAGGCGAATGGTGGCTGAAGTAGGTTGCTGAGAAGATGGGCGGCTCACAGCCCCGTGCTGTTTTTCAAACAAAAGCCATTTAATGCATACATTGCAACGCAGTGCCTGGGAGGTGCCTGTGAGTGCTGGGCTGTGCAGGATGATGGGTTGCCGTGCTCTTTCTTGCCTTCCCTGTCTGCCCTTCCGTACTCTGCCCACTGCTCCTTTGGCTGCCAGCAGTCAGAACTGCAGAGCGGGGCTGTGCGCTGCCGCCAGCCGTGCCTGGTGCTGCTCCCCTGTAATTGGAGTGGAAGCGATGAACCGCTCGGGTTGAGGCCGTGTCTGAAGCACTGGGCGAGCGCTTTCCTCATGGCACAGCTTCAGAACTGTACGTAGGCCTTCCATCTTCCTTGGACAGCCACAGCTAAGATAGAATGAGAGGGAAATGCTGAGCTGCAGCACTCGGGGCTGGCAATGGTCGGTGCTAAGCCAAAGGGCTGCAGTGCTGTATAAGATAATGCAGCGTCCCCTTCGTGCGCTCTTGGGCAAAAGGAAGCTGCGACACCAACATGCAGCAGGCGTTGGAATGGGAATGAATGGGAATGCACGCTTTCAATTACAAAGAAGCTTATAGAGACGTTGGATAGGTTTGTATTGAACAGATATCCCAGCACGTCAGTGATGTTTCCTCTCTGTTTGATGTTTTGATCAGTAAAAGAAGGGCAGTGATGATAAAGCTGTTAGGTACTCGAGTTTTGGGGAAGCCAACAGAAATAGAAGGCGCCGCACGGAGCACCTCGGGTCCCTTGGTAAACCATGCATCAGAACATGCAGCTCATACATGTGCTAATTAAGAATCCATTTCATGGATGGAGAAAGGAGGCTGCATCTCAAGACCTGGCGGGTGTCAGAGTGAGCCATGAGCTGAAGTTCAGCGAATGGACGGCTCTCATTGCACACGCAGTCCATTTTATTGGCGCATCCAGCTGCCCCGGGGTACCTGAAACGTGGCAGCTGTGGCACAAAGCCCTATGAGAGGCTCGGCCTTTCTCAGCCAGCAGCTGGAAGGCAGGAAAAGTGCCTGTGGGCACCTGGGCTGGCATTGAACCCGTGTGCAGGTACCTGCATTGCTCCCCTTCCCGTAGTTTGTTTGCACTTCTTTGTGCTCAGCTTATCGAACAGTGAAGGGCTCAGAAGAAGCTGGGATGGCTCCTCTTACTGCCCGAGGAGTCTGCTCGGATGTTTCTAAATCAGCAGGGCTGCAGAGCAGGTTAATGAGTAGTATGAACCAGCGTGCCTGATGGCCTGAAAGAAATTCCCGGGTCCCATTCTGCCGTGTTCTGCTCGCAAAACTGAGTTTCAGACAGTTGCCAGGTCATATCGGCAGGATAAAACGGGGCCTTTGCTTCTTGTGCAGTGTAGGGGCAGCACTCTTGTGTGCT
The DNA here is from genome assembly GCA_030408155.1 of Lophura swinhoii. Lineage (NCBI taxonomy): Eukaryota > Metazoa > Chordata > Aves > Galliformes > Phasianidae > Lophura > Lophura swinhoii. Next base: position 98,226,077 of record CM059456.1, on the reverse strand, counting down.
TCATCTTCCCCCTTCTGCTATTTCATTGTAGGTTTTATCGCTGTGCTGCTGCAGACCTTCCTCCAGGACGTGGCACAGGGCTGCACGGAGGGATGCTCAGCAGTGAGGGATCGTTTGCAACGCGGCTGCTGCCAGCTGCAGAAGCTGGAGGAGCTGAGTGATGGCTTGGATGTCAGGGGGAAATTCTTTACAGAGAGAGCGGTGAGGTGCTGGAACAGCTGCCCAGAGAGGCTGTGGATGCCCCGTCCATCCCTGGAGGTGTTGGAGGCCGGGTTGGATGGGGCCCTGGGCAGCCTGGTCTGGCATTAAATGAGGAGGTTGGTGGCCCTGCGTGTGGCAGGGGGTTGGAGATTCATCATCCTTGAGGTCCCTTCCAGCCCTGGCCGTTCTGTGATTCTGTGATTCTGTGAATGATAGCAGAGCACGTGGTTCAGTTCCTGAATCATAGAATCAGAATCCTAGAATGGCCTGCGTTGAAAAGGACCACAGTGCTCATCCATAGGGTGCCATAAGGATCCACAGGGTGCCACAGGGATCCACAGGGTGCCACAGGGATCTACAGGGTGCCATAGGGACCCACAGGGTGCCATAAGGATCCACAGGGAGCCATAATCATAGAATCATGATAGAATCCTAGCATGGCCTGGGTTGCAAAGGCCCACGATGCTCACCTGGTTCCAACCCCCTGCTGTCTGTGTGCAGGTCACCAACCAGCAGCCCAGGTGCCCAGAGCCACATCCAGCCTGGCCTTGGATGCCTGCAGGGATGGGGCATCCACAGCCTCCTTGGGCAACCTGTTCCAGTGCCTCACCACCCTCTGCATGAAAAACTTCCTCCTCACAGCCAACCTCAACCTCCCCTGGCTCACTTTAAAGCCATTCCCCTCGTCCTATCAACAGCCTCACGAGCAACTGGTTGTGTATATGAGGAAGGATTGGGCCTCTGGGCCCAATGGAAATTGGAAAGGGTTGAAGTTTCTGTATATGAGCAGAAAAAGCTCGAGTAAATGAACATAATAATAATGCTCTGATTGAGGACTACAGGCTTTACACACTGGAACAGGTTGCCCAAGGAGGCTGTGGATGCCCCATCCCTGCAGGCATCCAAGGCCAGGCTGGCTGTGGCTCTGGGCAGCCTGGGCTGCTGGCTGGCGACCTGCACGCAGCAGGGGTTGGAACTGATGAGCGCTGTGCTCCTGTGCAGCCCATGCAGGCCATGTAGGATTCTGTGATAACTCTCAGTCTGTATCAGCCTGTTTTCCATTCTGCACGACCACGAGGTGCAGACAGTTGTCCCATTTCTCACACACCAGCAGCTGAATTGCCTGTGCAATAGGACCCCATCTTACCGAATGCCTTCCAGGTGGCTCCCAAGAACTGCCCTGCTACTGCTTTCGCTCTCCAGAATCCCGTTGTTTTTTTCCTAAGAGCTGCAGAATGTTTAAGAAAACTCCTGCTTAGGGTTTGTGTCATCTGCTTCCAAACAGCCGTACTGCTGTGGGATTGCTTTGCGAGGAGGAGACTGGGGAAGCAGCCTAACAGTGGGAATTTGGGACTTCCTCACTTCCATTCTGGGTAGTCTGAAGACTTCTGGAGGGAAAAGAGCTCATTTGTACGGCGTTGCTGCCTCTCCTTGGGGACAGCACAGTGGTCAGAGTCCGCTGCTCCTAATGCACGGTTCCCACCCTTAGGGGCTGTCCTGTCATCGCAGCTCTGGAGCATTGAGGTTTATAGCGGCGGATCCGTAACTTCTGTTGTGTTTTTGTTTTTTCCCCACAGTTCTCAGATTTGTGCAGCTGCTTTTGAAGGTACCAGCAGCACCCGAAGGACGCGAGGAGCTGAATGGCAGAGCCCTAGCAGGCGGGCACAGGATGGCAGGCTCAGCAGACGGCAGCTGCTCTGCACGCAGGGTCTGATGGTGCATCCTCGGCACTGCCTTCCGAGCAGGAGCTGCCTGCAAGTGGACGCAGCATCTCCCTCCCCACTTCTCACCCCGTGAGCCCAGCAGGGTGACGGTGCAGATTTTCCAGCCCGGTCACTCGGCTGCAGGACCGGAGTTTGCCGTGATCCAGTTCAGGTTTTGCTGCAGCCCTCTGGCTCCGTTTTCACAGGTAAAGGTGACGTGGGGAACCGCCTCCCTTCCTCCCCAGCCCCACCTCAGCCCTGCAGCGCTGTGCTGCGGCCCAGAATCACAGAATCATAGAATGGTTGGGTTGGAAGGGACCTCAAGGATGATGAATCTCCAACCCCCTGCCACACGCAGGGCCACCAACCTTCCCACCTAATGCTAGACCAGGCTGCCCAGGGCCCCATCCAGCCTGGCCTCCAACACCTCCAGGGATGGACGGGGCATCCACAGCCTCTCTGGGCAGCTGTTCCAGCACCTCACCGCTCTCACACCAAACAACTTCCCCCTCACATCCAACTGAAATCCGCCCTCCCTCAATTCCAACCATTCCCTCGTCCTGCTGTCATCTCCCCTTCCCAAGAGCTGACTCCCCTCCTGTCTGTAGGCTCCCTTGAAGTGCTGAGGGCTGCAATGATTCACCCCGCAGCCTTCTTTTCTCCAGCTGAACAAGCCCAGCTCCCCCAGCCTCTCCTCATAGTGGAGGTGCTCCAGTCCCCTGATCATCTTCTGGCCCTCCTCTGGCCCCTCTCCAACAGCTCCCTGTCTTTTTTGTACCGGGGGCTCCACACCTGGACGCAGTGCTGCAGACGGGGCCTCACAAGAGCAGAGCAGAGGGGCACAATCACCTCCCTGTCCCTGCTGCCGCCCCTCTGCTGATGGAGCCCAGGATCCCATTTGCCTTCCAGCCGGCTCCGACCGCCGAGCTCAGCGCCGCTCCCCCCGCTGCCGGCCGGTGATGCCGTGCGCTGAGCAGCGCGGTGCTGACGGCCCGCTCGCGTCCCCGCCCGCGCCGACAGAGCTGCTCCCCGCCCGCCCCGCGGCGCACCGCACCCTGAGCCCAGCCCCAGAGCCACGCAGGCAGCCCGTGGCTTTCCCAGCCCGTGGCTTTCCCAGCCCGTGGCTGCCCCAGCCCGTGGCTTTCCCAGCCCGAGCCGACGCTCCTCAAAGCGCACGCGGAGCAGTGACAGCTTCCAACACGTATGTGCGCAGCCAACGCCCTCCTGGAAGGCTGTTTTTGCTGCGGCAGCACAACTGGGTGCAGATGTCTGTCCCTGTTTGTCTCATCGGCCTCCTTCCAAACCCTCCCGGGCTGCCGTCCCACCCCAGCTGTCATCTCTGTATCCAGTCCCGCAGGAATTCCTCCCGCTCCGTGTTTGCCTTAAGCCGGCGACTTACAGAAAATCGCGAATGGGATTTTGCTTTTTCAGAAATGCCCTTCTGTGGTTCGCTTCTTGCTGGTTCATGTTGACAACCAGGAAGCCTGGGGTGACTCCAGCGGCTTCCTCCATTGCAAGCAAACACAGCCCCACTCAGCCTTGCTTTATTTCCTGCCCTACCCCTCCAGCCACCCGTCGTTAGACAGTGGGAAAGGGTTCTGACAGAGCGCTGCCTGTCCCTCCTGCTCACAGCTGCCTCCTCGGGCACTTCTTGTTGCCACCAGAGATGCAGGGCCCAGCAAATCTTGGCGCTGACAATTGGCACTTTGAGAAAGCAGGCAGTTTCCCTCATAGAACGGCCTGGGTTGCAAAGGCCCACAGCGCTCATCAGTTCCAACCCCCTGCTGTGTGCAGGTCGCCAGCCAGCAGCCCAGGCTGCCCAGAGCCACATCCAGCCTGGCCTTGGATGCCTGCAGGGATGGGGCATCCACAACAGAATCACAGGACGGCCCGGGTTGGAAGGGACCTCAAGGACCCCTGTAGATGGGGCCCCACAAGAGCCGAGTAGAGGCGGACAGTCACCTGGCAATCTCCTCCCTGTCCCGCTGGCCACCCCTTTTTTAATGCAGCACAGAACACAGCTGGCCTCCCGGGCTGCAGCGCACACTGCCGGCTCACATCCAGCTTCTCGTCCTCCAGGAGCCCCCGTCCTTCTCTGCAGGGCTGCTCTCGGGGAGAAGAGCATCTCCTTGCGTCCGACTTTCTGCACGCTCTCCCCCCTCCCCAGGCTGCAGCTGTTCAGCTGCCATCCCCCCACCAGGCACAGTGCCGCCTCCTGCTGCCATTGCCACCTCCTCAGCCCCCCCCGCCGCCACTTCGGCCACTGCAGCACCAGCACTGAAACCACGCTTGCAGCCAAACCGTGCCGTCAGCATCGCTCATCCTCACCTGGATATTTGTTACCCTGCTCATTACCCACTTCCCCCCGCACAGGTCCAGCCCAGGCCCAGCAGTGCTTATCAGCTTGAGCCCCGCGCAGCGAGCGCTGCGATGCACACACAGCTCAGCAGGGAGGCTGGCCTTGTGCAAGCGCCGACTTACACACCCACAGTTCAGGAGAGGCAGAACTGCTAATAGCAGCGGCTCGGGATTTGCACGGCGATGAACCCAGCTGTTTTTTGTTCTGCAGTTCAGTCATCAGTGGGAATTTAGTTTGGAAAAGACCTGTCTGAAACAGTTTTATTCATTAATTAGTTCTTGACTCAGAGATAGCTGGCCTTTGTCAGCAATCGGGATCTGTAAATCCCGGTGAGACATTAGTTGCTGTGGGCTGAGACTCAGAGGTTCAGGCGGATCCATGCGTGCGCTTCGGTACAGCTGGCTGCTGTGTTTAAGTGAAAACGGTTCTTCATCCTAGGATGCAGTGATGCTGGAAGGGACAGAAGAGCCAAACTCAGACGAGAAGCGATGCCACCCATCGGATTGAGGGTCAGAGGCTGCAGATGAGCACTGTGCTCCTTTTCAACCCGGGCCGTTCTGTGATTCTGTGCTTCTGTGGGATCGGTTTGGTATTTCCTTACCAAGCATGGCAAGCAGGGATGCATAGGGGAGAGTGGCAGTACTTCCCCAGGGATTCTTGTGGTCCTCAGCGACACCTTTAATGGTCTTCAGGGGATTTTCTCTCCGTCTGTGGAGATGCCCATTTGCTTCCTGAACGCTTGCAATACATCAGTAGCTAAAACATCCTTTGGGAGGGCATTCTGCGCAGTTGAGAAAGCCTTCCTGATGTCCAGTGTGAAACCACTGCCTGCTCGTTTCGTTTGAAAGCCTTTCGTTTCTTGTGTTGAGGAGAAAACAGCCATCTGTCCTGCTCATACTGTGTAGACCTCTCCTCCGGGGTGAAGATTTGCACTCAGCGTTTCTAACAGCCTTTTTCGATGTGAGGACGAGACTTTGGCATTTGCGACATGGCCAGGTTTTGAGTTCCCTCTAACCCCGTATTCTCTAATAAGAAAAGTTTCAGATTAGCTGACGTTCTTCCTTTTAATATCCATTTTTTGCCTTCTTGGTTCATTAATTGATATCATACAGAATTAAGGTTGCTCCATCAGCATTTAATTCTCTTTGCCAATTTTATTGCCAAGTCAACACCATGAGGTCCCTCTGCTTTCTCTGCCTTCTTTGCGTTTGCGGTTACTGTTCAGCTCAAGGCAGCACTTCCAGGCATTCCGCCTGCAGGCTGTCTCCCTTTATGGATTACGTCCGAATGTGCTGAGCAGCGCGGCCTCCAGCACAGCCCACGGGCTCCTGTGACGCTGTGGAGCACTGAGCCCCGAGAGCATTTCCTTAAAACGAGGGGTCGAGACACTGCCAGCATGGTTAGGGGCAGCTGCAGAGGTGACTTGAGCACAGCGATGGGGTGGCATTCAGTGCTCACCATTTCACAGTGGTCCTGAAGCCTTTTTTCCTTCCTCCCACAACCACGGCAACCATTTCTGCATCGAAGGCTATTGAAAACAGGAGCTCCTCCCACCCCTGTGCTCAGCACCCCTATGAAGGCACTTGACACGAGCAGTCGAGGGCTGCCGCGCTCTTCTTTCTGACGATGAGGCAGGCTGTGTGATGTGAGTGATGGAGGCGCTGGCATCACGGTGCAGGGCAGGAGGCCAGAGAGCTTTGCAGCTCCCTTCAGGTCAGTGAGGTCCCACGATGTGAGCTGCTTTTCTGCCACGATCAACTGTTCTGAACTGAATCAACTTTTTCTGGTGCTGGAACAGCTGCCAGAGAGGCTGTGGATGCCCCGTCCATCCCTGGAGGTGTTCAAGGCCGGGTTGGATGGGGCCCTGGGCAGCCTGGTCCAGCATTAAATGAGGAGGTTGGTGGCCCTGCGTGTGGCAGGGGGTTGGAGATTCATCATCCTTGAGGTCCCTTCCAACCCTGGCCATTCTGTGATTCTGTGATTTCTTTCAAAATCTGCTTAAAATCAGGTTTGTCTTGAGTCTCAAGCAGTAGCTTCCCTTCGGGCACTCAGTGAAACACCAAATACCTCAGCTCAGCTTTTCCCAACCTTACCAACAGGAGACTGAGTGAGAATCGTGCCCCTTGTTTTTATTTCTTCGTGGCTCTTGAGAGCACACAGCAACGTGGTGCCCTTAAACTTGCCTGCGTTCCACTTATGGCCTCGCTGCTGTTAACATCAGGTGATGTGAAAACACAATTTCTAAGGATTCAGTGGAGGCATTTGTAGACAGAATTGTAGGGGTTGGAAGGGACCTCCAGAGATCATCGAGTCCAACAGACCTGCGTGTGCATTGGCACTGACTGCTATATTATGCACAGTAACTTCTTTATTATTATTATTATTTTGCATTTGGAAATGAGCTTCAGTGGCATTCAAATAATAACCAGCAGCACTGTTTTTTCAGAGAAAAAAATAGGAAGATTAAAATAAAAGACAAATTTTAGCTTAGCTATGAGCAATCTCTGGCCCAGACGCCCCTGCATCGGTTTTGTTCATCACCGCGATGCCCTAATTGATCTGCTTCTGATTTTGCCCCCACATATTTAAATTCCTCCAGCGATTACCACCTTTGCCTGCTTTAAGGCGAGCATTAATTATGAATAAACCTTCTGGTAATCCCAGATCTGGATACAGACTGGAAGAAGAACTCCTTGAGAGCAGGAGAAGGACTGGGAGGTCCTGGCAGATGAAGAAGTGCGCCAGCACTGTGTGCCTGCATCCCGGGAGGTCGATAATATCCCGGGCTGCATCAGAAGAAGGGTGGCCAGCAGAGCAGGGGAGGTGGTGGTGCCTCTCTGCTCTGCCCTCCCGAGACCCCGGGGGGAGGATTGCAGCCAGGTCTGCGGTCCCCAGGGTGGGAAAGTTATGGGGGTTTTGGAGAGGGCCCAGAGGAGGGCCACGAAGGTGGTCAGAGGGCTGGAGCAGCTCTACTGGCAGGACAGGCTGAAGGAAACGGGCTTGTGCAGCCTGGAGAAGAGAAGGCTGCCGGGTGAGCTCACTACGGCCTCTCTGTATGCAGAGGGAGGTTGTAAACAGGAGGAAAAACAGCTTTGTACTTGGGTGGGTAGTGGTAGGACAAGGGAGAACGGTTTTCAACTGAGGGAGGGAAGATTTAGGGTAGGTGTTGGGGAAGTTTTTCACTGAGAAGGTGTTGAGCTGCTGGAACAGATTGCCCAGAGCCTGTGGGTGCCCCATCCGTCCCCCGGGTGTTCAAGGCCGGGTCGGATGGGGTTGGATGGGGCTGAAAGGGGTTGGATGGAGCTGGATGGGGTTGGATGGGGCTGGATGGGGTTGATGGGGTTGGGTGGGGTTGGATGGGGTTGATGGGGTTGATGGGGCTGAATGGGATTGGATGGGGTTGAATGGGGTCGGATGGGGTTGATGGGGTTGATGGGGTTGGATGGGGTTGATGGGGTTGGATGGGGTTGGATGTGTTTGATAGGGATGGATGGGGTTGGGTGGGGCTGGATGGGGTTGGATGGGATTGGGTGGGGTTGGGTGGGGTTGACGGGGTTGATGGGGTTGGGTTGGATGGGGTTGGATGGAGTTGGGTGGGGTTGGGTGGGGTCGGGTGGGGTTGATGGGGTTGGGTGGGGTTGATGGGGTTGGGTGGGGTTGGGTGGGGCTGGATGGGGTTGGATGGGGCTCTGGGCACCCTGTGCTACTATTTGATCTAATGGTTGGCAATCCTGCCTGTGGCAGCAGGGCTGGAACCTGATGATCCCTGAGGTCCCTTCCGACTCTGGCCATCCTATGGTTCTGTGATTCCCCAGTGTTCTCTTCTTCTTTTTCATGATTTTGCCATCGTGACCCCTCGGCTTTCACCGTTTATGAGGACAGATGTGTCACTGAAGTAGACCTGCTGCCGTACTCTGGCCGTTCTCATTGCTGGCCCTTCTTTTCTTACAGCTCTCCCTCCCCTCATGGCTCGCCGATCTCAAAGCTCCTCGCAGGGGGACAACCCTCTCGACCCCAACTACCTTCCCCCCCACTACAAGGAGTATTACCGCCTGGCTCTGGACATACTCACCGAAGAGGGCAAAGAAAGTTATGAGCGCTTTCTGGCAGAGGAGGCAGCCCCTGATTTCCTTTGCAACTCGGAGGTGGATCACATCCTGCAGAACCTTCAGAAACCCCAGTATGCCAACCAGGAGGGCGGCACCGACACGGCGGGGGACAACGACGTGGACGGATCCTCCGGGACCTACTGGCCCATGAACTCAGACCTCGCCGTCCCGGAGCTGGACCTGGGCTGGCCCATGGTCTTTGGGTTCAGGGGAACAGAAGTAACGACCCTGGTGCAGCCGCCGCCCCCCGACAACCCCAGCATCAAGGAAGAGGCTCGCAGAATGATTCGAGCTGCCCAGCAGGTGGGACGTGAGGGCGTGCGGGAGCAGAGACCGCGAGCGTGCGAAGGACGCCCGGCCTCCTCCGCTGGGCTCCACCGCGTTCCCTGGGGACCTGGCGGAGCGGGAGGTTGATTCTGAGGCTGCTGCTCATTTCATCAAAGCCGCCTCTGTTCTCTGGGCGCGAGAAAAACGGCGTAGGGCCGCAGTAAAGGGTTCAGAGGATCACGGAGCAGCTGAGGTCAGAAAGGGAGCTCTGAGGTGGTGCAGCCCAGCCTCTGCTCAGTCGGCGTCCATTGGGGAGGGCTGCTGAGGGCATTTCCTCGAGCGGCTCCAGGAGCGGAGGCCGCTGCCTTTGAGGGCACCCCGCTGTTAATCTGTAGTCACCTCACACTAAGAAGCTTTTCTGTACAAGCGGAATGCCCCGCATTGCAGCGCGTGTCCGCTGTCCTTTCAGTGGGTGGCGCTGAGATGGGTTTCGCTCCACCTTCCTGACTCCTTCCCAGCAGGTGCTTCTGTGGGAGCTGTTGGTAACGGGTGAACGGTTGGACTGGATGATCTTTTAGGTCTTTTCCAGCCTTGGTGATTCTATGATTCTATTGTTGTACGCTGATAAGAGCTGGGAAGGACGGGGAAATCCTACAGAGCTTTGAACCACGAATGACTTCGGGTGGTGATGGAGATGATGAGGGGTTTCCCCTCGCATTAAGCAGCCCCGGCTCCCCCAGCTGACACTCACGTGCCCCGTTTTCTGGAGCTGCTGTCAAAGCTGCGATTAAAAGCTGCTTCAGAAGGCACTGGCGGCATCTAGAGGTGGCTCTGCTGACTCAACGTTGCTCAGGAATTTATTTAAAAGTGACAAATGTGCTGGAGGGAGCAGGGGGTAGCGACCAGGCAGGTCAGCGATACCCGCCAGCGCGGTTCTGCGACCAAAAAATGCTGCTGTGGCCGCTGGGTTAATGAGGAAGGGAACGATCAGCGGCAGTGAGGACTTTTGCTCGCTTTGCACCTCACACAATGCACACGGCAGGTAGGAAATCTGTGTCCAGTCCCGGAGCCCACTGAATAGGAAGTTGGAATGGAGTCGGTTGAACAGTGCAGCTTTCATAGAATCATAGAATCACAGGGTTGGAAACGACCTATAAGATCATCTAGTCCAACCGTTTTCACATCACCACTGCTACCACAAGCACTAAACCAGATCTCGCAGCTCCTCGTCCAGACGCCTCTTGAACACTGCCAGAGATGGCGACTCCACCACCTCCCTTGGCAGGCCGTTCCAGTGCCTGACCACTCTCTGAGAGAAGTTCTTCCTTAAGTCTAACCTAAACCTCTTCTGGTACAACTTGCGGCCATTCCCCCGGGTCCTGCTCGTTGCCTGGGAGAAGAGGCCAAACCCCTCTTCACCACAACCTCCCTTCAGGAAGTTGTAGAGTGCAATGAGGTCTCCCCTGAGCCTCCTCTTCTCCAAACTAAACAATCCCAGCTCCCTCAGCCGCTCCTCATAAGACTTGTGCTCCAGACCCCTCACCAGTTTCGTTGCCCTTCTCTGGACACGCTCCAGGGCCTCAATGTCTTTTCTGTAGTGAGGGGCCCAAAATTGAACACAATACTCGAGGTGCGGCCTCACCAGTGCTGAGTACAGGGGGATGATCACCTCCCTGCTCCTGCTGGCCACGCTATTTCTAATGCAGGCCAGGATGCCGTTGGCCCTCTTAGCCACCTGGGCACACTGTCGGCTCATGTTCAGCCGAGCATCAACCAACACCCCCAGGTCCCTTTCCTCTTCACAGTCATCCAACCACTCATCCCCAAGCCTATAGCGCTGCATGGGGTTGTTGCGGCCAAAGTGCAGGACCCGGCACTTGGCCTTGTTGAACCTCCTTTGGTGCTGCGTGCTGGGGGACGCGAGCAGGGAGCCCCAGGCAGGCACACGGGCAGGCACAGATCTCTGAAGCCCTCCCCGTTTCTTTCCCTAGGTGGTAGCCATCGTCATGGACATCTTCACCGACGTGGATCTGCTGTTTGAGGTGCTGGATGCTGCTGCTCGCAGAGTCCCTGTGTACATCCTGCTCGATGAAATGCACTCCCAGCTTTTCCTCGATACAGCTGCTAAATGCAGAGTCAATCTGAACTACGTGGAGGTGAGCAGACCACAGACCAACCCGACCCGCAGCTCCCATCCCGAAGGGGTACATCTGGGGCACGTTGGGCTGTTCTTGCAGTAAAAACGTGAGAAGGGGGAAATCTGGGCCAGAGAATAGAGAAATGTATACGTGAAGCCAGGAGACCTGGCACAGTATAGGCCTGAAGGCAAAGGCAGGCTGATAAAAAGGATTGCTCCTCCGTTGCGCACGCAGACGGAACAGCTAGTGCTGGAGCGAAGAATGGTGGCAGGAGGGACATTAAGAGGTAAGGGGAAAAAAGAGAGGCAGGGGAGGTAACAGCCTTGTCTGCTTTGCAGTTCCTACGGGTGAGGACAGTTTCTGGCCCAACCTACTACTGCCGCACGGGGATGTCTTTCAAAGGACACGTGAAAGAGAAATTCCTCCTGGTCGACTGCATGGTGGTGCTGAGTGGCAACTACAGGTGAGAAGCCCTGTGGTGTTAATGGCCCAATGCCACTATATATATATCTTTGTTTCCTGGGTAATGCAGTTTCAGCTGCTCCAAGCGAGGAAGTGTGAAACCTAACTCAAAAAAAGTGTCGCCAACTCTAAGCAAACAGTCCAAACCAGAACAGTTAAAAGAGACCCAGGAGTGTGTATTTATGTTTCAAGTGCAAGTTAGATGTATGGAATTACCCATTTCCCATGTTTTCCTTATTAACAACTACACTATGCTCATAGAATCCTAGAATCCTAGCATGGCCTGGGTTGAAAAGGACTGTAATGATAATTCAGTTCCAACCCCCTGCTGCGTGCAGGTCGCCAGCCAGCAGCCCAGGCTGCCCACAGCCACATCCAGCCTGGCCTTGGCTGCCTGCAGGGATGGGGCATCCACAGCCTCCTCGGGCAACCTGTTCCAGTGATGGAAATCAGGATGAATTTCTTCAGACAAGCAAATGGTGAAAGATGGAGTAGTGCAGCGGAGTTACTTGATGCTAACACCACTTTACTTCTCTTTGTAGTTTCATGTGGTCTTTTGAGAAGATTCACAGGAGCATTGCACACATCTTCCAGGGCGAGCTGGTGGCCAGCTTCGATGAAGAGTTCCGAATTTTGTTCGCGCAGTCAGAACCTCTCGTTCCTCCAGCCAACGTCCTGGCAAAGGCAGAGAACCCGTTTGCCATGGCTCCCTTTGGCAATAACATGCCATTCTTTCCTAAAAAAGCACCCCTCATGTTCCAGAGGGACGACAACCTTTTTCCCTCCTTTATGGACAGGGTTGATCCAGACAGGTACTTCCTGTCCAATTTCCGGCGCGACGATTTCTTACGCCACACCGTGGAGGGGTCAGCCATGCGGATGTACAAAAAGGTGGAGATGGAGAACGCTCAGATGGACCCCGTCAGGGGTTTTCTCCGTTCCAAGCAGCTGGAGTTGGATGCCTTTAAGAGACACAGTTTTGCAGAAGGAACGTTTGAAAATTTTGCTTCTTCTAAGCAGTATGCCAGGCAGATGTTCATGAACAATATGGACGAATTTAAAATCCAGTCTAGTCATTTCCAGAAGGATCAGTTCTACCAGTACCAGTTTGAACACCCCCACCTTTCTGGCAGACCCCAGGGATTCTTTGACAGAATACGAGGTGGCAGGCCAGGATTCAATGAGTTGGAAGAGGGAGGACCTCTTCCCTACGGAGAGGGACCCAGATACCCCGAACTCGAATCCGGCTTCCCACAGGAGGGTTTCCCCTTAAGGCTGGATTACGTGCCTTCAAATTCTTCCAGGGAAGTGAGACATGGCTCTGATCAGCTGAACCCTGCAGGCAATGGCCCAATGGGAATGATGCTCAGACGGCAGAATATAGGACAGAAGTTTATTTGCCAGACTTCTCCTACGCAGAAGCAAAGCCTGGAACAGCGCCTGTTCTTACAAGACAAAGATGAGGACCAAGATCAGGACAAGAACACTCAGGAAAATAGAACAGGTTTACGCAACTGGAGGATTTCTTCATACCTCAGTGCATACCAGTCAGAACCAGAAGAAGGTCTCCCAATGCCCATGGAATCGGAAGCATACAACGATGTTCTCGGGGATCCCCTCGCAAAGCACCCCACTGACCTCATCCCAGCATTCAAATCCCCTTTGTCTTTTAACAGCAAGTCACTGGCGGTTGAAAATGCCAAGGAATTTGCAGATCCTGAAAGAGGAGGTGAAGATTCACCTATGATGAAACAAGACGCCTTCAGGACCAGAATAAATCCCTTGATCCAGAGGAGCTCAAGACTCAGGTCCTCTCTGATTTTCAACGCTGCCAAGTTAGACCAGCCTAACACAACAATAGAGAAGGTTCAGATGATCCATAAGGAACAAGTGTCCAATGAACTGACAAAGGACAACGAAACTATAAAGACAGCCACCTCGTCCAAAGTGGCAGAGCTTTTGGAGAAATACAAAGCTGTGGGCAAAGACGCCGAGCGAGCTACCGTCACTCACACCAAAGCTGTTTCTAGTTTTCTCCAGGAGGAATCACAGAACGCGGAGAAGAAATGCACCAAATCCCTGCAATATAAGATTCTGGAGAGCAGAGTACTGGAGTCCAAAGACTCCTGCAGTACTTACAAGATGCACGGAGAGACCGACAGGGCGTTTGGAATGGCTTCGTCGACCCCGCAGCTCATTGATGCTTTGAGTAAAGATCCCTTAGCACATCTGGGCGCTAAAGTGGACAAATTATCGTCCCGGTTTTACCCTATAGAGAGTAAACCTGCTCTTCCAGAAAAGGAAAGCCTTATATTTGTAGGAGATACTCAGAAATTGGCTCTTCCAGAAAAGAAGGAAAGAGTGACGTTCAAGGAAGACGCTGAAAAATTGGTCAGTGCGGAACTGAGGAAACCACAGGTGAGGACGGGCACAACATCAGTCATCGAAAACCTGTCTAAAGGTCCAGGGTCTGACAGCTCCCTCAATAAATCTGAGGAAGAGTGTTCCAAACAGGAACAAAATACAATGGAATTTTTAAGAAAAGGATCCCTACGGTTGAAGCAGTTTCTGAACCCGAAAGGTGAAAAGAAACTGGAGGAGGAACCCAATTCTGAGGTCGGAAAATCTGACAAACAGCCCGTGGGTCTCAAAAGATCCTCCATAGGCGACTGTCAGGAAATGCTGGTGGAGGAAGAAAAAAACCATAAATTTGCAACGCCGCTTCCTCCCAAAAGCAGCCAAGCGACGCAGGGCAGATTTCCTTCATCCACAGCCAACATTCTGTACAGCAGCAATCTCCGTGATGACACCAAGGTGATTTTGGAGCAAATCTCTGCTAACAGCCAGAAGAACAGAGCTGAGCTGGCCAAGCAGCTGCCATCCACCAGCAATCCCGATCTTTCTAAGTCAACTATGAGCTTGGAAAGGAAAACCGAGAAGGAGAAAAGCTGCAACATCCACAGGTCAGAGAGCTTCGGGAGCCAGAAACGAAACCTTCAGCGGCAGCCGTCGGAGGACAGAGACACCCTGCTGAAAAAAATGGAGAACATGAGGAAGGAAAAGAGGGTGTACAGCAGGTTTGAGGTCTTCTGCAAAAAGGATGAGCATACGGGTCAGAGCGAGGAGGAGTACGACACGGACGCCAAAGACAAGAAGATGGGAAAATTCATGCCCAAAATCCTGGGGACCTTCAAGACCAAAAAATGATCATAGGAACGCTATTTAGTTCCGTCTCGTCACTGACTGCCAAAGCCGATGGGGAAGAAACGCGTTTATGATGGCTGTGAAGCTCTTTGAGGTTGGCAAGTGGGATGTGTTCAGCATTGCTCCTATGGCACAGATTGCCCCGTAGGGTCGCGTGGTAACAGGAAACCTTATTACAGTATATTTAAAATAAAATTATTAAATTGCCAAGATGCTTAAAATAACGATGTCTCTTTATCTGACGGTATCAGGGAGTCCTCCCAGTAGTCAGGAAAAACAATTCCGCTTTCAGTAAGGAAAGAAACAGGAAAAAAAAAAAAGAAAGAAAGAAAGAAAAATCAATGCTTGAATTCAATCAGTGTCAGCAAAGCACTTACGTTGTTTCTCAGTGCAGATTTGGTTACTTTGCATGAATGGCCGAGCTGATACGGAGCTCCCTTTTTGAAGAATGACAGGAGAAAAATGTACACGAGTAACTTTTGTTCCCCTAGGTGTGACTGTGGTCTGGTCTGGCAGAAAACGCCCAGTTTTCCTACTTACTGCTTTATCAGCCTGCTGGTTAACTATTATTATTGGTTTGTTTTCTTGTGTGCAATGGAAGCATTGCGTTGGGGACTGAGCCGAGAACAGCAGCTGGAAGGCCATAAAAGAAGAAAGTGACGATTAATTGATGGAGAAAGAGATGATTTCAGAACCGTCGTCACGCTTTTCAGCTGAGCGAGAATTTAAGCCATTATAGTTAAGTAGTGATTTATGTAACCCCGATCCATTAGTGGAGAATTCCTGTGAAATTCCACAAAGTCCATTAAAAGAAGGGGGGAGGGCTGTTAGCATCTTTGGTTCGAGATCAGAAGCGCTTTACTCACAGCTTCCTTGCAGGGCTTTGGTATCAAGCTTGGGCACGCAGTGTTGAACACAGCCCGGATCAATCAGTAATTAATTACAAGTGCAGAACCAGTCAGGTTTGTGCTGATGTGCTGTGTTGCAGAGCCGTGACGGACAGAAGATGCAGAGGCCAAGAAGCAGTCGGACACACGGCTTGAGTTTCCCTTTCCCTCAGCTTGGGCTGTTTCCACGAGCATCCCCTAGGATTGCCAAACTGGGATCTGACTTCATTTTCCTTTATTTTTCCTGGCTAAGGAGGTGGGAGAGAGGAATGATCACGCATGGAAATAGGCTTCTGCATTTCTTGTTTCCATCGGCCGGAGTTACAGGTTTGGCTCCTGAGCTGCAAGCTCAGCAAACCTGTTGAGGCTCACGGCTGATGGACGGAGGCTGCTTCAGATCCTGAAGGTAACTGTGAGCCTCAGCTGCTCTCGTTAGGATACTGCCTCCCCCGGCAGCAGGTTTACCTGGTTTGCGTAGCTGTAACTATGGCTATTTTTCTGCTTATTGGAAAACTTAGGAAATGAAGATATGAAAGAAAATTACCCAATCTCCAAATTACTGCTGATGGTGGTAAAAAAAAAAAAATAAAACAACTGTAAGAATCAAGGGAGCTTATCATTTTAATATAAGAAATTCAACCTAGAAGTACATTTCAGAGGAAAAATAAGGAAGAACCAGTCAAAATCGGGGAAAAAAAAGGCTGAAGTAGCATTCTTATTAATATTCCATATTATACAAATGTATTCTGTCTCAGAAACAAGCCGTAATCGGTTACATAGCTACAAATTCATAAGTCAGGGCTGTACACAAACGCCATCTTAGTACTGGATCAGATCCACTGGCTGAGAAGTCCCAAAATGAGCTGCAGTGATTGAGACACCTGTCAGATGTACAGATAGAGCCTCGCCATGCTCTGCATGTTATATCCTGCTGTGTGTGTATACATGCACACATGGTACTGTGATGTACACCAGCCCTGTTTGGGTAACACAAATAGTTTCTTACTTCCCCAGCCTTTCACAAACCTGCTCCAATGTCGTTCTATGCGAGACGCTGGGAATAGGATTATTTCTGTAGGGGCAGATTAGACAAACATCGTGGAATTCTGCTGTCGCTGTTTGGGTTGGCAGGATTTGATCCTGCTCAGCACTGTGTGTTCTGTGTACAAATGTGTTCCTGACCAGAACTAGAATGGCTCATCTCTTGTGGTGCTGAGTTGGTCAGCAGCTGCTGCGGGTTCTATGCAAATACTGCTGAATGAGTCATAGTCACAGAAAGGCTTAGGTTGGAAGGAAGCTCACAGATCAGTCAGTTCCAACCAACTGCCATGGGCATTGTGGTCCTCCAGGCCATTCCAGGATTCTGTGATCCTATGGATCCCTATGGCATCCTATGGATCCCTATGGCATTGTATGGATCCTTATGGCATCCTATGGATCCTTATGGCACCCAATGGGTCCTTATGGCACCCTATGGGTTCCTATGGTACCCTATGGATCCCTGTGACACCTTTGGGTTGTCTGGGCAGTCTGCTCTGGGGGTTGGTGACCCTGCACACAGCAGGAGGTTGGAATCAGATGAGAATCGTGGTCCCGTTCAACCCAGGCCATTCTACATCCTGCTTTCATCCATCAGAACCCCCAGGTCTTTCTCCATAGAGCTGAACAATTCCGTTGGTAATGACAGAAGCCATTCTGAGGCCGTTACAAAGGTAGTGTTACAGTCCATCACTTCTCAGCCTGAGCCTTGTTTGCAGTGAGCGTTGGATCACAGAATGACAGAACCACCGAGGCTGGAAGAGACCTGCGAGATGTTGGTGCTGCCCTTCGGTGGACTCAGCCCGAAAATGAGCTCCGGGCTCCTGCTGCAGTGAACGAGAACCGGCAGCTCAGACTACAGGTCCACACGCTGCGTGGGATGCTCCCTGCACAGACCTCCCCTGCCCTGTGCTGTATCAGCTGTTCAGAGACAGGCAGGAATTGCCTGTTTTATGAATAGAGCAGGATAAAATAGGATTTTATACGGCTGCATTTCCAACCCCCTACCAGACTTAGGTGACCAGACTAGATACCAAACGTAAAGGTGCTATTTTCTTTTTAATTTAGCCATAGACTTCGGTGTTTAGGTACTAAAAAATAAGATGGACAAGCTATCAATGGCAGCACTCCTCACATTTTGCAGTTTAATGCCTGAATTCTCTCTTTAACCATAGTTCCAAAGCTAACAACACTAACTTCTCACAAGTGAAGTACAGTTTCAGGGACAGAGACCTATAGAAATTAAATAAGAAGAATGTATAAAGAATCAGCATTTGACCAGTTTCAAAATGGACTCTATGTAAAGGACCAATGAAAACCATGGGATGTGATGCTGCAGTCCCACTGCTGCCTGGTGACAGCTTCGTGATGCTGCAGCAACAGCACCTCTTGCTTTCTGAAGGAAAAGAAGTTGCCATCATCTTACATATTGAACAGGGCATCCCTTGTACATTTCCCCCTGCAAACAGCCACTAAACTATACATTTTTTCTGTAGTGCAACGCAGAATATTTATTATTCCAGTGCTGATACGATGAATACATGGTAGGTAGAGTATTAAGTATTCTAGCAGAGCTCACTCATACTTCAAAGGCTTTTCTACTTGCTTGCGTTGAAAGTAATCATCACTGATTTTGCTTATTCAGGCTTTCATTCGCTTACCCTGAAAGAGTCATACATCAATTAGTGTGATACAAAATGCAGGGCTTGAAGATGAAGATAAGGATGAAGAGTTCAGCCTCCTTGATCTTCAGGAAGCAGACAGTTAATTGTTCTGCTCGAAAAAGGCCTGGACCGAGGCAGTGCCTCTGAGCCTACTGAAGAAATGTGACCGTCTGAAGACAGCCGAGTGTGGGAACGCTGCAGCCCTCTGTGATTTTTTGCAGCAGTGAAAATCAGGAATACGGACAGGACTCTCACGGTATGGGAGCAAATAGTTGGGAAGATTGGAAGGCAAAAGGATTCGTTTCTTTTCCCTGTTGGTTTGTCCCAGGAAAGCAGCACGTTGTTCCAAGCAATGAATCCCTGTTCAGCTGGGACAGCTTTTATACCGAGCTCCCGTTTGCTGCTCCCGGCTTCGTTAGGGGGCTGATGAGGCCTGGTTTGAACTCTTCCATGTTGGCTCCTCGTGCTGTTGGGAGGAATTCCGTATCGGAAGAGTCTGCAGCGCAGATTTGCATATGGTTCCATAGGCCTGAGAATAACTGCCCATGGATGCCTTCGGATCGCCGGCAGCTCCCACGTTCGCAGTGATATGGAACATCTTCTTACTGCATCTCAGAAGGGGGTGAACATCTCTGCTGTGAAATTCAGTATTTCGTGGGTTCTGGGTGAGAAATAAAAGCCGAGGCAGTTAGGAATCTGCAAACAGCTTTCTGAAACACAAATAAGGAACGCAGAATTTGCATCATCTGAGCAGTAGAAGGCATCGTGAGTGTTAACTAGCAAACATTAAGGACAGTGTGCTGAAAATGGCATGAGGGAGAAAGGCTTTCAAATAGGAATGTCAAGGATGAGCTAATGGCACTGGAGCAAAAAGGCCTGTTTGGATAGTAGCTATTTCCAAAGGTAGTGAATGCTTTAAATAAATGCACAAAACAGATCATCGTTCCCCAAAATACTCTCCTGGTTTCTGCCAATCGAGTGGCTTGGTGAGTGTCTGAGCTGGAAGCTGCAGATGGATACCAATCCAGCAATAAAGGTTAATAGTGTGCCAATGCAAACGCTCAGACTGCTCAGACGGCTGAGAACAAGAGCTGCTCGAGCCTGGCTGGGTGCTGAAAGTGAACGCAGAGCAAGTGGGAATGTCAGAACTTTTCAGCTCCTGCTGAGGCTGCAGGAGGAAGATGGAGAAGTCATCATTTACCAAACACACCATCGGTCACAATGCTGAGGAGCATCCACTGCCGCTGACAGTGATCAGTGTCAGCCTTTTAGGGAACAAATACAAAGCACAGGCGGTGTGCAGCACGGTCCTCTCCCCGTTAGGCACTTACAGCAGCAGGGAGCGAGTCACAGGTACCCACAGATCCTTAAATCACGTTGTTCCTGTCTTTCACTGAGAGGTGGTGAGGCTCAGAGAGGCTGTGGATTCCCCACCCCTGGAGGAGCTCCAGGCCAGGCTGGACGGGGCCGTGGGCAGCCTGATGTACTGCCTGGTTTAGTCACTGTGGCAGGGGGTTGGAAATGATGATCTTAGCGGTCCTTCCAACTCAAGCCATCCTGTGACTCCACAGTTCTCTTGAATGCTTAAATATTCCGGGGAAAAAATTGTGCTCATAAAGCCATCAGTCAGCATCAGGCGTGTTGGAGGTGTAAGGTTAAAGCCACACCTCCGTCCTCAGTGATTGCTTCACATGGGGTTTTAAGCTACACTACCAGACAAAAGGCTGGGAATGCAGGTATTGCAGCACCGAGGATTAGAACATGAAAGCTCCTATCTGAATCTACTGCATATTAGGCGTAAGTTACGACGGGTAATTTCCAGACACACTTCAGTTAGCACACTCTGCAGCACTGTACTAAAGGATATTCACATATTCTCTGCAAGCCCAACTGCCTTATTAAACTCAGCTACTGGCACATTTCACTGACGCTACGTACAGGCAATGAAACTGAATTCCATCTGAGGGGCACTCACTAATTAATAACTCGCAGCGACATCACTTGCCTCTCATCTGAGTTTCTTTACCAAGTTACAAATCATGATATTTGGTCACTGAACGGTTATCTGTTTTTCTGCAGAGGGCTGCTACTTACACAGGAAAGGTTCTGTACACTTGCAGGAAGCAGCTGAGGATTTGCATTTGCCCACGCGATTTGTCTCCTCTGCTTCCCATCGCTGGCAGTTCTCATCTGCTGAGGAGGTGGTGCAGAATGGTTCCTGATCACAGCACCAGAATTTGCATTACCTGCTGGAGGAAAAATGTGAGAGAAAGTAGGAAAATCATGAGGACAAAGAATGCATTGAGGTAGGGACAGAATAGAAAGACAGAGTCAGCCTCGGCCACTTCCCTTCCTCTAACAGGACAAAAATATTCAGAATGAATCATAGAATCATCATCGAATCCTAGAATGGCCGGGTTGAAAAGGACCACGATGATCACTGAGTTCCAACCCCCTGCTGTGTGCAGGGTCACCAACCAGCAGCCCAGGCTGCCCAGAGAGCCCATAGGCGCCATAGGGATCCATAGGGTGCCACAGGGACCCATAGCAGTGCCATAGGGGTCCACAGGCTGCGCTAAGGATGCGTAGGTTCCCTTAATGCACCCTGCAGATGCATAGGTCACCTTTGGGTGCCATAAGGATCCATAGGGTGCCCTAAGAATCCATAGGGTGCGATTGGGATCCATTGAGTGCCATAAGGATCCATAGGGATGCCCTGAGGATGCGTGGGGTGCCATAGGGACCCATAGAATCACAGAATCATAGAATGCCCTGGGTTGAAAAGGACCACAGTGCTCACCTGGTTCCAACCCCTGCTGTGTGCAGGTCGCCAGCCAGCAGCCCAGGCTGCCCAGAGCCACATCCAGCCTGGCCTTGGATGCCTGCAGGGATGGGGCATCCACAGCCTCCTTGGGCAACCTGTTCCAGTGCCTCACCACCCTCTGGCTGAAAAACTTCCTCCTCACAGCCAACCTCAACCTCCCCAGGCTCACTTTAAAGCCATTCCCCTCGTCCCATCACCACCACCCTCACAAACAGCCGTTCCCCTCCTGTTTATCCGCTCCCTCCAAGCACTGGGAGGCCACCATCAGGTCTCCCTGCAGCCTTCTCTTCTCTGAGCCAAACGAGCCCAGCTCCCTCAGCCTTTCCTCATAGCAGAGCATTCAACTGCAGGATGGCAGTACCTACTTCGAACAGCAGAGTGTGTGATGGGGTTGTATGTCACACTGATCTTGGATCTCTGACACAAAGACGCTGAGAAGTCTTTGCTCTGGTTCGATAGCTCTGCCTGGGCACTGCCTGCACTTCCAGCATCCACGTGTGGCTGCTTGGGCAGAGGTGGTGTTGGCACCCTGTGGCTTTTCCTGGTGGTTAAAGTCGCAGGATTGGAATATGGAAAGAATGGTCTGGGTTGAGACTGACTGAATGCAGTGCCTCCTCTCTGCATTTGCTCCTTTGGATTGCTATTTATTTTCTTTTCAAGGATCATCTACAGAAAAAAGAGAAGCTGGTTAGACTTCAAACAGCTAAAATCAAAGCAGGGGAATAAGACAAAACGTAGGAGACAAACGTGCAAATAAATTATTTCACAGGATACGAAATAATTATATTAGTATACCAGATTCCACTGATTATTTCTGAATGATGCTGCTGTAGGTAAGTCCTGATATATTGCAACTGGCAATTAGAATTCCTGACTCTGTTTCCCAATCCTTCATACAAAAAAAAAAAAAAAAAAAAAAAAAGGCTGTTTACAAGGGTGGATGGTGATAGGAAAAAGGGAAATGGGTTTAAAGTGAGCCAGGGGAGGTTTGGGTTGGATATTAGGAGGAAGTTTTTCATGCAGAGGGTGGTGAGGCACTGGAACAGGTTGCCCAAGGAGGTTGTGGATGCCCCATCCCTGCAGGCATCCAAGGCCAGGCTGGATGTGGCTGTGGGCAGCCTGGGCTGCTGGTTGGCGACCTGCACAAAGCAGGGGGTTGGAACCAGGTGAGAATTGTGGTCCTTTTCAACCCAGGCCATTCTGTGATTCTGTGATTTTGAAAATTAATTTGGCATTGGAAAGAAGATAAAAATATTCTCAGCAAAAAGAAAGAATGGGCTGAAGCATTAAGAAAAAGGATTGACTCAGTAGATGATTTTAGTACATCTTGAGGGAGAATATTGATACACAAAATTGGCATTAACCATTTCAAAGGCAGAATCTATGCACCAAAAAAAGGTAACTCTATGCTGTTTCTTCCCATCCCTCTGGAATTGTGTGAAGCTGATTCATAAATGGTCAGACATTCACTCCAGCTCATCCACAGCCTTTTCTCATGGCAGTTCCCATAGGATGCTTAGGGTGGGAAGGACCTTTAGGACCAGGCAGCCCCAAGCCCTGCTGCGGGCAGGGGCAGCCCGCACAGCCCAGGCTGCTCACAGCCCCGTCCAGCCTGGCCTTCAGTGCTGCCAGGGAGGGACGTCCGCAGCCTCACTGTGCAACCTGTTCAGTGCATCACCATCCTCACAGTAAAGAATTTCTGCCTAACATCTCATCTCAGTGCCCCCTCTTCCAGCTTAACCCATTTACTTACCAGCATCAGAACCCTTCCGAGGTTCTGGGTCTTGGTGCAACCTGCAATCTGCTCTCACCCTCCCCTGACCACAGCCATCACCAGTTTGACACGTGACAAGAATCGGTTAAAACTTGTTTCTTACCCTTTAACCGAGGTTATGAACAGTCTGCTAACATTTATAACATCTTTTCTGCCTGCGTTCCGTACCCATGTAGTCATTTGCTCATGACTCCTAACACTTTTCCACAGCAAAATCTGTAAGTTTCTCTCTCCATCAAAGACCTCAAAGAAATTTTAAGTAGGCTCAATTCTCTTTTTCTCCAAACCAACTTGATTTTTCCTCATCCTGGGTAGGTTTAGCAGCCGTTCTCACTGCACTTCTCCATCCGTAAGCTTCCTTCTCAGTCTTCTCACTGCCACTCTTTCCAAAGCCTGTTTCACTACATTCAAACTCCTACATTCATTTTGCAGCTCCTGCTCTTCTCACCATCTTCCTGCTCTGCCTCGTAATGATAAATTGTTCACCCTGAAATCACATCCCCTTTTGCTGCTCCTTTTATTTCTTTTAGTTTATTCGCTGTGGCTTTCCTCCCCAGCCTCTCACCACTGCCCAGCACAGTCCATCCCATCCCATCCCATCCCATCCCATCCCATCCCATCCCATCCCATCCCATCCCATCCCATCCCATCCCACCCCACCCCACTCCACCCCACAGTTACATCTGACTTGTCTCCTTGTCCTTTCTCTTCCTTAAGCATTACTGAAATGTGAGCTGTAGTTACCTGTGTTGCCTGCAGCCCTTCCTGCATTCTCGCTCCTCCTCTGTTCTTTTACAGCAGATCTCACCCCCTCACCTTATTTCACCCATTCTGTACTCATCTACAGCCAAATTACTGAGCCAGTTTAGAACCAGCATCAATGTGTAATCCTCATTCCATGCCCTCTTCTCCCTTTCCAGCTGAAGCTCTCATTTTTCTTATTTTTTAATCCACTCTTTTCCCTCTTTTTTAAACCTACAGGGAAAGTCCAGCTTCTTATTTTCCTTTTGATTTTAGCACGTACACCAAAGCTATCAGAAGGCTGCTTTTCCCTTTTTCCCTGCACAGTCCAAGATCCAGAATCACCTTTTTTTTTTTTTTTTTTCCTTGATTATTACATCATTCTCTGATTTTTCAAGTTCTGTTATTTCTCCACATGAGTGTGTCCAGACACGGCTCCTAACACTTGTGGGACATCCCTTATTTCTTCAGTACAAAGAGACAGACTTCCCCTTACCTAAACAAACGGCAGGGTTATCCATCACGGGACTCACTGAGCTGCACTTATCCTTCACTTGCTCTTCCTTCTCTGTCAGTAGTTCTGCCATGTGCAGACTAGGAGACAAGAGGCTGAGAGCAGCCCCGTAGAAAGGGATGTGGGGGCTCTGGTTGTTGGCTTCCCCATAATGGGGGACGGAGGTGCTGATTGCTGCTCTTTTGTGATGGCAACAGGGCCCAAGGAATGGCACGGAGCTTTGCTGGATTTGGGGACATGCTGGGGGTTGGGGAAAGGGTGGTGGACGTGGAACAGGCTGCCCAGGACAGTGGGCACGGCCCTGGGATGTGGAGCTCGAGGAGAGTTGGGACACTGCTCTCAAACGTGGGGTTTGGTGGTCCTGTGTGGAGCCAGCAGATGGAATCAGTGACTGATCCTGCTGGGCAGCTGCCAACCTTTGGGGTATTCTATGATGCTGCAATTCCGAAATCTGTCAGTTCTGTGTTTGTGATGCATCGTGCAACGGCTCTTGACTGCCACTGAGCAATCAGCTGTATTTTGTACGTGACAAAAGCCCACGTGCACATCCACAAAGGAGCTCAGAGAGAGAACGGAAGGACGGGGACCCCAGATAACGCCCTGCCAAGCTCCTCCGGGCCATCAGCCACCGGAGATCCATCTGCACAAACAGGAGAGTACAGGGCTGCACAATGGGAACCCGAGTTAAGGACTGCTGAGGAAGGAGAGCAAACAGGTGGAAGGGGCCCCTCGCAGAGCTGTCCCAGCAACCCCCCAACCCCATTATCCGGGTGTGAAACCCACCCTGATCAGCCAGCAGCAGATCTCCAGATCACCTTAAAGGCAGCTGCTACCTCGGAGCTGGCCACATTATGGGATGTAGGGGAAAAGCAGTTCGGTATCACACAGGACTTATTATGGGATGCTTAAGGAAGGAACCAAAGGCAGGAAAAGAGAGAAGTTCAGGCGATTTGCAGAGAAACAAGTGTGGAAAATAAGTGGTTAAAGGTGTTCAGACAGCCAGTCTCATGTACAAAGCTGGCCTATATGCTTATCTGCATCTGATCAATGCAATTTATTCTACCTTATTAATATTTTTTAACTCTTTCCTGTGAGAGGGGCTCTTTATTTTGTCTGCACGTATGACCACGGCTCTGAGGGCCCACCTGCCCATCATGCCAGCAACGGTGTGGACGTGTGTGCAGGCATGTGATGGCCAGCAGAGCTGAAGCCCCTCTCGTTAGCAAATAGCTCCATCTCCTGGGAGCACAAAGGTGAGTGGGTCCCTACGCGCCAGCCCTGGCACTGAGAGCACCCCTCTTTGTCCAGGTTTGAAAGCACGAGGTTTGGGAGCACAAGTGGCACCAGATAAAGGACATGGGAAATCCAGGCCATCTGTGTGTGCGCAATCCGTACCTGCAGCTGGAGTTGGGCAGCGTTTTCAGGGACTCGTGTCGTAGTGCAGTAACTGGGGACAACCATAGAATCATAAAATGGCCTGAGTTGAAAAGGCCCACAATGATCACTGAGTTCCAACCCCCTGCTGTGTGCAGGGTCACCAACCACCAGACCAGGCTGCCCAGAGAACCCATAGGGTGCCATAGGGATCCATAAGGTGCCATAGGGATCCATAGGGTGCCGTAGGGATGCAGAGGGTGCCATAATCAGAATCATGATAGAATCCTAGCATAGCCTGGGCTGCAAAGGCCCACAGTGCTCATCTGGTTCCAACCCCCTGCTGTGTGCAGGTCACCAACCAGCAGCCCAGGCTGCCCAGAGCCACATCCAGCCTGGATGGATGGGGCAGACACAGTAAGGAAGAGGTAACAAATTATGAGGCAGAGATCAAAGGTTGATGGAATCAGGCTGTAAATACAACAGCAAGCCTCGGATAAATTGTGAACCTGGAGTACTCAATCAAGGGGGAACGGGAGGAGTTGTTGGTGTTGGGGTGCTGTGAGTTGGTTTCAGTTGTGCACTCCCTCCGTGTCCAGAGAAGGGCAACGAAACTGGTGAGGGGTCTGGAGCACAAGTCCTATGAGGAGCGGCTGAGGGAGCTGGGATTGTTTAGTCTGCAGAAGAAGAGGCTCAGGGGAGACCTCATTGCACTCTACAACTTCCTGAAGGGAGGCTGTGGTGAAGAGGGGTTTGGCCTCTTCTCCCAGGCAACAAACAGGACCCGGGGGAATGGCCGCAAGTTGTACCAGAAGAGGTTTAGGTTAGACTTAAGGAAGAACTTCTCTCAGAGAGTGGTCAGGCACTGGAATGGCCTGCCAAGGGAGGTGGTGGAGTCGCCATCTCTGGCAGTGTTCAAGAGGCTTCTGGACGGGGAGCTGCGAGATCTGGTTTAGTAGCTTGTGGTAGCAGTGGTAGTGTGAAGATGGTTGGACTAGATGATCTTATAGGTCATTTCCAACCTTGTGATTCTATGATTCTATGATTCTCCTGTTTGCAGGATGTCCACCATTGCAGTTGCAAATTAACTTTTTCACAGGAGGTTCGATCTCCAAAAAATCATTCATTTCTCACACTACTGGCAGGACCTGGGGATGCACAGCAGCAGTCGCCTCATCTCTCAGGTTGATGGATCCAACATATTTTGTTCTAACAGGTCTGGAGCCCCAGGACAAGAAGGACAGGGAGCTGTTGGAGAGGGTCCAGAGGAGCCACAGAGATGAGCAGGGCTGCAGCACCTCCACTGCAAAGACAGGCTGAGGGAGCTGGGCTCGTTCAGCATGGAGAAGAGAAGCTGCGGGGTGAATCATTGCAGCCTGCAGCACCTCAAGGGAGCCTACAGACAGGAGGGGAGTCAGCTCTTGGGAAGGGGAGATGACAGCAGGACGAGGGAATGGTTGGAATTGAGGGAGGAGAGATTTCAGTTGGATGTGAGGGGGAAATTGCTTGCTGTGAGAGCGGTGAGGTGCTGGAACAGCTGCCCAGAGAGGCTGTGGATGCCCCG
Organism: Lophura swinhoii; assembly: GCA_030408155.1. Classification (NCBI taxonomy): domain Eukaryota; kingdom Metazoa; phylum Chordata; class Aves; order Galliformes; family Phasianidae; genus Lophura; species Lophura swinhoii. Next base: position 98,199,254 of record CM059456.1, on the reverse strand, counting down.
TCCATCCCTGGAGGTGTTGGAGGCCAGGTTGGATGGGGCCCTGGGCAGCCCGGGCTGCTGTGAAATGTGGAGGTTGGTGGCCCTGCATTGGTGGGGGTCGCAGCCTCGTCATCCTTGGGGTCCCTTCCAACCCAACCATCTGTGATTCTGTGTGAATGAGATGAAACACCACACTGTCACTGTAAGAATGTAAGGAAAGCCCAAGGGAAGGCAAATAGAAGAAAATGGCAGAATTCAGTCAGTCCAAGAATGACAGATACTTGGGGGATTAAGGCTTCAGAAAACAGGGCAAAAGAATGTACCTCATACAATTTGTTTCGATATTCTGCCACAGACAGCTGAGTGTCATCACCTAAAGGAAGAATCACATCGTAACCTAGAGAGGGCTCCCTGGCAGGGCAATGAAACCTAGGAAGAGGACAACACGGTGTAAGGCACTAAGACTAAACCCCACAGATTAATATTATGCTAAATTAACTATTATTAAGTCATCTAGTGTGACCTCTAGAGTAAACAGGCTTAGAGAGGGTTAGGAATTAACTTTTTTTTCTTTCTACAATTAGCATAAAGGCAGCTCGTGCTAAAAGCAGCTTTATAGCATGTGAGCAGAATGCAGGGATTGGCACGTTGGCATTGCTCACCTTCTCACGTACGGATGCTGAAGGGCCTCCTCTGCTGTCAGTCGTTTATCAGGGTTAAACACTAAAAGCTTCTTCAGAAGATCTAAGGCAGGCAAAGGAGTAGAGGATGGTAAAATCTCCTCAAACGTTACCCGTTGCCTACAAGTTAGGAAACAATTAGATAAGCTCACATCATCTATTTCACAGTCCTCAGGGTCCTGAGAGTTGGAAGGGGCCTCTGAGGGCACTGTTCCTTCCTCGTCCCTTCTTTATGATAGAGGGGACCGTTCCAGCTGAAGGTCAGGACTCTGGTTTAGCCACAGCATCCATCTGCATGCCCTCAGGTCCAAAGATCCCCTCACTGCCCTGAGGCACAGCACAGTGCAGGAAGTTCTCTCCCTGTGGCGCAGACGAGGCAACTTTTCTTTTGGCATTTCATCACTTCAGCAGGAAGTCGTGCTAACTTGGGTGCGAAGTCCCACATAACTGGAGGTGAAATTCACTCCAGGTGTTTGCCCAAATTCCCTCACACACCTCACGCCTGATGACTCGAGCATCTCTGGGCACATCCCTCTGTGGCATCCATAAATGGATGCTTATCCTCCAGAAAGCCAGAAGGATACTCTGGGAGGCCAGCTGAAGAAGTCATCATAAATAGGCATGCATCGTTCACACGAGCAGCAGGAGACCTGATGGACATCACGGTCTGAGCCCTCAGCTAACCCTCCAAACATCAGGTCTATCTGTGAGCATCCAGAGAACCCATACAGCTCACAGCTAGGAGGACAGTACTGCCAATTCCCTCCTGAGGAGGGATGCCCAGATCACGGCAGATATGAGTACAAAGTAATTAGAAACTGGTATGTAACTTGCTATGGCCTTAGGCTTGTGCAGAAGTGTTGCATTTCCTAATATTTACTAATTAGGTATGTAATAATTGACTCAAGCAGAATCATGTTGTGGTCTATATGAATAACAGGAGAATTCAACAGGACCACGAGAGATAAAATGAAAAAACCTAAAAGTCACACAGAGAGTCATTAAACAGCTGGAATGAAGCTGTCAGCCTAAATAGATTCAGGTTCTCCACGTGTGAACCAATGATATTACGTAGGTCATGCAATAAGAAATATTACATGAGTAATATTAAGTAAGTAATAAGGAAGCTGTAATACCTCCTATTTACTTCCATGGGAACTGCAGCAGTTACAAAGAGCACAATAACACTGTTTGAGAGCGCAAATTCTCAGCTAGGAAACATAATCTTTAAACAGTCACCACAGCTATGCATTTTTGCCACCTTTATGTACGTTTCCATGTCAGACACCATTTGTCAGACTGCCATCTGTCACACAGCAACAAAATGCAATGGAATATCGGGGGGAACGTTCAACCTCTACTGCCATACCACCAACATCCACCTCTGATGTTGTGGGCCTACATGATAAAATAAGCCCTCATAGATACCCAAACAACTCAGGATAGTAAAATTTCTCATTTGGAGAAACTGCACATGACAACAGCTTGCAATCATAGAGTCACAGAATGGCCTGGATTGTTGAGTCCCAAACCCCTGCCGTGGGCAGGGTCACCAACCACCAGACCAGGCCGCCCAGAGAACCCATAGGGTGCCATAAGGATCCACAGGGTGCCATAGGGATCCATAGGGACCCACAGGGTGCCATAAGAACCCATAGGGTACCAAAATCATAGAATCATGATAGAATCCTAGAAAGGCCTGGGTTGCAAAGGCCCACAGTGCTCATCCAGTTCCAACCCCCTGCTGTGTGCAGGTCGCCAACCAGCAGACCAGGCTGCCCAGAGCCACATCCAGCCTGGCCTTGGATGCCTGCAGGGATGGGGCATCCACAGCCTCCTTGGACAGGCTGTTCCAGCACTGGAAGGTGAACACTGGGATAACTTTTTGTACACACTAAACAGTCGTTGTTGACATCTGAGACACATTTAACATAGAGAGCTTACCGGGAACTCATGCGGTCAATAATCGAGGCCCTGTAGTCTGATTGCATAGCCATAATATCTGCAACGACAAAATTATAGTCAACGATTAGCAGAGCTTTATAGTTTATGCAGGAAAGCAAACACATGGCATTAAAATGTCATAAAATAGAGAAAATGAGCCTAATAAATGTCATAGAAAATTATTCTAATAGAGATCAGGAAATCTTATGGAGTGGAGACAATGTTTACTTACACATTTTCTAATGTTCACAGTTTCTATTTACATTCTCATGGGTTTCATAAACATGTGCTCTCACACTCCATACTTGGAAGCACCAAGACATGTGAAGCAAAATGACCTGCTCCAAATCACTGCTTTACACAGAGCTGAGATGCCAGCTGTTTGTACTGCACTGCTGGGTTCTTTCTGACTGCTGGCAGTGAGCTGTTTCCTGGACCTATCTGTCAGACCCTTTAAGTCAACAGTTGCAATGGAATAGTCTTTTTTTTTCAGAATCTTGCTTCTCAGTTCCCTACAAATCTCATGGAAAAGTTGCTGCTCACAGTTCAGTTTCCTTGTTTGAAAAGTTACATCCTTCCTCATTTGAAGGATGGACTGTTGGATGCATTAGGAATTGGCTGGCTGAATGCAGCCAAAGGGCTGTGATCAATGGCTCTGTGTCAGGGTGGAGGCCGCTCACAAGTCTGTGTCCCTCAGGGGTCTTGGGACCGGTGCTCTTCAGCATCTCCATCAATGACAGACGATGGCATCGAGTGCAGCCTCAGGGAGTTTGTGGATGACACCAAGCTGAGCTGTGCAGTCAATACACTGGGAGGAAGGGAAGTCATCCAGAGGGACCTGGAGAGGCTGGAGAAGTGGGACCATGAGAACCTGATGAGGTTCAATAAGGCCAAGTGGAGGGTGCTGCACTTGGGTTGGGGCAATGCCAGGTATTCATACAAACTGGGGGAAGAGCTCCTGGAGAGCAGCCCTGCGGAGAAGGACTGGGGGTCCGGGTGGACGAGAAGCTGGACGTGAGCAGAGGGCTGGAGCTGCTCTGCTATGAGGAAAGGCTGAGGGAACTGGGCTCGTTTGGCTCGGAGAAGAGAAGGCTGCAGGGAGACCTGATGGTGGCCTTCAGTGCTTGGAGGGAGCGGATAAACAGGAGGGGAACGGCTGTTTGTGAGGATGGTGGTGATGGGACGAGGGGAATGGCTTTAAAGTGAGCCTGGGGAGGTTGAGGTTGGCTGTGAGGAGGAAGTTTTTCAGCCAGAGGGTGGTGAGGCACTGGAACAGGTTGCCCAAGGAGGCTGTGGATGCCCCATCCCTGCAGGCATCCAAGGCCAGGCTGGATGTGGCTCTGGGCAGCCTGGGCTGCTGGCTGGCGACCTGCACACAGCAGGGGTTGGAACCGGATGATCCTTGAGGTCCTTTTCAACTCAGGCCATTCTATGATCCATTCTATTATTTAGATTTCCAGACCAAAATTACAATTTACTACGACTACACAAGCCCAACTGAGGTATGATGCTCTGTTTTAAACCTTTGCCATCTTATAAAACTGAAGAATGTTTTGAAGGCCTTGTTCTTCCTTCTCATCTAATCAAGTACAGGTCCGTTTTACTATAAAAATAGCATTTCTCAATTAAGTTTTCCTTCCTTGGGAAGATGTTAGAAGAAGTCATAACAGATATCTTCTTCCTGATCCAGATGGGCTGCTGCTTTCTTTTACTCTTTTTATCTCTTCTTTAAGTAACTTCCTCCATAGGAAAAAGTCTTACCTTCTGATGATGGGGCAGGAATGACCCTCAAGATCTGCTCTATTTGATTGATGGTTGATGTTCCAGGAAAAAGAGGTTTTCCAAGTAGCAGCTCACCCAGAATGCAGCCAATGCTCCACATGTCTACCCCTTTAGTGTAGCTACGAAGAAGAACAGAACGGAGTTTGGACTATTTTTTTAGTACCTGGCATTCATATAAGCTATTTTACCTTATTTTGCAAGAAAATTAAGTTTACTCCATATAAAACCAGAGAAGGAAATATATGAAAGGTGGGTTTCAGAACAAGGCAACATCTACTTGTCACATTACCACCAGCGAAGATACAAAGCTGCTGCTTAGAAACAACTGATAGGTGTAATATGATTTTTCAGGGCAGAATGCAGCTAGAAAATAGTTACCATTATTTAAGCACATTCAATGGCAAACAGTGGATAGGTTTGCAGAAAGGTTTGCATCGGAACAGAACTTAAAGATGAACGAGTTCCAACCCCACTGCAATGTGCAGGGATTTCCCATTAGACCACATTGCTCAGAGCCTCATCCAGCGCGGGCCTTGAGCACCTCCAGGGACAGGACTTCCTCACCTTTTCTGGGCAAACTGATCCAGTGCCTACCCACTTTTACATCCGACCTAAATCTACCTCCTTTTATTTCCCCTTCTCCTATCACTACATGCCCTCGTAAAAAGTCCCTTCCCAGCTTTTCTATAGCCCTCCTTTAAATACTAAGAAGGTATAAAGTCTCCCTGGAGCCTTTTCACTTCCCAGCTCTCAGCCTGTCTTCATAGGAGAGGTGCCGCAGCCTCTGAGCATCCTTATGGCCTCCTCTGAACTCACTCCAACAGATCAAAACGACAGTCTGCAAAACATCCAGATTTCAAATTTGGGGTATATAAAACCCACATGTATTTTCTATTGGTAAGCATCAGCTAGTACTGAAAATCTTCCTTAGGCAAAAGTAGAATAATCCAAAGCTTTCAGCTCCAGCAGCAAAGAAAAGCAACGTACTTGAAAAGATGAGCAGGGCTGCAGCACTTCCATTGCAAAGACAGGCTGAGGGAGCTGGGCTTGTTCAGCGTGGAGAAGAGAAGCTGCGGGGTGAATCATTGCAGCCTTCAGCACCTCAAGGAAGCCTACAGACAGGAGGGGAGTCAGCTCTTGGGAAGGGGAGATGACAGCAGGACGAAGGAATGGCTGGAATTGAGGGAGGGCGGATTTCGGTTGGATGTGAGGGGGAAATTGTTTGGTGTGAGAGCGGTGAGGTGCTGGAACAGCTGCCCAGAGAGGCTGTGGATGCCCCGTCCATCCCTGGAGGTGTTGGAGGCCAGGTTGGATGGGGCCCTGGGCAGCCTGGTGCAGTGTCAGTATGGAGCTTGGCGGCCCTACATGCAGGAGGGAGGTTGGAGCTTTGTGATCCTTGGGGTCCCGTCCAACCCCGGCCATGCTGTGATTCTGTGAAAAGTAGCAAATTCAGGAAAAAAACTGCCTCCTTGGGTCCTTAAAGCCAAATTCTGAATAAGAAGACAGAGGTACTCAACAAAATTTTGCAATGATTCAGATTTAAGGAGAGAAAAAATAGGTCTGGTGGGAGAAAAGATGACAAACAGATGAGCTGATATTGTAGGTAAGTGGTCAATCTAAGAAGCCAGGAAGGAAATGTATATGTAATGAGAGAATTCCCTGCTGCAAAAGAACTTGAAATGCATGTTGAGAAAATGGACCGCTGACACTGTACCCGGAGCCATCCAAAATGAAAAGATTTAAGACTTCTCAGTCAAAAATTTTCCCCAGCAGTGAAGGAATTACATAATGCCTTTCTTTTGCTCACTGCACGCAGTTACCTCCGGGAGGAAAGTAGGATCTCAGGGGCTCGGTACCAGCGTGTGGCCACGTACTCTGTTAAGGCAGGGCTGCTTTGTTCTTCATCCATCTGACACAAAGAACGGGCCAGCCCAAAGTCACAGAGCTTCACAAAGCAGTCTGCATCCAGCAAGATATTCGAAGGCTGAATTGAAGAAAGGAAAATGAATAAGTTCGTTACGCTCTGAATGGCAGAAGGTCATTATCAACATTCTTCTACTAGTCGTGTTCTTTTCATGCATTTCCAGTTAGCGTTTAACAGAAAGTCTGAGTGAAAGATAAGGACTAGGAACTGAAGCACACCTTCTGATCCCTGTGAATAACATTTCCTGAATGGATGAATTTAGTGGCTTTCAGGAGTTGATAGAGAATGTAACACTTGTGGATGTCTTTCAGTACATTCCCCTTCTTAATCACAGCATGTAAATCCGTCTCTGTAATACACAACAGGAAAAGATTACCGAGTTGCAAATAGAAGTTGCTCCAAACCAGGTGAGGATGGACCATTTTACAGACTGCAGCCTTTCAAGTGAAGTCTCAGTGGAGGTTAACACCTCAGTGACTGATCGCATTGCAATAGAATAACAGAAGCACAGACTACGGAAGGGACCCATAAGGATCATCAAGTGCAACTCCTGGCTCCACAGAGGACCACCCAAAAATCACAGTCTGTCTGAGAGCACTGCTCAAACACTTCTTTAACACTGGTAGGCTTGGTGCCATGAACCCTGCCCGTGGGGAGCTGTTCCAGTGCCCAGACACTCTCACTAAGGAACCTTTACTCACTTGACCCTCCCCTGCTGTAGCTGCATGCTGCTCCTTCGGGTCCCAGTGCAGACAGATCAGGGCTTCCCCCTCCTAAAGAAGCTGTGGGTCACCATGAGGGAGACCTGATTGTGGCCTTCCAGTACTTGGAGGGAGCAAATAAAGAGGAGGGGAACGGCTGTTCACTCTGTGAGGGTGGATGGTGACGGGACAAGGGGAATGGCTTTAAAGTGAGCCAGGGGAGGTTTAGGTTGGATGTGAGGAGGAAGTTTTTCAGCCAGAGGGTGGTGAGGCACTGGAACAGGTTGCCCAAGGAGGCTGTGGATGCCCCATCCCTGCAGGCATCCAAGGCCAGGCTGGATGTGGCTCTGGGCAGCCTGGGCTGCTGGTTGGCGACCTGCACACAGCGGGGGGCTGGAACCAGGTGAGCACTGTGGGCCTTTGCAACCCAGGTCATGCTAAGATTCTGTGATCATTCTATGATTATGGCACCCTATGGGTTCTTGTGACACCCTATGGGTCCCTATGGCATCCTATGGATCCCTATGGCACCCTATGGGTTCTTGTGGCACCCTATGGATCCCTATGGCACCCTATGGGTTCTTGTGGCACTCTATGGATCCCTATGGCACCCTATGGGTTCTCTGGGCAGCCTGATCTGGTGGATGGTGACCCTGCCCATGGCAGGAGGGTTGAAACTAAGTGACCATTGTGGTCCTTTTCAGACCAGGCCATTCTATAATCTGTGATTCTATACCTTCAAGTCCCACATTCAAGTCACTTATGAAAATTAAAATTAGAGATAACAGTCACTAAAATGGAACCTCTCCACCCACCAGTGACTGGAGTGAGTCTGAGTCCGAGCCTGCAGTCTCTATTATCATTATATTATCTATTACTTGCAGATTATGCTACAGTAATTGTTCCATTATTACACAATTTTCTTACAGCAGAATTATATATAGTCTCTTCTACATGCAACTCTGCCATCTCTTCTATCTCTGAAAGTCTTCTGATTTGATGCTCACTGCCCTCCTTCCATTCCAACCCAACATTTCTCTCATCATTGTTATTCCCTCCAAAGTTTCACTGCTGTTCCCATCTAATCACAGGAAGGAAGTGATAACAGGGAAAGAAGAAAGATAACTTGCAAGACAGTGTGTGTTTAAATAGCCAACACAATGCTCAGTCACCCATAGACTCGAAAATAAGGTAGATGTCCTTGTTGTTCTGAGCTCGGATAACATCAAGCAGCTTGATGATATTTGGATGCTCTCCAAATTCCTGCAGAGGGAAGAGAGACCCAGCAGTCAAAGTTGAGTGTCTTTCTTGTGAATCATACAAAAAAATGGTAATTATTTCCTTTTGTATTATTCTCTAGGACAAACAGTAATGTGCAGTTTTCTTCATCAAGCTTCTACTTGAAATATCAAATGTATTTAATCCTTCTCCATAGTATGGAACCGGTCAATTATTCAAAAACTCCGTTTAAGGTATTGATACTGCAAATGCTGCTGTGTTATGTGTGAGTAAAATTCACTCAACAGCACTGGAACAGGTTGGCCAAGGAGGCTGTGGATGCCCCAACCCTGCAGGCATTCCAGGCCAGGCTGGATGTGGCTCTGGGCAGATGACTCAGACCATCTCTTCACTGCACTTGGGTCACTGTGATTTTCTAATGACTGCTTTGCAAGGCAGTGAAAAAAAAAAAAGTGAAAGGTCATGTCAGTACTGAACTCTGCATTTTGAAAAAGAATGAGAAGAAAATATGTGAACAGCAGAGATAACTGAAAAGCTATTGGGAAACGTTGGGAAAATGGACCTTACCCGTAGGAACATAATCTCACGAAATGTTCTCTAGAAAGAAACAAAAAACCATTATCACATTAACAGAATGACACAAGAGAGCATGGACTTCCTATGGGAAGGTTAAACCCATTCTCAGTTCTAAGGAATTGAGGAAAACTTCATGTAGTAGACAGGCTTGGAAAAAAAAAACAGTTGCTCCCTTAGATAAGTGTACGTGTGCTCTCCAGGTTTAGATACTACAGGACATCATATCGGCCATCCAGGTAAGTTTAGGTTGGAGACCAAGAAAAACTTCTTTACAGGAAGGGTTGTTAAGCACTGGAATGGGCTGCCCAGGGAGGTGGTTGGGTCACCATCCCTGGATGTGTTTAACAACCACCTGGATGTGGTGCTCAGGGCCGTGGTTTAGCAGAGGGCTGTTAGAGTTGGGGCAGGATGGTTGGGTTTGGTCGGACTCGGTGATCTTTGAGGTCTTTTCCAACCAGAGCTGTTCTATGATTCTATGCCTTTATGAACACATTGTATCCTCAGTGACTTTAAACAATAGTTTGTAGATGTTACAAAACACAAAACCTATCATTTTTTGCTTCTTATTATCCTAATGGAGCTGCAGACTGTACAAATTGCCGGGTGACAAGGAACTTTTACAGACACAAACAAGAAAAATATCTGTGAATTCCCACCATAGCCCTCAGGACATGTTATAAACGGTCTCTTACCTGAGCATCTGTTCTGTTCCTGAAAGCATCAAAAATCTTTTTAACTGCAACTATTTCTCCTGTCCTGCGATTAATTGCTTTCCATACAATGCCGTAAGCCTGGAGGGGAGAAAGGGCAGGTGAGTGGAACGCTGCAGCATCCCAGCTGAATTCAGACCTTCAGCGTGGGAATTCAGTAGAGAAACTCAACAATTACCTACAAGAAAAAGAAATTAGTCCAATAATTAATATTTTGTTCATTGGAGGACTGAGACCAAAGGACCTGAACCCATGTTTGACAGGACAAGGGGAATGGCTTTAAAGTGAGCCAGGGGAGGTTTAGGTTGGATGTGAGGAGGAAGTTTTTCAGCCAGAGGGTGGTGAGGCACTGGAACAGGTTGCCCAAGGAGGCTGTGGATGCCCCATCCCTGCAGGCATCCAAGGCCAGGCTGGATGTGGCTCTGGGCAGCCTGGGCCGCTGGCTGGCAACCTGCACACAGCAGGGGCCTGGAACCAGGTGAGTATTGTGGTCCCCAGACCATGCTAGGATTCTGTGATTATGGCTCCTTATGGGACCCATCCTCCCTGTGGATCCCTATGGCACCCCATGGGTTCTTATGGCAACCTGTGGGTCCCTATGGCATCCTATGGATCCTTATGGCATCTTATGGATCCCTATGGCACGCTATGGATCCTTATGGGTTCTTATGGATCCCTATGGATCCCTATGGATCCCCATGGATCCCTATGGATCCCCGTGGCACCCTATGGGTCCTTATGGCACCCTATGGATCCTTATGACACTATTATGGGTCCCTATGGCACCCTACGGATCCTTACGGCATCCTTTGGGTTCTTATGGCACCCTATGGATCCTTATGGCACCCCGTGGGTTCTCTGGACAGCTTGGTTTGCTGGTTGGTGACCCTGCACACAGCAGGGGGTTGGAACTCAGTGATCATTGTGGTCCTTTTAAACCTAGGTCTTTCTATGGTTCTTTGATTCTATGTTCCAGGTTCACAAACATTCTTGGGAAGTCCCCCTGAATGCCATTATTTCTTATCTAAGTATGAAAACCACTCAGCAAACACAGGAACTGTTTTACTTCGTTCAGACATTTAAACATTAACACGAAAGCAATGACACCACTGCGCAGCCATAAAACACTCCTTAGAATGCGGAAAGATTCAAATCTACAACCAGAAATAAGCAAGTTGGATTTGTCCCACACGGCAGACCGAGTAATGAGCATCTGCAAGGATCACGTTAATTAACAGCCATCCAGAACAGCCAAAATTCAGGTTAAATTCCCAGCTCCATAGAGTCATAGAATGGCCTGGGTTGAAAAAGCCCACCATATTCATCTGGTTCCAATCACCTGCTATGTGCAGAGTCACCAACCAGCAGACCAGGCTGCCCAGAGAACCCATAGGGTGCCATAGGGGTCACAGGGTGCCATAAGGATCCATAGAGTGCCATAAGGATCCACAGGCTGCCATAGGGACCCATAACAAAGATGAGCAGGGCTGCAGCACCTCCCTGCAAAGACAGGCTGAGGGAGCTGGGCTCGTTCAGCATGGAGAAGAGAAGCTGCGGGGTGAATCATTGCAGCCTGCAGCACCTCAAGGGAGCCTACAGACAGGAGGGGAGTCAGCTCTTGGGAAGGGGAGATGACAGCAGGACAAGGAAATGGTTGGAATTGAGGGAGGGCGGATTTCAGTTGGATGTGAGGGGGAAGTTGTTTGGTGTGAGAGCGGTGAGGTGCTGGAACAGCTGCCCAGAGAGGCTGTGGATGCCCCGTCCATCCCTGGAGGTGTTGGAGGCCAGGTTGGATGGGGCCCTGGGCAGCCCGGGCTGCTGTGAAATGTGGAGGTTGGTGGCCCTGCATTGGTGGGGGTCGGAGCCTCGTCATCCTTGGGGTCCCTTCCAACCCAACCATCTGTGATTCTGTGATTGTGCGATAACAGTGCCATAAGGATCCACAGGGTGTCATAGGGATGCATAGCAGTGCCATAGGGATCCATAACAGTGCCATAAGAACCCACAGGATGCCATAGGATCCATAGCAGTGCCACAGAGATCCATAAGGTGCCATAGGGATGCATAGCAGCGCCATAGGGACCCATAGCAGTGCTACAGGGATCCATAGAGTGCCATAGGGATCCATAGCGTGCCATAGGGACACATAGCAGTGCCATAGGGATCCACAGGGTGCCATAGGGACCCATAGCGGTGCCACAGGGATCCACAGCAGTGCCATAGGGACCCATAGCAGAACCATAGGGATCCATAAGGTGCCATAGGGACACAAAGCGGTGCCATAGGGACCCATAGCGTGCCATAGGGTGCCACAGGGACCCACAGTAGCGGCAGCTGTGGAGCGGTTACCTCTGATTTTCCCCCTTCCGCTCGGTTTAGCAGCGCTTCAATGCCCGCTTTGCAGCAGCTCGGCTCGCTCTGCCGCCCGCGCTCAGAGGAAGGCGGCAGGGACGGAACCACGACCGGAGGCAAAGACCCGAAGCGGCTCCCGCCCCCCCATCCGCTCACCCCCTTTCCCAGCCGCCTCTTCATTTCGTACTTCCCCGCCACGGCCGCGTCCAGCTCCGCTTCGCTCATCGCGGCGCCTCTCCGTCGCCGTGGAAACGGACGCGCCGCGCCGCGCATGCGCACAGGGCGACACGGCCGTGCTGCGGGCGGTGCGCTGTGCGCCGTGCGCCGGGATCGGCGGGGGCGCTGTGACGTCATCAAAGCGCGCGGTATCGCAGTGCGCTGTGCTCTGTTCTTTTCCTCTTTCTTTTTTTCCCCCCCTTTCCTCCTTTCTCTTTCCTTTCTCTTCCCCCCCTTCCTTCTTTTCTCTTCCCCCCCTTCCGTCCTTCCCCACTTCCTTCCCTCCTTCCTTGTTGTTGTTCCTTCATTAGATATTGAAAAGGGGGAATTGCTCTGAAGAAGTAGAGCACAGTGTGCTTGTATTTGGTAACTCCTTAGAAATAGCTGATGTGAAAAAGTAGAAATACCATATATGTTAGTAAAATACTTGGAATATAGTTGCTGAATTGTATGATTAATTCTTGCTTGCAAAACTGCAATAGTTTTTAAATGTTCCAAATAGTACAGGTATAGTATTGTGGACCAGAAAGCACATTGTAGGGCTGTTCTGTTTGGATAAGAGACCCTCAGCAAAAGAAAAACAGACTTAGCGAACATCAAAGAAGCCGGGGCCTCCACACAAGGCTGGCTTGCCTTGCTCTGCGGGTGGGTTGGGATGCAACAGGCAGGCATCAAGGTACTCCCCCTATCCTCCTTCCAAGCTTATCTCTATGTAAGGACGAGCAGATGTCCAGAAACAATGACCGAGTGTTGAATGAGCAAGTGTGAGAACTTAACTAATTAGTGATATATGCTTAGCTATTGACGTTTATCCAGAATCCATATGTTTAGTTGAGCATTGGGAAGATTGTGAACCTGCAGTTCTCAGTCAATGAGGAACCAGGCGAGAAAGAGATAAGTGTCAAGTAACAGGGCATAAAAGATGTAACGCTGTTTTCTGCGTGCTCTCCTGCTTGCAGGAGGCCCGGCATTGCAGTTGCAAATAAAATCTGCTTTATCAGAGATACCGTCCTGGAAAATTATTTGGATATTTCCAACACCTTCCCTTCCCTTCCCTTCCCTTCCCTTCCCTTCCCTTCCCTTCCCTTCCCTTCCCTTCCCTTCCCTTCCCTTCCCTTCCCTTCCCTTCCCTTCCCTTCCCTTCCCTTCCCTTCCCTTCCCTTCCCTTCCCTTCCCTTCCCTTCCCTTCCCTTCCCTTCCCTTCCCTTCCCTTCCCTTCCCTTCCCTTCCCTTCCCTTCCCTTCCCTCCCTTCCCTTCCCCCTTCATCCCTCTGTCCCACCCCCTTACCCCCTCTTCCTCCCTCTTCCCTTCCCCTTCCTTCCTTCCTTCCTTTCTCTCCCCCCCTTTCCTTCCTTTCTCTCTCTAGCAGCTGTTAATGTAAATGCCTGTAATGCACCTCTGTCCCTCCTACCCACTACTCTGGCAGACACTGATCCCATAACATCCGTGCTGACAAGTTCATCTAAGTGTAGACCAGATCATCCCTAAATGACTGCTTGTGACATTTGGCTTTGTCTCTCTCTGTATGCCATGCCCAAGTCACCCCCTAGCAGCCTTTTAATACAACGCATGTACTTGGTTAAGAATTGACTGAACAGAAGATCATCTTGTCTGACCAGAAAACAACGACAGGATGAACAGTTTCGTGTTCGTGCTTCTTGGAGGTTTGTGACACCACCTGAACCAGCTGCACTGATTGCTTTTTTCAGGTTCCCAAAGAAAGTCTGGGGAGGCGAGTGACCGTTCATCAGTTTAATAGGGTTGACCAGCCAGGGCTGTCTCCACCAGGTCCCAGCTACTGGTGGCAGCCGCCTGGTAGAGTGTCTGCATTGGGGTTTTTTCCAGCAGATGCCAGCGGCTGCCAGCCAGCAGGAGCTCCACACACACCCCTTAGGACCATGGCCATGTATACATGTGTGTGTAGCAGTGGGAGACAATGAAGCATCATTCATCAAGATAGGAAGGTCCTCCACAGAAAGCAAGGGTACTTAGGTACAGCTGCAGAGCACTTTGTGACAAGGGAGTTTCTTCTAGCTACGTGCAGAAGCTTGAGGCAGTTTACTTGTGCTCCCAGGCTAATACAAGCCCTTCCTCAGGGGCTTCTCACCTCCTCAGGCTGTGATCTGTATTCTTCCACACAGTCAGTATCAACTTTCAGAATACATAATAATAGGCTGTTAGAAGCCCCTTTGGCCTGCTGTTCTGTTTCCATTATCCAGTTGGTAGGAAAGGTAAAAATGACTGGAGGTCACTGGGCTCCCTTTGCTCCCTGAGATCAGAGTAAGAACCTCAATTTTCAGAAACTCATTTATTTGATTTATTAGCCTCAATCCCAATTAGCTTGTATTTCTGCTGTTAGTAAGACGGTTACACAGACTGCTAACTCAGCTGCTGGAAACAAGCAGATATTGACAGTGACTGGAAGAGCAGCTGAGGTCACCCACTGCAGTGGTTTACCCAGGAGACAGTGCAGGGATGACTGCTGTTTGGCTTCTACAGTGATTATCTGGATAAACGGCTGGACTGCAGTTCTTACAACTGCTGGTTGTGCTGCCCCTGGGAGGCTGTGGCAGGCTGGAGAAAGTGGTCTTCAGGATTCTCATGCAGTTTAGTGCTGAAAAACGCCAAGTCTTGCACTGAGGGATCAGCAAGTTTGCTGCTGACGCCAAGCTGAGCGGTGTGGCTGACGCAGTGGAAGGAAGGGATGCCATTCAGAGGGACCTGCACAGGCTGGAAAGGGGGGCCTGGGTCAACCTGATGAGGTTCAACACAACAGAGTGCAACGTTGGGCACTTGGCCAGAGGAATCCCAGGCATCCACACAGCCTGTGAGGAGCGGTCCTGGAGAACAGCCCTGCGCAGAAGGACCTGGGGGTCCAGTGGTGAAAAGCTGAACGTGAGGCAGCAGGCTGTGATTGCAGCTCAGAATGCAAATGGGGTCCTGGGCTCCGGCAGCAGGGGGGCGACAGCAGCGACAGGGAGCTGAGCGTCCCGCTCTGCTCTGCTCTCCTGAGGCCCCGTCTGCAGCACTGCACCCAGGGCTGGGGGTCCCAGGACAGGAAGGACGGGGAGCTGCTGGAGAGGGGCCAGAGGAGCACGGAGATGAGCGGGGCTGCAGCACCTCCCTGCAAAGACAGGCTGAGGGAGCTGGGCTCGTTCAGCATGGAGAAGAGAAGCTGCGGGGTGAATCATTGCAGCCTTCAGTACCTCAAGGGAGCCTACAGACAGGAGGGGAGTCAGCTCTTGGGAAGGGGAGATGACAGCAGGACGAGGGAATGGCTGGAATTGAGGGAGAGTGGATTTCAGTTGGATGTGAGGGGGAAGTTGTTTGGTGTGAGAGCGGTGAGGTGCTGGAACAGCTGCCCAGAGAGGCTGTGGATGCCCCGTCCATCCCTGGAGGTGTTGGAGGCCAGGTTGGATGGGGCTCTGGGCAGCCTGGTGCAGTGTCAGTATGGAGCTTGGCAGCCCTACATGCAGGAGGGAAGTTGGAGCTTCGTGATCCTTGGGATCCCATCCACCCCAAGCCATTTTGTGATTCTGTGATGTCACTGTTGATGAGATAAAGAAAATCCAGAGGTGTTCAGCTTGAAATGTGAATGACACAGCAGGCTGCTATTCCTGACTGCCTCTTGCTTTTCAAGTGAAACACTACAGCAAGAAAAAAAAAAAATAAAAGAAAGCAAAGATTGAAGGAAAAAAAGAAAAGAAAGCAAAGATTAAAATGAATATATGGTACTCATTGTTAAGCCCAAAGATCGAATATCTCGAGTGCGTATATTGTTTGAAGAGTTTGGTTGCTTGCTCATTTATTTTCTGTCCTTTGGAGTCTAGCAGAAGGTAGATTCAATGAAGTCCTTGCTGTATTTGAGATTTTGGAAAACAAATGTTGCTGGAGGAGTTGGCCTTCATCAGTTCGTTGTATGGTGCCCATAAATACAGTCTGCAGCGTCAGCTGCGTCCATGCCTCCTTTCATCCACACACAGCATCAGCCGCCCCCATCGCTTCTGAGACTACCTGGCTGCAGCAGCCAGCGATGTCCAGCAAGGCTGGTGACACAGCATCACTGGCGAGGAACGGAGGAGTGTTTCTTTATGCCAGTACCCGCGTTTGAAGGGGCTGTGAGAGCTGCAGGCGCCCCGCTTCCCTCCTGCTGGCGCAGCCTGCGCCGTGCGTGCGCCATGTCCCGGCTGCACCGCCGCTCTCGAAGCAGCTGCTGCTGCTGCTCCCTCAGCTCGACCTGGGCTTCCTTGAGGGCCTTCGAGCGCTGGATGAGCCCGAGCAGCTCCTGGCGCAGGCGGCGGTTCTCAGCTTTCACTTGCTGGATGTGCCGAATTAGGGACCGGATTGCTGCCTCCTCCGCTCTCTGGGTGAGGAGCAGGATCTTCTGGCGAGAGTCCTCCTCGCGATCGGCTTTGGCCCGCAGAAACCTGCTCTTGATTTTGTGCATTTCGTCCGAGTGGCGGATCTTCGTTACCAGCAGTTCCTTCTCCAGCTCTTTGATCTTCTTCGTCTGTTCCAGCTGCAGGTCTTTGAAAGGCTGCAGGTCTTCAACCTCGCCGCGCATAAGAGAATACCTCGCCTCCATCTCCGTCAGACGGTTTCTGACCTGCTTTTCTTTTTCTGCGTACCGTGAGACGAGCTCCTCTTTCTGCTGCTGGACCCGAGACAGGTCGGCTTCATTCTGCTCGCTCAGCGTTATCATCAGGTTCTGACACTTCTGGCTGTGTTTCGACAGGTAGGAGAGATAAACGTTACTCTCCCTGCGATTCCGCTTGGCTTCCTCTTCGAGGAATTGATTCTCCCGCAGAAAACGCTGCACTCTTCGCACGTACGTGTCCATGTGTTCTGCAAGCACCTCGCATTCCTTCTGCAGGTATGAATTCCTCTCTCTGACAAGTACTTCCATGGCACTTTTGGATGCATCTCCACTTCTGATTCTTCGTAGTTCTTCCTTGTTTCCTGTTCCTACTTCCTTATTTTTCCCGGCACCAACGCTGTCCTGTTTACTCTGTTTTGCCTTGGATGCCATGCTCCACGGTGGGATATCAGCCTTTGGCAAACTGCAATGGGATGGAAGATGATACATTTTTATTAAGCACTTGTACTGCACACATGAACATGACTTTTTCTCCCCAGCCGTGCCATTTTATGTCCTTCTGATTTCAACTGGTGTGGCAGCCACTCGTCCCGGCTTTGTATCACCAGATAAGGGTGGGATCTGTCCCTTCATCCAGCTTGTCCGTGTTGAACGAGACCTGATCAGCACCGAACCCTGGGAAACACCGAGTCACAGAATCACAAATAGTTGGGTTGGAAGGGACCCAAGGATGACGAGGCTCCGACCCCCCCCACCAGGCAGGGCCACCAACCTCCACATTTCACAGCAGCCCAGGCTGCCCAGGGCCCCATCCAACCTGGCCTCCAACACCTCCAGGGATGGACGGGGCATCCACAGCCTCTCTGGGCAGCTGTTCCAGCACCTCACCGCTGTCTGTAAGGAACTTCACACTGCTGGTTACAGGCATCCAACCAGACTGTGGCTGATCACCACCCTCTGAGCTCTGCCAGTCCGCCAGTTCTCCGTCCACCTCAGCATCCACTCATCTGTCCTGCACTCCTTAAGTTCATAACCAGGATGTGGGAGGCGACGGTGTCAAACACCTTGCTGAAGCCAAGTCACATCCATTGCTCTGCCTCCGTCCACCCAGCCAGTGATGATATCACCGAAGGCTACTCGAGCTTGATTTCCCCTCGGCAAACCCACGCTGACTACACCTGGTAACCTTGTTCTCTTCCAGTTGCTTGGAATGGCATCCAGAACAAATTGTTCCGTCCGTCACCTTTCCAGGTGAGCTGCCTGGCCTGCAGTTTCCCAGATCCTCCTTGCCTCCTTGCTGGCTTTCCTCCAGGCTTCGGGCAGCTCTCCCATTCACCAAGACCTTTCAGAGCTGACCGAGAGCAGCTCAGCAGTCGCCTGCTCCAGCCCCCTCAACACACAGAGCACCCCAGGGGCGTGGATGTGTGTGCTGGTTCTGGCCGGATGCTCTCCCACCATCTCCTCCTCATCCCCAGGGAAGCCTCCTGTTCCCGGTCTCTCCCTCTTACCTGCAGGCTCTGAGAGCCTCGAGGAGCAGTCTTTGCAGTCAAGACTGAAGCAAATAAGGCGTTTATTCATCAGTATCTCTGCCTTCTCATGCTCCCCTGTTACCAGGACCTGGTATCAGTCCTGTCATCACCTTCCTGGCCCTCTGCTGGACTCTCACCAGTATGTCCATGTCTCTCTAAGACTGGGGAGCCCATAACTGAACCCAGAAATCCAAGTACAGCCTCAGCAGAGCTGAGCAGTGCAGGCGTTAGGGAGCATCCTGATCTGATAACAGCTGCTCAAGGAGGGGCAGGAGGGAGGCTCTGGTACCATCCACCCCTGCAGCATCACATATAAACCTCCACTTATTTAACAACTGAAAACTAAACATTTATGGAAGGGATTTCCCTACTGACTCCTCTGACAACAGAGAGCAGGATTAATGATACTGAGGTACCCTGAAAATACTCAGATCTGTCCCATTCTGCTGCTGGAAGGGGATTGCAGCAGAGCAGGGCTGCTCTCTTCGCACTGGTGACAGGACAAGGGGAAACGGCCTCGAGTTGTGCCAGGGGAGGGTTAGGTTGGGTCTCAGGAGGAACTTCTCTACAGAAAGGGCTGTTGAGCAGTGCAATGGCTGCCCAGGGAGGTGGTTGGGTCACCACTCCTGGATGTGTTTAACAACCGTCTGGATGTGGTGCTCAGGGCCGTGGTTTAGCAGAGGGCTGTTAGAGTTGGGGCAGGATGGCTGGGTTGTGGTTGGACTCGGTGATCTTTGAGGTCTTTTCCAACCTGGGCAGTTCTATGATTCTATGCTGTGATTCTAAGGGACCCCATAACCCAGTCTGGGGATCCCATAAACCAGACCAGAGACTCCATAACCAGACTGGGGTCCCCATATCCCGAACTGGAGACCCCGTAAGTCAGACTGGGATGTCCGTAACTCAGGCTGAGGACCCATATCCCAAACGGGAGACCCATTAACTCAGACTGGAAACCCATAACCAAGACTGGTGACCCCATGGGACTCCCTAAATCAGACTGGGGACCCCATAGCCCAGACTGGGACCCAATAACACAGACTGGGGACCCATAACCAAGACTGGGGACCCCATGAGTTTAGGTTGGATGTCAGGAGGAACTTCTCTACAGAAAGGGCTGTTGAGCAGTGCAATGGCTGCCCAGGGAGGTGGTTGGGTCACCACCCCTGGATGTGTTTCACAGCCGTCTGGATGTGGTGCTCAGGGCCGTGGTTTAGCAGAGGGCTGTTAGAGCTGGGGTCGGATGGTTGGGCTGTGGTTGGACTCGGTGATCTTTGAGGTCTTTTTCAGCCCGAACAATTCTATGATTCTGTGCTGACAACCTCCTCTCACTGGCTGTACTCTAGCAGGGTGCTTGGAGCAAATGACAGACAAAGGTCAGCCTTAATTCATCGTTATTAAACTGAGACGGGGAGGTTTAGGTTGGATGTGAGGAGGAAGTTTTTCAGCCAGAGGGTGGTGAGGCACTGGAACAGGTTGCCCAAGGAGGCTGTGGATGCCCCATCCCTGCAGGCATCCAAGGCCAGGCTGGATGTGGCTCTGGGCAGCCTGGGCTGCTGGCTGGCGACCTGCACACAGCAGGGGTTGGGACTGATGAGCGCTGTGCTCCTGTGCAGCCCAGGCCGTGCAGGATTCTGTGGTCATTCTGTGAAAGGATGATTCTAGCTGCTGAAGCCCTGCCTCTTGTATTTGCATGATAGCAGCCAAAAGATAGAAGCCAATAACTTGCAGCTTGCCAGAGCAATCTTCTGCAGTAAACCTTGGGCTGCCCAGAAGCTGTTTGAACGTTGAAGGGCAGCCTGCTCCGGGCGTCCCTGCTTGAGCGAGGGGCTGAAATAGGTGACCCCCAGGAGTCCTTCCAACCTCAGCCATTTTGTGACTCCTTGAAACTATGAGGGTAATGGAATGGGAATGCAAAAGGCTCAGGGACCTCCTCAGGGATGCAGTAATTTGTCGACATAATTTTTGTGACGTCAGTGATGGAGGGAATTGTTGAGATAGCAGTGAATGGCAGTGTGGTTATTTGGATGTACATTCAGGCTGTGAGCGTTACGGCCACAGTCCTATTAAAGAATTTGCTATTTTTTAAGCAGGCGTTTTATCAGAGGTTTTTAGCATTCAGCATTATGTGTTAAGACTGCTGAGCTGCCCGCAGGGTGCGGGACAGCTCAGTCCACAGCAGATACTGAAGGAAGGAAAACAGATTAAAGGTTTTTACGTTACAGACACAGTCAGAAAATACAGGAGTGAACTGTACTCTGCATGCTGAATTTCTCAGTTATTCCAAAGAGGAAAAGGATGTCAAGGATGCGGAGCCGAGAGAAGTCTGATCAGACTCATGTTTTTAATGAACATTTGAAAATGAAACTTATCGCATCTGCTGGAACTGGTAGGCCCTTTTAAAGAAGGCATGCAAAATTAGAGCAGGTAGGTGAAGAAAATAGAAGAAATATATTGATTAAAAGTCTCTTGTCGGAGTAACAGCAGGACAGGGGCCAAGCTGGGAATGTGGCAGCTGTATGAGGAGGGGGGAGGGATAGGGAGACACAAGCAACATAAGAATCTGTG
Source organism: Lophura swinhoii (assembly GCA_030408155.1). Classification (NCBI taxonomy): domain Eukaryota; kingdom Metazoa; phylum Chordata; class Aves; order Galliformes; family Phasianidae; genus Lophura; species Lophura swinhoii. The sequence continues at coordinate 98,178,456 of CM059456.1, read as the reverse complement.
CTGAAATCCCTGCCGTGGTGTTTTGGGGAACAGTTTCCAAAGAGCTGCAGGGTGTCAGAGTGGCAAACAGCAGAACTGAGTTAACGCTGCTGATGTGGTTTGATGGGAAAGGAAACCGCAGAGCTCCACGAACGTCGGAGCAATGGCTAAATCCGCACTGAAAAACGCTGAGGTTGCAATTAGACAAAACCTCTTGGTAACAAAGCCCAAACACCAACCTTTCCTGCTGTCGTGGTCGTCACAGCGGTGCCATGTAGCCCCTTCTGGCTGCTCCTGGCTCTCCGGACAGCATCTCCCTGCAGCCACCGTGAGCTCCGAGCCGCTGTGTTTGTAAGCTGCGTGCGTCCATGGTGATGAAATGCTGCGAAGTCACAAGAGCTGCTGAGACTGAGGTTCTCAGAGCCGATTCTGTTCATGGCTGCATTGCGAGGCCTGACTCTGACACTCCTGCTTACCTACAGGACTCAAGTTAGCAGAAGCACGAGGGCAGTTTGGCTTATATGATTTTTTTGTGGCCACTACATTGATAGGCTTCAGCTGCCTGTTAGGAGTTACTGTAGGAAAAGTTACGTCTGCAGCCAGGCTCCTCCTTGAGAATTACATGCCAGTATTTTCTCAAGCACTTTCCTTTCAGCACCTCAAGGGAGCCTACAGACAGGAGGGGAGTCAGCTCTTGGGAAGGGGAGATGACAGCAGGACGAGGGAATGGCTGGAATTGAGGGAGGGCGGATTTCAGTTGGATGTGAGGGGGAAGTTGTTTGGTGTGAGAGCGGTGAGGTGCTGGAACAGCTGCCCAGAGAGGCTGTGGATGCCCCGTCCATCCCTGGAGGTGTTGGAGGCCAGGTTGGATGGGGCCCTGGGCAGCCTGGGCTGCTGTGAAATGTAAATACCCAGATTATTTTATTCCATCACTTTTACACACATCTCATTTTTCGAAGACCAAACGTACCCGCTGATGAAACAAGTGCTGTGTCAACGCATCCTACGTCAGTGAGGACATGAGGAAAATGGAACGGGATGCCCAGAATCACAGAATGGTTTGGGTTGGAAGGAACCCCAAGGATCACAAAGCTCCAACCCCCACCACAGGCAGGGCCACCAACCTCCGCATTTCATTCCTGCTGATTTTATCTGGCACCTGTGGTTCTTACTGAAACCACTATGAAGTGTCTGAAAGTTTCTGCTTACACCTCAGGTGACTTCTTCTTCCCTAAGCCCTGAGCTGCAGCTTTTCCCGAGCGCAATGCGGAGCAGCACTCCCAGTACAATTCCTCCTCGGTACAGAAGGCATTGTTGTCGATGACATTATTTTGTAATCCTTGCACTCGTCCTGCCAATACACCTGCAGGTTTTCCACTCTAGGCAAAATAACTTCAACTTCTGCTGCTGGATTTACTCCAGAGCCTTCGCACAACATTGCTGCTTTTTTTGGTGCCAGTTACTTCTGTTACAGCAGAACATGCATGAGGCTGGATTTTTTTTAGAGCAGAATTTAACTAAGCAATTATTTAACTAATTGAAACGGTTATATTGCCATCTCTACGTAACAGCTTTACTGCCACTGCGTTAAGTGTCACTGTAACGTAACGCAGTCACTTCCCAGGTAGCACGGGGTGGCTGCAGATGTGCATTATAGAATCATAGAATCACCAAGGTTGGAAAAAACCTAAAAGATCATCCAGTCCAACCGTTCACCTATTACCAATAGCTCCCACTATTCCCACGGAATCACAGAAAAGAAGACAGTAATAATGAAAAGGCTTTACCCAGCCTTTTGGAGGATTTCTTTTTCAGGCAGTTCAGACTCACAAGAGCTAAAAGCTAATTAAACTTTAATGCAGAAAATATTTTCAATCAGTTATTCTGATATCGCTAAATGCTATGATGATTTTTTCCATTCTCATCCTGAAGAAAAATCAGTTAGCAAACCGATTAGCTTGTCAGAGATACAAAGCTCTTCTATAAGCACTTAGCGCACGTTTGGTGGTTTGGTCGAAGCTTTCCTTGGTTTTCTTCGTCTTTTTTTAGTTTTACGTTATTTTCTCCCCCCTCGTTCTCCACATAACTTCGCGTTTTTCCTCTGCCCCCGTGAGAAAGAGAACGGAGCGCCAGAGGCTGCGCTGCGCCTCCGCGTCAATCCGGCCGCACAAGTTGTTTCCGCGGTCTCTGATGCCCCCTGGTGGTCGATCGGTGGAATTACAGCCGTCTATGTTTTGTGCCGCAGGCAGCAAGGCGCATGCGCCGTGGCACGCGGAAGCGACGCACGTACGTTCTCGTCGCTCTGCGCAGCAAATCCGCCGAACTTTGTGATAGTCAATCCTCCGGGTAATAGTGCGCATGCGCCAAGAAACTTATAAATAACATTAATTTCTAGACCATCTTGAGGTGCGGGCGAGCAGCCAATTCTTGAACGCTGTCTTAGTAATACTTTCCTCTCTTCCAATCCGCAGTGCTCCTTGTTTATTTCCTCGGGCGGCCTGAACTCGAGCTCTCTGGAACAGACTATTGTGGCTCCCAGGGCACCCTGCGCCCATCGAAAGCGTAATGAGTCGAAAACAACGCATGCGCAATGCAGTGCAGAGATATGCGCATGCGTAATACTTTGCCGAGACTCGCACCTGCGCAGTGCTGTGCCGAGAGGGCGCATGCGCAGCGCCGTGCAGGTACAAGCGCATGTGCACTGTGGAACTGGGTCTGGCGCATGCGTAGTGCTGTGCCGAGAGTGCCACATGCGCAGTGCCGTACCGAAACCAGCGCATGCACAGTGCAAGACTAGCGCATGCGTACTTCCTTTTCGAGACTTGCACGTGCGCAGTGCGATGCCGAGAGTGGCGCAGGCGTGGTGCTGTGCCAATGCTCGGGCATGCGCGGTGCTATGCCGTGAACAGCGCATGCGCAATGCAGTCCCGACTCAGGCGCACGCGCAGTGCAGTACTGAATCACGCGCATGCGTAGTGCCGTGCTGAGAGTGGCGCTTGCGCAGTGCGGTGTGGAGACTCGGGCATGCGTAGTGCTGTGTCGACAGTGGCGCATGCGTAGTGCCGGGTCGATACTAGCACATGCACAGTGCTGTGCCGGAAGCGGCGCATGCGCAATGCAGTGCCAAGTGTGACACATGCGCACTGCTGTGCGGAGGCTGGGGCATGCGCAGTGCGGTTTCGAGAGCTGCATTTGCGCAGTGAGGTGCAGAGATTTGAGCATGCGCAGTACCGTGTCTTGAGCGGCGCATGCGCAGTGCCGTGCCGAGAGTGGCGCATGCGTAAAGCAGTGAGCAGTTCCGCGCACGTGTGTTGCTTTCCCGGCACTTGGTGTGGGGTTGCTGCCGTGTCTGTGCTGCTGCGCGCCGATACCGCGAATTTCCGAGCTGCTGGCGTTCCACTGTCGCTGAGAGGGCTTTTAAACGGCTGGGGGACGGTGCAGGGCTGGGTGTGGAAGGGGCTGTGTGCTACTTCATCGTGGCTGTGAGGAATTTGGATGCCACGAGGCGCTGAGGGGCAGCTGTGAGCCGAACCGGTCCGTTCCCGGGCGGCTCGGGCATAAAACGGCGGAAATAGACGAAGGGCATCCTGGATTGGAACCGGATTGTTGGACCAGATGACCTTTAGGGGTCCCTTCCAACTCAAATATCGTTATTTTATGATAATGTACATTTTGTGATTAGAAGGGGAGAATATCGCTGGGCCGGCAGTCCGAGAATCGACTGCTTGCCCGTACCGGAGTGGTTTGTCGAAACAATTGCTATCTTTAAGTTGTCGGGCGCGTGTCCGCTATTACCTGGAGGACCGATCACCATAGAGAGCGGCGGATTAGCTGCGCAGAGCGGTTAAAACGCCACTTCCGCATTTCTGCGCGCGTGCGTTGTGCTGCTTCCGGGACTGAGCAGCAGGCAGCGCAGTTCGGCGTATTGGCCACGAGGTGGCAGCAGAGACCGCGGGAAGAACTCCGGCGGGATCGACGGGGACCCCCGGCGCCGTCCGTGGCGATCCGTGCTGTGTTGTGGTGACGGGGAAGAACACGAAGGAAGAAGGAAGGGGAAAAGACGAAGATAACAGAGGAAACAGACTCCAGACCCTGGAAAGCTGTGCTTATGAGTATCTGTTAAAAAAAAAAAAAAAGTAAAGGTGCTTTTTTTTTCTTTTTTTTTTGCCAGCATCCGTTGCATTGTTTTTAAATGTTCATGTACCAATATGTTACTGCCCAGCAAATTTAATGATAACGAAATAAAGCACTTTGGCAGACAGCACAGGGCTATACTAATGTTTGCTCAGCCTCCCCCTTGTTCATATTCTAATGTATTTTTTTTCCAAGGCTTTTCTTCAACTCCAGGTTTCATTTTTGGCTTTTTATTCTTTTTAATGCCATAAAATGGGTTTTAGGCCCTAGCAGGTCTACACAGGCAGTCACAGCACAAAGCTGCAGTTCTGAGATTTGTGTGGACCATTACAGTGTTTCCACAAAGATTAATGAAGTTCTCCACCTAAGTTTACAGATGGAAAACATTAATTCACCTGCACAGAAAGAATCTATGCGTCGCAGCTGCCATTGGCAAGACGGCCCGAGAGCTGTGCAGGTCCATCAGGCTCAGCTGCAGCTTTTCATCTGCCCTTTTCCGGTCCTCCTGCAGCTGGACAGATAGCCCACAAGGGCACGGGGTACGCACTCCCCCCCCGGCCAGCTGCAGCAGTCGCTCCTGCCAGCACTCCCTTTCCTCCTGACCATTCCCATTTCGCAGGCTGGAGCCCTGTGTGGCAGAGGAGGAGAGAGCTGCGGGCAGAAGGAAAACAGGGTGCTGGGATTCCTCCATCCCAGCTGCCAGATGTCTTCTCTGGCATTTTGGGGGTGGGCAGAGGGCTGTGGGAGCACCCTCGAGGCTCTGGGCAGGAGGGAAGGAAGCAAAGATGCAGCTTCAGGCAGTGGACTCTGAGCTGGAGCAGTGCAGGCAGGCACAGCTGCACAGCTCACAGTCTGGACACACAGAAGAAGTTCATACAGATGAGGGCTGCAGGGCTGTCCTTACCAAGCACTCCCCCATCCTGCACTTCTGCATGGGCACCAATTGCTCAAGCTCTTCCCACTGCAGGAGCTCAGAAGCGACAACAACCCCGACCCCAAACCAGACAGGTAATGACAACATACACACACAGATACACACCCGATACAGAATCTGGCACTCTACAGTCCTCCCAGAGCTTGTTGCTGCTTTTTAGGCTGCTCTGCAGCTATTCTGTCCTTTCCCCTTCATTCCCCTATGTCTTGCCCCCTTCCTTCGCCCTGTGCCTTCCCCATTCCTTTTTCAGGCTTCCTCCTTTCTTTCCTCACTTCCTTCCCCATCCCTTCCCCCTGCAATTGCCCGTGTTCTGCTGCTGTTTCAGCTGACAATCCTGAAACCACACTTTTCAAAGACTGCATACTGTCACTGATTTAAAAAAGAAAACAACAAGTACAGTATTATGTATGGATAACAAACTCCTACCTGCTTGAAAAACAGTAGCAGCTCCTCATCCTGGAGTGTCACCATCACCCCCATGTTGGGCTGGCACTGCTCATCTGCCCTGCAGTGCTGCTCAAACTCCTGGCACAGCCTGCCACTTCCTTGCGTCACCTCCACGTGTCACCTCCTCTCGCCTCTGTAGTTCTGACCCCACACATCAACCCCATGTCCCCCCATGTCCCCACATGTCCCTGTTTCCCCATATGCCCTCTCATGTCCCCTCAAGTCCCCAAGTCACTGTGGGGTTGAGGACAGGGACAGGGATGCCTCACGAGACTGAATGTATACAAGTCTATGGGGCCGGATGGCGTGCATCCCAGGGTTCTGAAGGAGCTGGCTGAGGTGGTTGCCGAGCCGCTCTCCATCATATTTGAGAAGTCGTGGCTGTCAGGTGTGGTCCCGGATGACTGGAGGAAGGGTCACGTCACTCCCATTTACAAGAAAGGGAGCAAGGAGGACCCCGGGAACTACAGGCCGGTGAGTCTCACCTCTGTGCCTGGGAAGATCATGGAACAGATCATCCTGGACGACATGCTTGATCACATGAGGAAAGGGCGTGTGATCCGTGACAGCCAGCATGGCTTCACCAGAGGAAGGTCGTGCTTGACCAATCTGGTGGCCTTTTATGATGGAGTGACGGCATCGGTGGACAAGGGAAAGGCGACCGATGTCATTTACCTGGACTTGAGCAAGGCCTTTGACATGGTCCCCCACCACATCCTTATCTCCAAATTGGAGGGATGTGGATTTGATGGGTGGACCACTCGATGGATAAGAAACTGGTTGAAAGGCCGCAGACAGAGGGTAGTCATCAATGGCTCTATGTCCAGGTGGAGGCCGGTAACGAGTGGCGTCCCCCAGGGGTCTGTCTTGGGACCGGTGCTCTTTAACATCTTTATCAATGACATCGATGATGGAATTGAGTGCACCCTCAGCAAGTTTGCTGATGACACCAAGCTGAGTGGTGCGGTCGACACAGCTGAAGGAAGGGATGCCATTCAGAGGGACCTCGAGAGACTAGAAAGGTGGGCCCGGGTGAACCTGATGCGGTTCAACACGGCGAAGTGCAGAGTTTTGCACTTGGGCCGGAGGAATCCCAGGCATCCCTACAGACTGGAAGGAGCGGTCCTTGAGAGCAGCCCTGTGGAGAAGGACCTGGGGGTCCTGATAGATGAAAAACTTAATATGAGCCAGCAGTGTGCCCTTGTGGCTCGGAAGGCGAATGGGATCCTCGGCTCCATCAAAAGAGGGGTGGCCAGCAGGGACAGGGAGGTGATTGTTCCTCTCTACTCTGCTCTTGTGAGGCCCCATCTGGAGTACTGCGTCCAGGTCTGGAGCCCCCAGTACAAGAAAGACAGGGAGCTGTTGGAGAGAGTCCAGAGGAGAGCCACCAAGATGATCAGGGGATTGGAGCACCTCCCCTATGAGGACAGGCTGAAGGAGCTGGGTTTGTTCAGCCTAGAGAAAAGAAGGCTGCGGCCTTTCAGTACCTAAAGGGAGCCTACAAAGAGGAAGGGAATCAACTCTTTGAAAGGGTGAGTGACAGCAGGACAAGGGGAAATGGTTTTAAGTTGAGGGAAGGGAGATTTAGGTTGGATGTTAGGGGGAAATTCTTCACAGAGAGAGTGGTGAGGTACTGGAACAGGCTGCCCAGAGAGGTTGTGGATGCCCCGTCCCTGGAGGTGTTCAAGGCCAGACTGGATGGGGCCCTGGGCAGCCTGGTCTAGCATTAGGTGGGATGGTTGGTGGCCCTGCATGTAGCAGGGGGGTTGGAGATTCATGATCCATGAGGTCCCTTCCAACCCTGGCAATTCTGTGATTCTGTGATTCTGTGATCAATTCTGTGGGATTGGAGTCCAGGGAGTGGAGTCCAGGGAGAACTTCCTGGACGTGTGCAGTGGGGTGATGGTGTCCTCGGGGCACGGCTGTGACAGTGGGGTGGGGGTAGCACCCCACAAGTGAAGGTCATTGCCCCCAGAATGGGGCTTGTGCCCCCTGCATGTGGGCAAGTTGTACGGGGAGTGCGTTCTGGAGATGCTTTGTCTTTTCTCCAAATCTGCAGTGACTTCAGCAATCCCACGTCGTGCCGCAGCAGAAATGGGTACTGCAGTACGTCAGTGATCTCTGACTTGAGGAGCGCAGGGGCTGCACGAAGTACGCACGCTGCAGCCTCCCTATTTCTTTGGGGTTTGGGATTGATGTCTGAGCCAAAAGGCTACATGCTGCCATACAGGCAGGTGCCAAGTTCACCTTGTCATTAAGGACACCAAATCCCCTATGTATTAGAAATTTCACCAATTGCCATTGAGGACAGACTGGAATCAAAATATGTGGGTCATCATAGCTCATCCATTGATAAAGCTGGACAGGCAGACCCAATTGGCTGCTGGTCATTACTTTTTTTTTTTTTTGCTTCATGCCTTTATGGGAACTTTGAGATCACAGCCAGAAGCAGTGATGGAGCACCTGGTGAGGGGTGTAGCCCTGCAAGCACAGGTGGAAGCAATGCACCTGTGGGATCAGGTGGGGCCGAGCCTGGTTCCACCCCTCCCTCACCTCATTTGAGGGCCCAAAGACAGTGTCTCTTTCTGGTGACTTTCTCTGGGGGTTGTTGGGTGAGCTCTGCTTCTCAGAAAGCGGTAAGTGATTCTTTCTTTATTACAGGGTTTTGATCTCTGCCTTTCTGTGGGGATCCTAGGCTGGTTTAGAGTAGCTATATGTGTTGTGCCTGTCCTTATGATGCCCTTCAATTGTTTTCTGAGGAAAGCGAAGGGGGTCTCTCCCTTTCTCTGAACTGGTAATGCAGGGAGTGGTGTACATTCCTTTCTTTTGCTCTTATCTCATTTTTGGAATGCTTCAATCAGCCCCAAGGTAACACTGGTTGGCTGACTGTTTGTTGTAACTCTGGAAATGCCTGGAGCTTATGCTCTTTTCCATAAAGGGATTCTGCGTTCTCCAGATCTTCTTTGCAACTCTTTTTAAGCTCAATACTTCTCGTGAAGTCTCTGTTCCCTCTTTTGTGATTCTTATTGCATAATCTCCAACCTGAGGCTCTAAACTTGGTTTGTCTGCTACCATGTTGTCCCAACCCGTTTTATGACATGTACCCTCTGTGTCCCCCTCCACGTTCCCTCTGTGTCCTCGCATCCCACCTGTGTCTTTGTGTCCTCCCTGTGTCCTCTCCCCACGTCCCCCTTGTTTCCTGTGCCACGTATTAATTCCACCCATACAGAGTGTTGTTTAGGGGCATGTATTTAAATTATGTTCCGTGTCTCTTTGGATCTCATTCTGTTTTGCAGCTCAGTGGGGTTTAAGGGTTTCTGGGGCTCTTCTGGTTAGTGGTTTAAGCACTGTGAAATCTGTGGAGCAGGTAATGGAGCCCCTCATGAGCCCCTTGTTCATGCATCACTTGTATGCAGGTGAGTTTTGTGATGGCTGTTGGAAGCTCAGTTGAAGATGGAATGGGGGTTACAGGGGGCTCTGTGGGGTCTGTTCTTCCAGCCCAATAAGCAACGTGGCTGGTGATAGAGTGTGGTGCATCTATCAGGCTGGGACCTGAGCTTAAGAAAATCCCTGGGCCCCAGTGGCCATTTTCTTCATCCTCATTTAGTGAAATACAGTCTCTACTACTCAAGCATAGTGAACACAAGTATTCTGTTCCTGTTTTTGTCTGGTTCTCTCCTAGATCTCCCTTACAAATTTGTTAGTAGTAACAGATGCCAGGGCATAGTTCTCAGAGCACACTGTGGCTGACCACCCTGGGTTCCTATGGTTTTTTCTGTTTCTTGCAGATCTTGCTTTGTATTTATAGGAAACGTATTTATAGGAAAGATTGCCCTCTTCTGGACCACTTTGTCAGGATCACCCCAGATCTCCATCCCAATTGTCAGGGGATGCTCTTAGTTTCCTAATCTGTATGATACCCAATCCCTCTCCCTCCCCCCCTTCCTTCCATCCCCTGACTCACATTAAATAGCAGCTATGCTATTTAAATAGCAGCTATGGGACCCAACAGTGTGATGAAACAAGGCCTCTGGTCTGCTGAATACTGGGACTGTTACAGGGAGGCTCTATGACTGATATGGATCTTCCTGATTGGACTACTTGGTGAGTTTCCCCAGAGCTGCTGAGCACGCAGGCTTCCCTGCCTGCCCTGATTGCCATCAACGTCTTTTGTGTCCTTGTGCCTCATGGCTTCAGGTATCATACCATGGACTTTTTAGAGTCGGAAGGGACCATTTATGATGATCTAGTCCAACTCCCCCACAAGGAACAGGGACATCCACAGCTAGATCAGAGCCCGATCCGGCCTCACCTTGGAAGGGACAGGGCATCCAGCACATCTCTGGGCAGCCTGTTCCACTGCCTCACCACCAGTGCTGTAAAAGATATTTTCCTTATATCTAACCTAAATTTTCCTTTGTTCTTTCCTTTTGCTCCCCTTTAAGTATTGAAAGGCTGTTACTAGGTCACCTTGGAGCCTTCACTTCTCCAGGCTGAATAGCCCCAGCTCTCTCAACCTTCCTTGGAGGAGAGGTGTTTGATCCCTTGGTTCTTTTTATTTTTTTTGCGGCCATCCTCTGGATGTGCTCCAACAGGTCCATGTCTCTTGTGCCCTGAGGACTCTACGTCTGGACACAATCCCTGGATATGGGATTGTGCAGAATATGGACTCACATAAGGGAAGCCTCTTTACTTCACAAGTCCTACAGGAGCTAATGAGAATTCAGAAATGAAGTGGGAGCTCCATACTCCATGGCACTCAGCTTTTTCAGGGAAAGTAGAACGAATGAATCGGATGCGAAAAAGCATTTGTCAAAATTGATTTTAGAGACAAAACTACCATGGACAAAGTGTTTACCTTTAGCCCTTGTCAGAATACGAACCGCTCCCAGAAAAGACTTAGGAGTATCACCATGCAAAATGCTGTTTGGGGTGCTGTACTTGGGAGTGGTGAGATGCCCACTCTTGAAACCAAGGATAAGTTTCTTAAGAACTATATACGTGGGTTGTCTGCTTCTCTGTTACCCCTTAAGGAATGTGGACTGTTGGCTCAAATTCCACCTCTGGAATTTCCAGTGCACTCGTTCCATGTTGGAGACTGGGTCCTAATACGTACCTGGAAGGAGTCAAAGCTTCAGCCCGAGTGGAATGGACCATTTCGGGTACTGCTGCAGTGGATGGCGTCTACCTTGACTTCAGCAATGCTTTTGATACAGTCTCCCACGACATCCTGCTAATGAAGCTGAGAAAGTGTGGGATGGATGAGTGGACAACGAGGTGGGCTGAGAACTGGCTTACTGGCTGAGCTCAGGGGGCGGTGATCAGTGGTGCAGAGTGCGGGTGGAGAGCTGTGAGTGGCGGTGCTCCCTGGGGGTTGGTGCTGGGTCTGGTTGTGAAAGGTAGGTTGTGTTTTTGCAGTAGAAGCTTTTAGTATTTTCTGTATGTAGTATTGACCTTTACTGAACTTGTAACCCTCTTGTGAAATAGCTGTTTTCCTTCCACTAAGAAAGTTGCTGAACAGAGTAAAAAGTTAATGTTCTGAATTGAGCCAGGCACAAAATGAGGCCAATATGCAGGGTGGAGAGAGAGAGAGCGCAGGACAGAACGTGCTCACTCTTGGAAATATTGCCCTCCTATCTCCGTGAAGAATTACAAAACATACCAAAAAACAACAGGTTGGTAATGGACCTTATATGGAAATATATCATAGCAACAGCATAGGTGAGATTGTGAGCCTGAGACACTCAACCAATGAGTGCCAGGAAAGCATTGCCTGCATAGGGTTTAGAGTACAGAACGGAATGGATTTTGGTGAGTGGTGTGTGATTTCTCCCTTGCTAACAGGGAGCGTGCGCCTGTTATTGCAATAACAAATAAACTTTGCTGCTACCACTAAGATACTTGCCTAACCTGAAATTTGTGACTTTGAGTGTTTCTCACATGGCCTTGTTCAATATCTTCATCAATGACCTTGATGAGGGGGTAGTGTTCACCCTTAGTAAGTACACTGAGACAAAGCTGGGAGAGAAATGGCTGGCACACCAAAAGGCTGTGCTTCCATTCAGCAGGACCAGGACAGGATGGAGAGCTGGGCAGTAACAAACCAGATGAGGTGTAACAAAAGCAAGAGTAGAGTTTTGCACCTGGGAAGGAATAACTGCAAGTATCAGTAGAGGCTGGGATGTGACCCACTGGAGAGGAGCTCTGCAGAGAAGGACCTGGGGGGTCCTGGTAGATGACAGGTTGGCCATGAGTCAACAGCGTGCCCTGCTGGCCAAGAAGGCCAATGGGGTCCTGGGGTGTATTAAAAGGAGCCAGCAGGGCAAGGGAGGTGATCCTCCCCCTCTGTTCTGCATGGTCAGGCCTCACCTGCAATACTGCATCCAGTTTTGGGCTCCCTCCCTGGTACAAAACTGACAGGGATCTCCAGGAGGGAGTCCAACAGAAGGCCACGAAGATGATAAAGGCCTGGAGCACCTCCCCTGTGTGGGAAGGCTGGGTGACCTGGGTCTGTTCAGCCTTGAGGGAAGAAGACTGAGAGCAGATATGATTAATGCTTATAAATATGTTAAGTGCAGGAGTCAAAAGGACAGGGCCAACCTCTTTTCAGAGATCTGTGGGAACAAAAGAAGGGGAAATGGCCATAAAATGGAGCATAGGAAGTTCTGCACCAAAATGCAAAGGAACGTCTTCACGGCGAGGATGCCGAGCGCTGGAACAGGCTGCCCAGTGAGGCTGTGGATTCTCTTTCTCGGGAGATGTTCCAGACCCTCCTGGGTGCCCTACCTGTGCAGCCTGCTGTAGGGAGCCCGTTGTGCAGGGGGGTCGGACTCAATGATCTCTGGGGGTCCCTTGCAACCCTGATTCTGTGATTTTATTTGTTGCTTCTTGCAGAAGTACAGTGTTTCAGAAGAGAGAAAAGCACGGTGGGCACAAACTGGATTTCTGTGCTTGGTAAAGCTGTGCTGAGAACTGGGCTGACTGTTGCACCTGGAAATGTGTGCAAAGTCTGAAGACACAGAGGAATAACTTTTCCCTGCAGGATGAGCTTGTCTAAGGTAGGCCATTGCTTGGTGAGCTTCTGCTTTAAAGGATCAAGCTGCATAAGAAAGGTAGTTTAAAAAGCAACCTTGCCAGTTCTTTTTTACCTAAGTGATTTTTTTAGCAAGGAAAGGTTTGAGATGCTGTTTGCTAATGGAAGATGGAGAGAGGAAAAGCAAGTCAAAGGCATGCTGTGCATAGCCACCACATGGCATCTGCACCATTTCCCCCTGCACAAAGGAGGAGCAGCTCAGCAAGCTTGGCCTGGGCCATGGAAGGGAGCAAACATCTGGACCAACCCCAAGCGAGCTGGTTCTGCAGGTTGGTTGTCTTCTGCTGCTTGTCTCACATCCTGTTGCTCAGCGGTAGATTTGTTCGTGTTCAGTGCTAACAGGAAACTCGCACAGCATTTTTGTTTCAGCTGTCCCAGCGCTTTGATCCCTTGCTGCTTGGATGGGGCGTTTGAAGAATGATGCCTGTGCTGATGTCCAGCCAGGCTCTGGGGATGAGTCTCCACACCAGGGTACGTCTGACAGGACTGAGGGTTGGGGATCAGGCCAGGTCGAATCCAGTGTGCTTTGTTCTCTTGTTCTTAGTGCTTGTTTTCGCTTAGGAGGGCAGGAGGTGAACCTCATGAACCAATGTCTGCAGATGGGGTTTGCAGAGAAAGAGGTTCTGCAGGCCTTGTGTGACAGCCACGGAGCTGTAGCGAGGCTGCATCAGTGCAAAACACCAGAAATCCACGGAGGTGTGAAGGTGAGCTGTGGGCTCCAGTATCGCAGGAAGGGATGTGCATCCTCGAGGTTTGGTTGTTGTGTGTGTGTTAAGTGACTGTGATACCACTGCTGGGTCAGTTTGAGTGTATGGAACAAGTGTGACATCCTTTTTGATGGAGTCCTGTCAAAGGAGTCCCATGGATTTGAAATCCAACTATCAGCCTGTGGGCATCATCCAGGAGTTGGGGTAGGGGATGAGGCAAGGGAAGTTGGGGTAAGAAATTTATAAAGCAGTCTGGTAGTAATTTTGTGTTTCTCCCATCTCCTTCTTTATTTCCTTACAGGTGAAATAGATTGGTGCTGTAACATGCCCTTGAATTAAAAAAAAAAAAAAAAAAAAAAAAAGGACTCTAGTGTGGATTTTACATGGGCCCAGCACTGCAAGGTATGCTGCTGGGAGGAAGCGTCCAGCTGCCTAAGGGTAGGAAGGCCCTGCAGAGGGATGCACTGAGGCCAGTTGTACGAGGCTCAACAAGAGCAAGCGCCAGGTCTTGCGCTTTGGTCATGACGACCCCGTGCCAGCTTCTCCAGGATTTGGCTGAGGTAGAATTCCAAGCACCCCCTGATTCTAGAATGTTGGGGTGGGCTGTTGGAATATTCTGGTCTTGTGATGTGGACTTGCCTCCCCACCCTGTCCGTCATGGTGGAGCAGCCTGGTGGCCCTCAGTGATGTCATAAGCGGCCAGAATGAGGGGAGGAGCAGAGCGTGCTGCGTCCCTTCATTGGAGCGCTTGAGCTCTGACTGAGCAGCTCGCTTGTTGCAGTTGTGCACCGACTGAGTACCTTCGTTTTCACACTGTCTTGTGCAGCATCTTGTAGGTAAGCTGAGACAGTGTGGGAGAGACGGGTGGGCAGTGAGTGTTGAGAACTGCTGGCTGGCGGAGCTCATAGGATCATATTATCTCCATTAGAAGAGCAGTGGCCAGCAGGGACAGGGAGGTGATTGTGCCCCTCTACTCTGCTCTTGTGAGGCCCCATCTGCAGTACTGTGTCCAGGTCTGGAGCCCCAGAACAAGAAAGAAAGAGAGCTGTTGGAGAGGGTCCAGAGGAGAGCCACAAAGATGATCAGGGGACTGGAGCACCTCCCCTACAAGGACAGGCTGAGGGAGCTGGGCTTGTTCAGCCTGGAGAAAAGAAGGCTGCGTGGTGACCTCATTGCAGCCTTCAGCACCTAAAGGGAGTCTACAGACAGGAGGGGAATCAACTCTTTGGAAGGGTAGATAACAGCAGGACAAGGGGAAATGGTTTTAAGTTGAGGGAGGGAAGATTTTGGTTGGATGTCAGGGTGAAGTTCTTTACAGAGAGAGTGGTGAGGTGCTGAAACAGCTGCCCAGAGAGGCTGTGGATGCCCAGTCCATCCCTGAAGGTGTTCAAAGCCAGATTGGATGGGGCCCTGGGCAGCCTGGTCTAGCCTTAAATGGGGAGGTTGGTGGCCCTGCATGTGGCAGGGGGGTAGGAGATTCATGATCCTTGAGGTCCCTTCCAGCCCTGGCCATTCTGTGATTCTCTGATATTGCTTACTCTTGACCATCAGGCGTAATTTTCGCCCAATAAATGCATTCCGAAGCCATCCATAAAGGAGGCATTTGTCCCATGGTTTTTCCCTCATTGTCTTTGCTGAATTGTGGAAGCTCACTGACCTGCTCTTTCTCTCTCCTCTCTCCACCCTCTGCCTGCTTCCCTGCTGCAGCTTTTGCTCGTGGAAGATCAGAGCAAAGTGACAAGGAACGGCTGCGGATTCAAGGCATTTGTCTACCTCGTTCTGATCTCTTGCCAGGTACCTGCCATGCTTTGTCCCCCCACATGCTTTAGCAGCCCGTAACGCCCCACGTTTAGTAACGCAGCCTCATCCTGCTTTGATGGGACGCTGGTCACGTGTGGGTTTTTTCCACTTGCTCTCCAGCTCAGCCCTCAGAAGGATGCTGTCTGTGGTGCTGTGACCAGCTGGTCTTAAGGAAACCAATCCCTTAGGCAAAGAGTCCTAGCCCCAGCTTGTGCAGAGCTGCACAACATGACCCAGGGACACAAGCAGGCGTGCTTCGGCTGTGTGAGTGTGCCCGACAGCTGTAGGGAGCACAGCAGAGATGCAAGCAGAGGAAATCCATGTGCAAGGCTGGGCAGGTGCCGGTGGTGAGGCTGCTGGGAGATGAGGGCTGGGGAGCAGACCCACCCCCAGCAGTGACACCTCTCACTGCCCCGCTACTGTGCTATCAGTGAGCCCTGGGCAAATGCATGTGCTGCTTTGTGCCAGAGTCCCCATCTGCTAGCAGAGGGATAGCCACTTGTGAAGATGCTGCGTAATAGGCTGCCACGTTTGAATTGACGGAACAAAGTGGTTGTTTCTAGAACACCTGCCAGTGGGTAACTGAGGGTAGTTCTGAAGAAGTCTCTCAATAGTGTGGCGTGTGAACAGAGAAAATAAGTGTGTTTCTTTTCAGTTCCAGCTTGTCACACCCACGCTGATGGCCGTGGCGTGCAGTGAGATCGGCTGTGGGCCTGACCTGGCATGGGCAGAGGTAGAGTATGAAGCTCTGATTGGTCTTTGTTCCCTGACTGGAGCCAGCAGAGTGAGCCGCAGATGTGCACTCCTGCTTTTCAGGAGAGGCCGAATCCTTGCAGCTCCTTACGCTCCTCTTTGGCAAGACAGTAGTGCAAGTGTGGCAAGTTTATAAAAGTACTGGAGCCATCTCGGTTGTGGTGTTTGTTCTCTACTGATTTTTCCCTTGAAATAGCTGCAGAAACAACAAACATTTCTGCTCCTGTTTGGCCTCACTGTTGGTTGAACTGCTCAAGAGAGCTGCTTTGTGCTTGCAATGGCACTGTTTGCACCCTGTAACTGCAGCCGTAGCTTTCGTTTCCCTCTTCACGGTCTCCTAGCATCTTAAACAGTCAAACTTCCTGGACAAAGAGTGCAGGAAAGGATGGGGCAAAATGGGCAAGGCCACCTGTCTGCGTCAGTGCCACTGCTGATTAGTCTGGGTAGGGAGAGATGCATCTTTGCATTGCCTGGCATGTGCCTGCTGCACACCAGGAAGATACGCAGCCGTTATTAGACTTGCAGTTCCTTCCTTTGTGCCCATGATAAGGACCGAGTGCATTTCCTGCAGCTTCTCTGCAGATGTGCTCCTCACCTTGAAATCCTCCCTGTTTGTTCTCAGCTCCTCACCGTGGCCTGTGCTCTCTGTTTCAGACTGAGAACAAGGGGAAGCCCCTGCTGGTCCATGAGGAGTCAGCTGTGAATATTCCAGCTGTTGCTGCTGCCCATGTTGTTAAGAGATACGTTGCCCAGGCAGCGGATGAACTCTCCTTTGAGGTAAGTAGTTAAAGGTGTTCCTTGTTGTCCTGTACAGAAGAGTATAAGGTGTGAATGCATAAGGAATATTCTCAGACACCTTCAGAATGTTTTGTGAGATGAAGCTCAGAAGATTCAGTTCCAGATCAGACTTGCACTGGGTTGGATGCAGGGAGGAGTTCAGCCATCTCTAAAATATGGCTTTATTTGGCTTCTGAATCTTCTGATCAAACAGATACTGCCCAGTATTGTAGCCTGGTCCCTGAACAGCAGCAGACCAGTGCATGGAGTGTGTAGATCTGTTCAGGAAGCCCTGCCACCTTATGTGTGCGGTTCAATTGGAACTCTTCCATACCCTGCTGCTGTTGAGAACCATTTCCTACTGCACAGCTGTATTCTGTATGTTGAGTAACGTAGTGACTCTTCTACCTCCAAGTTCAGTCGTACAACGGCAAATGCCTTCAGAGCTGCACTGGTGCAATTGCTCTCAAGCTCGGCGATGCTTGGCAGTGCAGAAGAATGCGGTCATTTGAGCTGTGCTTTCCTCCCAGCCGTGCTGAAGCTGGGATTGACGTTGCAATCTCTTGCAGGTGGGAGACATTGTGTGTGTCACTGATATGCCACCAAAGGAGCTGACCCCCTGGTGGAGAGGCAAGCACGGCTTTCAGGTAGGCACAAGCTTCAGACCGGAGAGTGCACCTTAAGTGAAGGCAGGAAACTCAGCTTAGAGCTGCTCTGCCTGCACAGGATGCCTAACGGACGTAAACGGTTTCCCTGTGTCAGTGTCAGAGGACCTTGCCTCTGGCTGCAAATGTTGAAAAATTATTACCTTTATGCATGCCATATTCTGCTGGATAGTTTTACAGAGCGTCAGGCAAGCACGTTCCCAGGGAAATGTTACGTGGCTTTTGGTTTAACAGTTCAGACCTGAGAAATGCAGCATGCAATAGTTGGCCTCTCTTTTTGTTCTTGTTACAGGTTGGATTTTTCCCAGGGGAGTGTGTGGAACTCATTAATAAGAATGTTCCTGAGGCTCTCATCAATTCAGTGCCAAAGCCAGGTACGGATGTTACATTTGATGGTGTGGGGAAGAAAAATGAAGTTGTTTTGGGGGTGTGTTCCATATTTAATACCTCCTTTATCCATCCCACGTTATCCTCTGTGTTGATGATCCTTCATGCACACCACGGGGCAGAGATTTGGCCCAATCCTCATGTGTTTATGACTGGAATTGGGGGAATTATAGGATCTTCATAGACTGGCTTGGGATGGAAGGGAGCTCAAGGATCATTAAGCTTTCACTTCCCTGTATCAGGCTGGGCTGCCAGCCCCCACATTTAATGTGAGACTAGATCAGGCTGCCCAGGGCCCCATCCCACCTGGCCTTGGGCTCCTCCAGGCATGGGGAAAATCCCTTTTTGTATATACTTGTTGGTAATGTTCTTTCGTTTTAACATGCTCTGTAGAATGTGCTGTGCTCGGCCTCGTCCAACTGGGCCAAACCTGAAATGACCTGGTTTCTTCCTTTTGTTGTGCAGTGCCCAAGAAACGCAGCAAGATCATCACCTTCCTTTGTTCCTTAGTGAAGGCCCGCCCAAAGAAACCGACCGAGCGGGAGGTGGAGAAGGAAAGGGTGTTTGGCTGTGACCTGGGAGAGCATCTTCTCCACTCTGGTCGTGACGGTAAGGAACAGCCCATTCCTGAGATCTTCCTCTCTTGGGCATCTGAAGAAGCTGAAAGGGAGATCATATCTAGCAGGGGGCAGGTTGATAGCAGTGGAGACACGTGTAATGGGAGTTGATGGCTGAAGGATAAAGTGAGGCGAATGATCCTAAGAGACAAGCACATTTGTATTTGCTTCAACCAAGCCTGGCTGGGCTTAGTGGATGGGATGTGACGAGACCACAGCCTGAACCAGGATTTGAATAAGGAGCTCAACTGACGGCTGGCACGTGTTCTTTAGTCCCCCAGGTCCTCCAGAGCTGCGCTGAGTTCATTGAGCAGCACGGCGTGGTGCAGGGGATATACCGCCTGTCCGGCGTCGCGTCCAACATCCAGAGACTGCGGTAAGAGTGCTGCGACTGACACAGCCTGATTGCATCTGGTGTGGCTTTGGACTGGCCTTCCTCTTTCTCAACCGTTTTTGCGTCCTTCTCTCCAGGCATGAATTTGAGTCTGAGCAGATTCCTGAGCTCACCGTCCGTGACATTCACAGCGCGAGCTCCCTCTGCAAAATGTACTTCAGGGAGCTCCCGAACCCTCTGCTCACCCACCAGCTGTACGGCAAGTTCTTGGTAAGCACAAGGCAACGTCTTTCATTTCCCTCTTCCCTGGGCCTCTTGGGAGATGGCTGCAGCAGTGCCCCAGCTCTGAGGCCCTTTTTCTGTCAGCCCCACGAGGTTTACTCGCAGTGGCTTACTAGCCTGATTTGTGTCTCGCTCCCTTTCTGCACTCTTCCAGGATGCTGTTGGTGCCGCTACAGAGGAGGAGCAACTGCTCAGAATGCAGGACGTCATCCAGCAGCTGCCCGTTCCTCACTACAGGTCAGTGCTGCCCTCAGCCTGTTGAGCTCAGCCCTGCTGCATTGCAGAGGGCAATGATGCGATTCCAGGCTTTGTCTCACGCCAGCAACATGATGCCTGTGTATGCTGAAGGGTTGAGGGCTCCATGTGATTAATGTATGGGGTCAGTTCCTGGGCACGGGGGCACGCTTGGTGCAGCTGATGGCTGCGGCTGTGCTGTGCTGGGGCTTGGTGCTGCAGTGTGGCACTTAGTCAAGTTGGATCTACTTCATCTTCCGTGACAGCAGCAATAACAAGAAGTAGCATGAATGGAGGTTTGCTTTCTGAATTGCAGCACGGCATGCTCGTTGGTGCTGAACATTTGCCTCTCTTGTTTTCCAGGACACTGGAGTACCTGATGAGACACTTGGCGTGTCTGGCTGGGAGCTCCTCCATCACAAACATGCATGCCAAGAACTTAGCCATTGTGTGGGCTCCAAACCTCTTAAGGTAAACTTCTGGTTCCGTTTCAACACAATGCTTCCATCTGTTCTCCAGTTAAGAAAAGCAGTCCTCCCTTTTTCTCCATCAAATGTGCTCTTCTCCTGTAAAATCTGTGGCTGACAGCAGAGCAGGAGCCTGGGCTGTTCTCCAACCCCACGGGCATAGTGTCTAGGTGACAATTTCTGCTTTCTTCTTTAGATGGGACTGCTGTGTCCTTGATCATCCAGGAGCATTTCTGCAGTGGCATCACTGATTGCCCACTGCGGAAGTCTCCAGAGCCTCAGTTGACAGCTTTTGGCTGCAACAATTCAGACTTGGGGAAGCGATCTTGGAGAAATGACTTCTAAAATCTGCCTTTTCTACAGATCACAGCAGAACGAGTCTGCCTGTGCCAGCGGAAGAGCTGCCTGCATGGAACTGCAGACGCAGTCAGATGTTGTGGAATTTCTCATCAACCACACAGACGTCCTCTTCTGCTCCAAATCCAGAGCAGACATCACAGATGGAGCAGGTGAGTGTCTTCCTCCATGAGCTTTATCTTGATCAGACACCTTGATCAAATCCAGGCCTTCTCCAGGACCTTTGAAATATGCTTTTGCTATCGAGGGGACAGCAGATTTCTGGGCTTCGATTAGAATCTGGCATCCTGTTGCTGGATGCTGAGAATGTCCAAGCCCAAACTTTACTAGGAGGAAACGGTCAGTGTCATGATGATGTTCTGCATGCAGGAGAAGCTTGATGAAATTGTGGCAGCAAAGCTTTCTCAGTCCCCTCCCCCTTTTTTCTAGGGATTTTCTTTGCCTGTTTCTATACAGTGAGCTGCTCTTAATGATGACCGTGTCCTTTGCCATGAACATACCTCTGCCCACATGGTTATTTTGAGCTCCTCTTCTTTCAGTGGCTCAGATAATCAAGCCTGAGAAAAATACAGCACCTCCCCCAGAACTGTGGTGGCTGTGCTGCTGCTTTCTGTTTCTTGCTCTTACGTGTGGTTTTCCCTTACAGGGCACAATTCTCTCTCAGGACCCAAGTCTGTGGGGGTCTCTTCTGCCGCCACAAAGCTGCTCAGCCTGGAGGAGGCACAGGCACAGAGGCGAGGCCACAGCAGCTTTCCTGTTGTGACAGAGAGCAGCCGGGACATTGAAGTGGAAGAAAGCCCTGCAGCTGGACAGGGCAAATTCCACACAATCATCAACTTTCCATCTGAAAGGTAAAGAGGACTTTCTTTCCCAGTACCTATCATCATTGTTTGGGTGGGTTTTTGTAGTTTTTTTTCCCGTTATTTTTAGTGCCAAAATTTGCTGAAAGTAAGTCACGCTAATGATGGGGTTTTCCAGATTTCAGGGCCGAGCGCCTGAAACCAATGCCAGTTTTCCTCTAAGCAGAGCAGTTGGTCAGACTTGCTGGCACTAGAAATTAAACATGGCAGTGAGATGAGGCCGATGAGGTGCTAACGTAAGAATCAGAGATGCTTTTGAACATTCTTTATGGCTGCACGGTTCCTCAGAAAGCAGTTACGCCTGACAGCTCAATAAAAGCCATCCTTTAGATGCTGTGCTGTACAGCTGTGGAGCCTTTGCTCACATGCTCTGCATCTTGCTTGACAGAGTTGAGGGAAATTTAGCCAGCAAGACTTCAGGGTTGAGCTATAGGAATGGAGCCATCCTCAACTGTTTGAAACAGAGCGAGTTTCTAAGTTGTGTTTCTGCAGAAACCAGGCAATGCCAGGAACAAGCAACTGCTGCCAAGAGTTCAGTGCAGGTCTTCCCTCACCCTGCACCACGCACGACTCACAGCATTCACTGTTTTCTCTCTCCAGACAAAATCCACCCAGCAAGATGAGGGAATCACTAGCTAGCAGTTGGTGTTGCTGCTTCAGCATAAGAAAACCATCCTCAGTGGCCAAACGCCAACTGCAGCGCATTGCCAGGCAGCCCTCAGAAACAGAAGTGGTAGTCCTGGCAGGTAAGGGTGCAAATGCAGCTTCCAAAACCCTGCTTTTCAGGAACTAGAATTCAAGCTTGCAGTGCACTTGTATCTCCTTCTAGCGTTCAATCGCGTGCCTAACATCTTCAGTTCAGCCCTGATCAAGAACCACAGTCATAATTCAGCTTGTGAAAGTTTGACACTAATCCCTGTGTATCCTTTCTAGGTGAATCGAGCCCTTGCCAACCCAGACGATCCAGGGCAAGTAGCAATGATGCACTATGTGCTTCCATCAGTGGAGAGCTCATAGGGAGCACGAATCGCTGCAACTCCAACAGCAGCCTTCCGTGTAACAACAGTGACAACAGTGATGGAGAGAAGGAGCTCATTCAAGTTCATGCCCTCATTACACCTGGCTCTGCTGAAGGTGCTGATCTGAGCCTGCCAGACACCACAGTCATCAGTGCAGATTGTAACCCAGTGTCTCTGGAGTGCATCCCATCCCAAGCACAGTCTGAGTGCCCCGAAAGCAGCACCTCCATGCTGGAGCTGGTCAGCATCACTGAGGAGAAGCTGAGCCTCTTGGATGGGGACTTTCAACCAGGCCTCCAGTCCCAGGCACTGGACAGCAGCACGAGCTCTGAACCACTCTCTCCATGACAAGAGAGGATGAGTGCCATCTTTACCTTGGACCTCTCACGCCCTCCGGTCCTTTATATAATAATAAAAGCACACTCGTGCTCAATCAACGCCTTGACTGCCTTCCGAGTCTTCACACGGATTGGGATGAATACAACACACAGCAAGGCACCTCAGCTAGCCATGCTGTGGCTGTGGGGTGCGTGCCGCAGAGCTCCGGGTTTGTTCCTGTTTTGTCTGGCTTTGGGATGTCTGCAGGGAGAGCTCTGCTACCATTTGATATTGTAACAAATAATCTCTTGCATCCTGGATGCTGCTCATGATAATCCCAAGCTTCCTGGCTGTGGCTTTGTGATGCTTTTTCAGGAGGAGTTTCCCTGACCAACGTCAGGCAGTACTGCTTGGTCTGCAGCTCATTGGCCATTTCCCTTTTAGGCGGCTGTTGCAGAAGAATCAAGCAGCAGAACCTTTTGCTCACTCTGGAGCACACAAGTGATACAAAAGCAGAGACAACCTGGGAATCTCTGGGTCTGCAAGACTGCACAGACACTCACTGACTGTGTTTGATGCTCCCTCCCATCCTTAATTTCCTTCTTCCCTTCTCCTTGTCTGATCCCACTGCTGAGCCATGATCAAGCACCCCAGTGTCGCAGAGCCTCGTGCAGAGCCGTGCTGGGAACTGCTCCCCTTCCCCTCCTGCAGCTCGGCGTGCAACCTCATCTGCTTCTCTGCTGATCCCACACGTGCCATCGAGACGCTCTGGTGCAGGATGTGCCTCTAACCCAAAGCTTCTTCCCACCCTCCCAACAAAAAGCAAACCAACCGCACCGCCACCTGCACAACCCTGCTGCAGACAGCAGGGAATGCTAACAGCTTTGCTGCTCCCCTTCACTCCCATCCCAACTGTGTGCACATGGATAGGTGGAAGGATGAGGTTGCAGGCTGACCTCTGCTGAGGTGACTGAGGGCTCACCGTGTTGCTCTGTGGTAGATTTGTTCATGTTCAGTGCTAACAAAAAACTCACACGACAACGACACTGAAGGCCTTGCAAAAGTCTGGCAGGTGATGTCAGTTGCTCTTCCTTTTCTCACTGATGCTGTCACTCCATGGTAGAAGGCCACCAAATTGACCAGGCTGCACGTCTCTGTTTCCACTGTTTCTGCATTTCCTTCTTGTTGATCCCTGTAACCAGCAGTTTCAGCCATGCAGGTTTCCTGCCTCCTCTGCTTGATTTCATGTGGTAGGGATGAAGAGCTGTTCAGCTCTGGGAGAGTTTTTCTGAAAAAGTGACCAGCTCTTTTCTATCCCTTTGCCTCTAAAAGCAGTTGTCCAGTGGATCTCGTCCAATAATTCCTTGAACAGCCTGCAGCTGGCTTTCCTGAAGTTCAGGCTCCTGACTTTTCTTTTTGCCAGGCCTGCCTTCCTTGAGATCACAAACTCAAGGAGGGCACGGTCACTTGTGAGAATCCTTCTTTGTTTTTTGGCTCAAAGCTTGCTTCCTGAGGTATTTCTTGTGATAAGACTGACTTGTCTAGGAGATGAGTGATGGGTGTTGCCTTGTGGCAATCAACTTCACTGTGTGGACAATTTTAGCTGTTTGCCAACGGAAGAGAGTGCTCAGGAGTGTTTAATGGTGGAAGATCTTGCCTGTGACTAAATAACTCCAGCTTGCTATGGGAAACTGGGGAATGATGCCATTGTATCCTGTGAAGGCAAGATACAAGTTTGCGCCTCCCTGCTCCCTCTTATCTGCTGGCAAGGCCAGGGAGATAGGAACAAAGGAGTTTCCGCTAAGATTCCGGAGCCAGAAGCTGTCACTCCAAAGACAGCTGACTTCACTACTTTGAAAGCATTGAAAAGGGGCCATCATCACCATGGTCACCGTCATCGTTGCCGTCGTCAACAGAACAACAATACCTGATGACCCACCACTACTGAAGATCAATGGCTGAACTACGAACCATGCTGGATTCATGGTGGTGACTATCTCCCTCTTACTTCCTATAAAGACTCCTTGCTTCTTCTTTCCTATCTTTTCTATCGTCCTCCTTCCGTTCCCCATTACCCTAATTCATAATAGCGTCCATCCCCCATAGGATCCCCCCACACCCCATAGGACCCCCACAAACCCTATACGATCCCCCAAACCCCATAGAACCACCCCAAACCCCATAGGATCCCCCAAACCCCCTAAACCCTTCTCTGACCCTAATATTTTTGCCCCCCCCCCCCCCCCAATTTGCAGCCCCCCACCCCCTCCTCCTGCAGGCCGCCCAGATCCAAGCTCAAAGCCCCACTTTCCATTTGGAGGGGGGAGTCTGGTTGCCCCCCAAACCCCATAAGACCCCCCACAAATCCCATAGGACCTAATAAGACCCCCCCACACCCCATAGGACCCCCCCACACCCCATAGCACCCCCCCCTAATCCTATAGGACCCCATCGGACCCCCTCCAACCCATACCATCCCCCCAAATCCCATAGGACCCCATAGGACCCCCCCAAACACCAGAAGGACTGGTGGGAGAAGTGAAGGTTGGGGACCATCTTGGGCAGAGCGACCATGGAACTGTACAATTCTCTATTCTTGGGGATGTCGAACGAGTGACCAGCAAAACTACTTTCTTGAACTTCCAGAGGGCGGACTTTGATCTGTTCGGAATGCTTGTAGCACGGGTCCCTTGGGAGTCACTTCTTAAGGGTAAAGGGGTCCAGGAAGCCTGGACGCTCCTCAAGACGGAAATCTTAAAGGCGCAAGAACAGGCTGTCCCTGAGTGCCGTAAGGCGAGCCGCAGGGTAGACGGCCGGTGTGGATGAGCCGGGAACTACTGTTGAGACTCAGGGAGAAAAAGAGAGTCTGCGTCCTCTGGAAGAAGGGACAGGCTAGTTGGGGAGATTACAAGGAAGTAGCTAAGGTATGCAGGGAGGAAGTTAGGAAGGCAGAAGCCCAACTTGAACTCAGATTGGCCACTGCAGTAAAAGACAATAAAAAATCCTTTTATAAATATATCAATGGCAAAAAAAGAACCATGGACAATTCTCATCCTTACTTGATGCAGCAGGGAATGTGGCCCCTGAGGACAAGGAGAAGGCTGAGGTCCTCAATGCCTTCTTTACATCTGCCTTTAATAGCCAGACCAGTTATCCTTTGGGCATTCTATACCCTGACCTGGAAGTCTGGGACGCTACTCAGGAAGCACCCCCAGCGATTCAGGTGGAGGCAGTCAGGGAGCTCCTCCTCCATCTGGACTGTCACAAGTCCATGGGACCGGATGGCCTACACCCTCGGGTGCTGAGGGAGCTGGCGGGGGTGATTGCTGAGCTGCTCTCGACCATCTGTCAGCGCTCCTCGTTAACTGGAGAGGTCCCAGAGGATTGGAGGCTTGCTGATGTGACTCCATCTTCAAGAAGGGCCGTAAGGAGGATCCGGGGAACTACAGGCCTGTCAGCCTGACCTCGGTACCGGGGAAAGTAATGGAGCAAATCATCTTGGGAGAGATTGCACGGCATGTATGTGGTGTCCAGGGGACCAGGCCCAGCCAGCACGGGTTCATGAAAGGCAGGTCGTGCTTGACCAACCTCATCTCCTTCTATGGCTGGGTGACCAGACTGGTAGATGACGGGAAGGCTGTTGATGTAGTCTACATGGACTTCAGCAAAGCCTTCAACATGGTCTCTCACAGGCTGCTTCTGGGGAAACTGGCTGCCCGTGACCTGAACAGGTACACACTCCTTTGGGTAAGAAACTGGCTGGAGGGCTGTGCTCAATGGGTGGTGGTTGATGGAGTGAAGTCCAGCTGGCGACCTGTTTCAAGTGGTGTCCCCCAGGGGTCGGTACTGGGGCCATCTTGTTTAATATCTTTATTGATGACCTAGATGAGGGGATTGAGTGTACCCTCAGTAAGTTTGCAGATGACACCAAGTTGGGAGGTGGTGTTGATCTGCCTGAGGGTAGGGAGGCCCTTCAGAGGGACTTAGATAAGCTGGATCACTGGGCTGAGGTGAATGGGATGAGGTTCAACAAGGCCAAGTGCCGGGTCCTGCACTTTGGCCGCAACAACCCCATGCAGCGCTGCAGGCTTGGGGCTGAGTGGCTGGATGTGTGTGAAGAGGAAAGGGACCTGGGGGTGTTGGTTGATGCTCGGCTGAACATGAGCCGACAGTGTGCCCAGGTGGCCGAAAGGGCCAATGGCATCCTGGCCTGCATTAGAAATAGTGTGGCCAGCAGGAGCAGGGAGGTCATCATCCCCCTGTACTCAGCACTGGTGAGGCCACACCTCGAGTACTGTGTTCAGTTTTGGGCCCCTCACTGCAGGAAAGACATTGAGGCCCTGGAGCGTGTCCAGAGAAGGGCAACGAAACTGGTGAGGGGTCTGGAGCACAAGTCCTATGAGAAGCGGCTGAGGGAGCTGGGATTGTTTAGTCTGCAGAAGAGGAGGCTCAGGGGAGACCTCATCGCACTCTACAACTTCCTGAAGGGAGGTTGTGGTGAGGAGGGTTTGGCCTCTTCTCCTAGGCAACGAACAGGACCCGGGGGAATGGCCACAAGTTGTACCAGAAGAGGTTTAGGTTAGACTTAAGGAAGAACTTCTCTCAGAGAGTGATCAGGCACTGGAATGGCCTGCCAAGGGAGGTGGTGGAGTCGCCATCTCTGGCAGTGTTCAAGAGGCTTCTGGACGGGGAGCTGCGAGATCTGGTTTAGTAGCTTGTGGTAGCAGTGGTAGTGTGAAGATGGTTGGACTAGATGATCTTATAGGTCATTTCCAACCTTGTGATTCTATGATTCTATAATACTTTACTACCTACTTATTTACAGTCTGATTTTGGCAGAAGAGAGTGAAGCAGCTTATGACTGATGATAGTCATAAGAAGCATGCCTTTATAATGCTTGCAGATCATAAGCTGGGACCTATTTGTGAGAATAGTGCTCTGCAAGAGTATTGTGCTAGTGGTTGCAGGGAGTTCTTATGGTTCAGAATCCAAAGCCATTTTACGGAAATGAAATCTTTTTTTTGAGATTAAAAACCACAAAATATACAAACCCACCCCCCCCCCCCCCACCAAACCCACAAACAAATTTCTTAATAATTTTGTAGATGTAAGAGAAACTATTTTGTCAAAGCAATGGCATTTTCTTAGCTTGAATCGAAATGTCTGTAAATGGGAGCAGTGATATAAGAATGCTGTTAAAGTAAAGGTGACAAAGTTCTGTTGGTATAGTAAATATAACTGTTGGAAATCAGTAGGTGAAATTTGTACTAGGAATAATGGCATTTCAGTTCTGAGTTTATTGGGTCTTTTCTTGATGCTTCTGGATGCTACCCTATTATGGTTCATTTAGTTTTGGGATTTTCTTGTTTATTTCACAGAAAAACTGAGTTGGGCATGGTTTTGTGAGTGCTGGTGGTGCTGATTTTCCTGGTTTTGGTCTCAGTCCTGCATAGCCACTGTGGTGAGTTTGCATTGTTTTTGTCCCACAGGAGTCAACAACGCCTTTTCTGGAAAGGATCATAGATGGCTGGAAGTGGATGTGGCAACTCTGATAAAGCAGTGTAGCTGTAGATGAAGCAGGACTGGACAGTGAAGTCCCCACCCTTTCCATAGCAGAGGTGGTGCTCACCTACATGTAAAACAGCAGGTCAAGTGAGCTGTCCTTTGTTAGCTGGGTTGTGAAATGAGAAGCAGAGACTTCATTGTAAGTCATGGGAGACTTGCTGTCTTAAAACTAAAACCTCGTGGATTCTGTGCAAGTTCCAAATGGCTCCTTGCGTTGTAGGTATGAGGGAGCAGTTGATTCCCACAAAATCAAAACAGGAGGCAGTGTGCACAGCTGGAACACAGGAGCTTCTGTCTGAACATCTGCAAACACTTCTTGACTGTGTGAGTGATGGGCACTGTCACAGCTTGCCTAGACAGGCTGTGGAGTCTCCCTCCTTGGAGATCTTCAAAAGCTGTTTATAGGGGTGGGTAGTGATAGGGCAAGGGGGAATGGCTTTACACTGAGACAGGGGGTGTTTAGGTTTAGGTTGGATATGAGGAGGAAGTTTTTCAGCCAGAGGGTGGTGAGGCACTGGAACAGGTTGCCCAAGGAGGCTGTGGATGTTCCATCCCTGCAGGCATTCAAGACCAGGCTGGATGTGGCTCTGGGCAGCCTGGTCTGGTGGTAGATGACCCTGCACACAGCAGGGGGTTGGAACCAGATTATCTTTGAGGTCCTTTGCAACCCAGGCTGTGCTATGACTCTACTTGGCCATGGTCCTGGGTAGGCAGCTCTGGGTGGTTCTGCTGGTGTAGGAGGTTGGACCAGATGGCGTCCAGAGGTTTCTCCAATCTCATTTTTTCTGTGAACCTAAAAGGGAGGTTAGAAAAATAAAAAGCAGAAGAACCTTAAGTACTGTGGGTTTGTTTGTTTGTTTTTAAAATTTTGGGGTCTTCTCATCCCAGACTCTCTCTATGACCGGATGAGACTTTCATAGATTCCCAGTACAGGTTTCACTTTTGTATGTTAACTGTCAGGATGCCTTAATAGCATGCATTATGTTGCATCTGTCCTATAATAGGTGGTCCCACAGGTATTTAATTATTCTTACATACATCTGCCCAACAGGTCAGAAGCCTTGATTCAGTGGGCAGCAGAGCATTTCTCTCATGTATGCTTTCTGCTCTATGAGCAGATGCACCCAGAGGACCCCTTTGGACATGTCATGCAACAGCATTTTAGTCAGCTGAACTCTGCACTTTGTTCTTTGTCTCAATAGCCTGATTGTGAACCACAGCAGAAGAGTTTTTTTGAAAAAGTAAATACCTGCAGCCCTAAGAGCCATGGGAAACTGGAACACCTGGAAAAGGGTGTAACTGTAGGTAATTTTAGAAGTCGTCAACTGGGCCAGCTGGGTTGAAGCAAAAAGGGCCAAGGCAGAGCTGCTGCCTGCTCTGGTAATGTGGCTAGTCATCTGAAGGTCCCTCGCCAAAAGCAGCCTGTTTGCTGTGTGGGATTAAGGCAACATATGGGTTCCTCTGAGGCTTTTCATGTTAGATATTCTGTAGAAATTTTTAGGCAAGACATCTCATCAGAATTTGAGCTGCTGCTTCTTTCCAGCTAGGCAGTTTTAAAGACCCGTGCAGATGCTTCATTGAGGGTCTTTGTTTTCTTGTGGAAAGTGAGTCTTTTCTTCCAGAAGGAATCATCTTGAGGGATTTCTATTTTAGGGCTGGACTGACTGCAGCGTCATGGATGTGAGTGAGTGTTTCACCTGCTGTATTCCAGAAGATGAGCAACACAGAGTGCAGGCTCTGGAGCCTTTTGATAAACATGAGGTAATCCTTGCCAACATTGAAAGAAGACTCCTCTGTGTAAGAAAAGATTTGTGTTCCTTGCTCAGTGAGAGATATCTTAGGGAGACAATCTCAGCATTGCAAAGTAGCTGCTGTTATAAAGGATATTGTTGACCCTGAAAATTTGCAAGTGCTCTCCAGTTGCAATTCTTTTGATGCAAAAATGCATTGAGGATTACCTGAATACATGAAAAGTATGCCTGGAGTGAGGTTCCTGACCTGCAAATGTGTGGGAGCATTTCTGGAGGGAGTATGTGCTGCTCTTGCATTTCCCTGGGCTGTTAGTGTTTTGTCATTGTTGAATAGGGTTTATTAGCTATATTCAACAGATGTTTTATTCTGGTTTTTTTTTTTGTAGGCGTTCCTATAATAATGACTGAGTTTTAGCTGTGACTGTATTCTGTGCCATTTTTTATGTTAAGTTTTGCAAGCGTCAGAAATGTAGGAGAGAAGATAAAGCAGGGACAATGAGTAACTTTGAGGTAAGTATTGTGTAAGATAATTACTGGATGTTTCTCGTTCTACCTTGTGGTTCTCTGTTTCTAATTCTGGAAGTGTAATAGCCTGCAGTATGAGAACAGTTTAATGTGGTTGCGTTTACTTTGCCACCAGGCATCGTGAACAAAATCGTGAACTGAAATTCTGGCAGATGAGCATAGTGGTGTAGCACTGTTTACAGCAAGTATTGTAGAGGAAGGAAATGTCTCTTAAAGTGAGAAAGCAGACTTTGTGTCATTTTGTTACAGAGGAAGGTGACGAGTCCATGCTGGGAGATCTGCATAGGAGTCACGTAACTGACAGCAGAGAGCTCAGTGGTTGGCCTTTCAGACAAAGACAGGGTAAGGTCTGGGTCGTGCTGGAAACAAGCTGAATGGAATTAGATTAGAAACATCAGGTACATACTTACTGCTGAGGGTGACTAATTTCTGGAATAATTTTCCTAGAGACAAATAGCAAACTCTTAAATTTCCAGTATTTACATTCACTTTTTATTTGCCATTTTGCAAAAGTTTCGTCTTCACCTAAGATGAAATTTGGGCTCGTGATGTTGATGCTGTTATTTCTTTGCACTTTAAATTTCTTGTTTATGCCACCTTGTCATACAGTGGGGTGAATATATTCAGTCCCCTGGTAGTGAACACACTCAGTTCCTCAACGTCCACAAAAGCCAGGGTGACCTCTAGTATTGCTACTGACGTCTTGTGCAGGCCTCTGCTTGTGCTGTTTGCCTCTGAGAGATTGCACAGTGAGACTGCAAATCATGGTTAGGTATGGTCAGATAGCAGAGGCCGGGCTGTATCTTTGAACACTTCTGATTTCTTTAGGGTCAGTCATATTTCGTGACCTCTGGGGGATCTTAATCCCTCTGGTATACAGCCTTCAGTCCTTTTTATGATCACAGCTGGGAAGCAAAAAGGGAAGCTGCTTCCAAAGAAGAGCATTCATCATGCAACTTATAATACAGCTATGGAACTCATTGCTATGGAATGTGTGTGTGAGTTTAAAGAGCAGCTGGATAGTTCATGAATGAGAAAACCACCCAGAGTTATTTGATGAAGCAGGGAATCCCTGGGCTGTATATGTTTTGAGGGTTAGAAGAGATTGTACAAACTTGTTCTTTCTCAGATGCAGTTTTAGGCTTCTGATTTTGACCATTGCTGGAAATACTATGTAGCAAGTTTCATTTGTGCCTTGTTTGCTCTGGCCATTCGTTAGTAGCTTCTGGTCTGAGATTTTGAGAGCATGTGCTTGTTTTTGTTTCTAATTTTTGTCTTGATACAGGAATGGCATCTGAAGTGTTCTCCTTACTTTGCCTTGACTGCATCAAAGGGGATAGAATCCTGCTGGACTCCATTATTATCCAACGTGACAGGTACATGCTGACTAGTTTTTGTAGTATTCTTTTATCTCACACAGGCTCCTCTGATAGATTTTAGGAGACAGTAAAACCCTGGAAGGAACAGATGAGATGGTAATATCCAGTTGGCTTTTTCCATTCTCATTCACTAAGGACTGCTCATTGCCAGGTGAAGCCAGCCCAACAAATTCCTGCTTTTGGCTGCTTGCTTCCTTTAGGGAGCGGTAAGCAGAAGCTGAAAGTTGGTGTAGGGTAGTTGAAAGTGCTGGAGATTGATTTCTAGGGCATGTCAGATTGTCAGATGGCTGCATCAAGTTCCTTTGCAATTTTTGTTTTATTTTTAAAGCTAAAAAGTGTTGGTTCTTGTTTGCTTGAAATTTAGGTTATTGTGGTCCTCGTTGGCTTGCAGTTTCTCCTCATTATGGCCCTATCAGGTTGGCTGGGAGTGTCAGTGCGTTGGCACATGCAGCTCAGTCTGAGGTTATTGTCTTGAGACAGCAGCACTCCGCTCTTATAAAACCCAGTGTGATGCTGAGCACTGGAGGCTTTGGGGAGGAGAATGGACATCACTGTCGTCTGCGGAGTTCTCCTGTTCTTGCGAAGTCTGCAGGCTCCTGGCAGAGCAGATGTGTGAAAGAGGAAAACGCTGATAAGGATGGGGGAAGTGTTTCAAGTGGGATGGTGATGGCAGGGGTAAGGGAGATGTTGCTCTACTTGCTGTTACCTATTGCACCTAATGAGTGATCTCTAATGGAGAAAAGAAATTGAACAGCACCCTTCTTGAAACTCTTACTTCTTGAAGTTTGATAATTTCTTGTTTCATAGGCCACGTTATCTCCAGTGGTAAGCAGAACTGGAACCTGGGATGCAATCTGTTCTGGAAGAGTAATTCTTTGAGCTCATTTGTGACTCACGTGTTTCATGCTTCATCTCAGCAGAAAGAAGAGAGAGAACTTCCTCTCCGTAGAATAATGTTTTAGTTTGGGAGCATTATGGAGCAGAATACCTAGCTCTTGTTCCAGAAGTGCCTCAGGAAAACTGCTGTACTTGTAGTAGCAGTTAGTAACTATTCCTTAATTGTGAGGTCTAGAATCAAGCTGGGCAATGACATGCTGCAGGCTTACGTAGTAAAAGATACTCACTGCAGGGGGCAAAAACTTGGAGTTAATAGCAAGTGGTTGATGAGATTGACAGTGAAATTCAGGAGGTGAAAGCTGTCCTTAAGCTGTTTGATGCTTCACTAGGAGTTGTTGCAGGGGAACAGCACAGGAATTACAAAGCAGTCTTTAGTTGAGTCTGTAGCATGCTTTGGGTTTGTGAGACAGTGTTCATTTGAGACCATAATGCTGTAACTTAGAGTTCAACTTTCCAGACTAAGTTTTACATAAAAAAGTAAATGCTAAATGAAGGAATAACATTTTATGAGTAATAAACTATTTTTTAATCTTGGTTAGACTGCACTGCATCGTTTTTGCTTTGTAGAAAAATCAACATTATGTGACTTGCGCAGTCCATGATGAGGATGCGGCTCACATCCTTGACCTCTACCCAGAGTGCTCTTTGACCTTTTAGACCTCCTTTCTGAGACCTCTTCAGGTTAACTCCTACTCCTTTAAATTATCCTTGGTTTCTCTTTTTGTGTGGAGAAATATACCTTCTAGTTTTATGAAGCTTCACCTCTGTTATTGTTTTGGTTAAATCTGTGTTGTTATGTTGCTATGCTTTGTGTTCTTGAAAGTTTTCTAGTTTTATTATTTCAATTGTCCAAATTTTCATTTCTTAATGCCATTAAGTATATTCTCAAGAAACAAGTTTTTCTTTTCCTTTTGGCTTTGTGACTTTGGTTTGTGAATAACATTCAGGCTTTGAGCAGTCAGTCAGTGCATGATAAACAAGTGGATGATGGGAGTCTTCTAATGACCACAAGCCTAAGGAATACATCATCTAAGGGAAAATATTTTCAGTTTTCTAACCCATGTGCCTTCTCTGGTCTCTTTGTTTGTTTTTGTTTTCCAAGACTAATGTTCGTATCTGTGAAACAGTTTATTGTATTCATTGCTGAGGTTTGGAAATCCGAAATGTTCCTCAAGTTGCAGGAAATAAAACTGTGTGAGCAGGTATCTTGGATCAGCTCTCCTTACATGCAGGCAGACACTTTCGCAGCGTACCTTCTGCCTTTTCCACCCGGTTGTATTTTTCTGTAGGAGAGAAGTACCTGTTTGTGTCTGGAGGCCGCTCTGCTGTGCAGCCAGTGCTTCGGGATTGGTATTTCCTGCACATCCCAGAAATTTCCTGCGCTCCGGTAGGAACTGAGGGAGACCCTGGGGATAGAAATTGCTGCTGTATGGGAAGCTCAGCTAAACCACAGCAGTACATTTCAGCAGGTGGCACGGCAGTACGGTTGTACTCCACACTGTTTAGTGTTGAGGTAACTTCTAAACGCTTTCCTATTGACTGGCTGACAGTCTTCAGAGAACAGCTGTAAGGGAGGGCATCTGGAGGTCATCTAGTCCAACCCCTTCAAGCCACTGGAACAGGTTGCTCAGCTCATTGTGTGCTTGGGTTATGATGACATCTAAGGATCGGCAACCTCTTTGGGCAACCTGTTCCAGTGGCTGACCACCCTCATAATAGACTGTGGGAGTTTTTTAACGTGTAGGTGGTTTTTCTAATGATTTTATTTCCATTTGTGGCCATTTTCTCCTGGTCTGTCTTGGATGCTTCTGAGAATGTTCTTTCTTCATGCTCCTTCATCTCTCCCATTGGACATTTATGCATATTGGTAAGATTTTCCCCTGAAGATTCTCTTTGTGAGGTTCCTGTCCCGTAATTCTCTTTGTGGTACTGTACTGGACTCGCTGCATCAATTCCCTGGTTTTCTTGTATTGAAGAATGCAGAACTAGTCACAGCACTCCATGTGTTGGACTTGATGATCTTCATAGTCCTTTTCCAACCTGGCTTTGATGCCTGGAATTGTTTCTCCTCATGCTCAGGACTTCTTACGTCCCATTGCTGAGTTTGATGAGCTTCAACTTTTCCTATTTTTCCAGCCTGCTGTGGTCTCTGGCAGCACAACCAGCTGATACGTTAGATATGCCTGCATGGTTTTTATCAGTTATCATAGCCTGATTGTTCTGGGCATCCCCGAAGTGCATGGAAGTAATGTGTCTAGAAGTTATTGCTGTGAGCAACGAAACACAAAGAAAATGCAGAGAAAGTTGATTGTCTTTAGTCATACTGCCTTTCAAACAGAAATAGACAACTGACTCCAGACTGCATGGAGGAACTTGTGTCAGTAGCTGTTAAAAGTAGTGACCACCTCCAGCAGCTCTGGAGAATTCCTGAGACCTGAGAATTCCTCCTTCTGTGGAGGGAGCCCTGTCCTGTGTGCCTCAGGACCCAGGATGTATGTGTCCCAGAACAACAGACATGGCAGCTTCTTTTTCTGTTTGCAGGTTCAACCAGTAATGGAGGTGAGCATACATCCCAGAGACTTGCACAGGAACATGAGCACGTGTAGAATACACTGGTATGGCCATCTGCACCAACTGCTGCCAATAAGATAATGCTTTCAACAACACCCACTGCGCATTCCAGGATTCCAATAAAATGTAGATAGCCCACTTCTCTTCCTCATCTTTGTCTGATAAGAATTCAAATTCACTGATAATGCATATATGCCCTCACTCTGTACATGCACATGCAGATTTGTAATTCCCTCATGTCTCAGGATATTCCCTGTGTACAGCCGGTACCCCTGACCAGATCGTGAGCCCTCTTGCCTGCTCTGAGTCGGCTGCTGGCCAGCTAGTCTGGCTTGAGGTTTGCTAGCAACCAGATTTGCACACACTTATTTCACAGGCACCTTGCACTCGTGGATCCTGTGAATACCAGTGTGTAATAATAATAGCTGTGTCTGTGTAAGAGCCTGGACCACGTGCTGGAGGTAGGAGGCTGGTTAGAGCAGCTGAGTGGACTAGCTGCAAGTTTTCTAGCAAATGAGGGATGCACATCCCACACACATGAGGTTCAAGGAAGATAAGCACAGTGGTCCCCTTTCCAGCAACTGGCATCTGGGCAACTACTACAGCAGCTGATGCTGAGACTCTGACTGGCTTCAGTTGCCTAAGTTGCCCAAGTAATTGAATCTAGGACCTGCACAGCTCCTGTTACCAATGCCCTTGTCCCAGTGACTGAAGCTAGAAACCTTGCTTGTTCCACTTGGTGTGTGAGGCTCACACTGCAGTATCAGTCTGCCACTGGTCTCTGCGATAGAGCAGTAATAGCTGGCACTCTGGATACAGAGCCTTTGAGAGCCATGAAATTGCTCTCCCTGGCACCAGAGAACTTGGAGTTCTTCATCACAGTAGTGACTCTGCTGCCTCATGTTTCCTAATGCGTGTCTCTGTAGTCACAGACACATAGTCCCAGTATCTCTCCTATTAACATGTATTGGGTATTTTGGCAAAGATAGTTAAGAAAGTATAGGTCGTACTACTTCTCAAATATGTAATACTGTAGATGGAAACACTTCTGTGCAGCCATTCTTAGAGGAATCAGCCCTGTGTGCAGGTGGAAGGCTCTTTTATTGCTTCTTATCGTGCTCGTTCGGTCTGTTCTCCTCCCCAGCTTTTCCCATCCTCTGCCGGGAAGGGAAGGGATGTGGTATCACAAGCACAGGAAATGCAATAGGAATAGAGGCACACTTCAGGCTTGGACTTCTGCTGTCACAGATTCCTGCTGAGGTCCGGTACCAGCAGGCCGCCACTCTCACAGTGCTGCAGTTGGAAAGGAGTGCTGATTGCTGGAGGTTTGGGAGCAGCTGAGCAGCCCTTCAATTCCGTTTTCCTTCTGAGGGAGACTGAACATGGCTTTCAGTGGCAGATTATAGAGACACAGCCTCCTCTCACCCCAAGGTAAGCAGAAGGCACTGAGCAGTGAATTCTAGGCCTGCCTCTAGCTCTCTCTCCTTCCTAATGGAATACAATGGAATGTTAAACTTGCAGATATTGGCACACTGCACATGTGCACGATGGAAAACTTGTGCTTGTTGGTGGAGTGTGCTTTCACTGGCTGTGTGTGCCAGACATCACTGTCATTGACTTAATGATGGTCTGTGCTTGGACTACACAATTAATGCGGGAAGTACTGGAATTTTTCTTTCAGGGTAAGCAGTATTGTGTGGAAGAAGGTGGTAGCTTCAAGGTCATTCCCAGAAATGGAATGGAAAAGTAGTCATAAGCATTTCCCTGTTTGCGTGATGTAACATATTTCCGGAGATACCAAGGATAGGATCCACATGTACAGATCAAACTGGAATTTGTGACTACTCTATGTATATATACATATAGATTATAATGTATAAGCAGTATGTGTGCACCTGGCTGACTTTTCTGCATTTTCCTGAAAATAGGAAGCATAAAGCATGCTTACATGTAGTTTAGTGTTTTCTTATTCTCTACAGCAGAAGTTAGAAGGGAATTAGTATTCTTTAGATAAAAGAGGCTACTCATGTTTGATAGCAGCGAATACAATATGAAGTTTTATCTAAAATAATACAACTTTTAAAAAGTGACTGAGTGAGTCGATGCAGATTGATTGGGATTTCTTTCCTTGAACCAGGCTGCAGTGCCTGCCAGTACTGTGCTAAAGTCTTGTCCTAGTAGGTATATAGTACCCAGTGTGGATTGGTCCCAAGTTTTGAAAGACTGGAAATGTCAGTGACTTTCTGTATAGTTAGTATTGCTGCTAGTGTTATTGCTTTGGTGTCCACCAGGAGTCCCAGGTCCTTTTCTGCACTGCTGCTTTCCAGATGGGTGGTCCCAGCATGTCCTGGTGCCTGGGGCTGCTCAGGACTTTGGATTTCTCCTGAACTCTGGGAGGTTTCTGTCAGCCCGTTTCTGCAGCCTATCACAGTCCCTGTGGACGCCAGCATGGCAGTGGTGTATGTGCCACTGCTCCCAGCTTTGTGTCAGCTGCAGACTTGCTGTCCATCATGCAGACAAGTAATGGAGATGTCAGAGTGGACGATCCCAGCTGTGACCCCTCCAAGTGGGCTTTATGCTCTGGATCACCACTCCCTGGGCTTGGCCGCGTGGCCATTTCCCAGCACACCTCGCTATCTGCTCATCTGATCATCAAGTAGATCTTGTGGGCACAGTGTTGAAGGCCTTACTGAAGTCCAGGTAAACAATATCTACTGGTCTCCCCTGAATGTACCATGCAGAAAGCCATCAGGTTGGTCAAGCATGAATTCCCCTTGGTGAATCCGTGCTGACTGCTGCTGGTGGTTTTCTTGTCCAGTAATTCTAAGGGCCTGACGAGTTCAAAGACATTTTCTCATTCTCAGTCACTGACCTGCAGGTTGTTCAGTGAATGGAGTATCCTAGAGGAGCACCTCATGGTCTCCTTGCTGTTAGGTTTTTCTCTTTTTGCCCACCGTTGTGGGTGCTGTAGCTGACTGACTAGCTGGTTGCCAATGGATGTGTTGTGGCTGTTCATAATTTTCCAGTGAGAGTAGCTATATCAAATAGTTCTAGAGTACTGTATGAGGTGATATCTGTTGAAGTCCTGTACATTGAAGGATTACTTGCTAAGTCAGATCTCGTTTGGTGAAAGTAATGATTGAAACTGCTTTTACCAAATGCCTGACTGATGAAGTGAATCCTCTTCCCTTTACTTCCTAGTGGGGGGAAAAAAGAAGTCTCACACTAAGATTTTGATTTTTGAGTCATTTGGACAAGCCACAAGTTCTGTGTCTTGAGCTCTTTGTCCAGGCATCCTTTTCCTCAGTGTCCAGTTTGTCATCTTGGCCTTTGTGTACCTCTCCATAATGTGAGTGGCTGGTGTCCTCCAGACTATGCAGGTTTCATCCTAAGGACTTTACATTCTTCTTCTCTTTCAGGAACGTTTGCAGTGGCCCTTATTGCTACCTAATCATAGCAGTGTTTTTCTGCCAGATGAGATGTTGCTTATTGATGGTGGTGATGGGAACTGCTTCTCCTTTGGGACACACTGGAATCCAAATCCTATCTCACTGAACCTCAGCAGCATTCTGACCAGCCACTAACAGGGACCAACCAGGACTGCACTGCAACGCTGCACCATGGTGTGACATCTGTTTACCTGCAGGTCCAGGAACAACCAAGTGTTACTTACAACGTTTTTGGTATCCTGAATGCATTTGTAAAGGTGGGATAAGGAGAAGGGATTAAGAAGTGAAGTTCTGTCAAGGGATTGCATACCTCATCTGTCTTTTTTTTTTTTTTTGTAGTCCTTTTTTGTGTTGTTGCAAAGTGTTTTCCAGAACTAGCTTTGTAGGCCTAGCTTCATAGAATCATAGTATCCTAGAATGGCCTGGGTTGAAAAGGACCACAATGATCATGTAGTTTCAACCCCCTGCTATGTGCAGGGTTGCCAGCCACCAGACCAGGCTGCCTAGAGCCACATCCAGCCTTAGAGGTGAAGTAAGGAACAGTTCTGTGTTCAGAAGTGATGTAAGTTTGCACAGAGCTGACTTGTAGGTCAAGTGAAGTCACTGAGTCAAGACGCCATTAGAAATATGCAACCAAGCATAACTGAAAGTGAAGCAGGATGTGTCACTGGTCATTCTTGAATGTTTCTAAAGGCCTTTGTAAGGGTTTATGGAAGGAGAGTGTCTACTCCCTTAAGGATATTTGATCAAAGACTATTTTACAGTGTAACAAGGGAAATAGGAAAGGGAGGAAGACATAAGCAGGACCATAGAGAGATACAGACCTGACCAGCAAATGATAAGCAAGGCCGTAATGGGAAGCTGCCTGGTCAGTCACATTTATTGATGGGGGGATGTAAGTGTGAGAGTGTTTATTCCAGCAAGGTTATCTGAGTAGGGACTTTGAGTGGGAAACTAAAGGAAAAAGGGGAAGGCAGAAACCAAAATAAATGATGACATAGACCTGACCAAACAAACATAAAGACAATGACAAGAAACAAATCTCTGATAATATGGGAGACAGTGTGGGACTCAGTAGAGCCTGCAAACCCATGGTGAGGTGCACAAAGAAAAGGGGAACCAGGGATGGACAGAGTGAAGGTACTGGAAAATCAAGGTTATGAAAGTTGTGTGTAAAATAGAGCTGGTCAGGGCTTGTCTGGCATCTGCGTCTGTTGACCACAGTCTGTCTGCTTATGATTTCTTATTAAATCCGAACTCGCTCTGTATATTCACACACTCTGCCCCATGTGTATGTATTGCTGCAAGGCCTGGTGAGACCTGTGTATGTGACCAAAAATTTGGTGCCAGCTCTGGAGTGGCATCAATGTCCTCCAGCCTGAGCAAAGATCCTGGGTCCCCAGACATTGGGCTGCTAGCCAGTGGCTGCTCAGCAGTGATCCCAGGCCGTAGCAGCTGGAGGAGGCAGTCAAACCCTTTACCTCTCTTAGTAGTCTTGATATGACAAGCTATGCTTTTTCTTGCCAGCAGCTCAGCTCCAGTCTATAGCTCTTGCTTGTTACCTGGGAGGATAATAGTGCAGACTGGGCTGCCCAGCAGGAGGGAAGTGCTGAGGCTGTGGGAATAGGTGTGGGGCAATGGCCCTCCCTTGTTTACAGGGGGTCCTCGTGGTCCTTCAGGCTCTCTTTCTCCCTCAAAGGTGGAGATGCTGCCTCTCAGCCTCCTTCCATCGTGCCCATGCTCTGCAGCCAGAGGAGCAGCAGGCCAAAAGACAGAAAGCACAAAGACCCAGCCCTGCTCACAGGGCCATCACCCAGCCGAAAACAGCTGGGTCTACAGCCCTGCTGACGGGTGAAGGGTTTCTTTAGCCAAGCTGCTTTTCCTTTTTTCTTTTCTCCTCTTCTCTTCTGCATCTCTCCTGCCTTGTGGCTCCACAGCAGGCCTTTGTTTCTTCTCCACCAGCAAAGGAAAGAAGAGTGAGACCCAAGAGGTGCCAGCTCCTGAAGGACAGAGTGGGACACAGCCTCCAGGGACATCCCCACTATTCCAGCTGCCCCTACCAAGGGCAGTTTTTCCATTCTCTTGTCCTTCTTTGCTTTATCCCTGATGTGTCCACAGTGTCACTTTCCCTTCCTTGTTCTCAGACCCTGTGCTGTGGGAAAACTTACTGACATAGACAGATGGGGTGATGGTCCTTCAGCCATCCTGCGGAGTCTGTGAGCCTTTGAGTTTCTGCTGAAGTTAAATTTCATAGCTGTAAATAGAGGAACCATTCATCTCTGGTTTTTTTCTGTCCCTCTGCTCTGCTTGCTGTTTTTTATTTGTTTGTTTTATTATTGTATCTGTATGCATTTCCTGCAGCCAAGCCTGTTTTCCCTCCTGTTCTGCTGTCCCTCGAGTGCTTTTTCAGTTGGTAACCGTTAGGCTTACTGTTCCTTGCCCTGTGTTTAAGGGTGCAGGATCAAAGTTCAAAAGATCACCATGTCAAAAGGGGCAAAAGACCAAAATTCTCAGGCTGAAGGTAGGTGCTGTCAAAAGAGGACACAGACTGTCTCAGGGAGTACTTTAGGGTGGCCCTGGGAAGTATCTGGGATTAACCTGGAAACTTCTTGGACATCCTGGAGGACACGGAGGAGTTTTGGTAGGATGATGTTGTGAGCTGGAGTACACTGCGGGGTTCTTGGAGGCTCTTTAGTTTGGAGTTGACTGAGGGGTAACTATGTAAAGGGTGCGTGGCAGGAGGATGGAGCCAGGCTCTTCTCAGTGACATGCAATGGTAGGACAAGAGGCAATGGGTGCAAGATGGAACAGAGGAGGTTCCACATAAATGTGGGAAAAAACTTCTCGCTGAGGGTGAGAGAACACTGGAATGGGCTGCCCAGAGGGGTTGTGGGGTCTCCTCTGGAGCCATTCAAAACATGCCTGGATGCATTGCTGTGTGACCAGATGTGGGTGTTCCTGCTCCAGCAGGGGGATTCTGTGATTTATGGCACTCTGGGAAGTGCCTAGGGTGCCCTCCATCAACGAGGGGGACTTGGAGAGTAATCCAGGGTGCCCAAGAAATTGAGTGTCCCTAGGAAGCCTGCAGGTTTCACAAGTAGGCTGCTAGGACCTGGGAGTACTTCAGAGTGTGCTCAGGTCCAGTGCAATGTTCCTGGAAGCTTCTAGGGCATGCTGTGCAACCTGAAGAGCAGCCAAGTAACCACTGAGGAGCTCTGACAGTACTCTTAATGTTCCCCGGAATACAGTGAGAGCATTTTGCAAGCATCTTAGGGCACCCTGGAGCAGACAGAGGAGCACTGGGAGGACTCCAGCGTGCCCTACAAAATAGCAGGTAGCACTGGGAAGCCTCCAGTGTGTACTGGGAGGACACTGGAGCACTCTAGCAGACAGTAAGAAGCTTTGGGAGAACTCTAGTGTGGCCTAGAGTACAGCAGGGTATCTTGGGAGTTCTTTAGAGCACAAGGGGAGGCCTTTGGGGCATCCCAGAGCACACTGAGATGCTACAGGTTGGTAGTTTCAGGGTGATCTACTGGACAGGGCCCCCACACTGACTTAGATAACAATGATATGCTGGGCTTCTTGAGTAGCTGAAGGATGTTTTGCTTATCAGCAGACCCAGTGTGTGTTTTGCTTAGCATTAGTTGGTTTTGTGAAAGCAAGTGTTGTTCAGTCAAGCATGCTAAACATCAGACCAAGTCTATTTTGCTTAGCACTGTGGGAAATATCCAGATAATGTATCAGGACGGTATCTCTGATAAAAGCAGATTTTATTTGCAGTTGCAGTGCTGGGTGTCCTGCAAGCAGAAGGGCACCTGCA
This sequence comes from Lophura swinhoii, assembly GCA_030408155.1. Classification (NCBI taxonomy): domain Eukaryota; kingdom Metazoa; phylum Chordata; class Aves; order Galliformes; family Phasianidae; genus Lophura; species Lophura swinhoii. The sequence continues at coordinate 98,136,335 of CM059456.1, read as the reverse complement.
GAAACAGCGTCACATCTTTTATGCCCTGTTACCCGATGCTTCTCTTTCCCTCCCCGGTGCTCATTGGCTGAGTACTTCAGGTTCATAATTTTCCCTCTACTCAACATACAGATACTATGAAGTGTAACTGAGGATGTTGTCTTTCCACTCCTGAATGCTTATAGACATCAACATTATCACATTATCTCATTGTTTCTAGAAGGAATTTACCACCTCTCTTAGACACAACAGGCAGACAAAACTCATTTTCCAGCTCTGTATTTATATCACTTGAAGTCAGAAGAAAGGCAGAACTTCACCTGAGAGATTTAATTCGGGCTGGGAAAAAAGCCTTCCTCTTCTGCACTGCTGTGTGCATTAAATTTAGCAACAGGATAACTTACAGATCCCTTCTGCCTTGACTTTTGTAGATTTTTGTTCTACTTGCTCTAGAGCCTTAGGATTTTAATGAGCGCTGCACTGCTAAACCTCTGCCATTTTTTGGGTGCTCTTCACAGTGATGGTTTTCTTGTGGAGAAAATCATTGGTGGCAATTCAACAGCTTACGTTTGTTTCTTCAAGTTTGAAAAAGTTGTTAGGGCATTTCTCGTCATATTTGAAGGATTTAAGCTTTTGGCCTAAAAGTGATAGAGCCCGTTAAATATGCTCTAGTTATAGCACGTTATTAATCACTGTGGCAGGCGTAAAGTACATTGTTTCGTTGCTGAGAATAGCATGTTTTCCTTTGCTTGTGAATTGATCACTGAAAAGTTCCTCCTGAGAACGTTTGTTCTTTCCTTCTTTTGTTCATTCATTCTTTCTTTCTTTCCTTCTAAGGAAACTTAGAACTTTTAACTACAGGTGTGCTACTCTGCAGAAGACTCCAGAAATCATTGATCTGTGGTCAGCGTAGGCATTAATCTACCTGGGTTTGGAGATTAAAACAGTGAACGATTAATTGAATAGCCTTGAGGTTATTTTACAAAAACAACAATGTAAGCAGTGATGGGCAAGTCTCAAAAGGTTTACGTTAAGGTTCAAATCAGGTCAAATCCCTAAATTTCATAGACTGAGAAGCTGGCTGGAAACATACATAAGAGGGAAAAGTGCTTTGAGGATGTATTTTAAGTTAGACCAATGGGCCCGGTGGGAAAAAATAAGAAAATGTTTAGAAAACACCTCTTCATCTTGGGGCGGAGAGCCAGTGCTCTATCAAGGAAATTACTCTATCAAGGAAAGCATGAGCATCAATATGACTTTCAACGTCTGAATACAGGGACAAATGTAGAATTTCTTATCACAAGTTATTCTTTTCATAATGACTTAGTGTTTGGTAAAACTGGGAACAAGAATTCCAGCATAGTAGAGATTTCATTCTTCTCATAGCTTTTCTTTCTCTTTGCTCCTGCAGAATGAAAAGACCTTCCTACACTGACATGGAAGATTATACGTTGTTACTGCCAAATCCCTCGGGAGCATTTCTTCTGTGACACCAATGAAACAGAAATGTGGAGAAATGTCCAAACACAGATTTTGGTGCATCAGCCTTCATGATACTGCATAAATTGACCCAATAACCACATTCGTTCTTATATCTTCCCCTGGACAACTGTTTTTAGGGGCAAAGGGATGGAAAAGAGCTGGTCACTTTTTCAGAAAAACTCTCCCAGAGCTGAACAGCTCTCCATCTCTGCCACATGAAATCAAGCAGAGGAGGCAGGAAACCTGCATGGCTGAAACTGCTGGTTACAGGGATCAACAAGAAGGAAATGCAGAAACAGTGGAAACAGAGACGTGCAGCCTGGTCAATTTGGTGGCCTTCTACCATGGAGTGACAGCATCAGTGGGAAAAGGAAGAGCAACTGACATCACCTGCCAGACTTTTGCAAGGCCTTCAGTGTCGTGTGAGCTTTTTGTTAGCACTGAACATGAACAAATCTACCACAGAGCAACATGGTGAGCCCTCAGTCACCTCAGCAGAGGTCAGCCTGCAACCTCATCCTTCCACCTATCCATGTGCACACAGTTGGGATGGGAGTGAAGGGGAGCAGCGTGAAACCGTTGGCATTCCCTGCTGTCTGCAGTGGGGTTGTGCTGGTGGTGGTGCGGTTGGTTTGCTTTTTGTTGGGAGGGTGGGAAGGAGCTTTGGGTTAGAGGCACGTCCTGCACCAGAGCGTCTTGATGGCATGCGTGGGATCAGCAGGTCGGTCAGAGAAGCAGGTGAGGTTGCACGCCGAGCTGAAGGAGGGGAAGGGGAGGAGGTGCCAGCACGGCTCTGCACAATGCTAGAGATTATTTGCTACCAGACCAAATGGTAGCAGAGATCTCCCTGCAGACATCCCAAAGCCAGACAAAATGGGAACAAAACCAGAGCTCTGCTGCATGCACCCCACAGCCACAGCATTGCAAGCTGAGGTGCCTTGCTGTGTGTTGCATTCATCCCAATCCGTGTGAATGAATACTCCGGAGGCAGCCAAGGCGTTGATTGAGCACGAGTGTGCTTTTATTATTATATAAAGGACAGGAGGGCGTGAGAGGTCCATGGTAAAGATGGCACTCATCCTCTCTTGTCATGGAGAGAGTGGTTCAGAGCTCGTGCTGCTGTCCAGTGCCTGGGACTGGAGGCCTGGTTGAAAGTCCCCATCCAAGAGGCTCAGCTTCTCCTCAGTGATGCTGACCAGCTCCAGCATGGAGGTGCTGCTTTCGGGGCACTCAGACTGTGCTTGGGATGGGATGCACTCCAGAGACACTGGGTTACAATCTGCACTGATGACTGTGGTGTCTGGCAGGCTCAGATCAGCACCTTCAGCAGAGCCAGGTGTAATGAGGGCATGAACTTGAATGAGCTCCTTCTCTCCATCACTGTTGTCACTGTTGTTACACGGAAGGCTGCTGTTGGAGTTGCAGCGATTCGTGCTCCCTATGAGCTCTCCACTGATGGAAGCACATAGTGCATCATTGCTACTTGCCCTGGATCGTCTGGGTTGGCAAGGGCTCGATTCACCTAGAAAGGATACACAGGGATTAGTGTCAAACTTTCACAAGCTGAATTATGACTGTGGTTCTTGATCAGGGCTGAACTGAAGATGTTAGGCACGCGATTGAACGCTAGAAGGAGATACAAGTGCACTGCAAGCTTGAATTCTAGTTCCTGAAAAGCAGGGTTTTGGAAGCTGCATTTGCACCCTTACCTGCCAGGACTACCACTTCTGTTTCTGAGGGCTGCCTGGCAATGCGCTGCAGTTGGCGTTTGGCCACTGAGGATGGTTTTCTTATGCTGAAGCAGCAACACCAACTGCTAGCTAGTGATTCCCTCATCTTGCTGGGTGGATTTTGTCTGGAGAGAGAAAACAGTGAATGCTGTGAGTCGTGCGTGGTGCAGGGTGAGGGAAGACCTGCACTGAACTCTTGGCAGCAGTTGCTTGTTCCTGGCATTGCCTGGTTTCTGCAGAAACACAACTTAGAAACTCGCTCTGTTTCAAACAGTTGAGGATGGCTCCATTCCTATAGCTCAACCCTGAAGTCTTGCTGGCTAAATTTCCCTCAACTCTGTCAAGCAAGATGCAGAGCATGTGAGCAAAGGCTCCACAGCTGTACAGCACAGCATCTAAAGGATGGCTTTTATTGAGCTGTCAGGCGTAACTGCTTTCTGAGGAACCGTGCAGCCATAAAGAATGTTCAAAAGCATCTCTGATTCTTACGTTAGCACCTCATCGGCCTCATCTCACTGCCATGTTTAATTTCTAGTGCCAGCAAGTCTGACCAACTGCTCTGCTTAGAGGAAAACTGGCATTGGTTTCAGGCGCTCGGCCCTGAAATCTGGAAAACCCCATCATTAGCGTGACTTACTTTCAGCAAATTTTGGCACTAAAAATAACGGGAAAAAAAACTACAAAAACCCACCCAAACAATGATGATAGGTACTGGGAAAGAAAGTCCTCTTTACCTTTCAGATGGAAAGTTGATGATTGTGTGGAATTTGCCCTGTCCAGCTGCAGGGCTTTCTTCCACTTCAATGTCCCGGCTGCTCTCTGTCACAACAGGAAAGCTGCTGTGGCCTCGCCTCTGTGCCTGTGCCTCCTCCAGGCTGAGCAGCTTTGTGGCGGCAGAAGAGACCCCCACAGACTTGGGTCCTGAGAGAGAATTGTGCCCTGTAAGGGAAAACCACACGTAAGAGCAAGAAACAGAAAGCAGCAGCACAGCCACCACAGTTCTGGGGGAGGTGCTGTATTTTTCTCAGGCTTGATTATCTGAGCCACTGAAAGAAGAGGAGCTCAAAATAACCATGTGGGCAGAGGTATGTTCATGGCAAAGGACACGGTCATCATTAAGAGCAGCTCACTGTATAGAAACAGGCAAAGAAAATCCCTAGAAAAAAGGGGGAGGGGACTGAGAAAGCTTTGCTGCCACAATTTCATCAAGCTTCTCCTGCATGCAGAACATCATCATGACACTGACCGTTTCCTCCTAGTAAAGTTTGGGCTTGGACATTCTCAGCATCCAGCAACAGGATGCCAGATTCTAATCGAAGCCCAGAAATCTGCTGTCCCCTCGATAGCAAAAGCATATTTCAAAGGTCCTGGAGAAGGCCTGGATTTGATCAAGGTGTCTGATCAAGATAAAGCTCATGGAGGAAGACACTCACCTGCTCCATCTGTGATGTCTGCTCTGGATTTGGAGCAGAAGAGGACGTCTGTGTGGTTGATGAGAAATTCCACAACATCCGACTGCGTCTGCAGTTCCATGCAGGCAGCTCTTCCGCTGGCACAGGCAGACTCGTTCTGCTGTGATCTGTAGAAAAGGCAGATTTTAGAAGTCATTTCTCCAAGATCGCTTCCCCAAGTCTGAATTGTTGCAGCCAAAAGCTGTCAACTGAGGCTCTGGAGACTTCCGCAGTGGGCAATCAGTGATGCCACTGCAGAAATGCTCCTGGATGATCAAGGACACAGCAGTCCCATCTAAAGAAGAAAGCAGAAATTGTCACCTAGACACTATGCCCGTGGGGTTGGAGAACAGCCCAGGCTCCTGCTCTGCTGTCAGCCACAGATTTTACAGGAGAAGAGCACATTTGATGGAGAAAAAGGGAGGACTGCTTTTCTTAACTGGAGAACAGATGGAAGCATTGTGTTGAAACGGAACCAGAAGTTTACCTTAAGAGGTTTGGAGCCCACACAATGGCTAAGTTCTTGGCATGCATGTTTGTGATGGAGGAGCTCCCAGCCAGACACGCCAAGTGTCTCATCAGGTACTCCAGTGTCCTGGAAAACAAGAGAGGCAAATGTTCAGCACCAACGAGCATGCCATGCTGCAATTCAGAAAGCAAACCTCCATTCATGCTACTTCTTGTTATTGCTGCTGTCACGGAAGATGAAGTAGATCCAACTTGACTAAGTGCCACACTGCAGCACCAAGCCCCAGCACAGCACAGCCGCAGCCATCAGCTGCACCAAGCGTGCCCCCGTGCCCAGGAACTGACCCCATACATTAATCACATGGAGCCCTCAACCCTTCAGCATACACAGGCATCATGTTGCTGGCGTGAGACAAAGCCTGGAATCGCATCATTGCCCTCTGCAATGCAGCAGGGCTGAGCTCAACAGGCTGAGGGCAGCACTGACCTGTAGTGAGGAACGGGCAGCTGCTGGATGACGTCCTGCATTCTGAGCAGTTGCTCCTCCTCTGTAGCGGCACCAACAGCATCCTGGAAGAGTGCAGAAAGGGAGCGAGACACAAATCAGGCTAGTAAGCCACTGCGAGTAAACCTCGTGGGGCTGACAGAAAAAGGGCCTCAGAGCTGGGGCACTGCTGCAGCCATCTCCCAAGAGGCCCAGGGAAGAGGGAAATGAAAGACGTTGCCTTGTGCTTACCAAGAACTTGCCGTACAGCTGGTGGGTGAGCAGAGGGTTCGGGAGCTCCCTGAAGTACATTTTGCAGAGGGAGCTCGCGCTGTGAATGTCACGGACGGTGAGCTCAGGAATCTGCTCAGACTCAAATTCATGCCTGGAGAGAAGGACGCAAAAACGGTTGAGAAAGAGGAAGGCCAGTCCAAAGCCACACCAGATGCAATCAGGCTGTGTCAGTCGCAGCACTCTTACCGCAGTCTCTGGATGTTGGACGCGACGCCGGACAGGCGGTATATCCCCTGCACCACGCCGTGCTGCTCAATGAACTCAGCGCAGCTCTGGAGGACCTGGGGGACTAAAGAACACGTGCCAGCCGTCAGTTGAGCTCCTTATTCAAATCCTGGTTCAGGCTGTGGTCTCGTCACATCCCATCCACTAAGCCCAGCCAGGCTTGGTTGAAGCAAATACAAATGTGCTTGTCTCTTAGGATCATTCGCCTCACTTTATCCTTCAGCCATCAACTCCCATTACACGTGTCTCCACTGCTATCAACCTGCCCCCTGCTAGATATGATCTCCCTTTCAGCTTCTTCAGATGCCCAAGAGAGGAAGATCTCAGGAATGGGCTGTTCCTTACCGTCACGACCAGAGTGGAGAAGATGCTCTCCCAGGTCACAGCCAAACACCCTTTCCTTCTCCACCTCCCGCTCGGTCGGTTTCTTTGGGCGGGCCTTCACTAAGGAACAAAGGAAGGTGATGATCTTGCTGCGTTTCTTGGGCACTGCACAACAAAAGGAAGAAACCAGGTCATTTCAGGTTTGGCCCAGTTGGACGAGGCCGAGCACAGCACATTCTACAGAGCATGTTAAAACGAAAGAACATTACCAACAAGTATATACAAAAAGGGATTTTCCCCATGCCTGGAGGAGCCCAAGGCCAGGTGGGATGGGGCCCTGGGCAGCCTGATCTAGTCTCACATTAAATGTGGGAGCTGGCAGCCCAGCCTGATACAGGGAAGTGAAAGCTTAATGATCCTTGAGCTCCCTTCCATCCCAAGCCAGTCTATGAAGATCCTATAATTCCCCCAATTCCAGTCATAAACACATGAGGATTGGGCCAAATCTCTGCCCCGTGGTGTGCATGAAGGATCATCAACACAGAGGATAACGTGGGATGGATAAAGGAGGTATTAAATATGGAACACACCCCCAAAACAACTTCATTTTTCTTCCCCACACCATCAAATGTAACATCCGTACCTGGCTTTGGCACTGAATTGATGAGAGCCTCAGGAACATTCTTATTAATGAGTTCCACACACTCCCCTGGGAAAAATCCAACCTGTAACAAGAACAAAAAGAGAGGCCAACTATTGCATGCTGCATTTCTCAGGTCTGAACTGTTAAACCAAAAGCCACGTAACATTTCCCTGGGAACGTGCTTGCCTGACGCTCTGTAAAACTATCCAGCAGAATATGGCATGCATAAAGGTAATAATTTTTCAACATTTGCAGCCAGAGGCAAGGTCCTCTGACACTGACACAGGGAAACCGTTTACGTCCGTTAGGCATCCTGTGCAGGCAGAGCAGCTCTAAGCTGAGTTTCCTGCCTTCACTTAAGGTGCACTCTCCGGTCTGAAGCTTGTGCCTACCTGAAAGCCGTGCTTGCCTCTCCACCAGGGGGTCAGCTCCTTTGGTGGCATATCAGTGACACACACAATGTCTCCCACCTGCAAGAGATTGCAACGTCAATCCCAGCTTCAGCACGGCTGGGAGGAAAGCACAGCTCAAATGACCGCATTCTTCTGCACTGCCAAGCATCGCCGAGCTTGAGAGCAATTGCACCAGTGCAGCTCTGAAGGCATTTGCCGTTGTACGACTGAACTTGGAGGTAGAAGAGTCACTACGTTACTCAACATACAGAATACAGCTGTGCAGTAGGAAATGGTTCTCAACAGCAGCAGGGTATGGAAGAGTTCCAATTGAACCGCACACATAAGGTGGCAGGGCTTCCTGAACAGATCTACACACTCCATGCACTGGTCTGCTGCTGTTCAGGGACCAGGCTACAATACTGGGCAGTATCTGTTTGATCAGAAGATTCAGAAGCCAAATAAAGCCATATTTTAGAGATGGCTGAACTCCTCCCTGCATCCAACCCAGTGCAAGTCTGATCTGGAACTGAATCTTCTGAGCTTCATCTCACAAAACATTCTGAAGGTGTCTGAGAATATTCCTTATGCATTCACACCTTATACTCTTCTGTACAGGACAACAAGGAACACCTTTAACTACTTACCTCAAAGGAGAGTTCATCCGCTGCCTGGGCAACGTATCTCTTAACAACATGGGCAGCAGCAACAGCTGGAATATTCACAGCTGACTCCTCATGGACCAGCAGGGGCTTCCCCTTGTTCTCAGTCTGAAACAGAGAGCACAGGCCACGGTGAGGAGCTGAGAACAAACAGGGAGGATTTCAAGGTGAGGAGCACATCTGCAGAGAAGCTGCAGGAAATGCACTCGGTCCTTATCATGGGCACAAAGGAAGGAACTGCAAGTCTAATAACGGCTGCGTATCTTCCTGGTGTGCAGCAGGCACATGCCAGGCAATGCAAAGATGCATCTCTCCCTACCCAGACTAATCAGCAGTGGCACTGACGCAGACAGGTGGCCTTGCCCATTTTGCCCCATCCTTTCCTGGACTCTTTGTCCAGGAAGTTTGACTGTTTAAGATGCTAGGAGACCGTGAAGAGGGAAACGAAAGCTACGGCTGCAGTTACAGGGTGCAAACAGTGCCATTGCAAGCACAAAGCAGCTCTCTTGAGCAGTTCAACCAACAGTGAGGCCAAACAGGAGCAGAAATGTTTGTTGTTTCTGCAGCTATTTCAAGGGAAAAATCAGTAGAGAACAAACACCACAACCGAGATGGCTCCAGTACTTTTATAAACTTGCCACACTTGCACTACTGTCTTGCCAAAGAGGAGCGTAAGGAGCTGCAAGGATTCGGCCTCTCCTGAAAAGCAGGAGTGCACATCTGCGGCTCACTCTGCTGGCTCCAGTCAGGGAACAAAGACCAATCAGAGCTTCATACTCTACCTCTGCCCATGCCAGGTCAGGCCCACAGCCGATCTCACTGCACGCCACGGCCATCAGCGTGGGTGTGACAAGCTGGAACTGAAAAGAAACACACTTATTTTCTCTGTTCACACGCCACACTATTGAGAGACTTCTTCAGAACTACCCTCAGTTACCCACTGGCAGGTGTTCTAGAAACAACCACTTTGTTCCGTCAATTCAAACGTGGCAGCCTATTACGCAGCATCTTCACAAGTGGCTATCCCTCTGCTAGCAGATGGGGACTCTGGCACAAAGCAGCACATGCATTTGCCCAGGGCTCACTGATAGCACAGTAGCGGGGCAGTGAGAGGTGTCACTGCTGGGGGTGGGTCTGCTCCCCAGCCCTCATCTCCCAGCAGCCTCACCACCGGCACCTGCCCAGCCTTGCACATGGATTTCCTCTGCTTGCATCTCTGCTGTGCTCCCTACAGCTGTCGGGCACACTCACACAGCCGAAGCACGCCTGCTTGTGTCCCTGGGTCATGTTGTGCAGCTCTGCACAAGCTGGGGCTAGGACTCTTTGCCTAAGGGATTGGTTTCCTTAAGACCAGCTGGTCACAGCACCACAGACAGCATCCTTCTGAGGGCTGAGCTGGAGAGCAAGTGGAAAAAACCCACACGTGACCAGCGTCCCATCAAAGCAGGATGAGGCTGCGTTACTAAACGTGGGGCGTTACGGGCTGCTAAAGCATGTGGGGGGACAAAGCATGGCAGGTACCTGGCAAGAGATCAGAACGAGGTAGACAAATGCCTTGAATCCGCAGCCGTTCCTTGTCACTTTGCTCTGATCTTCCACGAGCAAAAGCTGCAGCAGGGAAGCAGGCAGAGGGTGGAGAGAGGAGAGAGAAAGAGCAGGTCAGTGAGCTTCCACAATTCAGCAAAGACAATGAGGGAAAAACCATGGGACAAATGCCTCCTTTATGGATGGCTTCGGAATGCATTTATTGGGCGAAAATTACGCCTGATGGTCAAGAGTAAGCAATATCAGAGAATCACAGAATGGCCAGGGCTGGAAGGGACCTCAAGGATCATGAATCTCCTACCCCCCTGCCACATGCAGGGCCACCAACCTCCCCATTTAAGGCTAGACCAGGCTGCCCAGGGCCCCATCCAATCTGGCCTTGAACACCTTCAGGGATGGACGGGGCATCCACAGCCTCTCTGGGCAGCTGTTTCAGCACCTCACCACTCTCTCTGTAAAGAACTTCACCCTGACATCCAACCAAAATCTTCCCTCCCTCAACTTAAAACCATTTCCCCTTGTCCTGCTGTTATCTACCCTTCCAAAGAGTTGATTCCCCTCCTGTCTGTAGACTCCCTTTAGGTGCTGAAGGCTGCAATGAGGTCACCCCGCAGCCTTCTTTTCTCCAGGCTGAACAAGCCCAGCTCCCTCAGCCTGTCCTTGTAGGGGAGGTGCTCCAGTCCCCTGATCATCTTTGTGGCTCTCCTCTGGACCCTCTCCAACAGCTCTCTTTCTTTCTTGTTCTGGGGCTCCAGACCTGGACACAGTACTGCAGATGGGGCCTCACAAGAGCAGAGTAGAGGGGCACAATCACCTCCCTGTCCCTGCTGGCCACTGCTCTTCTAATGGAGATAATATGATCCTATGAGCTCCGCCAGCCAGCAGTTCTCAACACTCACTGCCCACCCGTCTCTCCCACACTGTCTCAGCTTACCTACAAGATGCTGCACAAGACAGTGTGAAAACGAAGGTACTCAGTCGGTGCACAACTGCAACAAGCGAGCTGCTCAAGTCAGAGCTCAAGCGCTCCAATGAAGGGACGCAGCACGCACTGCTCCTCCCCTCATTCTGGCCGCTTATGACATCACTGAGGGCCACCAGGCTGCTCCACCATGACGGACAGGGTGGGGAGGCAAGTCCACATCACAAGACCAGAATATTCCAACAGCCCACCCCAACATTCTAGAATCAGGGGGTGCTTGGAATTCTACCTCAGCCAAATCCTGGAGAAGCTGGCACGGGGTCGTCATGACCAAAGCGCAGACCTGGTGCTTGCTCTTGTTGAGCCTCGTACAACTGGCCTCAGTGCATCCCTCTGCAGGGCCTTCCTACCCTCAGGCAGCTGGACGCTTCCTCCCAGCAGCATACCTTGCAGTGCTGGGTCCATGTAAAATCCACACTAGAGTCTTTTTTTTTTTTTTTTAATTCAAGGGCATGTTACAGCACCAATCTATTTCACCTGTAAGGAAATAAAGAAGGAGATGGGAGAAACACAAAATTACTACCAGACTGCTTTATAAATTTCTTACCCCAACTTCCCTTGCCTCATTCCCCTACCCCAACTCCTGGATGATGCCCACAGGCTGATAGTTGGATTTCAAATCCATGGGACTCCTTTGACAGGACTCCATCAAAAAGGATGTCACACTTGTTCCATACACTCAAACTGACCCAGCAGTGGTATCACAGTCACTTAACACACACACAACAACCAAACCCCGAGCATGCACATCCCTTCCTGCGATACTGGAGCCCACAGTTCACCTTCACACCTCCGTGGATTTCTGATGTTTTACACTGATGCAGCCTCGCTACAGCTCCGTGGCTGTCACACAAGGCCTGCAGAACCTCTTTCTCTGCAAACCCCATCTGCAGACATTGGTTCATGAGGTTCACCTCCTGCCCTCCTAAGCGAAAACAAGCACTAAGAACAAGAGAACAAAGCACACTGGATTCGACCTGGCCCGATCCCCAACCCTCAGTCCTGTCAGACGTACCCTGGTGTGGAGACTCATCCCCAGAGCCTGGCTGGACATCAGCACAGGCATCATTCTTCAAACGCCCCATCCAAGCAGCAAGGGATCAAAGCGCTGGGACAGCTGAAACAAAAATGCTGTGCGAGTTTCCTGTTAGCACTGAACACGAACAAATCTACCGCTGAGCAACAGGATGTGAGACAAGCAGCAGAAGACAACCAACCTGCAGAACCAGCTCGCTTGGGGTTGGTCCAGATGTTTGCTCCCTTCCATGGCCCAGGCCAAGCTTGCTGAGCTGCTCCTCCTTTGTGCAGGGGGAAATGGTGCAGATGCCATGTGGTGGCTATGCACAGCATGCCTTTGACTTGCTTTTCCTCTCTCCATCTTCCATTAGCAAACAGCATCTCAAACCTTTCCTTGCTAAAAACTCACTTAGGTAAAAAAGAACTGGCAAGCTTGCTTTTTAAACTACCTTTCTTATACAGCTTGATCCTTTAAAGCAGAAGCTCACCAAGCAATGGCCTACCTTAGACAAGCTCATCCTGCAGGGAAAAGTTATTCCTCTGTGTCTTCAGACTTTGCACACATTTCCAGGTGCAGTAGTCAGCCCAGTTCTCAGCACAGCTTTACCAACCACAGAAATCCAGTTTGTGCCCACCGTGCTTTTCTCTCTTCTGAAACACTGTACTTCTGCAAGAAGAAACAATTAAAACCACAGAATCACAGAACTGGGCTTGGAAGGGACCTGCAGAGATCATTGAGTCCAACCCCCTGCACAACGGGCTCCCTACAGCAGGCTGTACAGCTGGGCATCCAGGCGGGTCTAGAACATCTCCAGAGAAGGAGAATCCACAGCCTCCCTGGGCAGCCTGTTCCATGCTCACCATGAAGAAGTTCCTTCTCATATCGGTGTGGAACTTCCTGCTATGTAAACAATTCTGAAACACACTATCTATACTATAAAAAAAATATTAAATCATGCTCTTCTGTATTTTGGAGGTTTTACATGGCACAGACTTGTTGCATTTTGTTATTAAGTTTTTCCAAGTCGTTCTCCCAGTTGAGAGTACTGATGGTAGGAAAAAATTCCTGAGAGCTCATCTCCCATCTAATTAACATACCCACGTATGCCAAAGCATTCTTCTGATGCCACTGTTGTACCAATGTGCAGTGATGGCTCTGTTTTACCAGAGCACTTGGTATGATTCTTGTTTAACTGTTTCTGGAAAATAAAGGTAGGGAAAGTCCAAAATGATATAAGTTTTCATTAAGATTAATCCAATTCTAAATCATTCAAATGCGATCAAGCCACATCAAAAGCAAGCATTTTCAGGGTCTATAGGAAGATGAGAACTTGTAACTCCCAAATTTTTAGCCTAGGCAGAAATTCAGGCCTGCATTTCTTGTCAATTTCCAATATTCCTTACCCAAATCCCAGTGACACTGGACCTGACTAGTACTGTACTTAACTAATGCTTACAAAGAAGGAAAATATGACACTTGTTAGAAGGGAGGTCACAGAAATCTCCAATCAACAACCATTACCCTCCAAAAATGTTAGATCTTTAGACGTATAAGAACGATGTAAGAGTTCTTTCTTATTGGTAGCTGATACCCTGAGTTTAGGAAATTTTTCTAAGAATAGTGAGAAAAAAAAAGATATGATAAGGAGTACTTAAACCACAACATCTGTAATCAGACCAGACTCCTGCATTATGAATACTTCCATGAGTATTCCTGCAGAGTACATCACTTAGTCTCTTTTTAGCCTTGTGTTCATGGTTTTCCTGTAAGAGCTTTTCTAAACACTGCCTATAATCGTGGTTATGCTAGAAGCATTTGGATTTATTGATCCTTAGTGTGATTTGAATAACAAATTTAGATGGCTTTTTTTTTTTTCCCCTAAAAATTTGATGAGTGGCCTGAAAGTAGTTTGCCTAAAATAACCTTTAAAGACACGATGGCAATTTGTGGATTCAACATCCAGTAATTTCCTCAATAAGCTCTGTTTTTAACTTGTTAGAGCTAGCAGTAGGAATCTGACAGGTTTGATTTACAGATAGCAAGGGTAACTACAGGTCCTATTACATCATCATGAGCTGACACAGCAGCTGCATAAAGAATAACCCAAACCAACAAGATATTTTAAAACCCAGATCCTCCTTTCTCAGCCTCAGTGAAGCACAATGTAGAGACAAAAGTTAAGGACAGCTTTCAGTTTTTCAATTGAAATTTCAATATTGCATTCGGTGCTGAGAACCATGGGGGTAGAGTACAGAGAATTACAAGAAGATTAATTTCTCCATCTCCATGCTTCTAGACATTTATGATTACAGTAATTTAGTTATATACAAACTTTGCAAGATATCAAAGCTAGAATAACCTCTTGGTGTTGTGAAATTAAGGTTCACAAATACAAATTACAAAATTCTATGAATCTGATTCTGAATACAAGAAGTGACTCCACTCTGACCAGAAATGCCTATTAATTGTGTTTATTCCTTAAATTTCTGAATTTTCATTTCACTAGTCCCTCCAGAAAGAAAGAAAATCAGATCTCAGACCCTCACAATAATTCCAGACAGACATTCCTGATAATACGATTATTACATAAGACCTGGATAAAGGCAAATAGAAGGTTACTCAGAATTAGTGAAATGATTGGTAGCATAGCACTCATCTCCTCTGGCAAACAAATTAGGTGTTAGATTGATACCTAGCAATTAATTCAGTCTTCAGCACATAATTCAGAGCTTTCAGGAAAGTGATGTTCTGTCTAGGGAAGGTTGTTTTTACTACAGAAGCAGGATGTCTGGAGCCTAAGTGCAGAGTCTCAGTGTTCCACAAGCCTTGAAGAGGTGCACCGTATGTGCTGGGGCTGATGACACAGACACTAGAGCAAGGCCAAGGTGATATTAGAAACTTGATCAGCAGCTGATCTGTTGTAAACCATTTCTTGACAAAAACGGGATCTGGTCAACTTAGGACATCACCTTTAGGCTGGAGAGCAACTCCCAGAGGAATCACACAAACACTGAAGACAGTTTGCAAGAACCCCATACAAAAACAGCTCATCAGTAATCAGTTTTTAATCTGTACAGCAGTTATTGGAACAGGCGCACACTTTCTGAAATTGTAGGAATGTTCACAAGTGGAATGTATATAACTTGTGTGCTCTAGCTCTTATGTGTGCATGCTAGGAGCAGTGATCCCCCATGCACCCAGTGCTGCAATAAAGTCATGTTAGCTTTCTAACCTGCCAGCCAGCAGCCCAGGCTGCCCAGAGCCACATCCAGCCTGGCCTTGAATGCCTGCAGGGATGGGGCATCCACAGCCTCCTTGGGCAACCTGTTCCAGTGCCTCACCACCCTCTGGCTGAAAAACTTCCTCCTCATATCCAACCTAAACCTCCCCTGTCTCAGTTTAAAACCATTCCCCACTTGTCCCATCACCATCCACTCTCCAAAACAGAACACCTAGGCTGTTCAACAATGAAAGAGCAAAATAACCGACAGCTCTTACTTCCACTGTATGCATTTAATTCCAAACTTAAGGTCACAGGTTAATTAATCATGTGATCATTCCTGTTAGAAGAACCACTCATAGTGATGTGTAGGAGTAAGTAACAGTTTGAAAATGTCATGTACATATTAGTACATATATTAAAACTTGCAGCATTTATCTTAATATATGCCTATATTGCAAAGAATTTGATAAAACATCTGTTACAAGTACTGTGGATTGGATTACACTATATCAAACTCTAAGAATAATACAGGATGCTTTTAAATCTACACTTATATGTTTTCTTCTAACTCCTTGATAAAATTCCTTATTACCTTCAGCTTTATAGCCAAAGCAGTGTTTGAGCTTGTAATGTATTCTTGAACAGCATTATTGCTTTTAATATTTGTATGTTTAGATATGAAAAGAGAATTTGGTCATTATTTCACGATGAGAGAATCTTGATTTGTCACAACAGAATTACAAAAATCTGACAATACTGTAAAAGTAAGAATGTGGCTTTTCTCTTTTTTTGGGGGGGGGGATGGTGAGTGTATGATTAATTCAAGATAAAAATGTTGTTTATAAGTCGATCTCTATACCCGTTTTGAAAAATATGTGTTTTTATTTCTCATTATTTAAAAATTGTCAGGCGTGAAGAATCAGGAGGCCATTCATGATACAAGATTAGTAAATATCTCACTTCAAGATTAAAGATCATTCTCTTTGCCAGGTGTAAATTTTAACAGAGGAGCTGCATCTGTAAGTAATTGTAGCTACACACGATGAGCTCTTCTTAAAGGTAGGCAGAAAATTTGGTCTGCGCTGGAACAAAAATCCAGTCCTTTTTTGACTACTATACTTTTCACTGAGATAAAAAAAATGGCATCATTCTGTAGGATGAACTAGATACACGGAATTTGGCACTGGCTCCCCAGGGCAGTGGTTTGGCACTGAGCTGACAAAGTTCAAAGAGCATTTGGACAATGCTCTCAGACACAGGGCTTGACTCACAGGAGGTCCAATGTGGAACCAGGAGGTGGACTCCATGATCCACGTGGTCCCTTCCAAATCAAGATATTCCACGATTCTATAATACTTCTATTTCCAAGTTCTGTACACAGTGCTCAGATGCTTAACTGAAAGGTTCCGTGAAACAGTGAGGTATCTACATCCCTTTATCACTGAGTTATTCAATTTGCCAGATGGATCTTTTATCCAGTCACATTAAAAAAAAATCAAACTGTTTACTTGAGTCTTCTATTCTGATATATTTTCTAGAGCAAATAAGTAGTTGCAACACAGCATCTCCACACCTCCATTCCTGGTGAGAAGATATTAGAGCATTTACATTCTGATTAAATATACTTTTTTTTTTTTCCTCCTCTCTAGTAATATTCCAGTAACATTCTCTTATGGAGAATCTAGATGTGGAGAAAATACATACGAAAGCATATAAAAAATTACTAAAAATTCACCTTGCATATCTCCTTCTAGTATTAGTATTGACTTGATAGCTCTGTTTTTTTAATAAAATAGAGTGGAAAATGTGTAATTAAGGATCAAAAGGTCAGAAGTCAAGGTCTTCTCAACCATTAATCTTTATCTAGGTTTTTGGTGTAATCCTTTGAACGCTTATCCACAGGAGACATCTGACTATGTAGCCTTCAAATTGAATGGACACAAAAAGTAAGTGCACATTTGTATGGGAACTGTTGAGTCATGGCCTGAACCTCTGATTAATCACCTGAGGCGAGCAATGAGTCAGCCAGGGGAGCACAGGTGAAGGCAATTCAGCTGTGCTGCTGGAAGGGGTGGAGCCTGGCTGCACCTCTCCTAGACCCATTTAAGAGCTGACTACCAGTGGATAAGGATCTCTCTTCTGAAGATCCGCTCCTCTGGAGTTTCCTGAGCGAGCCCATGATATGGGTAAGCATCCTATCTATTCTCTTTGTCTTCCGTTGCCTAACTCTTGTTTGTTTTGTTATTATAACATCTTAATATTATACAACATTCCTTTATACAATTTTCCTTTATTATACACTATCTTAATATTCTTTGATTATACACTTGGTGAGCCAGGCAGGCAAGCCGAATATACTAAAATTTACATCATGTCCGTTCTCTGGAATTTCTATAAATGGTTCAAGGGGAAGAATACTACCCCCCCTAGATAAAATGATTCCAGGTCAGATTCCAGGATTTGTGGGATCCCCTTATTATGAACTGGCAGTTATCATTGAAAAATGGGGTCCTCTATGTGTTGTGGGAAACATCTCCCGGTATCGCATGGCAGATTACTTTCAGGGACTAGGCAAAGATATATTAGTCACAAGAGAAAGGCGATTAGCTGCTTCTACAGTGGCATGGCCACTATTAAATGCTTTAAATAATGCTGAAATGAGAAATAATACTGTAGTGAACTAAAATGAACTTTTGAAAGATCGTATTGAAAAGTTAGAACAGGAACTTGGCATATTAACAGGAAAAAAAACAATTCTACATCTTCCAATAGGTCAAGTTCATAACATCTCAATAAACAACGACCAGGCTCCTGAATCAACAGACTGTGTTGATCAGGAAAATAGAAAATCTAAATCAGATCTAGTGCATCTGTCAAAATCAGAGATTCGAGAAGTCCGTCCTGTTATAACTCAAAAAACAAAAGAAGTACAGGACAGACCGGCAGGGGTGCTGCCTGATCAGTGGCCCCCCACCCAGACTCACTTGCATGTAACAGCCCGGCCGTACACGGCAACGGAATTGATGGACTTAGTACAGCGATTTAGGCAGAAACCTAGAGAAAGTGTGCCAGCTTGGTTATTAAGACTGTGGGATTCTGGGGCAGAAAGTGTTTTGATGAATGGCCCGGAAATAGCCAAGTTGGCCACTATGACTGTTCATCCTGCTGTCAGGCAGAGGTTATATGCAGGTAATCAATATCTTGATGAAAACCATTCTATAATAGAATAGTTAATGGCGGCCTGCCGTATGGTATGGCCCAATAAATCTGATATACCTCTATATACAGGGATGTGGTCCTCCATGGAGGACCTTCAAAATTATATCTGTGAACTAGGTGTAAGGGAAGCAATTTATGAAGACACATTTGATGGCCCTGATATGGTCAAATTCTCAGCAGGGGTGAGAGACCTAATTCTACAACAAGCTTCCTCCCATCTGTGCAGTACTCTGGTCTCTATATTAAATCCCCTAGTGGCCTCAGAAGCAGTAGTCCAGCAGGCTGCCCAGTTAGTGGCTGACCTAGGAGAAACAGAACGCCTGCGGAATAGGCGCAACATTCGGACACTAGAAGAAGCTGAGGTCCTGCCGGTGACTAAAACCAAAATGCCGGCTACTTGAGCTCCTCAATCGGGACCCATAAGGGTCTCCCGAAAACAAATGTTTAATGATTTAATTCAGGCTGGGGTCCAATTTGCTAAGATTGACCGCCAGCCCAACCATATCCTTCTCCAACTTTGGAGACAACTAGAGGACAACCAAAAATTTCAGACCTACCCTAAGAAACCAAGGGTAAGGGTTATAGAGAGAATGCCAACAACGTGGAACTTAGAAGATCTCATTGTTCCTATTAGGAACAATAAGCCGCCTCAGGTGTCTCGGGCTACAATGCCTGAGCCACCGGAAGCAAAAGAATTGGCCATAGCTCAATTCATGGTGTGACGAGGGATGTTAGTCCCCCTAGGGCCTCCAGACGGGACCAGAGGCCCTATGTAGAATTAACGATTTATTGGTCCCGAAAAAACATTCAAAGAGTTATGGCATTAGTGGACACTGGAGCAGAAACATCAATTATTTACGGATATCCAACCAAATTTGATGGGGACAGAGTGATGATTGGTGGCTTTGGGGGACAGACTATTCCTGTCACCCAAACATGGTTGAAACTGGGGGTTGGGCGTCTCCTACCCCAGGAGTATAAGGTATCTATTGCCCCAGTCCAGGAGTACATCTTGGGCATAGATATTCTATGGGGTCTGGCTCTCCAGACAACCGTGGGAGAGTTCAGACTTGGACAGAGATGTATCAGTATCCGGGCGGTGCAGGCAATATTAAGAGGCCATGCGAAACATGGGCCTATTTGCCTGTCGAAACCGCAGTATAGACTCCCGGGTGGGCAAGATGAAATATCGAGAACGGTGCAGGAATAAGAAAAAGTGGGCATTATAAGACCTGCACACAGCCCATATAATTCCCCCATATGGCCAGTGTGGAAGTTGGATGGCACATGGAGAATGACAGTAGATTACAGAGAATTAAATAAGGTCACGCTGCCTATTCATGCAGCCGTACCCAATATTGCCTCCCTCATGGACACATTAAATAGGGAGATAAAAACCTATCATTGTGTCCTAGATTTAGCAAATGCGTTCTTCAGTATCCCAATTGCTGAGGAATCGCAAGATCAATTTGCATTTACATGGGGAGGCAGGCAGTGGACCTTTCAGGTCCTGCCACAGGGGTACATGGATTCACCAACGTACTGTCACAATCTAGTGGCGTGTGACCTGGCTGATTGGAAAAAACCTGATGATGTTAACCTGTATCGTTATATTGATGATCTCCTGCTGACATCCGACTCACTGGAGGCAGTAGGGTAGGCGGCAGATTCATTAACTGCCTATTTACAACAGAGGGGATGGGCTATAAATCCCCAAAAGGCGCAAGGTCTGGGCCTGTCTGTAAAATTCCTGGGGGTGGTTTGGTCAGGAAAGACCAAAGTACTACCCAGTGCAGTCACAGATAAGGCTCAGGCGTTCCCAGTCCCTACAACATTGAAGCAGCTGCAAGAGTTTCTAGGTATACTGGGTTATTGGCGTTCCTTTATACCTCACCTAGCGCAGCTGCTAAGGCCACTGTACAGACTCACACAAAAGGGGCAGCTATGGGACTGGGGGAAAACAGAACAGGATGCTTTCCAACAGGCAAAACTGGCAGTTAACAAGCCCAGGCATTGGGTATATTTGATCCTACCCTCCCAGCCGAATTGGATGTTCATGTTACTCAAGATGGCTTTGGTTGGGGCCTGTGGCAACGCCAGAGTTCTGTTTGGACCCCCATTGGTTTTTGGTCTCAGGTCTGGCATGGAGCAGAAGAAAGATATAGTATGATTGAAAAACAGTTATTGGCTGCCTATTCAGCATTACAGGCAGTAGAGCCAATAACCCAAATGGCTGAAGTTATAGTTAAGTCCACTCTGCCGATTCAGGGGTGGGTGAAAGATCTGACCCACCTTCCTAAGACAGGGGTGGCCCAAGCACAGACAGTGGCACGATGGGTCACCTACCTCAGCCAAAGGAGCAGTCCGTCTTCATCACCCTTGAAAGAAGAACTTCAGAAGATCCTAGGCCCAGTGACGGTATCACAGTGATGCACCAAAATAAATACTGGTCGCTCCACCAGAGAAGAGTTCCATTCAGGAGGGGAAATATCCTATCCCTGAAGATGCCTGGTACACAGATGGGTCCAGCAAGGCAACCCAAGCAAGTGGAGAGCGATAGCATACCATCCTCCCACTGAGACAATCTGGTTTGACAAGGGGGATGGTCAGAACAGCCAATGGGCAGAACTGTGAGCCGTGTGGATGGCTATAACCAAGGAACCCGGCGATGGTATCCTGGATATCTGTACAGACAGTTGGGCTGTGTACCGGGGGCTCACTCTTTGGATTGCACAGTGGGCCACCCAGGAATGGACTATCCACGCCCGACCAATCTGGGGCAAAGACATGTGGTTAGACATATGGAATACAGTCAAACACAGGACTATATGTGTCTACCATGTTTCTGGTCATCAGCCCCTACAGTCACCGGGAAATGATGAAGCTGACACGCTGGCCCGAGTTCGATGGATTGAGAATTCACCATCTGAGAACATCGCCCGTTGGTTACATCAGAAGCTACGGCATGCGGGACAAAAGACAATGTGGGCAGCTGCTAAAGCATGGGGGCTGCCCATACAGCTACCTGACATCGTTCAGGCATGCCAGGATTGTGACGCTTGCTCTAAGATGAGACCGAGATCGTTGCCCAAAACAACAGCCCATCTTGCTAGAGGACACAATCCTCTCCAGCGATGGCAGGTCGATTACATTGGGCCCCTTCCTCAGTCTGAGGGGGCGAGATATGCCCTGACCTGCGTCAACACTGCAAGTGGGCTACTGCAGGCCTATCCAGTGCCAAAAGCAAACCAGGCATATACCATCAAGGCACTGACTAAACTGATGTCTGCCTACGGGACACCTCAAGTCATTGAGAGCGACCAAGGGACTCATTTTACTGGTGCAACGATACGGCACTGGGCAGAAGAAAATAAACATTGAATGATGATTCCATTGATTCCAGGGGGCAGGCCTCATTGAACATTATAACGGTATTCTTAAGGCTGCCCTGAAGACAGACTCCCAGTCCCTGCAGGGGTGGACGAGAAGACTGTATGAAACCTTGCGGGACCTGAATGAAAGACCCCGAGACGGCAGACCCAGTGCCCTGAGAATCACAGAATCACAGAATTGCCAGGGTTGGAAGGGACCTCAAGGATCATGAATCTCCAACCCCCCTGCCACACGCAGGGCCACCAATCATCCCACCTAATGCTACACCAGGCTGCCCAGGGCCTCATCCAATCTGGCCATGAACACCTCCAGGGACGGAGCATCCACAACCTCTCTGGGCAGCTGTTCCAGTACCTCACCACTCTCTCTGTAAAGAATTTCCCCCTGATGTCCAACCTAAATCTCCCTTCCCTCAACTTAAAACCATTTCCCCTTGTCCTGCTGTCACTCACCCTTTCAAAGAGTTGATTCCCCTCCTGTTTGTAGGCTCCCTTTAGGTACTGAAAGGCTGCAATGAGGTCACCCCGCAGCCTTCTTTTCTCCAGGCTGAACAAACCCAGTTCCTTCAGCCTGTCCTCATAGGGGAGGTGCTCCAATCCCCTGATCATTTTGGTGGCTCTCCTCTGGACCCTCTCCAGCAGCTCCCTGTCTTTCTTGTACTGGGGGCTCCAGACCTGGACGCAGTACTCCAGATGGGGCCTCACAAGAGCAGAGTAGAGGGGAACAATCACCTCCCTGTCCCTGCTGGCCACCCCTCTTTTGATGGAGCCCAGGATACCATGTTGCAGACAACATGGGCCACCCTGCTTAGGATTCAAATTACGGGCACTGATCATTAGGTAAGACTCCAGATTGGTAATGAAAAAAATCTTCTGCTCCCTGCCCCTGAGAATTTAGGTCCAGGCACCCATAGAATAAAATGGCCTTGGAGTGCAGGTAGGATGTAAGTGGTGTGGCCTACTTGCACCTTGGGGGAGATTGTTGGAGGTGGGAGGCTCAGTAGTCCCTCCAGTAATAGGTACATGGCCTACTGATATTGTGGTCAACACTCCGATCTTCATTGCTAAAGGGACCCCCATCATGTCCCTGTGGCAGATCAGGACACCTCCTTTGGTGCCTGATATAGTTATGCAGCCACAGATATCTGGCCAGAAAGTGTGGTACAGGCGGCCGGGACATGCCCCAGTACAAGCGGAAGTGTTGACCCAGGATAGAAATACGGCCTGTATCTTGCCCTGAAGAGCAGACCTTCCCCTCCTGGTACCTCTGATACATCTGTATTACTCCCTGTGAGTCTTTGAGCCTTCAGGGTCACCGGAAGGAACAAAATGTCATCAAAGCGTTCCAGTGTTACAGTCAGATCACGTGCAACACCTGGTGATGGCCTACACGGGACTGATGGAACATAAGACGGACCTGCACCTCACGACCGCATGCCTCTAGTAACTTCATCAAGCACTGGCCCATAAAAGAATATCAGCGTTCACCGATCGTCACTTGTCTTGAATTGTACCAACATGTGTCGCGATGGAAATTGTATAAGCGTCATGATATAGTGGGTCTCTGTATTAGGAAAAGCTTACCCTTTAGTCAACCTGATCATTGGTTCATGCCATGAAGGGGTGGAGTGTATGGGAACTGCTGAGTCATGGCCTGAACCTCTGATTAATCACCCGAGGCGAGCAATGAGTCAGCCAGGGGAGCACAGGTGAAGACAATTCAGCTGTGCTGCTGGAAGGGATGGATCCTGGCTGCTCCTCTCCTAGACCCATTTAAGAGCTGACTACCAGTGGGGAAGGATCTCTCTTCTGGAGATCCGCTCCTCTGGAGTTTCCTGAGCGAGCCCATGATACGGGTAAGCATCTGATTTACTCTCTTTGTCTTACTTTGCCTAACTCTCTGGTTTATTTCATTATTATATGCTATCCTAATACTCTTTGATTATATGCTATCTTAATATTCTTTGATTATACACCACCCTTGTCCTCTATTTCTTTCTTTCCACCCTTGTCCCCTTTTCCTCCCTCGTCCCCCCTTTTCCTTCCAGCCCAATTCCCTATTTCCCCCTTCCCGTCCCAATTCCCTTTTCCTCCCTTGACCCCTTTTCCTCCCTCATCCCCAGTTCCCTTTTTTTCTTTTATTCCAGTTCATTTGCTGGCTCTCCATCTTTTTTCTCATTCTCCTTCTTTTTCTCATTCTGTTTCTCCTTAATTTCCTTTTCAAAAAAAATTTCTTCAAGAAAAATTTCCATTCTGTCCCTTTTTCTCCTTTTTTTCTCATCCTTCTTTTCCTTCATCCTTCTTCCTGTTCTCATTCCCCTGTTCTTCTTCCTGTTCTCATTCCCCTGTTCTTCTTCCTGTTCTCA
Source organism: Lophura swinhoii (assembly GCA_030408155.1). Lineage (NCBI taxonomy): Eukaryota > Metazoa > Chordata > Aves > Galliformes > Phasianidae > Lophura > Lophura swinhoii. Next base: position 98,112,456 of record CM059456.1, on the reverse strand, counting down.
TTCCCCTGTTCTTCTTCCTGTTCTCATTCCCCTGTTCTTCTTCCTGTTCTCATTCCCCTGTTCTTCTTCCTGTTCTCATTCCCCTGTTCTTCTTCCTGTTCTCATTCCCCTGTTCTTCTTCCTGTTCTCATTCCCCTGTTCTTCTTCCTGTTCTCATTCCCCTGTTCTTCTTCCTGTTCTCATTCCCCTGTTCTTCTTCCTTTCCATTTCTACTTTTCCCATTCCTGTTTTTATTTTTCTTTTCCACATTCATTCCTGTTTCTAATTCTTCTTTCTTTTTCTCACTCTCATTATTTTTCTCTAATTCCATTCTCTTTCTTTCTCTGCTTCTTTTTCTTTCTCTTCTGCTTTTTCCTACGCATCTTTTATTCCTTTCTCTTTTTAAATTCTTTCTCTAATTCTTTCTCTCATTCTTTTGCTTTTCCCATTTTTCCTCTTTTTTTAAACCCTATTTCCAATTCTCTTCCAACTTCTTTCATTATTTTCCTTTCCCTTTATATTTGCTGATTCCCATTCTATTTCCCATTATTTCCAACACTTTTCCTTTCCTCTTCCTTCTTTTCCCCAGTTCTGTTTCCCCAGTCCTTGTTATTTCCTTTCCCCAAGTCTTTTCCTCGTCCTTTTCCCTTTCCTGATTGTTTCCTTTTCTCACTCTCCTTCTTTTCCTCTTTCACTTCCCATTCTCATTCTTTTCCTTTCTCCATTCTGGTTCTGCTTTCGTTTCCATTTCTCCTTTTTCCGCTGCCTTTTCTTTTTATCCTTCTTGCTTTTTCTCAGTCTCGCTTCTCGTTCTTTTTTTTATTCTTTAGCTTTTTCTAATAATTCTTTCTAATTACTTTCTAATTATTTAATTATTATTCAGTTTTTTTGTCTGCTTTCTATTTCCTTTCCTAATTCTGATTGTTTTTCTCATTATGTTTCCTCTTCTAATTACTCGCCTCTAATTCTCATTATTTCTTCCTCTCATCTTTTCCCTTTTCCAGACCCCTTTTCCACGTCTCCTTCTCCTCCTTCGTCTCCTTTTTCCACTTCCTTTTTCGTTTCCTTTTCCCGTTCTTTTCCTCTTCATCATCCTTTTCCTTTTCTTTATTCCCTCCCTTGTGGAATTCCTTTTCCCAATTCTTTTTCCAATCCTTTTTCCCATTCGCTGTTGTTCTCATCTCTTTCAAATCCCTTCTTATTTCCTTCTGGCTTTTCTCTCTCCATTTCTTTCTCATTTTCTCTTCTTCATTGAGGTACCCCCCGGTTGGTGTCGTTGAGTTGGGTGCTGAGCTCTGGGTTGGGTGCTTTGTGTTGAGCAGAAGGTTTTGGAGGCCAGTTGTTCTCCTAAGCACTGTGAGGACTGGAAGAAAGGCTTTGGTGGGCGCCACCACGGTTGGCAGGCAAGCTCTGGATTTGCCAGGTTGCTTTTGGCTCTTCTGCACCTGCTGTTGGTGCCACTCTGTACCCACACTCGCTCAGCTTTCAAAGGCTGCTGTCCTCACGTTTTCCCCCATCCCAGTCCCCGTTTCCTCCCATCCCAATTCCCTTTTCCTCCTGTCCCGGTTCCGGTTTGCTCCCGTTCCAATCCCCTTTTTCTCGCTCATCCCCTTCTCCTCCTCGTCCCAATTCCCTTCTCCTCCCTCATCCCCCTTTCCTCTCATCCCCCCTTTTTCCTCCCGTTGCAAATTCGTTTTCTTCCTTCAGCCCCTTTTCCTCCCATTCAGTTTCCTTTTCCTCCCTCATCCCATTTTCCTCAATTGTCCCCTCTTCCTCCCATCCCAATTCCCTTTTCCTCCCTCGTCCCCTTTTCCTCCAATTTCATTTTTTTTCTCCATGTTGCCCATGGGCGCCTCGTTGGAGTTCCCATGACCCCAGTGCAGCCTTCTGACCAAGTGAGATGCCGGAAGAAGAGGTGGGCTCCAAAACAGGCTTCTGCTGAGCGCTGTTTGCCTTGGGCTTTATGGGATGTCCAGCACTCCTAACCCAGCCGAGTTTTTCCATACGTACGTGAAGGTTCTTCTTTCCTTCTGGTTTTGGAGACTCCGCTGTCTGATGGCCTTTTGTGTTCCGCCTGGTGCTGCGCTGCATTTACCCCGATCCTCCGCAAGGAGGAAGTGATGATTTCACTGCTACTTGGCGGTGATCTCTAACGATTTGCTTTGTGTTGAACGGGTTGCAGCGTAGAGGTGCGGCCTTCAGAGCGATCTGAGTCCTCCACCGGGGCTCCTGTTGGGCAGAGCTGGAGACACTGACACAGACCGTGGGCAACATCCCCTCCTCTTTGTGCCTGGCGTGCTGCATCGATCCCTGCGTTTGTCCTTGCGCTCACTGAGGTCCCGTGGGCACGGTGTCAGTTGTCCCTTGCGCTCGCTGAGCTTCCGCCGGGTTTCTTCTTGCTCTGTGCCACGTTTCCTGCTGCACAAACAGCTCTCTGGCCTTACAGGGGCGGAGCTGGTGCTACGCTCTGTTACTCGCTGCTCTGAGGAGTATGAGGAGTCGCTGAGTGCTCACCGGATTCTCCTGGAGCTGGACAGTGAAGCGGTTTTGCCGTCGACTGAGCTGCAGGTCAATCTCCCAGATGATGGAGCGCGTGTGGAATCGGATTCCCGAGAGGGAAGAGACTCAGTGGTTTCTTCGTCCTTCTCGCCTGCAGATCTTTGTGTTGTTCTGCGTCTGCACTGTGACGTGCGGACTTCTGGAGCTTTTGGAAGTTCCGTCGCATCTGGGACGAACAAATACTGCATGGTTTCACAGTCCTTGTTACGGCCATCCTGCAGGCAGGAGCTCATCTCGAGGCAGAGAATGGGATTCGGGTCTCACAATGACTAGGGCGATGCATTTCTCTCTCGCTGCTGTTGCTTGGCGGAAGGACCGCGCTGCACACAGCGACTGGGTGCCGTTGCTGCCAGGTATCTTCCTGTTGCAAAGCCTTGCTTTACAGGCAGGTGTTCCGCTTGGGCTCTGTATCCCGCGCTGCTGTGCGGATGTTTTGTGCCGACCGAGCCTGCAGAACCTGGGCAGAGGAGCAGCAGGAGAGACCCTTTCCCGGGTCAGCTGGGAAGCGCGCCTTGAAGCAGGAGACGCCCCGCTGGCTCAGTCTCTCGCGCCTACCGGCAGCAGCTTCCTTCTCTCTGCTTGCCTCGTGGCACTGCGCCGTCTCTCCCAGGGCTCACGAGGCGCAAATATTCCCCGATGGAGTCCAACCGCAGCTGCAGCCCTGCTCTCTAGTGCTCTGCAGTGCTGACGGGATGTCAGCGCCTCGTGTTGCTGCTATCAAACGCGGCAGTGATGATGCTGCCAGGAGAAGCCTGGGGGCTATCGAAAATGACTTTGAGGATCTGGGGAGGGCATTTGATGGTGTGGGAGTGCAGGTGGTCTTCTCTTCCATCCCTTCAGTGGCGGGGAAGGACACTGAGAGGATCCAAAAAACCCTTCTCATAAATAAATGGCTTAGAGGTTGGTGCAGGCACAAGAATTGTGGTTTTTTTTGACCATGGGGCAATTTACTCGGCTCCTGGCACGACGGCTGCAGACGGAGCTCACCTGTCTGCAAGGGGTAAAAGGATCCGAGCCCAGGAGCTGGCGGGGCTCATCGAAAGGTCTTTAAACTAGGTAGGAAGGGGGAAGGGGACAAAATGAGGGCTGCTGAGGTTGTGCGGGCAGTTCAAGGTTCAAAAACTAACTTGATGGGTGATGAGGGTGGAGTTGGAAGGGATGGAGAGTGGCAGGGTGATGCTGCTTCCCTTCAGTGTCTGCACACTAATATGGGAAATAAACAGGAAGAGTTGGAGATGTGCGTGCGGTCGCACGGCTATGATCTCACTGCGATCATGGAGACATCAGTGCCTCGTGTCACTGCCATCAAACATCGGGTTGTTGTTTCCTTCCTGGTTGAGCAGCATTTTGTGCTGTTACACAGAGTTTGTCTGTTTTTTTCATGTGTTTTGTGTGCTGTCGTTTGACTGGTCCTGAGCGTTACGGTGACAAACTGCATGCTGCTGTGCTTTGTCCAAATGTGCTGTGCGAAGATTTCTTGTTTCCTCCTACCGTTGCAGCTTTCAGCATCGCATTTCACTACTCTTCCAGTCCACCCCGGGTCACCAGCTCTCATTGTGTCGAGCAGCGATTCAGGCTTTGCCCGCAGAGCAGAGCCGCACAAACGGCTGGATGGATTCTGTGCCTCAAGGCAGGCAGGCCGTGCTGCGAATGCTGCAGAGCAGGGCTGTGTCGGGTGCAGCAGATCTCGGGCTCTGTCTGGACAGCCGCACTGCTGGAGTTTTCCCCGAGCTGCTGACCCCGCAGGCTTCCTCTGTGTCCTCTCTGAGCCCCGCTCACCGACCTTCTGTGTGTCCTCTGTCTGCTGGTCCCTCGCTGTTGGTCCAGCAGCACTTGCACGGGGTGCAGCCTCGGCGCTCTTGTGAAGCAGCGTTCTTTTGCACGCTTGTGACAGAGGTGGTACCTCGCCTGTGCGGGCGCTGCCTTCGTTCTCGCCTTGGATGCCGGCGGGGAAGCGTGGCCTCGCTGGGAGACGCAATGGCCATATCACGACGTTTGTGGCTGTTGTGACGTTTTCAAGATAAGCAAAGCTTCGTTTCCTGCCCTGGTCCGAAGCGCAGGTTTGCTGGCTGGCTGCCAGTTGCTCTCACAATCACAGAATGGCCAGGGTTGGAAGGGACCTCGAGGATCACGAATCTCCAACCCCCTGCCACATGCAGGGCCACCAACCTTCCCACCTAATGCTACACCAGGCTGCCCAGGGCCCCATCCAACCTGGCCTCGAACACCTCCAGGGATGGACGGGGCATCCACAGCCTCTCTGGGCAGCTGTTCCAGCACCTCACCACTCTCTCTGTAAAGAATTTCCCCCTGACGTCCAACCTCAATCTCCTCTCCCTCAACTTCAAACCGTTTCCCCTCGTCCTGCTGTCACTCACCCTTTCAAAGAGTTGATTCCCCTCCTGTTTGTAGGCTCCCTTTAGGTACTGAAGGCTGCAATGATTCACTCCACAGCCTTCTTTTCTCTAGGTGAACAAGCCCAGCTCCCTCAGCCTGTCCTCATAGGGGAGGTGCTGCAGCCCCCTGCTCATCTTTGTGGCTCTCCTCTGGACCCTCTCCAACAGTTCAGTGTCTTTTTGTCCTGGGGGCTTCAGACCTGGACGCAGTGTTGCAGATGGGGCCTCACAAGAGCAGAGCAGAGGGGCACAATCACCTCCCTGTCCCTGCTGGCCACCCCTCTTTTGATGGAGCCCAGGATCCCATTTGCCTTCCGAGCTGCAGAACACACTGCTGGCTCATGTTCAGTTTTTCATCCATCGAGACCCCCAGGTCCTTCTCCACAGGGCTGCTCTCAAGGCCCACTCCTTGCAGTCTGTAGGGATGCCTGGGATTTCTCCGGCCCGAGTGCCAAACTCTGCACTTTGCCGTGTTGAACCTCATCAGGCTCACCCAGCCCACCTTTTCAGCCTCTCGAGGTCCCTCTGAATGGCATCCCTTCCTTCAGCCGCGTCGACTGCACCGCTCAGCTTGTTGTCATCAGCAAATTGCTGAGGGTGCACTCGATTCTGCCATCGATGTCATTGATAAAGATGTTAAAGAGCACCGGTCCCAAGACAGACCCCTGGGGGATGCCGCTCGTTACCAGCCTCCACCTGGACACGGAGCCATTGATGACCACCCTCTGTCTGTGGCCTTTCAACCAGTTTCTTATCCATCGAGTGGTCCACCCCTCAAATCCACATCCCTCCAATTGGAGATAAGGATGTGGTGGGGGACCGTGTCAAAGGCCTCGCTCAAGTGCAGGTAAATGACATTGGTCGCCTTTCCCTCGTCCACCTATGCCGTCACTCCATCATAAAAGGCCACCAGGTTGGTCAAGCACGACCTTCCTCTGGTGAAGCCGTGCTGTCACGGATCACAGCCCTTTCCTCGTGTGATCAAGCATGTCATCCAGGAGGATCTATTCCGTCATCTTCCCAGGCACAGAGGTGAGACTCACCGGCCCGTAGTTCCCGTGTTCTCCTCACTCCCTTTCCTGTCAATGGCAGTGACGTGACCCTTCCTCCAGCCATCCGGGACCTCACCTGACAGCAACCTCTCCCAGGTGAGGGAAATAGATGGGCGCTGCCAGCCTTGCGTAGGGTGGGCTTCAATCGAGGGATCTTTAAACCTCGGCCTCAGCCCGTGCCAACTTGAGGATGGGACACAGAAACGGGAGGCGTGTGCGGATCTGGCCGCAGGAAAGATGAGCAGGAGGGGCTGACGACACACCAGAGGGCCCAGTGAAGATCAGCGCTGGTGGTGCTCACAGCTCTGTTGTTTCGTGCCATGAAGATGAGGAGGCAGCCTTGCCGTTCCAGGGTTGGAAGTTCCCAGTGAGGTTTGCATCTTGTCTTCATCCCGTGAGCAGCACCGGCAGCCTCCTCGTTTTTACGACGCGTGCTCAAGAGGCTGTGGCAGTGTGTTGATGTTTTCATGGAATTCCAGCTGTTTTGCTTGGAATGTAATCCACATTCCTATGTTACATCTTTAAATATGCAACCATTGCTTCTTTCGCTGTGCGAGTCAGCAGGAGATTTTCCACTTGCTTGCAGGGCCGTAACGAACCTGTGCGTTTGATAAGCTTACGTGGGTTCTGGAGTTGGATGGCACACGTCATTTTGGTGAGCCAGGCAGGAGATCCCAGGGATCAGCTGGGAGCAGGGACCCGTTGGGCGCGCAGCGAGGTTTCCTGGCAGGACTCCGTCCGTCACCTGATCGCTGCGGGGGCAGAGAAGAACTGTGGGTCCGTCCAGTCCGTTCCGTTTTGGCGTGCGTGTGTTCAACGGGGAGATGCAGCACCGCTGCGGGGCGAGTGCGGTGTCGCCGGCTGTGTTCCTGTTCCAGGGTAAAGGCGTGTTTAAAGAAAGAGTGAAAGGAATCCCCCCTCAGGGGTCAGCGGAAAGACATGGTAGCTGAGCCAGGAGGAATATTAGATGAGACACCGGAGCTGAAATGGAAATACCAGGAGCTGTTTTTGTAACCCAGTGTTCTGATTGTGCGACGAAGCACAGGGTGTTTGCTGACGTTGAAAAAGCGTTTTATTGAACTCACGGGTCTCGAAGGGTCAAAGTGCTTTGATTGTATTCGTAGGTGTAGTTGAGAGTGGGAGTGGAAGCGTGAGGAAGCGTAAGAGAGGATAACAGCGGATCTGCGGGGCAAAAAAGAAAAAGAAATATAAAACAAAAAATATGCCACAAGGGTTATGGGAAAAATGAGGAACCGTGTGAGAACAGCCCTGCAGAGATCGAGGCCAACCGATTTTTCTGGTGTTAATACCAGAAGCCTCTGGCGAAGGGGTGGAGGTGAAACTGACGTTCGTTAGTTGGGTGTTTTAATTGTCAGCATCTGAGGATTTGGACTCGGCAGATGTTCTCAGTGCGGGAACTGCACGCACTGCACTCTTCAGATGGAGGCGGCCTTGGGCACAATCCTGTCTTTTCAGTGCAGTCGGCACCTCTGATTAAAACAGAAATGATTTTAAGTCTATCGTCCAGGTGATGTGAGATCCTGGCAGAGAGGCCTCCTACCACAAAGACCCTTTGGGATGCATTCCTACCGGCGCTTGCTGCATTCTTGCTGAATGGCTTAATTGAACCTGTTGCTAGCTTAAGGGGAACTTATTGCTTAACCTTTTGCTAGCCCAGACACATTCTCAAAAGGGAGCCTTCTCCAGTCAACAGGAAAGGGCCCCTAAGAAAGCAAGAGGGAGGAAAGATAGGCAGAACTAGAAATTGCTGAGGTATGCAGGGCAGGAGAAGAGCTCAAAACTGGGACAAAGGTGGGAAGGACGTGGCGAGGAAGACATCTGACTTCATCCCAGGACGACCACCAGAGGGGGAGGAAGACATCAAGCCTTCATCCAATAGAAGCTACTGCGCATGCACTGGGGAGGGGGACGGTATGTAAATGAATTCCTGGAAAAGTAATGAATATGTTAATGGGTCTTGGGTAACACTTCTGAATATGTATGGATTGGCTTATAAATGTGCTGGGATCCTATTCTCTGGTGTGCAAGCTAGGAGGAGCGATCCCCCTTGTACCCGGCGTGTGGCGCAGCGCTGAAATAAAGACGTCCTGCTCTTATCACCTTACGTGGGTTAGAGAGTTTGATTCCGCAAATCAATCTCCTCATCAAGGTCATTGATGAAGATGTTGAACAAGACCGGACCCAGCACCGACCCCTGAGGAACACTGCTGGTTACAAGCCTCCAACCCAACTCTGCACTGCCAACAACAACCCTCTGCACTCTGCCAGTCAGCCAGTTCTCAACCCACCTCACTGTCCACTCATCTATCCCACACTTCCTCAGCTTTGTTATAAGGATGTTGTGGGAACAGCATCAAACACCTTGCTGAAATCAAGGTAGGCTACACCCACTGCTCTCCCCCCATCCACCAACATCACAGAAGGCCGCCAGGTTGGTCAAGCACGACCTCTCCCTGGGTGAACCCATGCTGACTACTCCTGATAACCTCCTTTTCTTCCAGTTGTCTGGAGATGGCATCCAGCACAAGCTGCTCCATCACCTTTCCAGGGACAGAGGTGAGGTGACTGGCCTGTAATTCCCTGGATCTTCCTTCTTGCCCTTTTTAAAGACTGGAGTGACACTGGCTATCCTCCAGTCCTCAGGCACCTCCCCCGTTCTCCAAGACCTCTCAAAGATGACAGAGAGTGGTTCAGCAGTCACCTCTGCCAGCTCCCTCTGCACTTGTGGATGCATCCCATCAGGTCCGATGGATTTATGAACACTGGTGTCGCCCAGGTGCTCTCGGACCGCCTCTTCCCTGACTAAAGGGAAATCTTCCATTCCCCAGACCCTCTCACTAACCTCTGGGGTGTGGGATTCCCAAGGGAGAGCTTTTTCACTGAAGACAGAAGCAAAGAAAGTCATACAGTTAATCTCGGCCCGTTGATCCAGTCTATCCAGGTCCCTCTGTAGCGCCTTTGTCCCCTCTGGCAGGGGAGAAAAAGCCCCAGCCAACTTGCTGTCATTTGCAAAGTTACCGAGGGTTCACTCAATCCCCTCATCGAGGTCATTAATAAAGATGTTAAAGAGAAGCAGCCTTAGTACGGAGCCCTGGGGGACACCGCTCGTGACCGCCTGCCACCCGGATTTAACTCCATCAACCAGAACTGTTTGGGCTCGGGCAATAGTTTTCACCAGCGTGGAGTGTACGCTCATCTAAACCCTGGGTAGCCAGCTCATCCACAAGAATGTCGTGGGGGACAGTGTCAAAGGCATTGCTGACATCCAGGTAGAACACGTTGATAGCCTTACCTTCATGCACTAAGCGGGTCAGTTTGTCATAGAATGAAATGAGGTTTGTCAGACAGGATTTAACATTAGTAAACTCACGCTGACTGGGCCCGATCCCCCGGTAGACCTTTAAGCGGTGGTCAGTGGCTCCCGAGATCATCCGTTCCATAACCTTCTGGGCACAGAGGTGAGGCTGATAGGTCCGTAGCAACCACAATCACCTTTCTGGCCCTCTTCGTAGATGGGCATCACATTTGCCAGCCTCTAATCCGCTGGGAATTTCCGGTTAGCCCAGGCCACCGAAGAATGAGGAAAAACAGCTCAGCAATGACATCCGCCAACTCGGTTAGCACTATAGGGTGCGATCCGTCAGGCTCCACGGACTTGCTAGCATCCAGTTTTCGGAGCAGGTCTGAAACCGTCTCATTGCAGATCACGCAGGGCCTGTTCTCTTCTACATGGCAATCTACTAGCACAGGCGGCCATGTGCCCAGGGAGTAACAAGTCTTACTATTAAAGACCGAGGCAAAGAAGGCATTAAGTACCTCAGCCAAGTTGCTCTCAGCGTCCAACGAGGGATGGAGATTCTCTATAGCCCTCCTCCTTCTGTTGATGTATTTATAGAAACATTTATTGTTTTCCTTAACCTTAGCGGCCAAGTTCACTTCCAGCTGTGCTTTGACCTCTCTATTTTTCTCCCTGCACAGCTTCACTACATACCTGTAATCTTTATAAGTAGCTCGCCCACTCTTCCAGAGACCATAAACTTTCCTTTTGTTTTTGAATTCCAGCCAAAGGTCTCTGTTCAGCCCGTCCGGCCTCCTCGCCCGTCTGCTCATCTTCCATGACTCGGGGACGGTCAGCTCCCGCACCTTTAAAACAGCTTACTTAAAGTGTTCCCAACCTTCCTGGACTGCCACGCTCTCCAAAACTACCGCCCGAGGGACCCTCCCAACCACGGTCCTAAGGAGGTTAAAACCTGCCCTCCGGAAGTCCGAGGTGGCAGTTCTGCTGACCCCACCGTGGATCGAGAAGGGTCAAGAAATCTAGCATCTCTGGGTCACTACAGCCCAGACAGCCTCCAACCTTTGCGTCCCCCACAAGAACTTCTCTGTTAACCAACAGCACATCCTGGATTTTGCTTCCTTTCTTCGGCTCCTTCTCCAGCTGTGTCTAGAAGTTATCTCCCAGGCACTTTAGGAATGTCTGGGACTGTTCCCTATCTGCTGTATAATAAATGCAGCAAATGTTCGGGAAGTTGAAGTCCCCCCACAAGAACAAGGGGGAGAGAACTTGGGACCTCACCAACTGTCCATGAAGCATCTCGACCTGGCCTGTAGCAGACTCCCATGATAATAGAAGTCTTATCAATCTTCGTTTTTATTCTGACCCATGAGCTCTCAACCCTATCGTCGCCACCATTCATTTCCATACGTTCGCATTCTTTTCTAACATAGAGGGCTGCACCACCACCTTTCTTGCTTTGTTGTTTCTTTTGAAAAGTCTGTAGCCATCCATCACAGCACTCCAGCTGCGCAAGTCATTCCCCACGTCTAAGTGACGGTATTGCAGCTTTCCAACTGCACAATGGCCTCCAGCTCCTCCTTTTTATTACCCATGCTGCACATATTAGAGTACAGGCACCTGAGCCGGGCCTCCTTTTGGGCGGCAGTAGCCCTAATACTGTTATGACCGTACTCAGGTGTTACCACAGCTACCAACCTCACGCCAACCGTGGCGTTCTTTATCCTGATTCACTGAGACACAAGACCGTGGGTTCTTACTAGCTCATCCCTCTCCTACAAGCACGGGTAGGTTACATAGAGGTTCCATTCTAGTCACCGCGGTTACACCCCCACCCCCTTCGTACCTATTTTAAAGCTCTGACAACAAACCTTCCCAACTCATGTATTAACACCCCTTTTCACCGGTGGGGCAAGCTACTCCCATCAGTTGCCGGCAGGCCCAGTCTTGTGCAAACGGAGCGTAGGCAAAAAACCCAAATCCCTTCCAGACCTGCCAGGCTCGGAGCCATATATTAATCTGTTGGCCCATTGCATTTAGTCCCTCATCGTCCCCTATAACCAGACGGATAGAGGAGAACACAGGTTGCGCTTCCGAACCTCTTACCTGTCACTACGAGGTTCTGAGGTCCTTTTTTATAGTGTTTAAGGAAGTTCTTCCTAGAACTTGGAGTCAAATCGATTTCACCTGAGCCAATCTGGGTCGGCCCTGCCTTCCCGCAGGCGTTCAATTGGAGTTTTGGGATAGGAACGAGTATTTCCACCGCAAGGACAATATTGGCTTGGGGTCTGTGGTGCCAGAGTATAAACGCTGTCTGCGAGAAGCCTTTCCGATCAGGTTTGAACGCGGCAGGAAAATCAAACCCTATGGCCTGTAAGGATATAGAGAAGGTATGTTTCATTGGCAATTGCGCAAAAGCCCTGGTGCAAGGGGGATAATTCCTCCAAGCTTGCACACCGTCTGGAAAAATCATGCTATAGATATAGGACGAACTAATACATAATCAAGAGTTTCCCGGAATTCGGATACATATTCATCATACCCAAAAGCATGCAGACCCTCCCCTCTTGCGCGTGCGTAGTGGGTCGTGGGTTGAAGAATTTGTTGTCTTTTTCGTGAAGACTTCTGACCTTCCTTGCCATAAACTCCTGACAGAGAAGGGGGGCATCCCCCAAAGTAGTTTCGTCTTGCTCTGTGGACATCAAATCACCTTCCTGCCAGATGTCTCTGAGGTGTTCTCAAACTTTCTCAGCATGGCCTTCACCCCCCTCACTATCCCAGACCCAGTGTCTGCTATCCCCCCTTCTCTAACGAGCTCTACATTCCCACTTCTATAAACTATCTCTAACTATTCCCCTCTATCCCCCCCTATTCTCAATTACTGTGAAATCTTCTTTCTGCCTTTTACTTTTTTTTATGGGGCCCCTTTTCCACCTTTCACAGGGAATCCTGGAGCGTACCGAGGGACTTTCATGGGATGATATTGTGACATAGAGCATCGTGCACACTGAGGATAAGAACGTCTTTAGATGCAGTCAGCACAGCTTCAGCAAGGAGAAGTCACGTTTGACAAAGCTGACAGCTTTATACGGCAGCGTAATCTGGTGGATAGATCCCGGCGAAGCAGCGCATGCGTTCTACATCGATTTCATTAAAGCACCTGTCACCATCTTCCACAGCATCTTTGCAGGTAAACTGCATAAGCCTGGTTCTGACTATTGGATAGCGAGGTGTTTCGCGAATAGAATAGCATAGAATGGGACAAAATAGAATAGAATCATAATAGAATCAGAAGGTTGGGAAGGATCTAGCAGATCAGGCAGTTCAATTGTCCTCCCGTCAGCATCACTACCACGAGGTACTGAACTGTATCCTGTCATCTGTTATCTAGATGTCTATCGAACCCTGCCAGGGACGGTGACTTCAGGCGCTCTACAGGCAGGCCATTCCTGCACTTGAGTGTTCTGTGAGAGAATAAGTTTTTCCTCACGCATAAGCTGGATCTCCCGTGGCGCAATTTGCGGCTGTTTCCTCGATTGCTGTTCGTTTCCCGGTAGAAGAGGCCACGGGCCTCGTCATCACAACATACCTTCAGGAACCCCTCGAGCGTGGTGCTGCCCCGAGTCTGCTGTTCTCCATAGTAAACCATTGCTGTGGGAATACAAGAAAGTCTATTCAGAGCAGCATCTGTGGAGCAATGTGAACCACACGAGAGCCACGGATACGTTGAGAAGACGACAAAAAACAAAAGCAACAGCTCACGGCTCCGACCTGACCGACACACACGTGCACGGTTAATGAGCATTTGTAGTATATTCCATTGACAGGTAAAGATGGATGGGAAAATTGTATGGGAGGACGGGGAAGCTAAGAAAGCAAACTTGAGTACGCATGTAAGTCATGTGAGAAATTGTAATAAACAATTTGAATTGCTGACATCCGAGTCCGTGCATCAGGCGCCACAACTTGCAGCTCCCTCCGCCACTCCTCATGAAAGTTGCGCTCCAGACCCTTCACCAATTTCATCCCCCTTCCCTGGGCCCACGTTTCAGGGCCTCGACGTGTTTTTTGTAGCGAGGGGCCCAGAATCGAACGCAGTACCCGAGGTGCAACCTCACCAGCACTGAGTACAGAGGGACGATTACCTCTCCGCTCCTCCTGGCCACACAATTTCTAACGCAGGCCAGGGTGCCATTGGCCCTCCCGCCCACCGGGGCACACCGTCAGCTGACGTTCAGCCGAGCCTGAACCTACAGCCCCAGATCCCTTTCCTTTTCACAGTCGTCTAGTCACTCATCCCGAAGCCTGTAGCGCCGCACGGGGTTACTGCGGTTGAAGCGCAGGACCCGGCGCTCGGCCTCATTGAACCTCATCCCATTGACCTCAGCCCAGCGATCCAGCTTATCTAGATCCCTCTGCTGGGCCTCCGTACCCTCAAGGAGATCAGTAGTACATCCCAAGTTGGTGTCATCCATAAACTTACCGAGAGTACACTCAGTGTCCTCTTCTAGGTTCTCAATAAAGATATTAATCAAGATGGGCCCAAGTACCAATCCCTCAAGGATGCCGCTCGTAATGGGCCGCCAGCAGGACTTAAGTCCATTAACTACCATTAGTCAGACAGGGCTCTCCAGCCCGTTCTTTACCCTAAGAAGAGTACAGCCGTCCGGGCCACGGCAGCCCGTTTCTGCAGGACCGTATTGTTGGAGATCCTGTCAAAGACTTCGGTGAAGTCTAGGAAAAGTCTATGTAGAATTAATGAATCTCAGAATCCGAGCTTGTCGTGGCTTCAAAAGGATGTGACACGTCATTGAGTTTCAACAGCTATCCTGTGGGCGGGGTCCGCAACCAGTAGATATATCGCGCTTTTGTTTGAGGTTGAGACTATTCTGTGTAGCTTTACAGTACCCTGGCTTGACCTGGGACGCCTCTAGGGTACAGCGTCTGCTGGCACAGCTGCCCGAAGTGGCCAGAGGGTGCGGGAATTAGTGCGGGCATCTTAGAGTCGAGCCAGTGTGGCAGCAGCAGTCCGCAGCGCGCCACAAAGCTGCAGGGAGCAGCGAGCCGGTCTGGGAGTGTTCTGCTGTGTGCCGGCACGCGCTTGGTGAACCCGGTCCTGTTACATTTGAAGAGAGCACTCAGCGTTTATGGCAGCGTTTGGGTTACACTAGAGTCACCGCAGCATTTTAGATGTCCTCACAGGCACTGGGCTTCTGTGTTCTTTTGTGCCTTGAATACACCGCGGGGCTTTGGGATTCCTCTCCTTGCAGTGGGGTCTGACAGCTTTTTCATCCCGTCCTTTGAAAGCGCTGCCACAGAGCTCCCCCCCGTCGGCGCCGGTTTCCACATGCCGTAGCCAGTCCTCGCTCTTTCACCACCCCCCCGACGTCCCTTTGCCGGCCCCCCGCCGCATCCGCTGTACTTCGCTGTCCGCAGCGTCGCCGCCAGCAGCCTCGCCGTCGCGGCCGCATCCGTCGGAGCCGCCGTCCTCGCTTCTGACTCCTCGCAGTCGTCGACCCCCCCTCGTCGCGGTCAGCGGCTCCCCCCGCCCCAGGTTCCCCGCTCGCCGTCCTCGGCGTCTCCGGTCCTTGAAACGCCCCGCGGTTCCCACTACGCCGACCGACTCGGCACCGTGGCCCCGCCCCCACCCGCCCTTCGGGCCGTGTGCCCCTCTTTCGGTCCGCCGCGTCATCGGCTCCACCCCTCCGCCGGCATTCAAAAGCCCTGCTTTCGGCCGCAGGAGCTCAGAAGGTCGGCGGTTTCCGTCGTGGATGGGTGGTGCGGTGCCATCTTAGGGAGTCAGGTAGGGTTGCTGCAGAATCCCTTTTCTGCTGGGAGCTCACCGGGGCGGCCCCTCAAAATGGCGATACTACACTCAGGTGAGTTTTTTAGGCAAGGAATCTGTGGTTTTAACCGCCTTTGAAATATTTTGCTTCCTTTGTGTATTACGTTTTGTTTTGGTTTCTTGATGCACTGGGTTTTTCCCACAGTGGTGTGCTTCTTGGTGATTGCAGTTTTTGCTTTGTATTAGAACAATTTTTTTTTTTTGCTTTTTTTTCCTGACTTTTTTTCCCTATTTTCTTATTTCCCAGGATTTCTTGTTTTCTGGGGCAGAATGGCGTTCATTGTTTTCTCAGGTGAAGAGGGAGCACTGTCTCTCGCTTCATATTTTCTGCAGGTGGGTCGCAAGTGGAGTCTGTGGGTAAGTGCTCCAAAAAGACTGTGAAGCAGTACCAATTTGTTTTATAAGCAGAGAAGGCAAGTATGTATTCTTAGTAAATAGACGTAAGGTTGTAGTTTGACTCTGTGAAGATCAGTAATCCGATTTGACGATAGTATCAGCGTCGTTGCGGTGAGTTTAGTCGTCGGCTGCTTTGGGTCTAGGATGTGGGGATGCCATTTCCAGATGGGAGCCCTGCGGAGCGTGATTGTGAAAGGGGGCCAAGCTTAGACACGGTGGGTTCTGTTGTTGATGTTTCATGGTGTTCAACAGGCAGTGGCTTTCCTCCTGGGGTTATGGGGGGCATGGTGATATTCGCAACTCTTCCAGAATCTGGAATGCATCAGGAAGTTTCATGTCTTGTGGAGCCTCGGTGCTTACTCGGGTGAGCTAGCGGTGCTTATCCTAAGAGGTGATTGCAGTGTGTGTACTCCAGAGTTTGACTCTTCGGTAGCATGGCCTTACTAAGCGTATGCTGGTATTTGTTAACATTTTGGGGTCGCTTACAGGTTTCCTGTGTTTTCGTATTTGCTTTCTGCCTGGTTTTTGCCCCCATTTCATGTGCATTAGATTTCGTGTGCATTAGTATTGGCTGTCCCTGTCAATTTTTGTTGCCTTTTTTCTTTGCTTTTCTGTTTTCTTTTGGTCTTGCCTTTGACTTGGCCTTGGCTTTGCTTCAGCATTTTAGTTGTATCATTTATTTTCGTCTTGGAATTCTGTGGGTGTTCTTGTTTTCTCTGTGGGTTAGCTGTTGATTTCCTCATGTGTTGCATTTTACCTTTTTGTTTACTTTGTCTGAGGTTTTGTGTTGGATTTTATTATTGATTGATGTTCTGAATTCATTTTAGCTTTCTGTGTATGTTTTTGCATTTCAGTTGTTTGCTTTTGCTGAGTATGTGGCTTGGCTTCGTGTTTTCTCGTTGTCGTCTTTTTGGCTGTTTCCCATGGTTTTTGCCTTTTGGTTTTGCTTCAAGTTTTCTTTTGCCATGCCTTGCACCTCACCCTTGCCTTTTTTTTTTCATTTGAGTACCTTTTGTATCTGTATTCTTTTCAGTTAGGTTTCCCTGGATTTTTTTGTTTGTTGTCCTCTTTGATTTCTGTTTCATTTGAGTCTTGTCTTTGTGTTTCTGTTTTCTTACGGTGTTTTTTTTTTTTTTTTGTTTGCCTTTGGGTTTTGTTCTGTTAGGTCTTCTGTTTTGTTTTGGCATGTTTTTTTACTTAGTTGTATGGGAACTGCTGAGTCATGGCCTGAACCTCTGATTGATCACCTGAGGTGAGCACTGAGTCAGCCAGGGGAGCACAGGTGAAGGCAATTCAGCTGTGCTGCAGGAAGGGCTGGAGCCTGGGCCATTTGGTCGGATTTCATTTCGTGCCTGGGAGGAGATGGCACACCCGTCTTCATCGGAACTTCTGTTGAGGAAGTTGTAGAGCACAATGAGGTCTGCACTGAGCCGCCGGTCGTCTGGGTTCAGCAATCCCATCTCTCAGATGATTGTCATAAGACTTGCGCTCCAGACCCCTCATCATTTTTGATGCCCTTGTTTGGATCCGTTTCAGGGCTTCTATGTCTCCTTTCTTCTATGTCTCCCCAGCACCACCCCCCTACATCATCACAGTGTCAGCCTGATGTCACCCCAGTGTCACCCACCAGGGTCACCAATTTTAGAAAGTCAGGCAATTTTACCAATTGCCTTTGAGGACAGACTTGAATCAAAATACGCGTACCATTGTTGCTCATCCACTGATAAAACTCCCCTTGCCGGACAGGCAGATCCAATCACCTGCTTGTTATTAGTCTTTTTTTTCCCTCAGGCCTTATGGGAACTGATAGGTCACAGTCTGAAGCAGTGATTGAGCACCTGGTGAGGGGTGTAGCCAGCCCTGCGAGCACAGGTGGAAGCAATTCACCTATGGGACCGGATAGGGCTGACCTTGGCTCCACCCCTCCCTGACCACATTTAAGGGCTGGGAACAGTAAGGGCAGCATCTCTATCTGGGTACTGCCTCCTTGGGAGTGAGTTCAGACCTTTGGAATGGGGTGAGCCATTCATGCTTTATTGCAGGGCTGTGATCTTTCTCTTTTTGGGGATCCTGACCGCTTTCAAGGGCTGGGAACTGTAAGGGTAGCTTCTCTCCATGGAGACTGTTTCCTTTGGGATGTGGGGTGAGTGTTTGCTTTTGGAATGGGGTAATTGATTCCTTCTTTATTGCTGGATGGTCATCTCCCTTTCCGGGGGGCTTCTGACCGCATTTAAGGTTTGGCAGCACAATGAGCAGCTACTGTACCTGGAGAATGCTTCCTTGAGAGCGTGAGGTGAACCCTTGGAACAGGATGAGTGATTATTTCTTTATTTCAGGGTTACAATCTCTCCTTTTTCAGCAGATCCTGACCCCACTTAAGGGCTGGCAGCCTTAAAGGTGGTATCTGTCTCTAGAGACTGCTTCCTTGGGAATGTGGGGTGAGGTCTGGTCCTTGAGAAAGGGTGAGTGGTTCCTTCTTATTTCAGGGCTGTGATCTTTGCTGTTTTGGGGGCATCCTGACAGCATTGAGTGCTGGCAGCTGTAAGGGCAGCATTTATCTCTGTAGACTGTCTCCTGTGGAGCGTGGGTGAGTATTGGTCCTTGGGAAGGGGATAAGTGGTTTCTTCTTTATTTCAGGGCTGCAATCTCTCCCTTTTTTTTTTAAGTATCCTGACCACATTTAAGGGGTGGAAGCTACAAGGGCAGCATTTCTACCTGGAGACTGCTTCCTTGGCAGTGTGAGCTGAGCGTTCATCCTTGGAATGGGGTAACTTATTCTTTCTTTATTTCAGGGCTGTGATCTCCCCTTCTGGGGGTATCCTGACTACATTGAAGGCCTGGCAGCCATAGGCGCAGCATCCATACCTGGCGACAGCTTCCTTTGGAGAGTGGGGTGAGTCCTTGGAACGGGGCACGTAATTCCTTCTTTATTTCAGGGCTGTGAGCTCCACCTTCTTGGGGGGATCCCAATCTGGATTAGAGCAGCTGTATTTGCTGTGTTTGTCATTATGATGCCCTTTTTTCTTCTCTAAGGGAGATGAAGGTGTTATCTCCTTTTCTCTGATATGGTGATGGAAGGACTGACATTCGTTTCTTTCTTTCACTGCTCCCTCATTTCTGGAATGCTTCAATCAGCCCCAGGATAATGCTGGTTGGCCGACTGAGCGTTGCCATTGTGGGAATGCCCGGAGCTAATGTCCTTTTCCATAAAGAGGTTCTTCATTTTCCAGATCTTCTAAGCAAATCTCTTTAAGTACATTATCTTCTGATTCCACCTGTGTTCACCGTTTCATTTCATGGTTCTCACAGCATGATCTCCAACCTGGGGCTCCAAACGTGGTTTGTGTGCACCTCCATCATCCCATTTCATGACTGTAGTTAAGAGTGTTACACACTGCTTCCAAACATACAGAATTGTTTAAGGGCATTCTGTGCACCCTTATGTGTAATAAATCAGCTGATCTCATTTTTCAGCTTGATGGGGCTTAAGGATTGCCAGAGTTTGTCTAATCGGGGGTGTAAGCACTGTGAGATCTGCTGAGCAGGTAATGGAGCATTGCGAGCCCCGTGTTTGTGCGCTAGCTTGTATGCAGGCAGGTTTCTGATGGCTGTGGGAAGCTCACTTAGGGATCGAATGGGTTGCGGGTGGCTCACCTTGCTCCATGGGGTCTATTCTCCCAGCCCGATGCACTACACGGCTGGTGATAGAGTGAGGTGCGTCGGCCGGGACCTGAAGAACACTCCCAGACCGCAGTGGCCATCTGCTTCATCCTCACTGAGCATAATACGGTCTGCACCACTCGAGCATAGTGATAACAGGTATTCTGTTCCTATTTTGTCTGGTTCTCTCCAATATCTCCCTTATAAATTTGTTAATGGTAATGGATTTCAAGGTATCGTTCTTAGAGCGCATCGTGACTGACCACCTTGGGATCCTACAGTCCTTTCTGTTTGAACAGCAGATCTGACTTGGTCTTTATAGAAACCCAAGGATTGTCCTCTTCTGGACCACAGTATTCAGCATCACCCTGGATATCTCCATCCTAATTGTCTGAAGATCCTATTAGTTTCCTACTCTTTATGACACCCAGACCCCCATCCCTCTTCCTTCCATCCCCTGTCCCCCATTCAATAGCTCTGCAGCTCTGGTTCCCGACAGTGTGATGAAGTGAGGTCCCTGGTCTGCTGAATACTAGGACCAGTCCAGAGAGGCTCTGTGACGCACGTGGATTATCCCAGCTGGAATACTTGGTACCATCTGTGATGATCTAGTCCAACTGCCACACAATGAACAGGAACATCCACAGCTAGATCAGGTTGCCCAGAGCCTGACCCAGCCTCACCTTGGAAGGGACAGGGCATCCATCATGTGTCTGGGTAACCTGTTCCACTGTGTCACCACCCTCACTGTACAAGACTTTCTTTAGAGTTAGCCTAAATTTTTTCTCATTCTTCCCTTTAGGTATTGAAAGGCTGTTCCCAGATCACCTCAGAGCCTTCACTTCTCCAGGCTGAACAGCCCCAGCTCTCTCTCCTTATAGGAAGGCATTCCATCCCTTGGTTCATATTTGTGGCCATTCTCTGGATGTGCTCCAACAGCTCCATGTCTGTCCTACACTGCAGCCATCCAAATCCAGACCCAGCACTGCAAGTGAGGCCTCACCAGCGTGGAGCAGAGGGGCGGGATCACCTCCCTTTGCCTATTGACCACGCATCTTTGGATGGAGCCCAGCAAACAGTTGGCTTTCGGGGTTGGGAAGGTACATTGCTGAATGCCCACTACTCAGCCTGTTGAGGTCTCTCTGGATGGTGTCCCATCCCTCCGGTGCATCACTACAACCCACAGCTCGTTGTCATTAGGGTGCACTTGACCTTCCACTGTCAATGTCACTGAAGGGGCAATCCCAGATGTTTATACAAACTTGGCAAAGAACCCCTTGAGAGCGGCCCTGCAGAGAAGGACTCATGGATCCCAGTGGATGAGAAGCTGGATGTGAGCCAGCAGCGTGCACTTGCATCCTGAAAGGCCAACTATATCCAGGGCTGCATTAAAAGAGGAGCTGCCAGCAGAGAGAGGGAGGTGACTTTCCCCCTCGGCTCTCATGAGGCACCATCTGCAGTACTGGCATCCAGGCCTGGGAACCCCAGCACAGGAAGGACGTTGAACTCTCAGAGCAGGTCCGGAGGAGGGCCGCTAAGATGATCAGAGAGCTGGAGCACCTCTCCTATGAGGAAAGGTTGAGGGAACTGGGCTTGTTTGGACTGGAGAAGAGAAAGCTCCGGAGAGACCTCATTGTGGCCTTCCAGTACTTGAATAAACAGAAGGGGAGTGAATAAACAGAAGGGGAAGCAGCTGTTTACGAGGGTGGATTGTGATAGGACAAGGGGGAATAGTTTTAAACTGAGACAGGGGAAGTTTAGGTTGGGTATTAGGAGGAAGCTTTTCAGTCAGAGGGTGATGATGCAGTGGAACGTGCGCTTTAGAGTCACTTCCAGGAGGATCCGCTCTGCGAGGTGAGACTGACATGTCGGTAGTTCCCAGGGTCATCCTTTTTATCTGTAATAACAGGTGTGCTATCGTCTCTTTTCTAGTCACCGGGGCTTCATCTGACTGCCACAACTTCTCAAATACCACTGAGAATGGCTTGTTGACTGCATCAGCCAGTACCGTCGTGACTCTGAGATGCATCTCATCGGGACCCATAGACTCCTGGATGTTCAGGTTCCTCGGGTGATCCTGAACCCCATCTTGACTCACAGTGTGGGGCAGGGAGGTTGGTGGTGGTGGCATTGCTTTCTCAATCCTCGCCTATGAAGCCAAAGGTGAGGGCTGTATATAATGAGCAGTTATCAGAGAAGATGGAAGCAAAAGTGTTGTTGGGTATTTGAGCCTTCTCCTTGTGCATGGTTCTCAGCTGCAGTGCTGCTGGTGAGCAGCATCATGCACGGAGTGCAGGCACGTTGCTCAGAGAAAGGAGCACTACAGCACGCATTTGTGAAACTGGCACTACCCTACATATGCAGGGTAGTGCTTTCATTACTGTATTGTGTCCAACAGGTGGCAGCAGAGTGCTTCCGGGTGCTGTAACGACTGCATGGAGAGATGTGTGGGTCTTCATGAGAACAGCTGGAAACGGAAAGCTGGATTTCCTGGAATGCTCTGGAATCCCACTTTGCTGACTGGTAATTGTCTGCCTAGCAGGTAAGGGCAGCGTACGCACACAATGTTTACCCATTACATAGCGTGGCACAACATAGCACTCCCAGAGCTCTTTATTGCATTTTAGGGTACCCCAAAGGCTGCCTGTCCTTTTCTTCCCACATTCTATTTGTTTCTGGCTTTTCACTGCGGTGTTCTTCTCTTTACCCTAGACATTCCCTACTGCATTATCTTGCTGTCCCGTTTTGATGTTCTGTGCCCCATTGTCATGGCCATTGCCCTTGGCTTTCTTTGCTGCATTCTCTTCAGCGTTTGGTTTTGGTGTTTCTTGTCATTTTTTCTTGGCCTTGTCTTGGTATTTCTTGCCGTGTTCTCTTGGCTGTTGTCCTCGGCACTTCCTGCCATCTCATAGCCCTTGCCTGGGCATTCCCTGTGACATCCTCCTCGGCCTTCTGTTTTGGCGTTCCCTGTGGCATTCTGCTGGGCCTCCTGTTTTGGCCTACCCAGCCACCTTCTCTTGGCTTTCTGCATTGGCTTTCTTTGCCATGTTCTCTTTGGCCACTTGTTCTGGCATTCCCTGCCACATCCTCTTGGCCTCCTGTTTTGGCACTTCCTGCTGTGTTCTCTTAGCCTTTGCCTAGGCATTTCTTGCCGTGTTCTCTTGGCTGTTGTCCTCGGCATTTCCTGCCATCTCATAGCCCTTGCCTGGGC
Source organism: Lophura swinhoii (assembly GCA_030408155.1). NCBI lineage: Eukaryota > Metazoa > Chordata > Aves > Galliformes > Phasianidae > Lophura > Lophura swinhoii. The sequence continues at coordinate 98,090,042 of CM059456.1, read as the reverse complement.
ATTCCCTGTGGCATTCTCCCTAGCCTTCTGTTTTGGCGTTCCCTGTGGCATTCTGCTGGGCCTCCTGTTTTGGCCTACCCAGCCACCTTCTCTTGGCCTTCTGTACTGGCTTTCTTTGCCACGTTCTCTTTGGCCGCTTGTTCTGAAGTTCTCTGCCATGTCCTCTTGGCCTCCTGTTTTGGCACTTCCTGCCATGTTCTCTTAGCCCTTGCCTAGGCATTTCTTGCCACGTCCTCTTGGCCTTCTGTTTTGGTGTTTCTTGCTGTGTTCTCTCTGCCTTTGCTGTTGGCCTTCCCTGCTGCACTCTCATTGCCTTTACCATAGGTTTTGGTTGGGTATTTTCCTTGCTTTTGCCCTTCCCTTAGCCTTAGCTGTTTGCTCTGCCTTTACCTTGGATTTCCCTTTGCTTGTCCTGGGAGTTTGGCTAGCCTTTGGCTTTGGATCTCTGGGATCGGCTGGGAGGCAGCGTTAATTGTAATCTTGATCTGAACCCCTAGCTTAATGGGAGCTCTAATGATAATTATATTTACCTGCAATGTATCTGTAAACCTAACCCTTAGGCTGATATTAAAGATGTTTCTAACCCTCAATGCAGCAATAGAAGTAACACCCCTTGTTTCCTGTCCAAGTAACCTTCATTCTAATCGTAGTGCAGAAAAGAATTGTTAAACTAACTGTGACTTCAAGTCAACAAATAGCAGTAATCATATCCCTAACACTCCTTTGCATCATCATTAGAGTAACGTGCACAGGGTGCAGCCCCCGCATATGCGGGGCAGTGCCTTCATGACTGTATTCTGTCCAACAGGTGGCAGCGGAGAGCTGCGGCGCTCCCGAGCACGTAACGACTGCACGGAGAGAGCTGCACTCGTGAGGAGCCACAGATAGGAACAGAAATCTGCATTTCCTGGAATGCCCCGGAAGCCAGTTTTGCTGACTGGTAATTATCTGCCCAGCAGGTAAGGGCAATGTACATCTACTGGTTTTTACAACTTACTTAGTAAGACATAAGGTAGGGTACCCAGAGTTCATTTCTGCACTTCAGCGTGCCTTACAGGCTGCCTGTTCTCTTCCTTCCGCATTCTCCTTGCCTCTCCTCTGTGCCTGGTTATTTCCTGTAGCATTCTTTTTAGTCTGTATTTTGATGTTTGTGGTGGCATTCTCTGTGCCTTGCCCGGTGTTGTGGCATTCATGGCGATGTTCTATCAGGCCACGCCATCCATTTTGGCGTTCTCTGTGGCATTATCTTGAGCTTTGCCCTCTGTTATGGCATTCTGTGTAGCGTTGTCTTCCGTCTTGGGCTGTTTTGGCGTTCCCTGTGGCCTTCTGCTGGGCCTTCTGTTTTGGCCTACCCAGCCACCTTCTCTTGGCTTTCTGCATTGGCTTTCTTTGCCATGTTCTCTTTGGCTGCTTGTTCTGGCATTCCCTGCCACGTCCTCTTGGCCTCCTGTTTTGGCACTTCCTGCTGTGTTCTCTTAGCCTTTGCCTAGGCATTTCTTGCCGTGTTCTCTTGGCTGTTGTCCTCGGCATTTCCTGCCATCTCATAGCCCTTGCCTGGGCATTCCCTGTGGCATTCTGCTCAGCCTTCTGTTTTGGCGTTCCCTGAGGCCTTCTCTTCCACCTTGGGCTGTTTTGGCGTTCCCTGAGGCCTTGTCTTTGGGCCCGGCCTCTGACGCGGCCTTGTCTTTGGGCCCGGCCTCTGACGCGGCCTTCTATTTGTTGTTCTCCCTGACTTAGCCTTGCCTTTGATGTTGCCTTCCCTTGGGTACTGTCTATACCTTTGTCCTCTGTTTTGGTGTTTGCTTCAGTGTTCTTATTGTTTTTGCCTTGGCTTTCCCTACCAGTCACTCTGAACCTGATCCTAATAAACCTAACCCTAATATCTTCACCCCAGCCTTAATGAGCTCTGAATCCCGAATGTAGTGCTAATTGTAACCATGACTGTATAGATAACTGTACTAACTGTCTTTCAGTGTAATACTAAAAATAATCCTATATCCCACATCTTCTGTGTTAAATACTCCTAACCTTAATCTTAAGCCATTTGTTGGGATGGTCTTTTGCTTGAATGTTTTGTGGGGGTGGGCTTAGGGTGAGCGCCGTCTTTGTCTCGGCATTCCTCTTTCTAAAGTGTGTCTCTCTGTATTGCAGGTAAGGGTGCCTTCGACGCTTCCAGTTGATGACTTCCCCCCTGAGATGCCATCCTGTTTCTCGGCCTCCCACGCTGACTGCCAGCTTGGTTTGGTTGAGCTATTACCCATATCCCCTGCTCCGTTCCCTTTCCATTGCCTTCCTTTCACTCTGCCACAAGCCCCTCCCACCTCCCAAGGTCATCGCAGGCAATGTGTGGAATGCAGTACTCGGTCTCATTATAGTTCACCCCATTGGCTTCAGCCCAGCAATCCCTTTATTACGGCCCTTCTACTCCCAGGCCCATCAATGCTTCCTTCCCATGTGACGTTTGTGTTCCTTCCCAGGCAGTTTGAGACTCATGCCCCTTTGTGGCTATTTTGAGAGTTGCGCTGATTTGAGTATGTACAGTCAATTAATCTCAACGAAATTGGCTTTAGCTTCACAATCAATTTCTCCCCACCAAATTGGCTTTAGTTTTACATTCAGTTTATTTCAACCAAATAGGCTTAACCTTTGCCTAGCTTACGGGGTTGGGTTAGCTTTGCTTTGTTTGTTTGTACCGCAGGGCTAACCCAACCCCGTAAGCAACACCCAAGAGCCGTTGGAAGCCATTTGTGTTCCTTCCCGGCCAGTCTGAGACTCGTGCCCCGTTGTGGCCATTTTGGGAGTTGTGCTGATTTCAGCATGTATAGTCAATTAATCTCAATCAAACTGGCTTTAGCCAGTTAGGGTTAGGCACCGGGTTAGGGTTAGGCACCAGGTTAGGTTAGGGTTAGGCACCGGGTTAGGGGTTGGGGTTAGGGTTAGGCACTGGGGTAGGGTTAGGGTTAGGCACCGGGTTAGGGTTAGGCACCAGGTTAGGGTAGGGTTAAGAGTTAGGCACCGGGTTAGGGTTAGGCACCAGGTTAGGGTTAGGGTTAGGCACCGGGTTAGGGTTAGGCACCGGGTTAGGGTTAGGGTTAGGCACCGGGTTAGGGTTAGGGTTAGGCACCAGGTTAGGGTTAGGGTTAGGCACCGGGTTAGGCTCCGGGTTAGGGTTAGGCACCGGGTTATGGTTAGGGTTAGGGTTAGGCACCGGGTTAGGGTTAGGGTTAGGCACCGGGTTAGGCAGCGGGTTAGGGTAAGGCACCGGGTTAGGGTTAGGGTTAGGGTTAGGCACCGGGTTAGGTTTAGGGTTGGGTTAGGGTTAGGCACCGGGTTACGGTTAGGCACCGGGATAGGGTTAGGGTTAGGCACCGGGTTAGGGTTAGGGTAGGGTTAGGGTTAGGCACCGGGTTAGGGTTAGGCACCGGGTTAGGGTTAGGCACCGGGTTAGGCACCGGGTTAGGGTTAGGGTTAGGCACCGGGTTGGGCACCGGGTTAGGCACCGGGTTAGGGTTAGGGTTAGGGTTAGGCACCGGGTTAGGGTTAGGCACCGGGTTAGGGTTAGGGTTAGGGTTAGGCACCGGGTTAGGGTTAGGGTTAGGGTTAGGCACCGGGTTAGGGTTAGGGTTAGGCACCGGGTTAGGCACCGGGTTGGGCACCGGGTTAGGCACCGGGTTAGGGTTAGGGTTAGGGTTAGGCACCGGGTTAGGGTTAGGGTTAGGGTTAGGCACCGGGTTAGGGTTAGGCACCGGGTTAGGGTTAGGCACCGGGTTAGGGTTAGGCACCGGGTTAGGGTTAGGGTTAGGCACCGGGTTAGGGTTAGGCACCGGGTTAGGGTTAGGCACCGGGTTAGGGTTAGGGTTAGGCACCGGGTTAGGCACCGGGTTAGGTACCGGGTTAGGGTTAGGCACCGGGTTAGGCACCGGGTTAGGGTTAGGCACCGGGTTAGGCACCGGGTTAGGGTTAGGGTTAGGCACCGGGTTACGGTTAGGGTTAGGGTTAGGGTTAGGCACCGGGTTAGGCACCGGGTTAGGCACCGGGTTAGGGTTAGGGTTAGGCACCGGGTTAGGCACCGGGTTAGGGTTAGGGTTAGGGTTAGGGTTAGGCACCGGGTTAGGGTTAGGGTTAGGCACCGGGTTAGGGTTAGGGTTAGGGTTAGGGTTAGGCACCGGGTTAGGGTTAGGGTTAGGGTTAGGCACCGGGTTAGGGTTAGGCACCGGGTTAGGGTTAGGCACCGGGTTAGGGTTAGGCACCGGGTTAGGCACCGGGTTAGGCACCGGGTTAGGGTTAGGCACCGGGTTAGGCACCGGGTTAGGCACCGGGTTAGGCACCGGGTTAGGGTTAGGGTTAGGGTTAGGCACCGGGTTAGGGTTAGGGTTAGGCACCGGGTTAGGGTTAGGGTTAGGCACCGGGTTAGGGTTAGGGTTAGGCACCGGGTTAGGCACCGGGTTAGGGTTAGGGTTAGGCACCGGGTTAGGGTTAGGGTTAGGCACCGGGTTAGGGTTAGGGTTAGGCACCGGGTTAGGGTTAGGGTTAGGGTTAGGCACCGGGTTAGGGTTAGGCACCGGGTTAGGGTTAGGCACCGGGTTAGGGTTAGGGTTAGGCACCGGGTTAGGGTTAGGGTTAGGGTTAGGCACCGGGTTAGGGTTAGGCACCGGGTTAGGGTTAGGGTTAGGGTTAGGGGTTAGGGTTAGGGGTTAGGGTTAGGGTTAGGGGTTAGGGTTAGGGTTAGGCACCGGGTTAGGGTTAGGGTTAGGGGTTAGGGTTAGGGTTAGGGGTTAGGGTTAGGGTTAGGGGTTAGGGTTAGGGTTAGGCACCGGGTTAGGGTTAGGCACCGGGTTAGGGTTAGGCACCGGGTTAGGGTTAGGCACCGGGTTAGGCACCGGGTTAGGCACCGGGTTAGGGTTAGGCACCGGGTTAGGGTTAGGGTTAGGGTTAGGGTTAGGGTTAGGGTTAGGGTTAGGGTTAGGGTTAGGGTTAGGGTTAGGCACCGGGTTAGGGTTAGGCACCGGGTTAGGGTTAGGGTTAGGCACCGGGTTAGGGTTAGGGTTAGGCACCGGGTTAGGGTTAGGCACCGGGTTAGGGTTAGGCACCGGGTTAGGGTTAGGGTTAGGCACCGGGTTAGGGTTAGGCACCGGGTTAGGGTTAGGGTTAGGGTTAGGCACCGGGTTAGGGTTAGGCACCGGGTTAGGCACCGGGTTAGGCACCGGGTTAGGCACCGGGTTAGGCACCGGGTTAGGCACCGGGTTAGGGTTAGGGTTAGGGTTAGGCACCGGGTTAGGGTTAGGCACCGGGTTAGGGTTAGGGTTAGGCACCGGGTTAGGGTTAGGGTTAGGCACCGGGTTAGGGTTAGGCACCGGGTTAGGGTTAGGGTTAGGCACCGGGTTAGGGTTAGGGTTAGGCACCGGGTTAGGGTTAGGGTTAGGGTTAGGCACCGGGTTAGGGTTAGGGTTAGGCACCGGGTTAGGGTTAGGGTTAGGCACCGGGTTAGGGTTAGGGTTAGGGTTAGGCACCGGGTTAGGGTTAGGGTTAGGCACCGGGTTAGGGTTAGGGTTAGGGTTAGGGTTAGGGTTAGGGTTAGGGTTAGGGTTAGGGTTAGGGTTAGGGTTAGGGTTAGGGTTAGGGTTAGGGTTAGGGTTAGGGTTAGGGTTAGGGTTAGGGTTAGGGTTAGGGTTAGGGTTAGGGTTAGGGTTAGGGTTAGGGTTAGGGTTAGGGTTAGGGTTAGGGTTAGGGTTAGGGTTAGGGTTAGGGTTAGGGTTAGGGTTAGGGTTAGGGTTAGGGTTAGGGTTAGGGTTAGGGTTAGGGTTAGGGTTAGGGTTAGGGTTAGGGTTAGGGTTAGGGTTAGGGTTAGGGTTAGGGTTAGGGTTAGGGTTAGGGTTAGGGTTAGGGTTAGGGTTAGGGTTAGGGTTAGGGTTAGGGTTAGGGTTAGGGTTAGGGTTAGGGTTAGGGTTAGGGTTAGGGTTAGGGTTAGGGTTAGGGTTAGGGTTAGGGTTAGGGTTAGGGTTAGGGTTAGGGTTAGGGTTAGGGTTAGGGTTAGGGTTAGGGTTAGGGTTAGGGTTAGGGTTAGGGTTAGGGTTAGGGTTAGGGTTAGGGTTAGGGTTAGGGTTAGGGTTAGGGTTAGGGTTAGGGTTAGGGTTAGGGTTAGGGTTAGGGTTAGGGTTAGGGTTAGGGTTAGGGTTAGGGTTAGGGTTAGGGTTAGGGTTAGGGTTAGGGTTAGGGTTAGGGTTAGGGTTAGGGTTAGGGTTAGGGTTAGGGTTAGGGTTAGGGTTAGGGTTAGGGTTAGGGTTAGGGTTAGGGTTAGGGTTAGGGTTAGGGTTAGGGTTAGGGTTAGGGTTAGGGTTAGGGTTAGGGTTAGGGTTAGGGTTAGGGTTAGGGTTAGGGTTAGGGTTAGGGTTAGGGTTAGGGTTAGGGTTAGGGTTAGGGTTAGGGTTAGGGTTAGGGTTAGGGTTAGGGTTAGGGTTAGGGTTAGGGTTAGGGTTAGGGTTAGGGTTAGGGTTAGGGTTAGGGTTAGGGTTAGGGTTAGGGTTAGGGTTAGGGTTAGGGTTAGGGTTAGGGTTAGGGTTAGGGTTAGGGTTAGGGTTAGGGTTAGGGTTAGGGTTAGGGTTAGGGTTAGGGTTAGGGTTAGGGTTAGGGTTAGGGTTAGGGTTAGGGTTAGGGTTAGGGTTAGGGTTAGGGTTAGGGTTAGGGTTAGGGTTAGGGTTAGGGTTAGGGTTAGGGTTAGGGTTAGGGTTAGGGTTAGGGTTAGGGTTAGGGTTAGGGTTAGGGTTAGGGTTAGGGTTAGGGTTAGGGTTAGGGTTAGGGTTAGGGTTAGGGTTAGGGTTAGGGTTAGGGTTAGGGTTAGGGTTAGGGTTAGGGTTAGGGTTAGGGTTAGGGTTAGGGTTAGGGTTAGGGTTAGGGTTAGGGTTAGGGTTAGGGTTAGGGTTAGGGTTAGGGTTAGGGTTAGGGTTAGGGTTAGGGTTAGGGTTAGGGTTAGGGTTAGGGTTAGGGTTAGGGTTAGGGTTAGGGTTAGGGTTAGGGTTAGGGTTAGGGTTAGGGTTAGGGTTAGGGTTAGGGTTAGGGTTAGGGTTAGGGTTAGGGTTAGGGTTAGGGTTAGGGTTAGGGTTAGGGTTAGGGTTAGGGTTAGGGTTAGGGTTAGGGTTAGGGTTAGGGTTAGGGTTAGGGTTAGGGTTAGGGTTAGGGTTAGGGTTAGGGTTAGGGTTAGGGTTAGGGTTAGGGTTAGGGTTAGGGTTAGGGTTAGGGTTAGGGTTAGGGTTAGGGTTAGGGTTAGGGTTAGGGTTAGGGTTAGGGTTAGGGTTAGGGTTAGGGTTAGGGTTAGGGTTAGGGTTAGGGTTAGGGTTAGGGTTAGGGTTAGGGTTAGGGTTAGGGTTAGGGTTAGGGTTAGGGTTAGGGTTAGGGTTAGGGTTAGGGTTAGGGTTAGGGTTAGGGTTAGGGTTAGGGTTAGGGTTAGGGTTAGGGTTAGGGTTAGGGTTAGGGTTAGGGTTAGGGTTAGGGTTAGGGTTAGGGTTAGGGTTAGGGTTAGGGTTAGGGTTAGGGTTAGGGTTAGGGTTAGGGTTAGGGTTAGGGTTAGGGTTAGGGTTAGGGTTAGGGTTAGGGTTAGGGTTAGGGTTAGGGTTAGGGTTAGGGTTAGGGTTAGGGTTAGGGTTAGGGTTAGGGTTAGGGTTAGGGTTAGGGTTAGGGTTAGGGTTAGGGTTAGGGTTAGGGTTAGGGTTAGGGTTAGGGTTAGGGTTAGGGTTAGGGTTAGGGTTAGGGTTAGGGTTAGGGTTAGGGTTAGGGTTAGGGTTAGGGTTAGGGTTAGGGTTAGGGTTAGGGTTAGGGTTAGGGTTAGGGTTAGGGTTAGGGTTAGGGTTAGGGTTAGGGTTAGGGTTAGGGTTAGGGTTAGGGTTAGGGTTAGGGTTAGGGTTAGGGTTAGGGTTAGGGTTAGGGTTAGGGTTAGGGTTAGGGTTAGGGTTAGGGTTAGGGTTAGGGTTAGGGTTAGGGTTAGGGTTAGGGTTAGGGTTAGGGTTAGGGTTAGGGTTAGGGTTAGGGTTAGGGTTAGGGTTAGGGTTAGGGTTAGGGTTAGGGTTAGGGTTAGGGTTAGGGTTAGGGTTAGGGTTAGGGTTAGGGTTAGGGTTAGGGTTAGGGTTAGGGTTAGGGTTAGGGTTAGGGTTAGGGTTAGGGTTAGGGTTAGGGTTAGGGTTAGGGTTAGGGTTAGGGTTAGGGTTAGGGTTAGGGTTAGGGTTAGGGTTAGGGTTAGGGTTAGGGTTAGGGTTAGGGTTAGGGTTAGGGTTAGGGTTAGGGTTAGGGTTAGGGTTAGGGTTAGGGTTAGGGTTAGGGTTAGGGTTAGGGTTAGGGTTAGGGTTAGGGTTAGGGTTAGGGTTAGGGTTAGGGTTAGGGTTAGGGTTAGGGTTAGGGTTAGGGTTAGGGTTAGGGTTAGGGTTAGGGTTAGGGTTAGGGTTAGGGTTAGGGTTAGGGTTAGGGTTAGGGTTAGGGTTAGGGTTAGGGTTAGGGTTAGGGTTAGGGTTAGGGTTAGGGTTAGGGTTAGGGTTAGGGTTAGGGTTAGGGTTAGGGTTAGGGTTAGGGTTAGGGTTAGGGTTAGGGTTAGGGTTAGGGTTAGGGTTAGGGTTAGGGTTAGGGTTAGGGTTAGGGTTAGGGTTAGGGTTAGGGTTAGGGTTAGGGTTAGGGTTAGGGTTAGGGTTAGGGTTAGGGTTAGGGTTAGGGTTAGGGTTAGGGTTAGGGTTAGGGTTAGGGTTAGGGTTAGGGTTAGGGTTAGGGTTAGGGTTAGGGTTAGGGTTAGGGTTAGGGTTAGGGTTAGGGTTAGGGTTAGGGTTAGGGTTAGGGTTAGGGTTAGGGTTAGGGTTAGGGTTAGGGTTAGGGTTAGGGTTAGGGTTAGGGTTAGGGTTAGGGTTAGGGTTAGGGTTAGGGTTAGGGTTAGGGTTAGGGTTAGGGTTAGGGTTAGGGTTAGGGTTAGGGTTAGGGTTAGGGTTAGGGTTAGGGTTAGGGTTAGGGTTAGGGTTAGGGTTAGGGTTAGGGTTAGGGTTAGGGTTAGGGTTAGGGTTAGGGTTAGGGTTAGGGTTAGGGTTAGGGTTAGGGTTAGGGTTAGGGTTAGGGTTAGGGTTAGGGTTAGGGTTAGGGTTAGGGTTAGGGTTAGGGTTAGGGTTAGGGTTAGGGTTAGGGTTAGGGTTAGGGTTAGGGTTAGGGTTAGGGTTAGGGTTAGGGTTAGGGTTAGGGTTAGGGTTAGGGTTAGGGTTAGGGTTAGGGTTAGGGTTAGGGTTAGGGTTAGGGTTAGGGTTAGGGTTAGGGTTAGGGTTAGGGTTAGGGTTAGGGTTAGGGTTAGGGTTAGGGTTAGGGTTAGGGTTAGGGTTAGGGTTAGGGTTAGGGTTAGGGTTAGGGTTAGGGTTAGGGTTAGGGTTAGGGTTAGGGTTAGGGTTAGGGTTAGGGTTAGGGTTAGGGTTAGGGTTAGGGTTAGGGTTAGGGTTAGGGTTAGGGTTAGGGTTAGGGTTAGGGTTAGGGTTAGGGTTAGGGTTAGGGTTAGGGTTAGGGTTAGGGTTAGGGTTAGGGTTAGGGTTAGGGTTAGGGTTAGGGTTAGGGTTAGGGTTAGGGTTAGGGTTAGGGTTAGGGTTAGGGTTAGGGTTAGGGTTAGGGTTAGGGTTAGGGTTAGGGTTAGGGTTAGGGTTAGGGTTAGGGTGGTTAGGGTTAGGGTTAGGGTTAGGGTTAGGGTTAGGGTTAGGGTTAGGGTTAGGGTTAGGGTTAGGGTTAGGGTTAGGGTTAGGGTTAGGGTTAGGGTTAGGGTTAGGGTTAGGGTTAGGGTTAGGGTTAGGGTTAGGGTTAGGGTTAGGGTTAGGGTTAGGGTTAGGGTTAGGGTTAGGGTTAGGGTTAGGGTTAGGGTTAGGGTTAGGGTTAGGGTTAGGGTTAGGGTTAGGGTTAGGGTTAGGGTTAGGGTTAGGGTTAGGGTTAGGGTTAGGGTTAGGGTTAGGGTTAGGGTTAGGGTTAGGGTTAGGGTTAGGGTTAGGGTTAGGGTTAGGGTTAGGGTTAGGGTTAGGGTTAGGGTTAGGGTTAGGGTTAGGGTTAGGGTTAGGGTTAGGGTTAGGGTTAGGGTTAGGGTTAGGGTTAGGGTTAGGGTTAGGGTTAGGGTTAGGGTTAGGGTTAGGGTTAGGGTTAGGGTTAGGGTTAGGGTTAGGGTTAGGGTTAGGGTTAGGGTTAGGGTTAGGGTTAGGGTTAGGGTTAGGGTTAGGGTTAGGGTTAGGGTTAGGGTTAGGGTTAGGGTTAGGGTTAGGGTTAGGGTTAGGGTTAGGGTTAGGGTTAGGGTTAGGGTTAGGGTTAGGGTTAGGGTTAGGGTTAGGGTTAGGGTTAGGGTTAGGGTTAGGGTTAGGGTTAGGGTTAGGGTTAGGGTTAGGGTTAGGGTTAGGGTTAGGGTTAGGGTTAGGGTTAGGGTTAGGGTTAGGGTTAGGGTTAGGGTTAGGGTTAGGGTTAGGGTTAGGGTTAGGGTTAGGGTTAGGGTTAGGGTTAGGGTTAGGGTTAGGGTTAGGGTTAGGGTTAGGGTTAGGGTTAGGGTTAGGGTTAGGGTTAGGGTTAGGGTTAGGGTTAGGGTTAGGGTTAGGGTTAGGGTTAGGGTTAGGGTTAGGGTTAGGGTTAGGGTTAGGGTTAGGGTTAGGGTTAGGGTTAGGGTTAGGGTTAGGGTTAGGGTTAGGGTTAGGGTTAGGGTTAGGGTTAGGGTTAGGGTTAGGGTTAGGGTTAGGGTTAGGGTTAGGGTTAGGGTTAGGGTTAGGGTTAGGGTTAGGGTTAGGGTTAGGGTTAGGGTTAGGGTTAGGGTTAGGGTTAGGGTTAGGGTTAGGGTTAGGGTTAGGGTTAGGGTTAGGGTTAGGGTTAGGGTTAGGGTTAGGGTTAGGGTTAGGGTTAGGGTTAGGGTTAGGGTTAGGGTTAGGGTTAGGGTTAGGGTTAGGGTTAGGGTTAGGGTTAGGGTTAGGGTTAGGGTTAGGGTTAGGGTTAGGGTTAGGGTTAGGGTTAGGGTTAGGGTTAGGGTTAGGGTTAGGGTTAGGGTTAGGGTTAGGGTTAGGGTTAGGGTTAGGGTTAGGGTTAGGGTTAGGGTTAGGGTTAGGGTTAGGGTTAGGGTTAGGGTTAGGGTTAGGGTTAGGGTTAGGGTTAGGGTTAGGGTTAGGGTTAGGGTTAGGGTTAGGGTTAGGGTTAGGGTTAGGGTTAGGGTTAGGGTTAGGGTTAGGGTTAGGGTTAGGGTTAGGGTTAGGGTTAGGGTTAGGGTTAGGGTTAGGGTTAGGGTTAGGGTTAGGGTTAGGGTTAGGGTTAGGGTTAGGGTTAGGGTTAGGGTTAGGGTTAGGGTTAGGGTTAGGGTTAGGGTTAGGGTTAGGGTTAGGGTTAGGGTTAGGGTTAGGGTTAGGGTTAGGGTTAGGGTTAGGGTTAGGGTTAGGGTTAGGGTTAGGGTTAGGGTTAGGGTTAGGGTTAGGGTTAGGGTTAGGGTTAGGGTTAGGGTTAGGGTTAGGGTTAGGGTTAGGGTTAGGGTTAGGGTTAGGGTTAGGGTTAGGGTTAGGGTTAGGGTTAGGGTTAGGGTTAGGGTTAGGGTTAGGGTTAGGGTTAGGGTTAGGGTTAGGGTTAGGGTTAGGGTTAGGGTTAGGGTTAGGGTTAGGGTTAGGGTTAGGGTTAGGGTTAGGGTTAGGGTTAGGGTTAGGGTTAGGGTTAGGGTTAGGGTTAGGGTTAGGGTTAGGGTTAGGGTTAGGGTTAGGGTTAGGGTTAGGGTTAGGGTTAGGGTTAGGGTTAGGGTTAGGGTTAGGGTTAGGGTTAGGGTTAGGGTTAGGGTTAGGGTTAGGGTTAGGGTTAGGGTTAGGGTTAGGGTTAGGGTTAGGGTTAGGGTTAGGGTTAGGGTTAGGGTTAGGGTTAGGGTTAGGGTTAGGGTTAGGGTTAGGGTTAGGGTTAGGGTTAGGGTTAGGGTTAGGGTTAGGGTTAGGGTTAGGGTTAGGGTTAGGGTTAGGGTTAGGGTTAGGGTTAGGGTTAGGGTTAGGGTTAGGGTTAGGGTTAGGGTTAGGGTTAGGGTTAGGGTTAGGGTTAGGGTTAGGGTTAGGGTTAGGGTTAGGGTTAGGGTTAGGGTTAGGGTTAGGGTTAGGGTTAGGGTTAGGGTTAGGGTTAGGGTTAGGGTTAGGGTTAGGGTTAGGGTTAGGGTTAGGGTTAGGGTTAGGGTTAGGGTTAGGGTTAGGGTTAGGGTTAGGGTTAGGGTTAGGGTTAGGGTTAGGGTTAGGGTTAGGGTTAGGGTTAGGGTTAGGGTTAGGGTTAGGGTTAGGGTTAGGGTTAGGGTTAGGGTTAGGGTTAGGGTTAGGGTTAGGGTTAGGGTTAGGGTTAGGGTTAGGGTTAGGGTTAGGGTTAGGGTTAGGGTTAGGGTTAGGGTTAGGGTTAGGGTTAGGGTTAGGGTTAGGGTTAGGGTTAGGGTTAGGGTTAGGGTTAGGGTTAGGGTTAGGGTTAGGGTTAGGGTTAGGGTTAGGGTTAGGGTTAGGGTTAGGGTTAGGGTTAGGGTTAGGGTTAGGGTTAGGGTTAGGGTTAGGGTTAGGGTTAGGGTTAGGGTTAGGGTTAGGGTTAGGGTTAGGGTTAGGGTTAGGGTTAGGGTTAGGGTTAGGGTTAGGGTTAGGGTTAGGGTTAGGGTTAGGGTTAGGGTTAGGGTTAGGGTTAGGGTTAGGGTTAGGGTTAGGGTTAGGGTTAGGGTTAGGGTTAGGGTTAGGGTTAGGGTTAGGGTTAGGGTTAGGGTTAGGGTTAGGGTTAGGGTTAGGGTTAGGGTTAGGGTTAGGGTTAGGGTTAGGGTTAGGGTTAGGGTTAGGGTTAGGGTTAGGGTTAGGGTTAGGGTTAGGGTTAGGGTTAGGGTTAGGGTTAGGGTTAGGGTTAGGGTTAGGGTTAGGGTTAGGGTTAGGGTTAGGGTTAGGGTTAGGGTTAGGGTTAGGGTTAGGGTTAGGGTTAGGGTTAGGGTTAGGGTTAGGGTTAGGGTTAGGGTTAGGGTTAGGGTTAGGGTTAGGGTTAGGGTTAGGGTTAGGGTTAGGGTTAGGGTTAGGGTTAGGGTTAGGGTTAGGGTTAGGGTTAGGGTTAGGGTTAGGGTTAGGGTTAGGGTTAGGGTTAGGGTTAGGGTTAGGGTTAGGGTTAGGGTTAGGGTTAGGGTTAGGGTTAGGGTTAGGGTTAGGGTTAGGGTTAGGGTTAGGGTTAGGGTTAGGGTTAGGGTTAGGGTTAGGGTTAGGGTTAGGGTTAGGGTTAGGGTTAGGGTTAGGGTTAGGGTTAGGGTTAGGGTTAGGGTTAGGGTTAGGGTTAGGGTTAGGGTTAGGGTTAGGGTTAGGGTTAGGGTTAGGGTTAGGGTTAGGGTTAGGGTTAGGGTTAGGGTTAGGGTTAGGGTTAGGGTTAGGGTTAGGGTTAGGGTTAGGGTTAGGGTTAGGGTTAGGGTTAGGGTTAGGGTTAGGGTTAGGGTTAGGGTTAGGGTTAGGGTTAGGGTTAGGGTTAGGGTTAGGGTTAGGGTTAGGGTTAGGGTTAGGGTTAGGGTTAGGGTTAGGGTTAGGGTTAGGGTTAGGGTTAGGGTTAGGGTTAGGGTTAGGGTTAGGGTTAGGGTTAGGGTTAGGGTTAGGGTTAGGGTTAGGGTTAGGGTTAGGGTTAGGGTTAGGGTTAGGGTTAGGGTTAGGGTTAGGGTTAGGGTTAGGGTTAGGGTTAGGGTTAGGGTTAGGGTTAGGGTTAGGGTTAGGGTTAGGGTTAGGGTTAGGGTTAGGGTTAGGGTTAGGGTTAGGGTTAGGGTTAGGGTTAGGGTTAGGGTTAGGGTTAGGGTTAGGGTTAGGGTTAGGGTTAGGGTTAGGGTTAGGGTTAGGGTTAGGGTTAGGGTTAGGGTTAGGGTTAGGGTTAGGGTTAGGGTTAGGGTTAGGGTTAGGGTTAGGGTTAGGGTTAGGGTTAGGGTTAGGGTTAGGGTTAGGGTTAGGGTTAGGGTTAGGGTTAGGGTTAGGGTTAGGGTTAGGGTTAGGGTTAGGGTTAGGGTTAGGGTTAGGGTTAGGGTTAGGGTTAGGGTTAGGGTTAGGGTTAGGGTTAGGGTTAGGGTTAGGGTTAGGGTTAGGGTTAGGGTTAGGGTTAGGGTTAGGGTTAGGGTTAGGGTTAGGGTTAGGGTTAGGGTTAGGGTTAGGGTTAGGGTTAGGGTTAGGGTTAGGGTTAGGGTTAGGGTTAGGGTTAGGGTTAGGGTTAGGGTTAGGGTTAGGGTTAGGGTTAGGGTTAGGGTTAGGGTTAGGGTTAGGGTTAGGGTTAGGGTTAGGGTTAGGGTTAGGGTTAGGGTTAGGGTTAGGGTTAGGGTTAGGGTTAGGGTTAGGGTTAGGGTTAGGGTTAGGGTTAGGGTTAGGGTTAGGGTTAGGGTTAGGGTTAGGGTTAGGGTTAGGGTTAGGGTTAGGGTTAGGGTTAGGGTTAGGGTTAGGGTTAGGGTTAGGGTTAGGGTTAGGGTTAGGGTTAGGGTTAGGGTTAGGGTTAGGGTTAGGGTTAGGGTTAGGGTTAGGGTTAGGGTTAGGGTTAGGGTTAGGGTTAGGGTTAGGGTTAGGGTTAGGGTTAGGGTTAGGGTTAGGGTTAGGGTTAGGGTTAGGGTTAGGGTTAGGGTTAGGGTTAGGGTTAGGGTTAGGGTTAGGGTTAGGGTTAGGGTTAGGGTTAGGGTTAGGGTTAGGGTTAGGGTTAGGGTTAGGGTTAGGGTTAGGGTTAGGGTTAGGGTTAGGGTTAGGGTTAGGGTTAGGGTTAGGGTTAGGGTTAGGGTTAGGGTTAGGGTTAGGGTTAGGGTTAGGGTTAGGGTTAGGGTTAGGGTTAGGGTTAGGGTTAGGGTTAGGGTTAGGGTTAGGGTTAGGGTTAGGGTTAGGGTTAGGGTTAGGGTTAGGGTTAGGGTTAGGGTTAGGGTTAGGGTTAGGGTTAGGGTTAGGGTTAGGGTTAGGGTTAGGGTTAGGGTTAGGGTTAGGGTTAGGGTTAGGGTTAGGGTTAGGGTTAGGGTTAGGGTTAGGGTTAGGGTTAGGGTTAGGGTTAGGGTTAGGGTTAGGGTTAGGGTTAGGGTTAGGGTTAGGGTTAGGGTTAGGGTTAGGGTTAGGGTTAGGGTTAGGGTTAGGGTTAGGGTTAGGGTTAGGGTTAGGGTTAGGGTTAGGGTTAGGGTTAGGGTTAGGGTTAGGGTTAGGGTTAGGGTTAGGGTTAGGGTTAGGGTTAGGGTTAGGGTTAGGGTTAGGGTTAGGGTTAGGGTTAGGGTTAGGGTTAGGGTTAGGGTTAGGGTTAGGGTTAGGGTTAGGGTTAGGGTTAGGGTTAGGGTTAGGGTTAGGGTTAGGGTTAGGGTTAGGGTTAGGGTTAGGGTTAGGGTTAGGGTTAGGGTTAGGGTTAGGGTTAGGGTTAGGGTTAGGGTTAGGGTTAGGGTTAGGGTTAGGGTTAGGGTTAGGGTTAGGGTTAGGGTTAGGGTTAGGGTTAGGGTTAGGGTTAGGGTTAGGGTTAGGGTTAGGGTTAGGGTTAGGGTTAGGGTTAGGGTTAGGGTTAGGGTTAGGGTTAGGGTTAGGGTTAGGGTTAGGGTTAGGGTTAGGGTTAGGGTTAGGGTTAGGGTTAGGGTTAGGGTTAGGGTTAGGGTTAGGGTTAGGGTTAGGGTTAGGGTTAGGGTTAGGGTTAGGGTTAGGGTTAGGGTTAGGGTTAGGGTTAGGGTTAGGGTTAGGGTTAGGGTTAGGGTTAGGGTTAGGGTTAGGGTTAGGGTTAGGGTTAGGGTTAGGGTTAGGGTTAGGGTTAGGGTTAGGGTTAGGGTTAGGGTTAGGGTTAGGGTTAGGGTTAGGGTTAGGGTTAGGGTTAGGGTTAGGGTTAGGGTTAGGGTTAGGGTTAGGGTTAGGGTTAGGGTTAGGGTTAGGGTTAGGGTTAGGGTTAGGGTTAGGGTTAGGGTTAGGGTTAGGGTTAGGGTTAGGGTTAGGGTTAGGGTTAGGGTTAGGGTTAGGGTTAGGGTTAGGGTTAGGGTTAGGGTTAGGGTTAGGGTTAGGGTTAGGGTTAGGGTTAGGGTTAGGGTTAGGGTTAGGGTTAGGGTTAGGGTTAGGGTTAGGGTTAGGGTTAGGGTTAGGGTTAGGGTTAGGGTTAGGGTTAGGGTTAGGGTTAGGGTTAGGGTTAGGGTTAGGGTTAGGGTTAGGGTTAGGGTTAGGGTTAGGGTTAGGGTTAGGGTTAGGGTTAGGGTTAGGGTTAGGGTTAGGGTTAGGGTTAGGGTTAGGGTTAGGGTTAGGGTTAGGGTTAGGGTTAGGGTTAGGGTTAGGGTTAGGGTTAGGGTTAGGGTTAGGGTTAGGGTTAGGGTTAGGGTTAGGGTTAGGGTTAGGGTTAGGGTTAGGGTTAGGGTTAGGGTTAGGGTTAGGGTTAGGGTTAGGGTTAGGGTTAGGGTTAGGGTTAGGGTTAGGGTTAGGGTTAGGGTTAGGGTTAGGGTTAGGGTTAGGGTTAGGGTTAGGGTTAGGGTTAGGGTTAGGGTTAGGGTTAGGGTTAGGGTTAGGGTTAGGGTTAGGGTTAGGGTTAGGGTTAGGGTTAGGGTTAGGGTTAGGGTTAGGGTTAGGGTTAGGGTTAGGGTTAGGGTTAGGGTTAGGGTTAGGGTTAGGGTTAGGGTTAGGGTTAGGGTTAGGGTTAGGGTTAGGGTTAGGGTTAGGGTTAGGGTTAGGGTTAGGGTTAGGGTTAGGGTTAGGGTTAGGGTTAGGGTTAGGGTTAGGGTTAGGGTTAGGGTTAGGGTTAGGGTTAGGGTTAGGGTTAGGGTTAGGGTTAGGGTTAGGGTTAGGGTTAGGGTTAGGGTTAGGGTTAGGGTTAGGGTTAGGGTTAGGGTTAGGGTTAGGGTTAGGGTTAGGGTTAGGGTTAGGGTTAGGGTTAGGGTTAGGGTTAGGGTTAGGGTTAGGGTTAGGGTTAGGGTTAGGGTTAGGGTTAGGGTTAGGGTTAGGGTTAGGGTTAGGGTTAGGGTTAGGGTTAGGGTTAGGGTTAGGGTTAGGGTTAGGGTTAGGGTTAGGGTTAGGGTTAGGGTTAGGGTTAGGGTTAGGGTTAGGGTTAGGGTTAGGGTTAGGGTTAGGGTTAGGGTTAGGGTTAGGGTTAGGGTTAGGGTTAGGGTTAGGGTTAGGGTTAGGGTTAGGGTTAGGGTTAGGGTTAGGGTTAGGGTTAGGGTTAGGGTTAGGGTTAGGGTTAGGGTTAGGGTTAGGGTTAGGGTTAGGGTTAGGGTTAGGGTTAGGGTTAGGGTTAGGGTTAGGGTTAGGGTTAGGGTTAGGGTTAGGGTTAGGGTTAGGGTTAGGGTTAGGGTTAGGGTTAGGGTTAGGGTTAGGGTTAGGGTTAGGGTTAGGGTTAGGGTTAGGGTTAGGGTTAGGGTTAGGGTTAGGGTTAGGGTTAGGGTTAGGGTTAGGGTTAGGGTTAGGGTTAGGGTTAGGGTTAGGGTTAGGGTTAGGGTTAGGGTTAGGGTTAGGGTTAGGGTTAGGGTTAGGGTTAGGGTTAGGGTTAGGGTTAGGGTTAGGGTTAGGGTTAGGGTTAGGGTTAGGGTTAGGGTTAGGGTTAGGGTTAGGGTTAGGGTTAGGGTTAGGGTTAGGGTTAGGGTTAGGGTTAGGGTTAGGGTTAGGGTTAGGGTTAGGGTTAGGGTTAGGGTTAGGGTTAGGGTTAGGGTTAGGGTTAGGGTTAGGGTTAGGGTTAGGGTTAGGGTTAGGGTTAGGGTTAGGGTTAGGGTTAGGGTTAGGGTTAGGGTTAGGGTTAGGGTTAGGGTTAGGGTTAGGGTTAGGGTTAGGGTTAGGGTTAGGGTTAGGGTTAGGGTTAGGGTTAGGGTTAGGGTTAGGGTTAGGGTTAGGGTTAGGGTTAGGGTTAGGGTTAGGGTTAGGGTTAGGGTTAGGGTTAGGGTTAGGGTTAGGGTTAGGGTTAGGGTTAGGGTTAGGGTTAGGGTTAGGGTTAGGGTTAGGGTTAGGGTTAGGGTTAGGGTTAGGGTTAGGGTTAGGGTTAGGGTTAGGGTTAGGGTTAGGGTTAGGGTTAGGGTTAGGGTTAGGGTTAGGGTTAGGGTTAGGGTTAGGGTTAGGGTTAGGGTTAGGGTTAGGGTTAGGGTTAGGGTTAGGGTTAGGGTTAGGGTTAGGGTTAGGGTTAGGGTTAGGGTTAGGGTTAGGGTTAGGGTTAGGGTTAGGGTTAGGGTTAGGGTTAGGGTTAGGGTTAGGGTTAGGGTTAGGGTTAGGGTTAGGGTTAGGGTTAGGGTTAGGGTTAGGGTTAGGGTTAGGGTTAGGGTTAGGGTTAGGGTTAGGGTTAGGGTTAGGGTTAGGGTTAGGGTTAGGGTTAGGGTTAGGGTTAGGGTTAGGGTTAGGGTTAGGGTTAGGGTTAGGGTTAGGGTTAGGGTTAGGGTTAGGGTTAGGGTTAGGGTTAGGGTTAGGGTTAGGGTTAGGGTTAGGGTTAGGGTTAGGGTTAGGGTTAGGGTTAGGGTTAGGGTTAGGGTTAGGGTTAGGGTTAGGGTTAGGGTTAGGGTTAGGGTTAGGGTTAGGGTTAGGGTTAGGGTTAGGGTTAGGGTTAGGGTTAGGGTTAGGGTTAGGGTTAGGGTTAGGGTTAGGGTTAGGGTTAGGGTTAGGGTTAGGGTTAGGGTTAGGGTTAGGGTTAGGGTTAGGGTTAGGGTTAGGGTTAGGGTTAGGGTTAGGGTTAGGGTTAGGGTTAGGGTTAGGGTTAGGGTTAGGGTTAGGGTTAGGGTTAGGGTTAGGGTTAGGGTTAGGGTTAGGGTTAGGGTTAGGGTTAGGGTTAGGGTTAGGGTTAGGGTTAGGGTTAGGGTTAGGGTTAGGGTTAGGGTTAGGGTTAGGGTTAGGGTTAGGGTTAGGGTTAGGGTTAGGGTTAGGGTTAGGGTTAGGGTTAGGGTTAGGGTTAGGGTTAGGGTTAGGGTTAGGGTTAGGGTTAGGGTTAGGGTTAGGGTTAGGGTTAGGGTTAGGGTTAGGGTTAGGGTTAGGGTTAGGGTTAGGGTTAGGGTTAGGGTTAGGGTTAGGGTTAGGGTTAGGGTTAGGGTTAGGGTTAGGGTTAGGGTTAGGGTTAGGGTTAGGGTTAGGGTTAGGGTTAGGGTTAGGGTTAGGGTTAGGGTTAGGGTTAGGGTTAGGGTTAGGGTTAGGGTTAGGGTTAGGGTTAGGGTTAGGGTTAGGGTTAGGGTTAGGGTTAGGGTTAGGGTTAGGGTTAGGGTTAGGGTTAGGGTTAGGGTTAGGGTTAGGGTTAGGGTTAGGGTTAGGGTTAGGGTTAGGGTTAGGGTTAGGGTTAGGGTTAGGGTTAGGGTTAGGGTTAGGGTTAGGGTTAGGGTTAGGGTTAGGGTTAGGGTTAGGGTTAGGGTTAGGGTTAGGGTTAGGGTTAGGGTTAGGGTTAGGGTTAGGGTTAGGGTTAGGGTTAGGGTTAGGGTTAGGGTTAGGGTTAGGGTTAGGGTTAGGGTTAGGGTTAGGGTTAGGGTTAGGGTTAGGGTTAGGGTTAGGGTTAGGGTTAGGGTTAGGGTTAGGGTTAGGGTTAGGGTTAGGGTTAGGGTTAGGGTTAGGGTTAGGGTTAGGGTTAGGGTTAGGGTTAGGGTTAGGGTTAGGGTTAGGGTTAGGGTTAGGGTTAGGGTTAGGGTTAGGGTTAGGGTTAGGGTTAGGGTTAGGGTTAGGGTTAGGGTTAGGGTTAGGGTTAGGGTTAGGGTTAGGGTTAGGGTTAGGGTTAGGGTTAGGGTTAGGGTTAGGGTTAGGGTTAGGGTTAGGGTTAGGGTTAGGGTTAGGGTTAGGGTTAGGGTTAGGGTTAGGGTTAGGGTTAGGGTTAGGGTTAGGGTTAGGGTTAGGGTTAGGGTTAGGGTTAGGGTTAGGGTTAGGGTTAGGGTTAGGGTTAGGGTTAGGGTTAGGGTTAGGGTTAGGGTTAGGGTTAGGGTTAGGGTTAGGGTTAGGGTTAGGGTTAGGGTTAGGGTTAGGGTTAGGGTTAGGGTTAGGGTTAGGGTTAGGGTTAGGGTTAGGGTTAGGGTTAGGGTTAGGGTTAGGGTTAGGGTTAGGGTTAGGGTTAGGGTTAGGGTTAGGGTTAGGGTTAGGGTTAGGGTTAGGGTTAGGGTTAGGGTTAGGGTTAGGGTTAGGGTTAGGGTTAGGGTTAGGGTTAGGGTTAGGGTTAGGGTTAGGGTTAGGGTTAGGGTTAGGGTTAGGGTTAGGGTTAGGGTTAGGGTTAGGGTTAGGGTTAGGGTTAGGGTTAGGGTTAGGGTTAGGGTTAGGGTTAGGGTTAGGGTTAGGGTTAGGGTTAGGGTTAGGGTTAGGGTTAGGGTTAGGGTTAGGGTTAGGGTTAGGGTTAGGGTTAGGGTTAGGGTTAGGGTTAGGGTTAGGGTTAGGGTTAGGGTTAGGGTTAGGGTTAGGGTTAGGGTTAGGGTTAGGGTTAGGGTTAGGGTTAGGGTTAGGGTTAGGGTTAGGGTTAGGGTTAGGGTTAGGGTTAGGGTTAGGGTTAGGGTTAGGGTTAGGGTTAGGGTTAGGGTTAGGGTTAGGGTTAGGGTTAGGGTTAGGGTTAGGGTTAGGGTTAGGGTTAGGGTTAGGGTTAGGGTTAGGGTTAGGGTTAGGGTTAGGGTTAGGGTTAGGGTTAGGGTTAGGGTTAGGGTTAGGGTTAGGGTTAGGGTTAGGGTTAGGGTTAGGGTTAGGGTTAGGGTTAGGGTTAGGGTTAGGGTTAGGGTTAGGGTTAGGGTTAGGGTTAGGGTTAGGGTTAGGGTTAGGGTTAGGGTTAGGGTTAGGGTTAGGGTTAGGGTTAGGGTTAGGGTTAGGGTTAGGGTTAGGGTTAGGGTTAGGGTTAGGGTTAGGGTTAGGGTTAGGGTTAGGGTTAGGGTTAGGGTTAGGGTTAGGGTTAGGGTTAGGGTTAGGGTTAGGGTTAGGGTTAGGGTTAGGGTTAGGGTTAGGGTTAGGGTTAGGGTTAGGGTTAGGGTTAGGGTTAGGGTTAGGGTTAGGGTTAGGGTTAGGGTTAGGGTTAGGGTTAGGGTTAGGGTTAGGGTTAGGGTTAGGGTTAGGGTTAGGGTTAGGGTTAGGGTTAGGGTTAGGGTTAGGGTTAGGGTTAGGGTTAGGGTTAGGGTTAGGGTTAGGGTTAGGGTTAGGGTTAGGGTTAGGGTTAGGGTTAGGGTTAGGGTTAGGGTTAGGGTTAGGGTTAGGGTTAGGGTTAGGGTTAGGGTTAGGGTTAGGGTTAGGGTTAGGGTTAGGGTTAGGGTTAGGGTTAGGGTTAGGGTTAGGGTTAGGGTTAGGGTTAGGGTTAGGGTTAGGGTTAGGGTTAGGGTTAGGGTTAGGGTTAGGGTTAGGGTTAGGGTTAGGGTTAGGGTTAGGGTTAGGGTTAGGGTTAGGGTTAGGGTTAGGGTTAGGGTTAGGGTTAGGGTTAGGGTTAGGGTTAGGGTTAGGGTTAGGGTTAGGGTTAGGGTTAGGGTTAGGGTTAGGGTTAGGGTTAGGGTTAGGGTTAGGGTTAGGGTTAGGGTTAGGGTTAGGGTTAGGGTTAGGGTTAGGGTTAGGGTTAGGGTTAGGGTTAGGGTTAGGGTTAGGGTTAGGGTTAGGGTTAGGGTTAGGGTTAGGGTTAGGGTTAGGGTTAGGGTTAGGGTTAGGGTTAGGGTTAGGGTTAGGGTTAGGGTTAGGGTTAGGGTTAGGGTTAGGGTTAGGGTTAGGGTTAGGGTTAGGGTTAGGGTTAGGGTTAGGGTTAGGGTTAGGGTTAGGGTTAGGGTTAGGGTTAGGGTTAGGGTTAGGGTTAGGGTTAGGGTTAGGGTTAGGGTTAGGGTTAGGGTTAGGGTTAGGGTTAGGGTTAGGGTTAGGGTTAGGGTTAGGGTTAGGGTTAGGGTTAGGGTTAGGGTTAGGGTTAGGGTTAGGGTTAGGGTTAGGGTTAGGGTTAGGGTTAGGGTTAGGGTTAGGGTTAGGGTTAGGGTTAGGGTTAGGGTTAGGGTTAGGGTTAGGGTTAGGGTTAGGGTTAGGGTTAGGGTTAGGGTTAGGGTTAGGGTTAGGGTTAGGGTTAGGGTTAGGGTTAGGGTTAGGGTTAGGGTTAGGGTTAGGGTTAGGGTTAGGGTTAGGGTTAGGGTTAGGGTTAGGGTTAGGGTTAGGGTTAGGGTTAGGGTTAGGGTTAGGGTTAGGGTTAGGGTTAGGGTTAGGGTTAGGGTTAGGGTTAGGGTTAGGGTTAGGGTTAGGGTTAGGGTTAGGGTTAGGGTTAGGGTTAGGGTTAGGGTTAGGGTTAGGGTTAGGGTTAGGGTTAGGGTTAGGGTTAGGGTTAGGGTTAGGGTTAGGGTTAGGGTTAGGGTTAGGGTTAGGGTTAGGGTTAGGGTTAGGGTTAGGGTTAGGGTTAGGGTTAGGGTTAGGGTTAGGGTTAGGGTTAGGGTTAGGGTTAGGGTTAGGGTTAGGGTTAGGGTTAGGGTTAGGGTTAGGGTTAGGGTTAGGGTTAGGGTTAGGGTTAGGGTTAGGGTTAGGGTTAGGGTTAGGGTTAGGGTTAGGGTTAGGGTTAGGGTTAGGGTTAGGGTTAGGGTTAGGGTTAGGGTTAGGGTTAGGGTTAGGGTTAGGGTTAGGGTTAGGGTTAGGGTTAGGGTTAGGGTTAGGGTTAGGGTTAGGGTTAGGGTTAGGGTTAGGGTTAGGGTTAGGGTTAGGGTTAGGGTTAGGGTTAGGGTTAGGGTTAGGGTTAGGGTTAGGGTTAGGGTTAGGGTTAGGGTTAGGGTTAGGGTTAGGGTTAGGGTTAGGGTTAGGGTTAGGGTTAGGGTTAGGGTTAGGGTTAGGGTTAGGGTTAGGGTTAGGGTTAGGGTTAGGGTTAGGGTTAGGGTTAGGGTTAGGGTTAGGGTTAGGGTTAGGGTTAGGGTTAGGGTTAGGGTTAGGGTTAGGGTTAGGGTTAGGGTTAGGGTTAGGGTTAGGGTTAGGGTTAGGGTTAGGGTTAGGGTTAGGGTTAGGGTTAGGGTTAGGGTTAGGGTTAGGGTTAGGGTTAGGGTTAGGGTTAGGGTTAGGGTTAGGGTTAGGGTTAGGGTTAGGGTTAGGGTTAGGGTTAGGGTTAGGGTTAGGGTTAGGGTTAGGGTTAGGGTTAGGGTTAGGGTTAGGGTTAGGGTTAGGGTTAGGGTTAGGGTTAGGGTTAGGGTTAGGGTTAGGGTTAGGGTTAGGGTTAGGGTTAGGGTTAGGGTTAGGGTTAGGGTTAGGGTTAGGGTTAGGGTTAGGGTTAGGGTTAGGGTTAGGGTTAGGGTTAGGGTTAGGGTTAGGGTTAGGGTTAGGGTTAGGGTTAGGGTTAGGGTTAGGGTTAGGGTTAGGGTTAGGGTTAGGGTTAGGGTTAGGGTTAGGGTTAGGGTTAGGGTTAGGGTTAGGGTTAGGGTTAGGGTTAGGGTTAGGGTTAGGGTTAGGGTTAGGGTTAGGGTTAGGGTTAGGGTTAGGGTTAGGGTTAGGGTTAGGGTTAGGGTTAGGGTTAGGGTTAGGGTTAGGGTTAGGGTTAGGGTTAGGGTTAGGGTTAGGGTTAGGGTTAGGGTTAGGGTTAGGGTTAGGGTTAGGGTTAGGGTTAGGGTTAGGGTTAGGGTTAGGGTTAGGGTTAGGGTTAGGGTTAGGGTTAGGGTTAGGGTTAGGGTTAGGGTTAGGGTTAGGGTTAGGGTTAGGGTTAGGGTTAGGGTTAGGGTTAGGGTTAGGGTTAGGGTTAGGGTTAGGGTTAGGGTTAGGGTTAGGGTTAGGGTTAGGGTTAGGGTTAGGGTTAGGGTTAGGGTTAGGGTTAGGGTTAGGGTTAGGGTTAGGGTTAGGGTTAGGGTTAGGGTTAGGGTTAGGGTTAGGGTTAGGGTTAGGGTTAGGGTTAGGGTTAGGGTTAGGGTTAGGGTTAGGGTTAGGGTTAGGGTTAGGGTTAGGGTTAGGGTTAGGGTTAGGGTTAGGGTTAGGGTTAGGGTTAGGGTTAGGGTTAGGGTTAGGGTTAGGGTTAGGGTTAGGGTTAGGGTTAGGGTTAGGGTTAGGGTTAGGGTTAGGGTTAGGGTTAGGGTTAGGGTTAGGGTTAGGGTTAGGGTTAGGGTTAGGGTTAGGGTTAGGGTTAGGGTTAGGGTTAGGGTTAGGGTTAGGGTTAGGGTTAGGGTTAGGGTTAGGGTTAGGGTTAGGGTTAGGGTTAGGGTTAGGGTTAGGGTTAGGGTTAGGGTTAGGGTTAGGGTTAGGGTTAGGGTTAGGGTTAGGGTTAGGGTTAGGGTTAGGGTTAGGGTTAGGGTTAGGGTTAGGGTTAGGGTTAGGGTTAGGGTTAGGGTTAGGGTTAGGGTTAGGGTTAGGGTTAGGGTTAGGGTTAGGGTTAGGGTTAGGGTTAGGGTTAGGGTTAGGGTTAGGGTTAGGGTTAGGGTTAGGGTTAGGGTTAGGGTTAGGGTTAGGGTTAGGGTTAGGGTTAGGGTTAGGGTTAGGGTTAGGGTTAGGGTTAGGGTTAGGGTTAGGGTTAGGGTTAGGGTTAGGGTTAGGGTTAGGGTTAGGGTTAGGGTTAGGGTTAGGGTTAGGGTTAGGGTTAGGGTTAGGGTTAGGGTTAGGGTTAGGGTTAGGGTTAGGGTTAGGGTTAGGGTTAGGGTTAGGGTTAGGGTTAGGGTTAGGGTTAGGGTTAGGGTTAGGGTTAGGGTTAGGGTTAGGGTTAGGGTTAGGGTTAGGGTTAGGGTTAGGGTTAGGGTTAGGGTTAGGGTTAGGGTTAGGGTTAGGGTTAGGGTTAGGGTTAGGGTTAGGGTTAGGGTTAGGGTTAGGGTTAGGGTTAGGGTTAGGGTTAGGGTTAGGGTTAGGGTTAGGGTTAGGGTTAGGGTTAGGGTTAGGGTTAGGGTTAGGGTTAGGGTTAGGGTTAGGGTTAGGGTTAGGGTTAGGGTTAGGGTTAGGGTTAGGGTTAGGGTTAGGGTTGAGGGTTAGGGTTAGGGTTAGGGTAGGGGTTAGGGTTAGGGTTAGGGTTAGGGTTAGGGTTAGGGTTAGGGTTAGGGTTAGGGTTAGGGTTAGGGTTAGGGTTAG